>CM060950.1:18336728-18971728 GCA_030765055.1 Mantis religiosa | reverse complement strand
GAAGACAGAGGACGGCCGACCCAAGGAGTCACGACAGTACAGAGGGCAGGGTCTCTTCAGTTTACTTGGATAGAGACTTCCCCCGACAGGCCAGGAAAACGAACTCGCTTCCCCACAGCGGGAAGACAACGAGCCCAGCAGCCGTGTCCCAAAGGTCCCAGGCAGGCGATCCGAGCCCCAAAAGTCCCTGGCTGGCGGTCCCGAAACTGTCCCAGCCGGAGATCGGAGTGCCGGAGACCGGCAACCGACCTACCGGAAGAGGAAGTAATTTTCCTCAGAGCACATCACCTCGCCATGCACCGCCGAGACACCCGCCGACACTTCTACCCTGAAAGAGACCACCAGATGAGAGTTGATATGAAATGATAAATGGAGATGAAATGGAGGGATAGGAAATTCAGGAGATGTAACTAACCTACCCAGCATTCGCCTAGCGACCTGGGAAACCCCCCGAAAAAAACCATGTATCAGGTAGGTCGGCCACGGGAATCGAACGCGGGTCTCCCGAGTGCGGGCCACAGACGAAACCGCCTGACCAATCCCGCTCGGTGATCTTCCAGTGGACTAAGTGAAGTTCTTATTATTCAGAAAAAGATTATTAGAACTTTGTTGAGTTTAATTTATCTAACCCATTGTAAACCTTATTTTAAAGAGCTAAAATTTGTAACTGTTCCCGGTCGTTATATTCTAGAAACTGTTCATTACATTCATAAGCATATTAATAAGTTCTGTATCAACAAGGATATGCATAATCATTTCAAGACAAACCAAACTCATTCATTTCAATATGGTTAGAACAGCTAAAAAATTAAAGTCAATACATCACAGAGGTTTAACTATGTATAAATTTTTACTCATAAATTACAGATACACGATCCTGTGAAATTTAAAAAAAAAACTCTTATAGCAATTCTAATTGAAAAAGGTTTCTATAGTGTCGATGAATGTTTAGAATAAATATCTTATTAAGTTTTGAATGTTGTATCTGAAAAATGTAGTAGTATTGACGAAACCGGACTTTTATGTATAAATCATAAGGTGAAAATAACAATAATAACAACAATAATAATCATAATAATAATCATAATAATCATAATAATAACAGTAATAATAATAATAATAACAATAACAATAATAACAGTAATAATAATAATAATAACAATAACAATAACAATAACAATAACAATAACAATAACAATAATAATAATAATAATAATAATAATAATAATAATAATAATAATAATAATAATAATAATAATAATAATAATAATAATAATGTTTTCATCTGTAATAATGTTTACCACCTCTAGTACGTATATGGACTGAAAGTCCTCAATCCAAGATGTTTGCAGAAAAAATACTTTTTGCCAGTGTCCGACTTTGCTTCCACTTTTGTACTGTCGGGGTTCATCAGAAATGTAGGTTTGCCATCTTCCCTAGTTGTTTTTAACGGCTACACCACGCCATGCTTCCTAATTATCAATTTCCAAGATATTCTACCCAACTAAATTCTGATGGGATGTACTTGAGGGCAAACAACCATAATTTTAGCACACAATTTTATATCACTGATCACGATGTGGAAGAGCTCCTACATTCTCTTACTCTCTGTTTTGTTCCTTCTGTCCTCTCCTTTATGGAACCTTACATATCACGCCATCATCTATCTTAGATATAACGTCCTAGAAATGTAGGATTAAGTTTCAAAGTTTCTGTATCACCTGCAAAGTTTGTCGTCTATTAGGAAAATTATCTTAAGACTGAGTTAAAAGGCTTCTTGGGCACGTGCTCACTAGTCAAATACTTGTAGGCCACATCTCTGTAAAAGCCTATATCCTGCCATTATCGTACGCAAGACCAACGTACCGTACAAAGAATAAAATTTTTAGAATTATTTCCGTTACCACCGTTCTGGAAAAGAACTGCGCCTATTATCTCGCACACGTTTCCAGAGTAAACGTGATCAACAAATAACTGTTTTGAAATAAAGTTTGTTAAAATATTACAGTAACCATGAATCTGCACTACGATAATACCACTGTCATTCATAAGAAATATAGTTTTGTGATACATAAACAACCTGGTAATTTTCTATTCCGTAAGAATAATTGTTACTAATGGGTTTTAAATGCCACTATGACATCAAAATACTTAAATGTAAAACAACTTAGATGCCTTTTAATAACTTTACCCAAATAGGTGGGCGTTGTAATTGGAAAGCAAAACAAAAGAAATTGTGAAAGATTTTGAAAAACCGTATAGAGTTTAAAAGCGTAATGTTTGAGTTTGTTTATTAATGCACTTTTGGTAGTATTGCTACGAGGGCTGTTCAATAAAGAACGATCTTAATTTTTTTACGGTCATACTTTTTCGCACTAAAATTCAATCTTATATATTGTTACCTTAATGTGAAACAAACTTGCCGTAGTAGTTTCATTGTTTGGTACTCCTGGTTCCCGCCTGTGAGAACCAGGCAAATTCAGACATGTTCAGTATCGCCTACCACTGCAATTGAGGTAACACGCGAGGAACAATATGCGGCTTTGAAACTCTGCTTTCGTCTCAACAAATCTTCAGTTAAGGCCTATACAATGTTACAGGAGCCCTATGGAAAGTCTGTTCTTCCCTACAGCACAGCTCGAAGGTGGTTTAAAAAGTTTAAAGAGGGGAGACAATCAATTTCAAAGGAAGGTGGACCCGGTGCTCCAGTTACTGCTCTTACGGAAGAAAACATCAATACTGCTGCTGCCATTGTGAGAGAGGATCAACGAATTACTCTAAGATCACTTTCTGAAATACTGAACATTTCATTGGCTGCCACCCACACGTTGGTGACAGAAACATTACACATGAGACGTGTTTGTGCGCGATGGGTTCCAAGACTTGATTGGAAAAAAAATGAACGGAAAAAAAAAGACATTTGCATGCATGTCTGCATGAGTTAAAGTTGATATTAGAGTAAGAACCGGAGTTTCTTTCACAGGTAAACACTGCTGATGAAACTTGGCTACATCATTTTGAGTCTGAGAGCAAACAGCAAAGCTCAGTGTGGAAATCTCCATCACTAACCCCTCAAAAAGCAAAAGTGGTTGTTTCTGCTGGGAAAGTGATGGTCATCTCATTCTCTGATATTCATGGAATGGTTTATCAGCATGTTGTATCTGCACACACATCAGTGACTGAACAATACTACAGGAATGTCCTGAAAACATTGCAAGTCCATATCAGGCGCAAAATATCACATTTCCGTGAAGCAGGCTGGGTGCTGCACCACGATACTGCGCGGCCACATATTGTCACGTTGTTGCTAAATATCTTGCAAAAATCAACGTGAAGTTGATCCCCCACCCTCCCTATAGTCCGGATTTAGCCCCGTGTGACTTTTTTCTGTTCCGTAACTTGAAGAAACGCCTTCGTGGGAGGCATTATCCATCATCAGAAGCAGTGGTGAAGACTGCGGGGACGATTTTGAAGGATTTCAAAAAAAAAGTGTTCAGCATGTCTTTGAAGACTGGCAGAAACGCTGGGACAAGTGCATCGCATTCAGGGGAGACTATTTTGAAAAGAACAATCAAATGAGGATGAGTAAAGGTACGTTGTCAAAAAAATTGTGATCATTCTTTATTGAACAGCCCTCGTACTTAAAATATTTATCGTTAGTGTGGCTCATGCACACAAACTTTTCGCAGTGGTTTTGAGTCTACCTAAATGGGTGTACATTTTTCGGCGGGTTCACAATTAGCACTGATTCACTTAAGGAGCTGCGATAGCTAGCAGTCTGTAAACCGCGAAAGCCAACGTTCTGGCTGTGGAAGAATGCTGCTGATCACATCACCTCACTGCATCCACCTGTGCTTTGTACATACGGGTGAGAGGTCCGCAGTCGGTTTGGTATTCAAGGTACGCCGTGCTTAACTTGACATTGAATTTTTGGTGTGACTAACTTTCCAAACCTTCTCCTACACATGGCTAGCGTGAAAGAAGAATTAACTTCCAGTTTTAATTAGGATATCAAGTTTCACGTCTAGATTATTCTTTTGTAAAAAGCTAAAAGTAGAACATCAAAATCACACAAAACTTAGGTTAATTTTAGAATGCAGATTTAGATTGCACATTTATAAGAATTATCCCTTGAAAACTGAAAATTGCATGAACGTTCCCGTTATACTATTATCCTAATAGGTAAAAACACATTAATAACTGGCTAACCGCGTACATAATTGTTACTTGACATGTGATGCGGCATATTTAGAAAATAATGAGCAAAATATTATGACGTGTTCTAGTTTGCGACACATTAACGACAGACTTCCATCGGTAGCAAGCTATGAAACCTAATTCCATATATATTGACCGCGCTTAAAGCATCCCCAGGCGGCTCGCTTTGTACGGAAAAACTGTTCTTCCCCCTAACCACAATATCAAACATCTTAGGATACGAGGGGTGAAGAATGCTAGGCACGTGTTTACAGCTGAGAATATTCAGGGTTACCGTAGTTTAAAATAACGTTTAGAATAATAATGATAATAAATGAATAAATAAAGCTGAATTCATTGTAAGAAATAGTCACTGATATTTTCAACTAAATTTTAAATGATTAATGTATGCCATAATAATACATAATATTACAATCCTTTATAACATAACAGCAAAGAGATATATTACCTATGCTGTTATGGTATAGTACTTATATTACCTACAAGAACTAAACACATGTTATTAGCATAATATCCAAAGAAAGGTTAGTAAAACATCATTACAATTTTAAAAAGGATTAAATTGCATCAGTGTGCATGAATTTGCGAGGGATACCTACTTGCAAATTAAAGAAGCACTTTGGATATTTTGGTAGTTAATAGTTTACAAGCAAAGATTGCATGTTAGAGCTTTGTGTATTGCAATCGTGAGCCGATTTATCCTAAAACATTTTCCTTTATTCTATGGCAGCTACAGGGGGTATATTTCAGTTGATTTAACAAAGTATTAAAGAAAAACTAGTAAGGAAACTATTACTCTTTTTAAATGCTGGAAGTCTTTACAAGGATGTCTGCTAATTCTACAAGTTTGAATAAAGCTAAGCTGTGCAGTTTTTTGGGTGGGGGGGGGCCCTTCTGTTAAACACAATTCAAACAAATAATCACGTACATTCCGCATAATAATTAAATGTCATAAACGCTTTAGAACTCCAGAAGGGATAGAAATACTGTTAGGTATATATTACAAGAATGAATGGAAATCCATGTTAGCATATCCATGTTAGGTTCGATTCCCACGATCTCCACATCTTAATTAAATTACGCAAGTGCTAAATGCCAATAACTATTAAACACTAATAAATTTATAGAACTACACTAACTATACTAAGTAAAACACTATGTAACTTCTAATAATATAAGCTTCATTAACACACATAAGAAGCACGTTTGCACAGTCTAAGCTAATAGAAGGTACCGCAGTTCTGAGGACACAAGAAAAATATTGCAACAGCGGTTTAACTTGGTGAACGTATTGAGAAGGACCACCCCATATGTTTAAGGGTGGAAGACCCTTATAATTGCTTACACGTGAGGAAGTGTAGCCAGAAGTGATAGCTTTGACGTCGAATGGGATGGAATGAACGCGGCTACTATACCATTATTCAGTTCTCTTCTCCTAATTTATATATTAGTACAGTTGAAGTCTCCTGCTATATGCTATATATACAGTTACGTAAGAAATTTTCTTCATTTTAGCGCGAGAGGGTTACATATGCAGAAACTTTGGGGCGGAACCCTCAATGCAGCTATTATACAATTTGGTGTCGATTACTATTTATTCACAGAGAAAATAAAAAGAGAATCTTGTGCTACACAGTTTTCAAGGCTAGATTAACATAAAGGATTACGAGAAGGGATAGGAGCATGGGGGCTAAAGCCTCCAGCATTTTAATATTTTTCTGTAGTTTACAGCAAGAGAAAGTAACAGCTACATATATGAGAGTTTACAGTGCTTTGATACACGAGTTACTACTGTAGCACTATTTATTTTGCAGCGTTTTTGGTGCTAGTTATACCTTTTCACTCTCTGCTATTGAAAACTGTTTGCCTTTTAAATATAAATATACCGCTCCGTTATCATATAATTAAAATCCAAGTTGCTGCAACTGTTGGTCTGCACTATGCCAGATGCATTATATTTTCTTGGAAACAGGCCTGTTTAACAAACCGGTTTTAAGATTCATTTCGAGACATTGATGATACAGTCAAACCCGCTGCTCCACTCAAAACTGTCCTCAGCATTACATACCTAAGGATTTACAGTCTCTCCAGCTAATCTCTCCCTCTCTTCCCCCATTCACTCTCAGTATCTTAAGCCCCACCAAACAATATGCGTGGTATGTATCCCTACTCTTTCCCGACTCAAATTCCAGTTTAGCCATCCGTAGCCATTATAAGAAGGAAGAAACAGATACTGTCGCAGCATGTAACTTCTCTCCGTCTGAAAAATCTGAAAAAGATCAGTACAGACATTGCTTCCCCTACAGTATCGTCTTCACAAAAGGCTAAGACAAAAGTGTGGGGGGGGGGGAGAAATGCCGCCGAAGTCGAACTCTTACGCCAGGAGAACCTCATAAGCCCATTCTACATGGGCGCCAACTGCAATCAACTACCACCGTAAGCAGCCGGAAAGACCATCCAAAGCAACCAACTCAGCTTCTCTGCATCACTATCTCACATCGTTGCTGCGCTACATAGTAGTAGAACAGTTCACCCCCAAAACCTAGAAATGCCCCTCCTCGCTGCACAATTCCATGCACCTCTGCAACAAAGGCCATGTGAATCCACACACTAAGGGGATAGTACCCGCCCGCCAAGCTGCTGTTTTTTCCTCAAGGTGAACCACCGACTTGACTTGAGCGCTCAGTTCCCTTGGCAGGGAACAGAACATTTCGCTTGGGCAGGTCCTTCGAGTAAGAACAGCCAGGTAACCCATTGTTTCCCCTGCCGACGCCATTGCCGCATGTAAAACCACGCACGGATTACTAACTTCAGCGCACGCAGCCACTACTGCTCGTCAACGCAAAGAAAGTCCCCGACAGGAATGTGCCAACTTTACCCAGTGTAAGGAAACCAATGTGTGACAGAATGCATGCTACACAAGGAGTACAACCGTTAATTCACTCAGTATACTAAAACCAAAGGTTTATATACAAAATTAGAAGGCATCAGAATGTTTTTGAATGCTGAACTGACCTGATGTCATTGACACTACAAGGCAGGATATCGGAGCAGTGTCTAACCCCCCTTACGCCTCATTCCCTTGGGACTTTCTTTGCTGTGGCAAACAGTACTCTGATCATCGGCATTCACTGCCAACTACATCAGTACGATTTAACATACCATCTGCAACTGTACTACACACAACACACGGCGTGCCCGTTGTACACCAGAGGCTAGGCATTTCTAAATATCGTATGACATTCGGAGCCTTCGAACTTCCTGAAACACATCCGATCGCCGCAGCAGAGCCAATCTGACAATTTCAACGCATACTTCTAAGATACCGCCCATCACCGATCCAGCGCAATTTATAGATCAACAGTCACATTCCTAAAAACACCACCATCATTATCGACCTACCACCAACACTGTATAACACCAAAGCTTGAAATGCATCGTTACATCAGGCAGTAGAGATAATCCATACCACTATCACTTCCTTTCAAACAACACAATCTGAAGCCTTCATCCCGAAAAAAAAAAAAACTGTACAGAAATGTTACACAAAATTAACAGTACATCAAGACCCCAGGATTTTAAACGGTACATACCCGTAATAATAAGAGCTGCAGGGCCATGGTGACTGAATAATGAAATGACTCGGCCAGATTGAGAACTCCTCGAATCAAATCAAGACATCGATTAACCACCACCTTCCTCAGACCATCTTCACCAACTCATCGGAAAACGTCACGCACAATGCGCCATAATGTCGGACCATATATGTTGAGATCATGACATTGACATCAAACTTGCATCCTTTGTCTCTCCACCATTACGATCCGCTCTAAATTCCTGATTGCTTCGACAATATAACTTCACAACCACAAGAGAAATGTCTTATTCCCGTAGAACCCTTCTTTCTTGTTAACCTCCCCCCCCCCCACACACACACACACACACACACACACGAAACTCAGAAACGAAACCTCTACTTAATATATGATGAGGGACTCTTATGACGCTGATTCCCATTTATTTTCTACATGTGTTACGGTTCACTTGACACCGTGTTTGATCTGGTATCGTTCAATAGAAAACTTCAGAATTAACTGTAGAATAACCGTAATTGCACCAAAACTCCTTCGTTCAAAGCGCTTAGTCTTACCCATTATATAGATATTTGACCCACTTGAGCTAATAGACCCTTATTGTTTCCTGGGATCACCAGTAACCGGGGAACTTCCCCGATTCTTGGCCTGACTTAAATCAGGAAATATTCTGCTCAAACACCTTAAACCACATGGTCTATCTTCACTGAGGGAATACTGAGGAACGTTGAAGGTCACACCTCCTGGTCTGCCCACGGGGCTTCCGTGACCTAATAACCGTAAATCAAAAATGCAAGATACTCATGAGACTGCTTCATGCAAATTCAAGAGTTGAATCCCTAAAGTAAGGATCCATCCCACGTACGGAATTATGTGGTCCCCTAACTTTGGCTCGTCTTATTGATAAGATACTTGCATCCTACGGAACATCCCTGACAATGTGTGCCTTTGGAACAACTCAGAAACCGTACTGACTTGGCTTGTATATATCCCACAAAATTGAACATTTTGGGTGTAGAGGATTTGCAGTAAGAACTGCAACTGTTCCTTTTGTTTTAGACACGTTAAAGTGCATATTTCTCTTCTCTGCGTTGGACCAGGATTATGGATGTCAGTTATTCATTTTCTAAATAGAGGAACTATTACAGAAACAGCAATAGCCGTACTGATATAGAGCTCTCTGCATAAAACTAGTTGGGTCAGTTGCAAAGAGATATATAGGCAATGGTTAGCCAATTTCCAATGACGACAGCCACCTTCTGAACACAATATTTAACCTATAACAGGGTTTAAAGTATATGGTTAAAAGAAAACTGGTGATAAAACTATGCTTAAAACGCAGTTTAATCTAAAATCTGAATTATTTCTCTTCCTCAGTAGCATTTTCTGAAGTAGATGATTAAGAGCTGATGATTGAATACTTAAAACGCAGATTAACCTCAAATAGGAATTATCTACCTTCTTGGGTAGCATCTTTTTATTAGAACTGGCAATTTCCCAAGCATAAGAGGGACGACATTATATCAGAGGGCGGAAAAGCCGCCTGTAAAAATGTAAAGAAATTAAACTTATGTGCAAACAAACCTTCACCAAATATTGTGCATCATCCACAATACCCACCTTCCTCACTAAAAACTCTGAATTTCCGTAACCAGTATTAAAAGATGATTCAGATCATTGCAGAATGATATACCAAATCATGATTCTTGACAATTTGAAACGTCTCTTCTACAAATTAAATGCTTGCTGCAACTTTTAATTGCAAATTCTGTAAAAGTCTAATCTCCTAACAGACAATTAGCCAAGTAAGGCACTGTTCGCATCAGTACATTATTTTGGTTCTGGAATTCAAAGAGTTTAATTCGCAGCTTATCTGATCGTATAAAAATATTTAACTAGCCATGGGCAATACGCAGTTTAAGCAAAGAAAGCCCATATATCAAACCTACAAGTTGTATAGTTATAAAACTTAAAAGAAAAAAAAAAAGAAAGAAATACAGACAGAAAATACAAAAGAAAAGGTTATGGTTTCTGCAATCCACCCTGCGAGGATAGTAGCTTCAAAATTATTCTCCAGATATTGAATTACACAAGTTCTCCTTTGCGAAGCATAAATTCACGTTCAAACTGAAAATTTATTTCTGAAATGATTCGTCTAATATTCGAGTTTTCTATCAATTTGTGTATTTTGCAGAATTCATACGTCTTCAGTTTAGCGTTTTATACAAAATGAAGAAAAGCATATACTTTGAGTTAACTCTGACAAGATATTTGGCAGATTCTTAATCTGAAACAAAATTTCCATTTTCCATTTCTTAGCAGAAGTGCGTAAATGGGGTTAGGCGGGTGCACTGGTAATTGAAGAAATTGGCAGTCATGCGCAATCTAACGATTTGAGACAAGAGGTAGGTGGATGGCTGTGATCCGAGATGATAACGAGTCGTTCTGATTCACGACTGATAATGTAAGAGCGATGATGGGTAATAACTTATCGTGTAACTTGAAGAGGGAAAATCAGACAGCGGAGAAGGGAGGCACGATTATGTAAAGTGGTAGGTATATTTTATCTAGAAAAAGAAAGACGTACGAGAGCGCAATATAGTGTTCATTTACGAGTCTACATAGAACTGATTTGACACACATGCTCAGCATATTTCTGGACTTACATTTTATGCTAACCAAGAACTTAAAAAGGCATCATAACTTGTAAACGTCACAGCAAGGTTTGCAGTTGTACCTTGTATTATACCAACTTCTGGAAGATGATTTCAAAACTCGAACAGTCAAGTCTATGCATATTATGCCTGCAATATATTCATTAAAATGCTATTCCAAACGCTCACCACTCATATGCTCACGAGCATATCTTAGAGATTCACTCCCCCTTCCTTAAGAAAATCATTATAATTACGTTTACAGGACTAGAACATGCATAATACACTATACTAGCTGGACACGTTTCACATGTGTCTCTCCTCTTTTATCTGGGCTTGAGACCAGCACTAGATGACATTCCTAGTGGCAGAGTTACCACCTTTCTGCTTCCTTTCGTTCAATGTATCTTATATGAGAAATACTTAACCAATATTCAATTTTCCGTACGTAAGCTTACCCAGAAAGCAAACCAAGTTCTGTGCACTCTATTCATATACCACACCACAATGTAGTAATGTCCATACAAATGTGTAAATGTCTCCTCATCTGCGACTGGTTTCGTCATTATAAGGCATAACGTAATTTTATGTGCTTAAACAATCGTCACAATATGCTCATGAGAATGGATCAAATTCCTTCATTACTCCTACTCCTACTAGGAAAATCCACTTAGCTATCGAAAGTGGTATGAGCCTATCAATAGCAGTATATTTAAAACCCTTAATTTTTTTAATTACACTTCTTTCAAATGAATCCCTACATCTTTGGTTTGAGGCCTACAACGTGTTAAATGATAATATTTTACTCATCTTTAAACTTTCCCAAGAGTAATCATCCGCTATCTAAATGCTTAAGGATGTGTGATTTATCTTGGTACACAAAAACTGTTCACTTGACGGATGAATGAATTTGCATCCTTATTCACGAGATTGAAGTTCTACCACCACCATATGGTAATATTGTCAGATAGAGCTAATATTAGAGTTTTGGCACAGTCTAACATATACCTATAATTACTACTGACATTTATGGATAAACATGGATTGGTGGCGCTGTTGTGTTTAGACACGCACCCTGTACACCATTAGGCAGAGCACGCGTAGTCCCTCTGTTAGTCGCAAATAAACCAATATATTGCTATCTATCCTGAGTATACACACATAATTCCGTATGCTTCCCATTGTTTTCCCAAACACTGCATTATAAAATAGCTCATATTAGTACATGTAAAAATCATTTTAACATGCCTTGGTACAATGCTATTATATTCCACCTAAGATTTTCACCAGCATACCAAATAACTCCACAAAAACAACTACAAATTCACAAGGCACCGAAAACAAATGTCGTGATCGACTGAAGTTTTGTAAATGCGATTGGAAACCAATAGGAAGTTTCTCCAAAAGGCTTAATGAAACACAAAGGAACTATAGCACGTATGATCGAACTTCTTAGAGTTTTACTTCTATCAAGAAACTCAAACATCTGTTAGAAGGAAGATGTTTTGATCACAAGCTTCTAATACCTAATTTACTTACTGATTATTACTTATAAATACTTGCTATATATACTTACTAATATTCTAATTACTGATCATAAGACGATAACTTTTGGTTTTAAACAAAAGAATGTAAAGGCATCTCCTAGACAACTAAGATAGTTACAGTATATTTCCCAATTCACAACAGACATTCGTCTTATTAGCGGCAAGGATAATGTCGTAGCTGATGCAATGTCAAGAACTGAAGACATTGCAACAACTAATTATAAAACGGTAGCTGAAGATCAAGTTGGAGATCTTGAACTAAAACTGCTCTCAAAGGAAAGCAAGTCGTTGCAATTCAAATTATGTGCACGTCTTACAGGCACAACAATGTGGTGTGATGTTTCTACCTCACAAATCAGTCCTTTCATTTCTAAATCACGTGGGGGTCACCAATTGTACAAGGGTGAGTCAAATGAAAACCTTAAATTTGTAATAACAAATCGAAATTTCGCGCCGTTATCCTGCAAGTTGGTAAGCGTGCTACAAACAGCGTGCAGAATGGCCTGTAGGTGGCAGCATAGTGCAGATGCAGACATACCGTCGCAGGATCAGTATAAAGATGGCCGCCCCCACTTGCGACTTGCACCAAGAAGAACAGCGTTCTGTTATTCGGTTTTTGCGTAGTGAAGGTGTGAAATCTATTGAAATTCATCGACGAATGAAGGTTCAGTACGGTGATGCATGTTTGTCACAGCAGCAAGTCTACGAATACAGTAGGAAGTTCGCAAATGGTGTGACTTCAGTGGAAGATGCTCCACGTCCAGGTCAGGCACAACGAGTTGTGACTCCACAGAACATTGCAGCCGTTGAAGCCATAGTGAAGGAAAACCACCGAGTTGACACTGAATGACACTGCAGCATGTTTACAGATTAGTCATGGGTCAGCACACTACATTATGCATGATGTGCTCCAGTTTCACAAAGTGTCTGCAAGGTGGGTGCCACGCAGCTGACTCCTGAAATGAGAGAACGACGTGTTGATGCTTGTGAAGAACTTCTTCAGCGCTTTGAACGGGAAGGTGATAGCTTCCTTGCAAGAATCGTTACTGGGGACGAAACCTGGGTTCAGTTCCACCAACCAAAAAACGAACAGAGCGAGCAAGGAATGGCGCCATCCCTCATCACCAAAACCAAGTAAGTTTCGAACAGAACCATCAACAGGGAAGGTTATGCTCTCTTTTGGGACGAAAAAGGCGTCATTTTGGAGTATTACATGCCTAGAGGGACCACTGTCACCAGTGCATCATTCACAGATATCCTAAAAATCATCTGTGGCCTGCAATCAAATCAAAGCGATGTGGGTTGCTGTCAGCAAGTGTTCTTTTGCGACATGACAATGCAAGGCCCCACAATGCCCGTACAACAGTTGCAACAATCACAGACCTGCATTTTGAGTGCCTTCCTCAACCACCATACTCACCAGACCTTGCCCCAAGTGATTTCCAATGTTTTGACCACTCAAAAATGCAATGGGAGGAAAGAAGTTCCGTTCCGATGAAGAGGTACATCACGCGGTGCACGAGTGGTTGCGCGGACTACCAAAAGAATTTTTTTTCTCAAGGCACTTATGCGCTTTGTAAGCGCTGGAGGACTTTCACTGAGCGTGGGGGAGATTATGTTGAAAAGTGATACAGCTTTGTACCACTTCTGCACAATAAATAATATTTAAAAATATTTAAGGTTTTCATTTAACTCACCCTCGTAATATTCGGGTTCATTACGACCAATGTTTAATTTTAAACTAACTTTTATTGCACATTTACTATAATAACAGGACAAAACATCACTACTCACTATTACATTCTCAATATATATTGTGCCAGTTTTGTTTACTTGTCAGAATCCTCATTTTTCTTCATTCACTTGTTTTTCTTTAGTTTGTCCTAGCCATTGTCCCGTTTTGTACAAATGACGATTTCTCGTAAACTACTTACATTAGAATCGTGCAAAAAACACCATTGACATTCTAATTTATTCTACTTTTATTTTCTTAATGTCAATACGCATTGTTCCATTTAAAAAAAATGTAACTTTTGTACATAAATACACTTTCTAAAAATTATAAAAATCTGTGTATCATTTGAAAATGCGAGCCCCTGCCTATAGTTCAATTCCGTGAAAACCGCATATCAATAGCACATACCATTTCAGAAATATTTACGGTGCAAGTTTTAGGTGACTCACCCTGGATATATATATTACGTCATTTAAATATTATTTCAGCTGAAAAGCATAAAGCAGCGCGCCCGTGTAATTTTGTGCCCGAAATAGTTACCGTATACTGCAGATTCTTACAGCAGTTCATCACTTGTGTTTCCTTTGCAACGCCATTGACGGTGTCTAGGAGTTAACGATTGTTGTTTAACCATGCAGCAAACATGCAAGTACTAAAGGCCGGAGTCGTGTCCTTTTTCCCCATATGTGTACTGCAGATGAACTGTAGGTACTGTTATAGCTCGCGCATGTAAACAACTGCAGGTAGGTTAACCTGACCATGACAACCACCTCACTGCGAAAGGAAACAAAAGTTGCGTTATACTACACCTTGACCTTGAGTCTGCATACACTTGAAAGGAAATGCTTCACTAGTTCGCAAGAGTACTACGTTACGTTGTTTTCGGAGTTTGCACATTTGATGGCCATGCTGCACATCTGACGTCATTCATACTCTATGTCCAAATAACTTATATTGCATGCGAGCGCACATCCCTCCGGCCTTTAGTAAGAACTAGAGAGCATGATGCTTATAATTTTTGTGTTGATAAACTATGTTTTAAAGTAAAGCAGCCTTAAAACTAATTGGATAAATTACGAATTTGAAACAACTCTGCCCCACCATGCTTACTTTACCGTGCGACGTATGTACATTTCATATCATTAAAGAATGCGGATGCAATGCCTTTTCAATATATATAACAATGTGCTCTCGAATAAATTATAGTTCGACGGCTTCGAAAAGTAAATTAGGAGATGTGGACTTGTGGACTTGGGGAAGTATACTGTCGCGATAACAGGCACAAAAGTTTGGGCGCAAATAGATAATAGACGGCGGATAATTTTTCACGAGCTTGCATAAGCAGTTAACGATAGCGCGGCTGGTGTACACAAAGGGGCCGGCAAATGAAGATAGCTTGCCGGCACAGATAGGATTTCACGTTTGGAAGGTTCGAGAGATATCTCCATTGACAGAGAATAGTTGTTTTTCTTATTTGCTCCAGAAGTCTCTCGAATTATGAATGAGATATATAAGCGATTGTGACACGCCAGCAGGACAGTTTTGTAAAACAGTGAGTTGAGTTGTGTAACAGGAGTGTTGAAAGCTGATCAGAACGTTGTTTGTTATTGTGATCGACCTTGGTAGACTGTGTGTATGTGACGTAATGTTGTTACGTGAGAATTGAACATTGCATTCCTACGCAAATAAAGAACGATTTTTAATGTCTGCAAATTGGACTTTTAATTCTACGAACCCCAAAAAGTCACAATACTATTAGAGAAAATGTATAATCGGAAAAGTGAGTTACGAAACCGGCCAGGAGCACAGTACCTACCATACTGTTAGGGCAACCCCCTCCTCCCTACGCAAGCAGCATCTTACGGGTTCAGATATTCTTTTTATTACCTGCAAGCATTCGAATCTAATACTAGGAGGGGCCAAGGTTGCCTTCCGATAGATCAGTTAAATATCTCCTGTACAAATCTGAGTTTCTTTAATGTGATGTAAAGAACTACATTGTCACTGGGAGATTTTCGGAAGGCGAGAAATGAAGTACAACTCTTATGAACTGGTAAAAGACAATCGGGCAGAAACGCTGTTTTGCGCCTTATAAGCAGAAGCTATCTTTGGAGGATTTGCGAGTGGGAATACGAGCGTAACTTCTTGTGTTCGAAGCAAGAAGACAGGACCGCATATTTATTAGAAATGAAATAACGGTATAGTCATAATGACGATTATGAACAGCGATAGGTTCACGAAGAATGCGCTTAGTGGTACACCATAACGCGTAGCCATCTAAGGAAAGAGTGGCTAGGTGTCGGTGAAAAGTTTGAAACTGGCGTCGCTCCAATTCCTACAAGCCCGTTTAATGTACGGCGAAGTCGGAATCCCATTCCCGATACCATCGATATCGAACGTTATTCGTTCAAATGAGCTCAGAAAGGAAGAGGGTAATGAAGTAGCCCAATATTGGAATAAACCAATCGTGGTATGGCGAATAAAGGAGCAAATTGTATCTGAAAAATGCTGAACTGCTGAATCTATATTTTCCGGAGTAGCAATATAATAAAAGGTTGTTAAAGCCGTGTCCAAACGTTTCTGTGAAGTACGCCAAAGCTCGCAGGCATTAATGAGCCTCTGACGGAGAAAAAGTCAGAAGCAAAGCAGAAAGTAGCAATGGTAGTACCTAGCATCCAGCGCGTCTAGATATAGTAAAAAGTGACAAAACAGGGTTTCGAGAAAGGCTTAATTAAGCACATCCGGAGCTAGCGTGAAAATGAGAGAAGGAGCAGCATAGGACAGAAGTGCTGAGAAGTAGTTGGGAGATGACCACTGGGGTTAGCTGTAATACATCACTAGGGAGCGGATTTATAGGCACTAAAAATGTGTGAAATAGGCAGGCAAAAAGGCACTAAAATGGACAAAATAGGCACTTAAATAGGCACTAAAAATTTGCTAAGCAAACACTTCGAAATGCACAATTTTGGTAAAATGGCTATTAAAAGGCACTATAAATAATGACAATCATCGCAACATATACTGCAACAAATTCGCTAAACACATACTATTTTGCAGTTCCCTAGACGAAATAGTTCTACATTTATTCCAAATTTCATAAATGGCTCCACAAGCTAACATAACAGATATTGCCGTATAATTAAAATACATATAAATCCACTTTACTAAGAAAGAACCATAATGTGCAGAAAGGTGTGAAGTAATTAACTACGTCAAAAAACAAAAAAATGGGTTTGGGGGAGGGGGCTTAAGGGTAAAAATTTCAATATATGAAGATTTTGTTAGATTTGTTTCAAATTTATACCATTTATTTTTGTGATCGATCAAGAATGGAACTATACCAAGTTTCAGTTTTCTAGTTACATTAGTTTCTGAGGAATTAACAGTTTGTGTCTAAATTACAGGCGATTTTCAAGATGTCCCACATATTGTAATTCTAAAAATTAATGCTTTCTGCACCCATTTTAACCTATTAATAGCCTGCACCTATGTGAAATATTGTCATCATATCAACGAAGGGGAAAAAATAATCATACCTATTTAACAATTTTTATTTCCTAAGTGTTTTCAGTAAGAAGCAAGCATTGTAATCCTTTTCAATACAAATAACAAAAACACAACAAATGTAAATGGGTACACTTAATATGCAGTTGCCCTTACAGACATGTTTAGAATTTCATACAGATTAATAGAAAACTGCATCCTGTGGAACATTTTAAAGTTAGGAAAATGTAGAAAATATGGAATCTGAGAAATCTGAGGTTAAAGTTACGTAATAGCAGTTACGATTAGTCATGTGACGTTTTCTGCAGAGCCGAAAACTTTATATTATTGAAGTATGTCTATAGTAATTTTAAAGCACAAAACAAAACTAAATTTGGGATTGTTGTAAGTTTTGGGCCCACTTGCACAAATGTGTCTCCTTAATAGAAACGATTGTTGGAAAGATAAATGCAAAAGTTCATCACAGCAATATTAATATCACTTAAAATGATGTTACGATGTGTCAGAAAGATACAAAGCACAGAACAAAAATTAAAAGCTAAAGCTACAGAATCCTAGTTTTTGTAATAGAAACCCTAAATGCACCATTGTCGACTAAGAACAAATAATAAAGCAGAGCTTTTCAGTAAGCGTTTTCCGTTCAAGCAGAATTACAGCAATTACGGCATCCTGAAGACAATTCTGGTGCCTACTTTTATAAAGGCATTTCTGTAAAATTTTACACAAACCATTAATATTTTTTGGTCTGCAGTTTCATTTTCAATGTTGGAAAAAACACCGGAAGCCTCCAACCAATCGATTTCATGATTCCTTGAGATACATGTAGAAACACGTAAGCATGAGAAAATCACAACGCACACTCACCCACTCACCCACCCACCCACCCACCCACACACACACACACACACACAAAATGTTAGTCTGTGTATCCTAGCTAATTAAGCGCTGCCCTTACAAGTTTAAGATGTAGCCTGAACAGAGTCCCAGAGTGGTGAGTTTAAGATTGGGTAAAAGAACAGCTGCGTGTCAGATTTACACACATGTCAAAGAAATCTTAGCGGAGTAAATTCCTGCTTACCAGCGGTAGTGATAGTGATCTGATATGACATAACAATTGACACCATCAATAATTAAATTAATAGTCCCTCCCTCAATTATTACTATTAGCTCAAGAAATAAGCCTTTAACACCAGCACAAAAATATCATGCTAATGCATTGAAACAAATGCAAAGCTGTTGTCACAAATTACTAGCAAAAGAAATTGGCTAAAAGGGCAGTTTTAGGCTCTAATAAGCAGAATAGGCACAAACGTATGAAATAGATATTTATAGGCACTATAGGCTAATAATTTTAATAAACGTACTTGTAACTTAAAAGCCTACGTTTCTGAACAAAGGAATAAAATAGGCAAATAGGGCAAAAGCCGTCCCCAATATATCAAGCGGTGTGGAGACCACCTCGTTAGCGTGGTGGTAGCGTGTCTGCCTCACGTTCAAGAGGTCCCGAGTTCGAATCTCGGTTAGGGTGAGTTACTTGGATAATTTTTTCCGGGGTTTTCCCTTATCCTGAAAGACGAATGTCGGGTAGCTCAAAGCTCTAAGGACCCTGGGCTCATTTGAGCATCATTTCACCCATTCCATGCATCGTCCGATATGACTTAGCGTTGGAGGACGTAAAGCAGTGTGGCTTACCAATCATATCGTTAAGATAGAAGAGTGTGACTACGATCCAAAGACCGATAAACCTAAATACGTGTTAAGGTTTTAATCATGAGGTTCATTGGCCCTGAACAGAACTGAATACCATCAGGAAAGTGTGATACCAACAACCTCTAGTACTGTACAAGAATGTAGAAATATAGTGTCATAAAGCCAGTTTACTTCCAAGACCATTCGATTCTAGTTCCAAAAATAAGAGAAGTAGAGCAGCATCGTGGACCATCGCGGTTGTAAAAACGTGTGAAGTAGGTGTGTGCCCATGCCGTAAAGTCAGAAGCTGTGGAAAATAGAATGAAAGAAAAGTTCGAGGAACAGCAAACACTCATGAGAACAAATCAGGATCACAGGTCTTTGCTGCATGTACCGAAGAGCTCGGTCGCAAGGCAAAGTAAGAAAATGGTCTTCATGCATAAGGATGAGCTGATCCGGAAGCAGCGGCTATTGGGGCCTGATATTCTGGGCCAGAGATATCTCGAGTCTTCCAAGAGCAGCCGACCGACCGAAGTGCTGGCTGGCTGTATAAAGCCAGAAGGTTTTTGCTGCGTGCCCACCCGTTAAGGTTTTTCTTTTAGGGATTTAGTAGGATGTGTTGCTGGTTTTGAAGTGGAAATTTATTTTGAAGTTGCAATTTATGTACCTTCAGGTTGTGGGAATGGATGCAGTATCTTGCAACCTGCTGTTTTATTTTTAAAATTTGTGTTTAAGTTGAAGAATTTGGATGCCAAACAGCTTAGAAGAATTATGTGGAGCTCAGCTTTAGCTGTTGTTAGGATTAGCTCCTGGGTTATCTCGGGTGGCCACAAGCATTGCGGGGTACCCGGAACAGCCTGGAACAGCGTCTAGTGGGGTCATAATCTCCCAAAGATCTAACAAGGACGATCTATGTCTGTGTATAGAAGCGTAGAATTTTGAAGCCCGACGGCTAATTTCATCCTCCACGTATGGAAGACCTGAGGCCTCATGTAGCAAACTGGTAGGAAAATAACGACCCACAGAATATATAGACCGTAGTCCTCTATTCTGTACACGTTTCCAAAAGCAACGCGAGTTGCATGTTGCTTAAATACCACACAGCGAGGATAACCACGATGGTTCGCCGGCTGATCTTCATGAAAATTCACGCAATATACTGGTAGCGCGCTTAAGAGATTGTGAGTAACGATGTTCACCCAGGCAGAAACCACAGCGAAGCCCTATCTGGCAATAGTTTTTGGTCTGACCATTGTGTTGGCACCGAGTACAATGTGTAAAGTCTGCATTGCGGATGTGAGCTTCCACGATCACTACACTGAAAACTGTAGAGTAAGCGGATAAAATGAGAATACCTCTGCCCACATTATTGTTCAACGATTTAAAGTCACAGAGGCGAATAAGTTGTTTACCTCTGTTGAATGAGGGTGTGCCTTTATGTATCACCTGGGTTTCTATAGGAAAAGCATTCTTGCTGCATCCTTATAATAAAATAGCCTGAGATAATGAAAACCCGAAGATGTAAACAAACATGTCATCACAATTGTTCCACCTGAGCTAAAAGCTCGGACGTAATATGTTCTTTAATGTTATGCAACAGTAGGTAATTGATTTTCCACGTCACGTAGAAATATCGGGGGGAGAACTTCCTTACCTAATGGAGAAAGTTAAGGGATGATAATTTTCCATTTCGGTACATTTTCCACGGGATGAAGACGATTATGCAAATATCTGTAACAATTGAAGTTTGAGAAAGCGCTAAATGCAAAGATGCAAATGTCTCTTAACGTTGGCGAAGAGGATGTAGCAAAAAGCACTAGATTGGTATATACTGTGGCACAGAGGCTGTTTATGTATAAGAATCCACTATATTTATATCATCTGGAAATAGTGAAGTGCGAGTAGGTACTTACAATGCCCAATGTGCAGGACTGAAGCACAGATATATAATGGGAACCTCAAAAGGCAGATATAATGGAACTGACAGCGGAGACAAAGCTCGGTTCTAATGAATACTCCGGAGATAGTCGGAGAAATGTCTTGTTCCTGATCGGCATTATCACATTCTAGCAAAGACATTCTCTGGTATGGCAACCTTAATGTAGTCGTGTAGGATAGACAGACAAGCGAAAAAACAGCAATGCATGTGAGCGCATGTAATAGCAGACACCGAAAGAAACAACGCACTGAAGAACTTAAAACTTACTTCCTGTAACTAAGACCGAACGCACAGAGTACAAAAAAGAAAAGGGGGGGGGGGGGGAGGGAAAAATCCTCGCAACGGCTGCCAGGCGACTTCGAAGAAAATCTGAACCTCCACTTTGTTGACACATGTGACTGTTCTTCAACGCTTCTAGTTCTTCACCCACAGCCTTCCTGGGAAACGCTTTCAAGCTATCTGTATACATACAGCAGTGGACAAATTAGCAAAACCTGTGTCCTAGCACAAATTTCTATTTTAAATTTATTTATATTTTGTCATGTGTGAGGTAGCTCCATTTTATGTGGTATTTATTAATTTCTAATATTCCCCTTTACTCTCAGCCACCTTATCATACTTTTACGACGCAAGGGGCAATATGATACGATATATGAAATATGCGGCACTAATGTATTCTATGCACGCTTTTCATTTAGTTAATTCTTTCGCTTTTCTCCTCATTTGCCTTCCCACCCAACTTCAGAAGGTTGCCAGAGAGCATAGTGCAAGAGCAATTCGCAGACGGCTGTTTGATGCTTATCTGAAGGCAAGGCGACCAATTAAAAATCAGAAACTGACTCTGCCCATGAAGCAACGGCTACTCTGGGCTATAAAACACAAAGATTGGAGTCCAGAATAATGGGAAACGACAAGTAAAATCCATTAGGTTATAATTAAAGAAATTAAAGGGATAAAGTAATTTACAAAATGTTTTAGCAAAATTCAAGCTTGTCTTAACAAAATAGTCATTTTATTGAAATTAAAAAAATTACTGAAATTAATTTATTTTTAAAATAACAATAATTTTCATGGAAATTAATTGTTCTTTCACCCTTGCCGTGTGTAGGCTAGAGTATGGAAAGATAAGAGTCAAACTGTAAAATTCAATGCCATAGCCGGGATTTGAACCACGGATCTTCTGGTTTCCGTCCAGCCGCTCTAACCCTTGAGCTACTATGGCCAACGTGCCGACATGACATTAAATTCTCCAACTGACTTGTATTCTTGCCGGTAAACCACTAGGAGTTCTCATAAACACATGAGACAACTACCTTAATGGCGACTTACTATGCTGTAAGTATTTTAAGGCCCGGGCTTTATAGTTCGGACCACTATTAGGTCAATTAATGGAAATTAATTGTTCTTTCACACTAGCCGTGTGTAGGCTGAATTATGGAAATATAAGAGTGAAACAGAAAAATTCATTGCCATAGCCGGGATTTGAACCACGGATCTTCTGGTTTCCGTCCAGCCGCTCTAACCCTTGAGCTACTATGGCCAACGTGCAGACATGGCATTAAAACATTCAAATCCCGGCTATGGCACTGAATTTTTCAGTTCGTCAAGATGGTCGTCTCCCGAGAATTGGCTCTATGGTCGTTATCAAAACAATGCTCTGCCAACCCAAACTTCTCAGGTTGCATTAAACGAATGCTCCGTTCATGTTCGTTTATTCTGGTTACGATGGTCCTTTCGGTTCGTCCTATATACGGTGTCCCACATTCACAGGGAATGCGGTAAACTACCGGAACTTGGAAGTCCAGTTTGTCTTTCACTGGTCTCAATTGCTGTTTAATCTTCGGAGGTGGCTTGTGGATGGTCCTGATGTTAGATTTGACGAGAATTTCCAGATTTTCACCTGGCTTGCTTCCCGAGAACAAATTGAGCATATTCGTCGCCAGGAAAGCGACATAATAGTACTACATAACTGTCTACGTCTTCATTGACATAATTTGCCTTTCAATCTAGTTCATTAAGTGGGATGTTAATATAACTCGAATTACCTAATAGCATGAATTACGGATGTCATAGAATCTTGGCGAGCTTTTTCCGTACTTCTTTTAAAATAAGAATCGTAATATGTTCACTTTCTGGACAGTTTATATATATTGTATGGCGGTATAATAGCAAAAAGATAACTAAGCTGCAGCTTATGTACTTACGTCGTAACTATTTATACACATGTTTTCAGAATTCAGGCTTTGAAACTCATGAAAGGTAGAACCATTACTGAAATATACAATGTCATAGCCGGGCTAGGCACCATGGATCTTCTGCTCTATGCAAGGTTACACTTAACCACTGAACTACCATGCCAACATCCGGAACTACGAAGGACGAAGGCTGCTCAATAAAGAATGATCATAATTTTTTACGGTCATAATTTTTAGTACTAAAATTCACTCTTGCTATATTCTGTTAGCTTAATGTGAAACAAACACGCCGTAGTAGAATCATTGTTGGTACTCCTGGTTGCCGCTTGTGAGGACCAGGCAAGTTCAGACATGTCAAGTATCGCCTACCGCTGCAATGGAGGTCAAATGCAGTTCAAGTTGATGTTAGAGGAAGATCCGGAGTTTCTTTCAAACGTAATCACTGCTAATGAAACTTGGCTACATCATTTTGATCCTGAGAGCAAAGCTCAGTGTGGGAATCTCCTTCATCACCAACCCCCCCCCCCCAAAAAAAAGTGGTTGCTTCTTTTGGGAAAGTTAAGGACATCTCACTCTAATATTCATGAAATGGTTTATCAGCATGTTGTATCTGCACACACATCAGTAACTGGAAAATACTACAGGGATGCCCTGAAATCATTGCAAGTCCATATCAGGCACAAAATACCACATTTTCATGAAGCAGGCTGGATGCTGCACCACGATAATGCGCGGCTGCATATTGCCAATGTTGTTGCTGAATATCTTACAAAAATCAACATGAAGTGCATCTATCACCCTACCTATAGTCCGGATTTAGCCCCATGTGACTTTTTTCTATTCCCTAATTTGAAGAAACGCCTTCGTGGGAGGCACTATCCATCAACAGAAGCAGTGGTGAAGGCTGCGAACGCAATTTTGAAGGATCTCTCAAAAATGGTTTCCAGCATGTCTTTGAAGACTGGCAGAATGCTGGGACAAGTGCATCGCATTCAGGAGAGACTATTTTGAGAAGGACCATCAAAATTATGAGGATGAGTAAAGGTACGTTGTCAAAAAAAAAAAAAAAATAAAAAAAATAAAGATCATTCTTTATTGAACAGCCCTCGTACATGCAGAACTCGTCTTTAAACTAGTGTCTTCCATTTAACAATATGAAACACTCAGAAATGTTAAGATAGGATTTCGCAATCTCAAACGTTGTCGCACATTTTTGGCAAAGTCAGAATATCATTCTCTTAGCTTCTTTTCTCCATTTCCTAAATACTTATGTACAAGTATGTACATATGTAGCAACTAAAACATTGGGTTGCATTACACGACCTGCGGGACTTCCACTATGGAAAAGAAAGTATTCTGCAATTACGTTCCTGGTATGTAAATTATGCCATGAAAGTTGAATTGAGTTTAGCATTTTCTTACAGTAAATTGAAGCTGTGGTAATTTCTGCAGAAGTTTCAACAATGAAAGCTACTAGGAATGTGCTACCATTTCTAACACTTTCTTTTTTCAAAGCCACTGTTCTGGAATGCTTAGAAAAAACTTTCGAGTTATTTTCAATTGTTCTTTCACACTAGTGAAGGGTATACTAAAAATTAAGAGTCAAAACTAAAAATTCACTACAATACCCGGGATTTGAACCACGGAACTCAGGTTTCCGCCGGTTGCTCTAACCACTGAGCTACCATGGCAAAGTGTCAGCGACACATTAAATTCTCCTACTGGCATTTTCCCGTAAACAATGGCGATTTACAATGCGTAACTGCACTTTAAATGAGCGCTTTCGCAATTTCGGTTATGGTATTGAATTTTTCAGCATTACTCCCAAACCCTGTAATATACAAGGCTAATGTGAAAGAGCAATTAATTTCAAATAATTTACCTAAAGTGGTCTAAACTATAAACCCTGGAAGTACTTCATATGAGACCTTCTAATGGTTTACCGGTAAAAAGTGCCATAAAGTTGGATAATTGTATGCGTGCTGGTATGTTGCCATGCTAGCTCAATGGTTAGAGCAATTGGACGGAGACCGGGAGATCTATGATTAAAATTCCGACTATGGTATTGAATTTACCTTTTAATACGGAATTACCTTTCCTAGTGGTTTACAACGGGCTTTTCTCCGGGACCTCCGGTTTCCCCCGCCATCTCATTCCACCGGTGCTCCATCTTCATCTCATGTATCATCAGTGTCACCGCCTGCGGTGCCGTATGTAGTAAAAGCGGGCGTTAAACACTACACATTTCATTTCATTTCTAGTGGTTTACCGGAAAAATGCGAATCAGTTGGAGAATTTAATTTCATGGTAGCTCGGTGGTTAAAGAACGGACGGACTAGGAGATCTGGATTCAAATCCCTGCTATATCACTGAATTTTTTCTTTCAGATTCTACTCTCCTAGTGGTTTATTGAACAAATGCGAGTCAGTTGGAGAATTTCATTTTGTGCTGGCACGTTGTAATGGTAGCTCGGTGGTTAGACAAACCGGACGGAGACCGGAATATCCGGATTAAATCCCCACTATAGCACTAAATTTTTCAGCCACACTCTACTTCTCGTAGTGGTTTATTGGAAAAAATGCGGGTCAGTTGAGAAATTAATTTCGTGCTGACACGTGGTCATGGTAGCTCGGCGGTTAGGGAAACCGGACGGACTGGGAGATCCGGATTCAAATCCCTGCTATAGCACTGAATTTTTTCACTCAGACTCTACCTCTCGTAGTGCTTTATTGGAAAAAGTGCGAGTCGGTTGAGAATTTAATTTCGTGCTGTCACGTGGTCATGGTAGCCCGGTGGTTAGAGCAGCCGGACGGAGACCGGAAAATCAGTGGTTCAAATCCGGACTACGGCATTGAATTTTTCAGTCTGGCTACCTTTCCGAAACTGCATCAAAAAATGTTTAATATTACACTCGAATCCATTCCTATATAGAGTATAGAATAGGGGTTATTAGCAAACTAATAAACATGTCATGACAATAATGTAGCTGTGTTAAAGCTTATGTTGACCCATGCCTTACAGAGAGTGGTTTGCACTTCAATGCACACAGTAGGAAACGGAACTTCCTTATCGCGGTTAGGCCTCACCTCAGGGTTATGGAAGTTCCGAGTTCCAACTTCCGAACGCCAGAATGTTAAGATTTGCGACGAACCAAGAATTGCGCTTCATGTCTTAAAAAAGGGAAAATGTATTTAATGACAAATATGCGACACCTACTTGGAAAATAGGTGTGAATAACGTAAATCCACCCTTTTTTAATTAATGTCCTCCACCATTAAATCATATCGGACGATGAATCAAGTAGGTAAAATGATACTCAAATGAGTCTAGGGTGCATAGAGCTTAGCGCTACATAACATCTTTCAGGATAAGGAAAACCCTCGGTAAAACCCTTATCCTGACTCTGAGTTTCAAATTTGCGAATTTAGTTTTAATACAGATTATAGTTGCATTACAATGAAAAAATTTGTTGTTTCAAATAATATCTTGTTCCACAAATCTCAATTCTTTGAACAAGGATATAAAAATGGCCAAAAAATTTGCTATCCCAGTGTTTGATTCCCGGCTATGGATGTAAATCCTTTTCTTTTCTTCTTTTTTTTTTTATAGGCTTTCCACTTTTCAGTACTTGTCTTTAGTTCCTGCTAAATTATTCCATGTTCTTTTATCCTGGCATTGACCTTCTTCCAGTCCTCTTTTCTGCATTGCTTTATTAACTTCATCCACCCATGTCAAGTGTGCCCCTTCCTCGTTTTCTTCATCCAGGAGCTGTCCAGTTAATAATGCTACATGGTAATCTTTCTTCCTTCATTCTTTTTACGTGTCCATGACATTTTAACGTCCTGCGGACTGGCGTAGTGGGCTAAGACGTCATGCTTTAGTTCCCTGCCACGGAATGCAGCGGTGACCACTCAGAATCGTGAGGAAATTGAGGAGCTTACGAGAGGTAAGCAACCCTGGTCAAGAAAGCCGACTCTACGCTGCCAAGATGCTGACCACATTTCCTTCCCGTATGGGTTAGATGATCGCACACCTCTACCTTGCGTATGTGGGCGTGAGGCCGGCTGTCGAATTGGCAGGCCTTAGACCTCTATGGGCTATCACGCCATGGGTTATCATGCCATTTTAATGTCCTTGTTTCTAACCTATCAATTAGCGTTTCTTCTGCATCAATTTCCAGTCTTATATAACCATTCCGAATTCTTGATATTCTCATACTCCTTAAGCCGTCCGTTTCTGTAGCCAGTATCTTTTTTGGCATCTTCTCGCTTATAGTCCAACTTTCACCTGCAAATGTTAAAATGCTTTCAATTATTGTCTTAACTATATTCAATTTTGTTTTTCTTATCAGATTTCTGTTCCCCCAAAAATAAAAAAATAAAAATACATTCGACGATCTAACTGCTCCTTTTCCAAGATTAATTCTGTTTGCTATATCTCTTCCGGTTGCACCAGATTTGTCAATAATGGATCCAAGATATTTAAACTCATTTGCATTTTTTACTATATTGTTAATTTTAAGCTCTACTCCAGGTCTTCCGACCAAGTTTTTTTTTTTTTTTTTTTTTTTTTTTTTTTTTCAAAGTATAATTTCAGATTACCTTGTTCAAAGGCATCCACTAGTTTACATGTCATACTGAGCATCATCTTGGTCTTGTCCAACTATGACGTGTCCAGTTATAGATCGTTTTATCATTAATTTCAATACCCATTTTGCAGCATGTATGATTCCGTTTTCTTAGCACTTCTTCCAAATTTATTTTAAATAATGTTGGTGACATACCACAACCTTGCCTCAGTGCTTTAGTTACGCAGAATACTTTGGATAATTTATTTAACATTTTTACACGGGCACTACTATCATACAGCCTCTTTATAAGTTGAAGTGTTTCAAGAATTCGTAATTCATTTCGGGAGTCCCAAAGTCTATTTATTGGAGCTGAATCATATGCCTTTTCAAGATCAACACAATACACCAGCAAACAATTTTTCAATAATTTGTCTAATTGTTAATATATGATCAAGGCATAATTTATCTGCTGTAAAATCAGCTTGTTCCTCAGATATCTTATTCTGAGCTAATTTCTGTAATCTGACCTTTATCCTAGTGGTGAGAATTCTATTGATAGATGCCATGACACTAATTCCCGCATTAATATATGATGTTTTCCAATCTAGTGGAATAGGCTCTCCTTGTAGTACCTGACTAAATAACCTGGTTAGTGTCCTATGTCGCCCCATAAATCTTTCTCCGGCAATTATTTCCTATCCTGTCCAGTGTCTGGAAGAGGGAACGAGAGTATGAATGACTGTGGGACCTAATGTATAAAACATGAAGAAACGCACAGTATACGAGTTGACATATGGCCGATAACCAACGAGAAATCCAGCAATAATTTGGACTTCTGCTTCAAATATTGTATTTTAGGATAAAGAGAAAATCATACGCTATCATATAACATGAAAAAAAATCTTCTATCTTATTTTTTAACTCCCTAAGGCCCGGTTGCATAAATATCTCTAACTGCAGTTCATTTATAATCGAAGATCAAAATTGAACTAAGTTTACGAACCCGCGTGGGTTGTAAAATGCTCATCTTAAGAACAGATGAACGCCGTTCAGTACTGATCTGAGATCACAAAAACAAATGCGGCAACATCGCCAAACATGTTGCAACTTTCGTGTTGCATCGAAAGGATTCGAGAATTATCGGAATTACTCGACTCTGTTTAATTCAAGTGCACAGAGTAGCCAATCTAGACATAACAAAAACGAAATAAATCTTTCGCTCTGTTCTTATTTGTCCTAGAAACAATGTTATTTTAAATAAACAGTAGGGTAAGGTGGTACTATTTCGATCATTTTGGACAAATCGTATTTTTGCTGAAAATATATTGAGAAAAGAAATAATATCAACCGTGGTATTTCTGCTTTGAAGTTTAATGAATATGTAACTCAAATATTACAACATTACTAGTATTAATTCAAACACAGGAGACGTTTAAAGAAATGTCCTAACGTTGATCGAAAATGTACCACACTAGGTACAATTGTGATCACTTGTTGGTACAATTTTGATCACATAAAAAGTACTTTTTCCCTCGTGCACCAACGCAAACTTCATGGTACCAAACATTACACTTTTGGCAGCGAATCCAGTCACCTTTGATTCCGCACTGTAATAACTCAATAAACAAAATCCACAATTATCACCGTTTTCTGCTGGTGATATGAAGTTTTTTATAGTTCCCTTATTTTTCGTACATTTGCATTCCTGTTTATTGTTCTTGTTGCTCTTGTTTATTTCTTTCTTCGTTCCATGTTGGAACAGACATCTCTTGCTGCGGACCTTTTCCAGGTTTTCATCCGAAGAGAGTCGAAGTGATGTCTGTGTTTTCCTTTCCCGAGAAGACACTTTTTTTCTCTGGAGTTGACAAAATGGACTTGACAGCATCGTGCGGAGAAACGTTAATGGGTGCTGGTGTTATGGATTTGCCGTGCTCTTCATTTCCTTCTTTTGAACTCTGCACCCTGAATGCTGGTAGTAGCTTCATTGTGGGGAATTGATAGAACAGCAGCCTCGAATAGTATTGAAGGTGCAAATTTCTCCTCGGGCACAATGTCTCAAATGTGTCAAGTTATTTTTCTGAGCCAATTGAAATGCAGCTCTTCTTAACTGGAGTGGCGGCAGACCCAATCCTCGCTACTCTAGAAATAAAGCTCTCTGGACCAAAGCATCTTCCATTTCGAATTGAGAACCGTTGGATGGCCAATTTTGCTTTCTATAGTTGGAGGTAAACCAGTCCGCATTTTCTTAATTTGTACTTTATCATACAAAGTACTAAAAGGAATGTCATATAATTGTGATGCACCTCGAATGCTTAAATGCCCATTCATTACACTCTTCAAGGCCTCATCTAAAGCAGTCTGACTCCGCTTATCGTAAAGTTTCTTTTCTAGTCTTTTTCGGGGCATCTAAAAAGGAAAATGGAGGTTTGTTTGAAATTAAGTATGATAAAAATTTACAATTAACATTAACCTAAATAATCAATAAATTTGGGCAAGTTTGCAGTGCTGTATAATATCCCTATGTTAACCAGTTAGACCGAAAAAACTAAATAACCGCAGTGATCGAAATTATACTACGGTATCGAAATTGTACCTTTTTTCTGATCGAAAATGTACTGTTGGTAAGGGTCAAGTTATGGCCAAATATTTCTGAGCATTACCAAGAAATGGCGCCACATGTCACGCAGTCGTTTATAGTTGCTTCAGAACATGTGGGAACGTAAAGCAAGTCACTAACCTCACTAACATAACATCTGCACGCATTTAAAACTGGCAATTTTTATAAGAACGCATAAAACTAAGCAACTCCACCTACTTGTAAACAAGAAAAGCTTTATATCTCCGTATCACAGACTGGTGTAGTATTGCAAAACACAGGCGGAGCTGCAGAGTCCTGACACTCTCCAACGCTACTCTAAGCCAAGTGCTACCAATATTACAAAACTATAAAATGGCGCTAAACCTTATGTTGATCGGAATAGTATCTATATCGAAATTGTACCACCTTACCTTATAAGAATTTACTCCATATTGAAACATATTTATCAAAAGTTAATCATTTCGCTTACTTTATCTCCATTATATGTCCAATGTACATCTTCATTTTCGTATGTTTACAATACTGTGAGTTGGAGAATATAAACAAAGAATTGAAGTTCATATAAAAGAAGATGCGTTCAGCTAACCTTAAATCTTGCATAACCCTTCTTATTTCACCCTTTTCCATAGGTTTCCTGATGAAATGAGATCTTAAAGCTGCAATCTCCCTTGTAACTTTATGTATTGTTCTAAACGCAGTCCCTTTATTTATATTGAATATATTCCTAATCACCATCTGGAAGATTTCAGTTGCATAGAAACGTAATGTGAGCAGGATCAAATATTGGATTGGGTACATAATTCCTCAGGGTTTGTGTTCTTAATGTCCATGTAGCCTATGCTCCAGTTCTTCGATTACGCGCTTTGATAGTAGAAATCTCATTTTTGAATTTTCTTTCATTTAGTTCTGAGATAGGATTTCCTATGTTGGAAAACACGAGGAGACCTTTCAAATTGAAAATTCTAATCATCAGAGTTATCAGAGTAATCTGAATTCCGAAAATAAAACAAATGTATAGGTTATGAAGACAAAGGATGCATCTTTAACATATATTTGTGAAATAAAGAGGTCAATTACTTATGCAAGTAACCACAAAAAATGATTTATTTACTCTTTATTTAAAGCTGCACTACTTATTTCTTCTCAGAGTCTATTGTGTAAATTCTGCAGTTCTGCTGATCTAAGCTCAATCAAATTAACTGGAGAAAATTCACCAGTTAGATTTGATCTTAGATCAAGAGGCCATGAACTTAGATCAATGTTTATACAACCAAAATTCTAAGTTCAGCTTGACAGAAGCTCATTTTCATGTGCTTGAACTTAGATTATGTTTTATGCAACAGGGCCTTAAGTCGTTAGAAATCCACGTCATCATAATGGTCCCCGCAACGAACCTGAGCACAAGCCTACAATGTCCTGTCATGTATCTCGACAAACCATTCTACACTTAAGCTGAAGGATCGTAAACACGCGTCGTTAAGGGCTACCCTAACATTATATTTAGCACTACACTGCCTTGCAGCTTTTCGAAATATCATTCCCGACTTACACAAGTACGAATCTCCACCGTATGGAATACGCGGACAAACTCTAACACATAGCAAAACATACGTTTCCTTACAAACCAATACAACTATTATGTATTTCAAATGGGAAGGTGTTTGTTCTTGAGGACTACTAGGTGAGCAACCAATCGGAGTACTGCGGTGTTGTCGTATTGCATTTACCCTATGTGGTGTGTGACGAGCGCCAAACTAATCAATCTCTAATAAATACTATTCGCGCTAAGACAAAAATTCAAATTTTGCAAAAACTGATCTATGAGGAAGGAGAGAGTAGAGCATTTAACATAACTGTAAAACCCCCATATTTTTAGCTCAAATAGTTTTTCTAATACAAATAAAGTAGATACCATTATATTATAACAATGCATTGTGACGTAAGCACTGTAATGAATATCATTATTGGTTGGCATGTAAGCGTGAACGTATATTTGAAATTACTCAGAACTGAAACGTAAATATTTGACATGACGTGGTAAAAGAAATATGTAGTCTGAATAAGCCAAGGTGTTTGTTAAATTCGATGAGAAGAAACGATACACTTCTTGCTAATCTGGCAGAACGTGTTTGGTCACATATCTTTGTTTATGAATGGTTCGTAATCTCCATTTACGCTATAGTTCAAAGCAGCATTATTCGGTTACTCTTCCTTGAAACAGTGTATCAGCTGCATCAACGAGACACAATCCACCTCCCCCTCCCCCCCGACCCCCCCCCCCCCCCCCCGTACGACTGCTAGAACAATCCAATAGAATTAATGTGGGCTCAAACTATGTTGCGAACAGAAATAATATTTTAACCTGACGTTGAACGACTTGTTCACGAAGAAATTGACATGGACCAAAACAAGACTGGGAAAACTGCGTAAGACATCAGATAAACTACAAGAAGACGACCTTTGGAAAGAAACACCACGAAATGAAATTTTGGAACCTATCATCATAAATTTGAAGACAATCACAATAACGAATTATCTCTTAACGTAAGTAACATTCACAGCTATACGGATGCACCGCTGGTACTTTTGTTGGATTAGAATAAGTAATTCAAAAACTATAATTAACTTTAAACTAAATATTTAAATCATTTGTGTAATATACGAATATCGTGTTGCAATTGTGATTTCAACAACTGCATTATTATAAAACTTTGAAAAATTCAGTTTGCGTTCCGTTACGTCTAGCGCCACGAACACTCGCAATTGTGCGAGAGAGAGGGAAATATAAAGAGTGCGGATAACGAGGTGGCAACGGTGAAGGCTCTAACGCATCTGATTCGCTACAGGCGAGAACTCTTCCCATTTGAAACACATAATAGCATTTTCAAATCACGCATAAAATTATACATTGCTTAAGAATTTCCCAAACTATTCCTATGCCTGTTTTGATAACTGTTTATGTAGGATTACATTAAAAAGCGGAGTTACACTTGAAAATATCGTCTTGACCGGACACGATCCACGAAATCTTCAGATCTCCGTGTTGATGCTCTTGGCCCTTGAGCTACCATATCACGAGGGATCCAACCTTCCGTCGTCCACCCTCATTTTCAACAGGCATTTAAAAAACTTTCCATCGTTTGACAGTTCTGGAGAAAGCTTTTTATAGTCCTGGCAAATGTTAGATACTTTCCAGTTATCAAACATTCCACTTCAAGTTTGTCATTTATACCTGTACAGATGTAAACCGCTCACCAATTAAGAAAATCTTTAAGAATCAAAATTACACGACCTATTACAAATTACCTATTTTCTCAAGACTATCGGATTGTTTTAAATATGCTAATGAGGCATTTCTAATTATGCATCATTAGGAGCGCTATAAAAATAATAAAGTATAAATCTCCATTAATTGGCACAATAGTGGTCTAAACTATAAAGCCCGGAGCTTAAAAATACTTACGGTATAGAAAGTCGCCATTGAGGTAGTCGTCTATGAACTCCTAGTGGTTTACCGGGAAAGGCGCGAGTGAGTTGGAGAAATGAACATGGTGCTCGCACGTTGTCACGGTAGCTCAGTGGTTAGAAGAACCATACGGAGACCAAGAGATCCGTAGTTCAAATCCCAACTATGGCATTGAATTTTTCAGTCTGACTGTGTCTCTCCCAGTCATGTCCTACACACGACTAGTGTGAAAGAATTTCCATAAGTGTGAAAGTATACCTTTTAAAACCTTTATTATAAGTTCTATACTGATATCCACAAAATTCCTTTAACTAACAGTGTTAACAATGTCACTTTATGGTAGCGTACCAACTTTGTTTATTATTCATGTCGTGTAGTTTCTAATACACAAATATGCCATGTAGCGCCGAGTGAAGTAAATAGTGTGAAAGAATGTTTATTAGTTGGCTAAAATAGTTGACTAACGACAGAGACCGTAATCCTTCTTGTATGAAATTGTTGAGACTATATACCAGGTGAGTCATCTGTCCCTATTTGTGTTTTAATTTATGCAACGTGCTAAGCGACATATGTGACTTAGGCCATTCTTGAATGCCTTCTAATGGATGATTTACAGAACAGTTTATGGAGGAGGGGTAGACAGCTCAGTGCATAAGTGCTGTGCGGGACAGAAAGCAATCACTATGTCGATTCCAAAAGCATCATACCCAAACAGAGCAATTTTAGACGAGTTTGCAAACTTTTATTGATTAGCGCACTCATACACGCACAGGCACACTCACAGACCTTTAAACACGCCTCTGAAGGAACAACCTATCACATGTGTCAGTTGACAATAACATGGGAACACAAAATAGCAGATCTACACAGTGGGACCAATTAGATTTAAATCTTCAGCCAACACGTGTTTTCGTTGTATAACCATGTCAAAAAATGCTAAGTAGATTGTTTTCGCTTCTGTCAGAAATTACGGCAGTTTTTAGCTCTTACAGTAACTTTAATAACGGATGCAGTTTTTCATTTGTGTTACAACTAACAAAACGAGCTCTAAACATGTGTGAAGCTATAAAAAGCGTGCAAAGGTCAGAGGTGGATTCTGAGGCCTGTGGTTACTTATTCGTATAGAAACCTCTGCTAGCAAGGTAGCGTTGGCTAAATGGTATTATACACATTGCTTCACCACTCTTGCCACTTCAAGCTGGGTCCAAATCATCGTGTTCGGCTCTAAAATGTTATTACCCTTTGTTTTAACTCTTGGGGCCTATAAATTGATATTATCATGCAAATAAAATTTTTAACATTGTATGTGTTTGCAAAATACAATAATCATATTTTCTGTTTAACCGAGAACTTAACACGTTCACAACTCCTGTGTACGTAGATGAAGTAAAGCATAAGATTTAGGCATGAAACAAAAACTATTAGATTTAATGTCGTAGACATGTTCCTAAGAAATGAAAACAAACTACGTAACATGGCAAACAGCAGATACGGTATAAATTATAAAGGTCACAAAGTTAAACATGATTCCGAATTATCGGATTGTAATTCTTGTGTCTTTGGCTCACAAGAGAACCAACAGCAGCAATAAATAAATTAGTAACTAAAATAGACATCTCATCATCATCATCATCATCTGAGTGCAGAGGGTCTACTCCCATTAGCCCTGTCCCCGTAGGAACAAGACCCGGGCCTCTTTAAACCAGGGAGTATCCGAGCTGTCCCAAAGGGCGCTCGGCGTCCTCCGTGGGGCTTTCCATTAGGGCAAGACCTGGTTTCCTAACAAGCCCCCCCCCCCATCTGGTCCTAGGGACACAAGACGGGACGGAAGTGGATACGCCACTTACGCGCGTCAACACTCAAGGTGAAGACTACCGATATGACCTCGGTGGGGCCGCCTGGTGATCTAGCACACCTTCTACTAGCTGAGCAGGCTATTACACGGAAACTTAATGGCTTCCCTCAACCCCGTCCGAAGACGTACCCAATCTCCTACGGGTATCGGGAACTCACTGCCCCCTCGAGACCAACCCATTCCGAACAACTCCCGAAGGAGGGGCTCGGCTGTTCGGCCCGAGGTTCCTCTAGTAACGTCAGAGGTACCACGAGTGCTAAGGGTCCGCAGCGCCCGCACCACGGCAGCTGAAGGGGACGGATCCCCTCCCCTACGGAGAACTAAAATAGACAGTAAAGACTTGGAGGAAGGAAAAAAAAATAAAAGAACGTGACGTCGTTTCGAACCTATCCTTTGCATCGCCATATTCGAGCAGCTAACCCACTCGACCAGCTGACACAGGTTCTATGTCACTCTTTGGGAATGCATTCGTTTATCATCTTGCGAATATTACATATATGAAAAGTCGGCGTTTATTTAGGCTTTTCGCAACTTCTTGGTCCTCATTCAGGGCTATAAATATTAATGCTGGGTGCGTATAGTACCAAAAAGAAGGGCAGAACTGCAATAACGGCTTGTATGCTATTATACTACACAAAGGGAAAATGTGCCACTAAAAATGTTAAAATAATTGCTACACGTACTTTAACGTAAAACCCACAAACACTAATGACTGTACAGTCCAGCAACGCAAAGAACGTCCCTGGAAGGTATGTGCGGCCTTACACAGTGGGACAAGGACAGCGAATGTGTGTGGCAGAAAACGCCTGCTACACAAGGCCCTTATACATGCGCCCTGTTCACTCTGTACACTAAAACCGGGAAGATTCATTCACAGGAGTAGAAGCCGTCAGAATGCTTTTGAATGGTCTGTAAGTGTACTGACATGGGGTGTCAAACCTGTCTAGGGAGGGTGTGGTAACCTTCTTCAACCCCTGCGTCTCAGGCGTCGGAGACTATCTCTCCTGTGGAGGACAGTAGTTTTTTCTATGATGCAAATTCCCTCTTCAGTCTTATGGAGTACTATTCTGTGAAATTCCCTGCACTTAGACCATACAAATCATCTATTTTATATCCTTTAGATCAGAAAATTATGTTTCTCTGTGTGCCTTCCCTCACTTCAAACAAGCTCATAAGCAGGAGGGCCATACAGCTGCTCCTGAAGACTTATATACTGGATATTAGGTCACCATATCTGTTGTGAAGTTTTCCAACTAACATTCTTATAGATCCTACTTACGTTCTGAAAAAAGAAAGGTATAAAATAAAGCACAAACACCTTTAGTGCCCCTCGTCACCCGTAAGGGACTGCCCGTCTCGGTAGCGTGGTGGTAGCATGTCTGCCTCATTCGAGAGGTCCCGAGTTCGAATCTCGGTCAGGGTGAGTTACCTGGATAATTTTTTCCGGGATTTTCCCTTATCCTGAAAGATGAATGTCAGGCAACTAAGCTCTATGGACCCCGGGCTGATTTGAGCATCATTTCGCCCATTCCATTCATCGTCCGATATGACTTAACGTTGGAGAACGTCAATTACAAACAAACAAAAAAACGTAAGGGACTGGAATCCTGATAGATGTGTAAGGTATGGTTAGTTTTATATAAAATATGAGTAGCTGGCATGCTTCATTTGTAAGATTACTCACTCAGACTATGCAGGTGTTCACCATTCCATTCATTCCTTGTTTGTTGCTTCAATCAAGAGATAAATAGAAGCCCATGTTATGCATTAGTTTCTCTTTTTTCCTGCTCTTCAAGTCCAATATCAGATAAAATCATTAGTGCCGTCACCAAACAGGCCTCACGAACCGGGAGGCCTTGGACCGTTCACTTATTACCTACCTAAGAAGGTTCAATATCACCATCACTTTCGAGGCAAGATTATTATTAGTAATATATAGCATCATTGTTTTATGCTACAAGGTACTTCAATCAACTGAGTTCTAGGGCTTCTAGCGCTATCAGGTACTAACCTGCAGTTAGAGCTTTTAAACTCCAAGAAGATAAAACGCTGCATCAGTAATTCCTTAATTCAACAAACTATATTAAAATATACTCAAACGATAGAAAGAACCATGTGCAACTGTGATGAAAAACCACATTTTTTGCCGGTGTTATACTAATTTTGGGATATCAACACCATGATTTCCGTTACTAACTGAAGCAATTATGATGATGGTGGCGATCAAAGGTTACCACAGCTCCACGTTGTGCGCCAATTTGATGCAAATAATTTAATGGCGAGCAATGAGGTTTCTCTCAGGGTATGCGTGGATGGGTGTGAGAAGGAAATTTTAACAACACTGGAATGCCCGTCTCCAAATTATTTATTCACTGCTTCTTCTTTTCACACATCAAAATGGAAGTTGCCGACCGTGGGTTACCAATCTCGGTTTAGAGTGACTGAATGCTAATTGTTTATTACTCGATAAATTTTGATGACCCGACAAATATTCAAGACAGAACAAGTTGACCGCTCTAATAGGCTTCACGTCTCAGACTCCTCTCTCAGCGGCTGCACGCCGAAGACCCTTCTGATCGGCTTCACGCCGAAGACTGTTTATAATGGCTTCCTAGCCGCGAACTAGCCAAATCGGCTTCACGCCGAAGAGTGCCCCCTGACCACAGCTGCGCGTGTGTATATCTCTAACTTTCACTCTCAAAACTCTTTTTCAAACAAAGTCCCTTTGTGGCTATTTTGGTCGCCATTGTAAATGATCCAAAGAATTCCCTATTCATACACGTCAAGTGACAATTCCTTTAGAAACCTTCTAAGGACACTGTTTCTTACACGTCTTTGTTATACACTTTCCCCAACTCAACTGGCCTTGCCACTTGTCGTAACAAAGAACCAACATTCCTTTGACATCTATCGTGATTCTTTGCTTCTGGCAAACCATAATTTCGGTATCATAACGTACATGAACACGAGTTCATATTTCGAAGTTGATCATTTTTGTCCCGATAATTTCCTATACGGTTTTAATATGCCTTTCTTTCTAAGATAACTTCTGGCTCTAGATTTAACCATTTTTCTCGCGGTATCTCTATGTCAGACAAGTCTTTTTCGTCTTCTGTCTTCCTTACAAGACACTCGTTTTCGCAGACGTATTCTGCATTACAATTCATCATGATAATGCATACATACCAGGCAGAAAATCATTGAAGAGCATTTTATATGCACTACTGTGCAAATATAGTTGAGATGAAGTGATAAAAGCTTCACAACTTCTACATGTTTAACGGAAACTACGCTATGCCGACATACTGTTAGCATCAAAAGGGCACCGAAAACAAGTAACGCGCGCCACAGCGTCAACTGCTAAGTCGGCGACTTCCTATCTTCACGCATAAGAAACAATAGAAGTAGACCAGGGGCGAAACATTTTCTACGTTGACACATTTTCCTTTCAGCTTGGTGTAAAGAAATGACGTGTGGAAGACGGGAGTGAGGCTAAGCAGGCACTAACCCTCTAAGGCACCAACAGCTTTTAATTACGCTTTTCCGCGCTTCTCCCACTCATGGAATTGAATGCAGGTGTGTACACGAGCCGTTTACCACCTTTAAGAACGCATGAATGCATGCGTAAAGGACAACGTAGAGCTTTTATGAGCTGTTAGCAGTAATGACACACACGCTTACAATTTACAAAGGGACATTCAGAGTGAGACATACACACTCAACATGATACTTTCCTATTGATTTGTATGCTATCATGCCATTAGCACTTGAGACGAACAACAGACCTTAACTTCTCTATTCTTATGTACTTATAATCTTCGCAAAAGTCAAAGGCATATGGAGACTCCAGCCTATCCTAAACTTGCCGCTCCCACCAGCGCTGCCAAATGTGGTACATGCATCTCGCGCCCCTGAACTGAGAATATTATATATATTCATTACGTTCGGATAAATATTTGAAAATTACATATGCCAATCTTGTAATAAGAAAGAATTTTACTTTCTGAACATGACCGTACAAAAATCCTGTCTCTACGATACTTAGAACACGAGCGCTGCACGTTTTATTTTGTATGTATGTATGTATGTATGTATGTATGTATGTATGTATGTATGTATGTATGTATGTATGTATGTATGTATGTATGTATGTATGTATGTATGTATGTATGTATGTATGTATGTATGTATGTATGTATGTATGTATGTATGTATGTATGTATGTATGTATGTATGTATGTATGTATGTATGTATGTATGTATGTATGTATGTATGTATGTATGTATGTATGATGTATGTATGTATGTATGTATGTATGTATGTATGTATGTATGTATGTATGTATGTATGTATGTATGTATGTATGTATGTATGTATTTATTCACTGCAATTGGGTACTACCCGGTGGCAGCGTTAAGAATACAGATCAAATTACAATTACTAGATTTACAACAATAACACAATAAACAATACAAACATGATATTATTTTACAATACAAACATGATATTACTTTACTTTAGTCACTTAAAACATATCTAATACTTCTCTATTTACATATTATATACCATTATAATTCAAAAGTTAAACTATAAACCATCTAAATTTATTCTAAATTTCTTCAGCGACAGGGGACAGCCCTGAAAGACTGCTACAGGCAATTCATTCCATTCTTCAACGGTTCTATTAACAAAAGAAAATTTTCCTACGTCGGTTCTGTATCTTCTACCCTTAATTTTATACCTATGATCGTTTCGTCCATAATAATCCGGATTATCTAACCTTACACTAAGGTCCACCCATGCCTTTACACCAGCATTAGCTTTGAATAACGCTACCAACCTATGTTTTTTACGCCTAATTCTTAATTCCTCCCATTTAGTCTCATCTCCTTTTATAGGCCCAAAATACTTGCCTCTTTTTATGAATTTTATTGCCCTCTTCTGTATTTTTTCTAATGGATCGATTTGGTTAGCTCTATACGGGTCCCAGCATGCTACTCCATATTCCATAACCGGCCGCACTAAGGCCTTGTAGGCAATTTCCCTGGACCTAGCGCTCCCCTTTTTCAATGTTCTCATTACGAAATGTAATGCCTTCCACGCATTCCTAGATGTGGAATTTACTTGTTCGTCCCATCCAGCATTACTTGCCAGGTACACTCCCAAGTATTTGCAGCTGTCTACCTGTGGAATTTGCATCCCTCCCATGTGATAGTTAACAATAATTTTGCCCTTAGTTCTACTAAAAACAATGGACTTACTTTTCTTGGCATTAATTGGTTGTGGTTGTGGTTAAATGTTACGATAAATATTTGAATATTACAGTTGCCAATCTTATAATACGAAAAAGTTTTAATTTCTGATCGTGACCGTAAAAAATCCTGTCACTGCGATACTTATGCCCAATTTCACCAACAGATGTTAAAATCGACGTTAACAAATGTAACGTAACAATTGTAACAGCGCTAACAAAGCTTTTAAATTTCTTGCATTTCACCAACCTGTTTTCTGAAAATGTTAACAAACACGTGTTAGCGCCAAGAAACTTATAAATATTACAGCTATAGAAGGCTATGGATGAGTCGTATTATTTTCTGAACGTACTGCGATGCGTTTTTGTTTTCAATTTCGTCTGCACCGCAGTCTGCACACAGCTAAAAAAAATGGCGGATAAACAAAATCGTAAACAAAGGCCGTGAAACAAATTTCTCATCGATGGAGAAAGAATTATTAGTTGAATTGGTGACGAAGTATAAGGATATCGTGGAAAATAGGACGGATGCGGTGAATGTAAAAGAGAAAGATGTCACGTGGGAAAAAATTGGAAACGTTCAAATGCTTGTGCCATTACTAGAAACACGAAACGTATTACGTAAATTTAAAACGAGGTGCGAAGAAGTACAAGTGACGAGTGACTTGAACGTTTCAAGACGGAAGGTGGACAGTTTATTATCCACAGAATTCAGTGAATTATAAAATCGCAAAGTTATTGATACTTGAAGCAAAGGCGAGATCGGCATATTCCTTTCGATGCATGTTCTAACGCAGCATTCGGTAAATTTAAAACAAGGAGGAAGGACAAGTGACGAGTGACTTGAACGTTTCAAGACGGGTGATAGTGTATTATCCACATAATTCAGTTAATTATAAAATCGAAAAATTATTGATACTTGAAGCAAAGGCGAGATAGGCATATTCCTTTTGATGCATGTTCTAATCTCTCTCGTACTTCCGCAGTAACCTTCATAGCAACCTGTTTCGACAGTCTATATCTCTGTAGAAAATTTTCTTCTGATAGTTCCTCAAAATAATTTCTCCTCATAGGCCGTACTCTATTACGAATGTCATTTAGACAGTCTTAAATATAGCAAATCGACAACAGCTGAGTTCACGCCCGCCATCTTGACTATTTACAATTCTTAAGCACTTAACATCAGAAATTTGGATTGTTAGTTTAACAAGAGATTTAACAGGAGTGTTACGCTAACACTTGTTGATGAAATGCAATTTTTGTTATAACTATTGTTAAACCCGTGTTAAGTCTTAACATCTGTTGGTGAAATCGGGCATTAGAATAGGAGCGTTGCACCTTTTATCTTCAAAGTGAAGATTGATTACACAAGTGGCACAGCGGTTTACTTATTACCACAGCACAAGTTTTCAGCACCTTACTAAATATTTCATCATACCCTGCCGAGTTATTTTACTGCTCGAATAATTTGTATTATCTCTGCTGGCGTAACCCTCTTTGGCTTAAATTGCGGAACTACAGTTTGGTAACTACTCTTCAAGAAACTTAAAGCAGCATCTTCACTCCCTTGAAGCCTTGATGTAACACTTAAGAAGAAATTAAACATGCTGACTCATTTTACACATTACCTACTTTCAGAGTAATGTCATAAGTTTGGAAGTTTCTACCTGTTTCTCTTTTCACAATATCCCAAGTGGTTGCACTTTATTACCGGAATTATCTAAAGCCTTTTGGCAATATCTAGCTTTAGCTTACACTTTTTAGGATTTTGCTGTGGATGGATGGATAATTGTGTTTAAGAGCGTTCAACAGCAAGGTCTTCAGCGCCCTTAAAAAGCCAATCCAGTAAAAAACCGGCTAAAAGAGGACTAAAAGAGTCATTAATATAAAATCAACCGCTTTCTCGTCGTGCGCCAGGATCTCTGCCAAGCTGGCCGGCAGCTGGAGAGACCTGCGAAGACGTGCCAGGCTAAAACACTAAGAGAACATGCCTGACCGAGAGGGCTGCACCACAAAGCGGACATACTGGAGCAGGGCCCCTGTTTAATAAAGGTGCATGTGCAAAAAACGCAGTGGCCAACGCGCAACAGAGCCAAACGCACTTCGCCCTGACGGGATGGACGGCAGGAAGTACTCCACGGAAGCGGAAGATCTTTTTATGGCACGGAGCTTATTTCTGCTGAGAGCAGACCACTCTTTGTGCCAGGAACACAGCACAGCTCTCCGTAATACGATGCGAAGTGGTCACAAACGGAATAGTCACCTGAGGTTGTTCGGTGGCCACCTTCGCTGCCGAATCCGCCATTTCATTCCCCTGCCGATCCACGTGACCAAGAACCCATGCACACACTACGCTAACACCAGAGGCGTGTAAAACGTGGAGGGCGTCCTGGAGGAGTATGCAGTATGTTTTGTAATGGCAGATAGGTTAGCATAAACTGCTATCCCTAATCATATATAGAGCTTTCTCTTCTGAATGTATTATGTCCTAATACCTACTGTAATCCACTCCAGTGGCCAATTATGCATATGGCATGATTTGCGCTGGAAACATGAATCAAAATTGACTGGGACAGTTTTCAGAAGTTTGCAGTGACCGGGAGAAGTTTGCATATACTTACATGCTCTGAAACTCCTATACGTAAGATGTGCTGATGTTTTGATGTTCAGGCTGTACTACACTATATTCCTGCATTCTCTGACTCCTCTAAACCGTGCCATGATACACCTCCCCAAACAACTGCACTCATTCTCCAGAATGGTAATATGTAGGCATGTATGTGTGACTGAATGAGTGAGAGTGAACCATAACCATAAACAAAATATCGGATACCAAACTTCGCAAACGCACGCACGCGCACACACAAGCATCTGAATCTGTATACCACAGCATGGCTACGTATACAAGCGGTAAACATCATTCAAATTTCTGTGGTACCAAGGTTACATCATTTTCACACATAGCAACAACTTAAAGAGCGAGATTTCGAAGTGCCAATCAAGTTCAGTCAATGCATGTTAGGCCACATGACAAATTATATGGGAGTTGGTAAGCTACACGTAATGCTGAGGAATCAATATTTAAGATTGGAATCCAAATCGCGATAATCCGCACTACTGGAGTATTGATAACCTGACTTAATCGCTGTTTCATATAACCTTGCCCCGCTGACATGTATCACTCCGCGTGCAATTACCTTCCCCCTCACCCTAATTGGCTAATGCTTTCGCGCCATAGGCCATAGGCGTTGCCTTTCCGTCACATTTAAACCTGCAGTAAACATAATAATTGCTAGGAAGATAGATAAAATCATACAAATAAAGAACGCATGCAAAAATAATGAAGTTTATAATGAAACTGGGCAAGTTGAAACTGAATGAATGAGCAATGAAACTGAAACAAGTTTATAATGAAAGGCCTTCGGCCTTTTCCAATGGGATGTTTCAAAACCAACACAAATACTTTGCAAAAAATTTTGTCTTTCAGTCTTAAAAGTCGTGTTAGGCCATACTTGTCATGTGTCCTTCATTCACCCAAGTCTCGTCAAGGTAGTATATTTTGCGATTTGTATCTCCGTACAGTCTGATTGCCCTTAAATAACATCTTCACCGCAGAGCAATATCGCTCCTGAGTGGTAAGTTTTCCTATTGTCTCAATTTCATGTCGCGATGTTCCTACGCATCTAACACACCTGTAAGTTCAGAGCGCAGCTGTTCGACTTATCTCACTGACAAAGACGGATTCTTCTCTGTGAGTGCATTAAACACATGCACCACAATTCTTTTTTCGCCGCTTTGTAAAGGTTTTCCCTAGCAATGCTTCGGCGAGAAACTGGCGGTATACTCTACCATTATACATATAAGTACACGCGCAATAAACGATCAATAAAATAAGTTAGTTCTCACACTCGGCACAACAAAACTTCGAATGGCGATATATGACTAATCCAGTTCAAAACAAGGTCAGTGATAAAAGCCATATAAACAAATATGTCATCACTACCGCTAAATCACGTGCTATCGTGCCATGTGCTTGAGAGCAAAGGAACCTCCTCTTTACTTCGTTTAAGAATTAACATGAATTTCAGGTAAATCAATCTGTTGCGCAATATATTTAATTCAAACAGTTACGAAAATATAAATTTGACAATTCTCTTCCAACATATAAAGATACATCAGCATGTTAGGTAACGAACTAATTTTTACCGCACAACAGTCTATACTACAATAGCAGCCAATGAGAGGTGATATGGTCACGTGACCGTTTAGAGATACGGGGCAAGCTTATGTAAAACAAGGATTAGTAATGGCAGCAGCATACCCAACCCAATAAGGAGTGAATGACGCCGAATCTTAATTGACGGCCTTGTTGGACCACATATATTTGAGGGGCGTCTTTAGGAGGAACATACCGCCTGTATTTTTTTTATTCCCCCCCCCCCCCATGATGAATACTTTCTCTAGAGAGTGTACCATTGGAGGATCAATAACGATGGTTTTACATGATGATGACCCAGTACGCAGGTCGATGGTCGTCTGTAATTATCTAAATGCAGTACAACCTGGTCACTGGATAGGAAAATATGAACACAATGATCCTATCAGATCACCGGATCTAACGGACCTCGACCTTCCTGTGGGAATATTTCAAACAGACGTATGCAGATGGGTGAGAAGATAGAAAGCTCGCGCCAATGGTGCCCTACATCCATCACACTACCACGCTATCTGGAGTACTAGCAGCGGAGGTTCACAGCTTTAGACTGCCAGAACATTTACGCCCTGACAAGGACATGCAGAAGTAAAATAAGGTAATAGTCCTACTTTCTAAAAAGTAAAATCCACATAAAAGTTTTCTTAAAACTTTCAAAAAGACAGGCTAAATATCACAACTATATGTTTTAACAATAACTTTATTGGTGACTTACAAAGTGAAGGTGATCAATAAAGAGACGCCATACCAACATCTGAAGAGATTAAACAAAATATATTACAACCCATGGCTCATGCCACCGCGACGTGTAAGGCATAGTACACGTTCTAGAGCAAGGTTTCTCAAACTTTTTTCCTTCGCGGCACATCCGACGTAGAATTAACTATACCTGTTTTGAAGGAATTTCGAACGCTACAAAGAAGTCCTTGAGATCGAGAACCTTATCGGGGGTTATAGTTATCATTAAACAATTTGGCATGTGAAACATTCTTTGGAACTAGTAGACGAACCTACACCAGCAAGCGTTGTAAATATTGTATTGGACCTCGTGACTCTCATCCATATTAAATAAGTCATTAGTTAACCTGCTCACTCAGAGAGTATACTTAGTTACTTATTTCAAATAGTGAAACTAGAATGTGTTTGTTTTAGAGAAGTGCTCATTTAGAAGTTAAGAAAAATGTTTTATACGAGTGCCTGTTTAATGTTAGTGATAGTGTTGAGAAATGTCGGGCATAGAGCCTTTAGAAGACTGCAGTGATATATAACTATGTGTTTTAAATAGGAAGAGTTCTCGCCTGTAGCGAATCAGATGCGTTAGAGCCTTCACCGTTGCCACCTTGCTATCCCCACTCCTTTTATATTTCCCTCTCTCTCCCACAATTGCGAGTGTTCGTGGCGCTAAACGTAAGGGGACGCAAACTGAATTTTCCAAAGTTTTATAATAATGCAGTTGTTGAAATCACAATAGCAACATGAATATTCGTATATTATACGCAAATGATTTAAATATTTACTTTAAAATTAATTATAGTTTCTGAATTACTTATTTTTCTATTCCAACAAAAATACCAGCTGTGCATCCGTATAGCTGTGAATGTTGCTTACGTTAAGAGATAATTCGTCGTTGTCATTGTCTTCAACGTCTGAGTACTGCAAATTTATGATGATAGGTTCCAAAATCTCGTTACGTGCTATTTCTTTCCAAAAGTCGTCTACTTGTAGTTTATCTGATGTCTTACGCAGTTTTCCCAGTCTTGTTGTGTTCCATGTCAATTTCTTCGTGAATAAGTTAACTGTCTCGTTGATCCAGCTGATACTTTTACATGGAAGAGTAACTGAATAATGCTGCTTTGAACTCTAGAGTAAATAGAGATTACGAAGCATTCATAAACAAAGAAATAATATGACCAGACACGTTCTGCAAGACTAGCAAGAAGTGTATCGTTTCCTCTTATCGAATTTAACAAACACCTTGGCTTATTCAAAGTACATATTTCTTTTATCACGTCATGTTAAATGTTTACCTTTCAGTTCTGAGTAATTTCAAATATACGTTCATGCATACATGCCAACCAATAATGATGTTCATTACTGTGCTTACGTCGCAATGCATTGTTATAATATAATGGTATCTACTTTATTTATTTGTATTAGGAAAACTATTGAGCTAAAAATATGGGGTTTTTACGATTGGATCAATTTTTGCAAAATCTGAATTTTTCTCTGAGCGCGAATAGTATTTATTAGAGATTGATTAGTTTGCCGCACTTAGGGGGAATGCAATACGGTTATGTTTAATACATTACTCTCTCCTTCCTCATGGATCAGTTTTGGGAAAATCTGAATTTATCTTAGCGCGAATAGTATTTATTAGAGATTGGTTAGTTTGACGCTGGTCACACACCACTTAGTGGGAATGCAATACGACAACACCGCAGGACTCCGATTGGTTGCTCACCTAGTAGCGCTCAAGGACAAACACCTTCCCATTTGAAACGCATAACAGTGTATCATGGTCAGAGGATCAACTTTCTACACAAATTGTGTTTACCTACCTACTGCTGCTGCGGGACCAATAGCCAGGGTGTGAGGTGGATTGGAAGCATCGCAAAAGAGTAATTGACTCGCTCCTTAGTTCGCAATCTGAAAACTCCAGATGCCAAATTCTTTGGCATTACTTATACACGAACCACTGGAACACGTCGATCACTCCCGAACCCTAACGGAGCACATATAAAACAATCAGCGGTCACCTGCAGTCAGTTAAATAGTTCAGTTAGAAACCCAGAGCGTAGTAGACAACTTGATGCAATTTATTGTTGAAGTCGCAATATTTGGTGTTATACAACTGAAGTAAATATACAGATATTGTGTTGTAATATGAAGAGGTTTTTAATTAAAGACCAACGATTAAATAGCAGTGAAGAACACGTGTTAATGTCAGAGGTTCTACTCCCATTAGTCCTGGACCCGTAGGACCAAGGACCGGGGCCTCCTACCAAGGAGTTACCAAGCTGTCGCAAAAGGGCGCCCGGCGCCTCCGAGGCTCTTTCCATAGGGCAAGACCTAGAGTCTAACAAGCCCCCCGATCTGGTCCTGTGGACTCAAGAAGGGATGGAAGTGGATACGCCACTTACGCGCGCCAATTCCAAAGGTTGGGCCACCTGGTGATCTAGCACACCTTCTGCTAGCTATGCTGGCTAGTACGCGGGAATATTAATGGCTTCCCTCAACCCCGTCTGGAGTCGTACCCTATCTCCCACGGGTATCGGGAACCACTGCCCCATCGAGTCCAACCCAATCCGAACTCCCTATCAGGGGAGGCTCGAATGTTCGGCCCGAGGTTCCTGTAGTAGCGTCAGAGGTACCACGAGTGCTAGTGGTCCGCAGCGCCCGAACCACGGCAGCTGAAGGGTACGAATCCCCTCCTCTACGGGAGCAGTGAAGAACACCAGAGTGATAATATAACTGAATCATCCAATCTAGTGTCAGCGACGCGCTACATACACAGTAGAGTAGTTCATTTGGTGCTGTGCGCAGGTATCAGGATTCCTATTTAACCTTCGGATTTACATTTACTGAATCTGGAAACTGAAATTGCTGTGTGTTCTGTGTGGCGAAATATTACCTCAAGCAATGAATTAGTACTTCCAAGGAAATCAAAGAGACACACGAAAACGAAACAGTCACTTCAAAAATAAAGATGAAAGCCTGTTTCAGTCGTTTACTGTCTTCACAGATTGAAGTAATTTTCAAATTACAAAAATAATTAGTGCTTCAGAAATGTGCTAGCAGCTAGCTATAAAGTAGCTGAAATAATTATCGGTAATATGCAGGCAGACACAGCAGCAGAAATTTTACCTACTTGTAAAGAAATAGTTAATCCACGTTCGAAAGGCTACCGAGAGGTAGATGTCCAAAGTACTTTTCACAAACGATAGGACTGGTCGCCCCAAATATGGCATGTCAGCTGATACTGAAAGGAACGTAGTGAACGAAATTACAAGGTAAAAAGCTTGCACTTCCACTGGATGAAGTAACAGACAGAGGTAACAAACTTCCAATTAATGTGCTACATAAAATTTGTAAATGAAGAATCGCTTGCTGCTCAGTTTCTATCCTGCTAAGAATTGCCTCTGACGATAACAGATCACACATGCATAATTATGACAGCAACACTAGAAGAAAAATGAACTGAGCAGGAACAATTGTATTTCAGTGTGCACTGCTAAAGCATTAGCACTGAGTGGTCGAACGAGAGGTTTTACTTTAAGACTGCAGCAAGATTTTCCACACATTTATTGGAAACATACATTTTTTTAACATTCGGAAGCTTTGGTGGCAAAAATCATTCCTTCAAGATTTCATGAACGTATTGAGTAATAATGGGTTACTTCAAAAGGCAGAGCTCTCAAAACCAGACTTCTCAGCTTGATTTCTTGTCCTGAAACAGGACTTTCTTCTTCGCCAAATGGGGACGTGTTTCCAATTTCTTGAATCGGGCCAATGACTCCTGTATATTGATCAATACTCGTTTCACCTTTTTCCAAGAAGCCAATGAATAAGACACCCTTCGCATCCCAAACAAATTGCGGCATTAATTCTTTTAGACTGATTGGGTAGTCCGTGCCTTCTCTGGAGCAGATTCACCGGCAGCACCCATTGTTTTGATCGACGGTGACAATTCAGCATACCTTCAGATTTTTCTTAAACAGCCCCAAACACAGCTTCGAATTTAAAAATATGCAACCGCCTGCTTTTCAGTGAAAGCAAACGCGGCACCCATTGGGCCCACAACTTTTTCATCTCCAACTTATCTGAAATACTAATCGGCCTTCCTGTAGACACACCTACTACCTCTGCCACATGGCAAACTTTCGTCTCACGTTCAACGAGAATCATAGCGTGCGCTTTTCCAATGATTCCCTCGGTAACCGTATCTGCCAGGCGCCCTGGAAATGCCGCTCATCAAAAACAGATGTTCGACCAATTTTAAAGTCGATGAAACACCAACTATTGGCATACATGGCGAAAGGTCCGTCTAATCAGCATCCAATTTTGCTTGCATCTCCTCGAACGTTTTCTCATCCAAAATTAAAAAAGCGAGTCACTGAACTTTTTCGATTCTTGGAAAAAGGCAGTAAAACAGGAAATTACAACTAGGAATGGCAAATGGGGAAGATGAAACAACGGTATAGAACGCGCAAGAACCTTCCTGGTGTCGCCCGGTCACGGAGAACTCACTTCGACAGGTGTGTGTGTGTGCGCGTGTGTGTGTACGTGTGTGTGCGTGTGTGTGTGTGAAACAGACTGTATTTTAGTGTTCTTCGTGTAATATAATTTCAAGGCTAAATGATCTTAAAAAATGAACGTAATGGCATATTTATCTGAAGAAATTACTGTTTTGAGATAAGCTTAATTCCAGAGTAATAAATGTGATGCAGAAATAAGGAGAAGAGTAAAATTAGCATAGGGTAAATTCTGGAGCCTGAAATTCATTCTTCAAAACAAACATTAAGACCAGCTATTAGAATAGGAACCCTTCAATCCTGCATCATTCCAGTCTTACTATACGGTTGCCAAACATGGGCACTTTTTAAGAAACAGGCTCTAATGCCACACACGTGCCAAAAGATGGAAAGGAAGATCCTGAACATCAGCCTACAAGATAAAGTGAAGAATGAACTGCTGCGAAGAAAAACCGGCCAGGAACACGTAGCCACCAGAGCGAAGAGGATTAAATGGCATTGGGCAGGACATGTGGCGAGAATGCATCAGACTGATGGGCACACGCCATAACAGTATGGGACGTGCGACAAAGGAGGAGAAGCAGAGGACGTCCGAGGTTACGATGGTCCCAAGAGTTGAAGGATGGGCTAGATACAAGGTGGACTAGAACGGTAAAAGACAGATCTCAATGGAAGCAGCTCTAAAGTGAAAGTGAAAATGAACAGTCATTTCTACTATACTGATATAGCGATAAAACTAATACTAAGTATAAGTAAATAGAAGTGTAAATATTAACAGAAACATTAGATTACAGTAAGCTAGAGTGGAGAGGAATGAGGAGAACTAAGAAACAAACACTGATATAAGACAGCAAGTGAGGACATTAGTTTTAATTAAGGATAAGTAGGAAATAAACGACAACCAGCAAAAAGAACTGGTACCTTTCAGGGATTTGCTCACCCTGTAAGAAATGGCCGAGCTGACCTCACCAGTAGGCGGGAGGCCCTTGCCCTCAAGGGATGTCATGGGCTATTTATTTATTTATTTATTTATTTATAAAAGTGATTCTGGATCTTCCTTCGATTTCCTGCATGTTGAATTTAGCAGCTGGAGCATCTGTTAGAGCAGTTGAGCACAAGGTTTTCTTCCTACTACACGGTTTGAAAACTGCACTTGTCTGATTGCCTGCAGATTGGTTCCCCGATTGCTCGTCATGGGAGCACATCCGGAAACTATTACCGAATGAATTCCCTTTTACTGGAAACTACGGGGAAACAAACGAGGACGGATGAGTAAAGAGAATCAGCAGGATGCTGAATATTCAACTGTAACTGGCGTTGCACATCTAATTGGAAACGCTGGAAACCTGTCTAAACGGGTGAGTAGGAATATACAACAGGATATTACATATTGATACATCTCGGTGGGTGTTTCGTTAGTTGAAAATGCTGGTAGAGAACGGAGGAATAAACATCTAACGCTTACACAGATTACCACTGTTCATATACATTACTCCAAAAAGTATTCGTCTAATGCATGAGTTTATGTTTAAAGATGTATGGATAGTGAAAAATCATCAGAATAAGCACAGCAGGGACGCTGTCTAATTTATTGATTAGTGAAAAAGAATACAATAAAGAAGCATATAGTATCTATTCACATATAGTTCAATATTCAAAAGAAAAGATGGAATATAGGATGCAAAATAAGTACTCGTCTGCATACTGAAAATGGTGTAGAATGTTACGGTTAGTACTTAGTAGACCCTCCATTCCTCTTTATAATCTCTTGCATTCTCCTTGGCATGGATTTCACCAAAGATTGTGTTGTTTCCACTGTAATTTTACGCCATTCCTCTAGTAGAGCGTTCTTTAGATCCTTCATATTACATATCTGAAGATTCCTCATGTTTTTGTCCAATATTTTCCACAAATTCTCTATTGGATTCATGTCTGGGGATTGCGGTGGTGTCGGCATACATCGTGGTGTATTATGCAACCACCATAGCCTTGCATCTAGAGCAAAGTGTTTGGGATCATTATCTTGTGTGAAAATATTCACACTTCTGGACAGATGTGCTTTTACGATGTTTATATCCTTATGGTTCATACTTCCGGCAATAAAACACAAATCTCCCACACCATTTACACTCATGCAGTCCCAGACAAGTACTGTACCGCCTACACATTTAAATGAAGCTGTTATATTTTTCTCCTCGAGCTGACAATTATTTTCTCCCCACACTATTACTCGCCCTTTTGACTTAAAGAGCTCAAATTGATCCCCGTCAGTAAATACAACCTTCTTCCAGAAATCAAGCCCATCGTATTTGTGTTCTTTTGCAAAACAACTTTTTTCTGTTGATTTTACTGATGTATAGTTTTCTACGGGCTGTTCGGCCTCCATACTCATCTTCATAAAGCACGTTTCTTATAGTTTGTGCTGAAACCGCCTTTCTTCCGTGTGTTAGAACTGCAATAGCAAATTTTGAAGCACTTAATTTAGGATTTTTCTTTACTTCTCTAAGTAACTGTTGTTTCTCCATATCGGGTAGAATTGCAGGACGGCCGCTTCTTGATTGATTTTCATAAGTTTTGTTCTGATCAAACCTGTATATAATAGTCGTCACTGTACTGGTAGGTCTTCCAATGGTTTCTCCAATTTCTCGAAACGATTTTTCTTTTTTACATAACCTGATGCAAATCTTTCTCTTCATTTGTAGTTTCACGACATTTTCGACCCATATTACTTAAATAGCAGCCAATGACTTTGAAAATAGAGATGAAACTGTCAACGACAGTGGATGAAACAACTGCATAAGAAAACAGAAAGGGTGTGTATCAGCGAGACACCATACCTGAGATCTTGTTTACTAGACGAATACTTGTTCGACATCAAATGGGACATGATTTTAAGTAAAGCAGAGCTGTTCACTAATTAAGCAATATATGAATCCAAATGGTTTTTTTTTATTTTTAAAGCTAGATATCAACCGATGTAAGGAAATAGTTACTGTTCGTTTCTTATCTATTTTTCTGATTGTGCTTGGTATATTCTATGTGCTATGATTAGACGAATACCTTTTGGAGTATCTGTAGTCTTCCTGTCGTGCAACATGCCTACTCCAGTGTGTAGAAAGCGCATGGATTCCTCTGAAGGAAAAAAAAAAATGTCGTGTCCAAAGCCATTAGTGCACCACCTGGTGGTCCAAACATATTATAATTACTCAGTGAGAGGTCTGGCAAGTAGGGTAATGTGCACCAAATCGCAGGTAATATATAATTAAAACTCCTGCAATGGCAGACATTTTGCGAAACAAACACGATGGCGATCTTCCACTACAACTGGTGTCACATTGCGGTGTGCATGACCCCGACACAAAGATCTGTCACAGAAGTCACTCGATTTCCAAACTTTCTCCTCCGCTCACACACTTGCTACAGTGATAGACATGTATCACCACACTGGATCTTCATTCACCGATAGATTTCATTAAATTTCGTACCTTCAATGCTTAGAAAACTTACGAGAACGCTGTTATTCCTTGGTGCATGTCGCAAACGGAGCAGCCATTTTGAATAGTATTGTCGCCACGTTCTTTTGTCTACCATTTGTTAGGCATTTCTTGTTACACCACTGGTACCAGTACCGGCACAATGGAGCGAAATGTCTACTTTTATAATTAATGGACCCCCCGTCCCCTCGTATTTCACATAAATCCTATACTTTAACATCTATTATTTCTTCTATAATATATCCTATTGTTCACCAATTACATACATGTTATTCTGAATTAAGATATTCCCAGAAAATCGAATATATGTATTTTAATGAAATTGTATATATGAAATATTTTGCATGAAATTGTAATCAAAGTTATTACCAGCATTTTCACACAACTGGAAAATAGCGACAGTTTTTATAGTCAATTTCAAATCGATTGCCTCCTTCATTTGTTGGAGTAGATTCGTTGCTACCCGGCTTCCATCTAGTAAGAATCTATTCATATCCAACTTTAGCCAATCAGAGACATCAGAATATCTTTCCCAGGTAGCGTAAATCACTTGATAAGAGATACTTCCGCTTTATTGCTGTATATTTATATATATTAGATGTCAAATCTAATTTTAAAATGACTACATTCAAGGGGTAAACTGGGGTGGGAGGAGTTTCTTGTAAATCTTCCCTGTCTCTCCTGAACTATTAAAGTCTGGTGTTTGAACAACTTTTTATTAATTTTTTTTTATTTAGCAATTTCTTCGAAACATGTGTACATGCATTTCCGGAAATCTCTTATCAGCTTATTTTTAAGTACTCTCTCTACTCATTATAGGTAGATAAGCAGTAGACAAAGTAGAACTGCATTATAGCAAATAGTGATAAAAGAGCAATCTAACCATATCTTTGATCTGTGTTAAAGCAAGAAGTGCACATGATACAAGTATATCTGTTTCTTCGAAAACTATCTAAATGACACCTGGGAGACCCTTATAAAGGATAAATGCCTGGCCCCGTCGCTCAGTCGGTGGTGTACCTGCCTGCCGTGTGAGGGTCCCCGGGTTCGATTCCCAGCTAGGATGGGGATTTTTCTCCAAGATAATTCCCCCATCTTCCCCAGAGTCAAAGTACAAATGGGAGTGCAAATGTGTGTCTGATCTAATGATTAGAACAGAAATCCAAAGTACCACCAACCCAACGTCTACGAGAACTCCATCGCGATATGTCCAAAGGAGAACGGTCGCCGATAGGATCATTGCAATCAAAGGCAATGGAACAATAAAAAAGGTTAAATTACCGTAATTTCACATTTTTTTTAAATTCCTGGATGATGTTTAATTGCTCTGGTTCTCAGCGCTCCGTTCTATATTGGGCATACAAGACCTCTTAATCTTGTTCACAGGCGTCTTTTATCTGACTTGAAGCCTTTTTACGTGCGTAAATCTACAACACGGGAGCACCGGATTTACTTCTCTTTGGAAGTCAACCTCAGGATTCTTATGCCGGAAAAAATGATCCACTGTCGTCTGCCGGGTTTGAACCCGCGACCTATAGAACAAAATGACATGTGTGATGCATTTATCTATACACAAGGAATTCCATGCTGTGAGGAAAGCAGTGTCTATATGACAGAAATATGTATCCTGCTAAAACTACGTTATACGCCGAATTGTCACAGCTGAAACTGCAAAAGTAAATGCAAGCTTTTCATCTACAGAACAGATGTTGTACTCTGAGTAATTAAGAAAAATCAAAGAACTTCATTGTGAGGGAAAGTCGTTCATCTATTTGGATGAAACATGGCCGGATGACAACCATAATTTTAGAATATGTTCGCAAAGGAGATGCTGATAACAGTTTAGCAACAGTCTCCGCAAGTTCCCAAGTAAAAGCTGGGTAAATGAATGCCATAAACGGAGAGAAGGAAAAAATGCCGGTGCTAATTTTGAGAAACAGGTTACGGGTACACTAATGCAATCTCTACCACGAATATTTTAAAATATTTAGGCGATATCCTATTGTTACGGCTTAAGGGAAGTCATAAAGGCCTTATATGACAAATTTTGACTTTTTCAGTTTTTTGTGCATATTATTAAAACATAATCCATCCTGATTAAGTTGACATATGTTTTTTACAATACACCAATATTTAGTCGTTTAAATTAATTTATATAAATAAAACTGTAATCCTTTAATTTTTTAAAAATCCTGGCAATGTTTTATAGAACAAAGTATAACTCCAGAACTATTTGCTCTAAAAGACTGGTTTGTCTTATATTTTAGGGGAAACTCTGATTCATATGTTGGCTAGTCTGGAATTCAATATAACATCAGAGTTTTGTGGTTAGAGTTCGTTTAATTATATAAACAAGTTGTAATATCTTGGATATTTGTATAGTTTTATATTGTGCTCAGCCTTTTTGTGTTATTTTCACAATAACAAAAATGTAAAGGCTTGTTTAAAGAGAAAAAACAAAGGCAATCAACATTATGGAACATATCTGTGGTAGAAGATTTAACTACACAAGGTGAAAATTTAGTGTTGAACAATCTTGTTGAGGATGTTGAAACTCCACCCAGTGCTTCTAAAAGGAAACTACACAACAGGGAAAAGAATTATAGCAACATTAATGAAGATGAAACACATAAAAATATATTAAATAATTTTAATACGTTAAGTTCAGTTTTAGTGACTTTGTCAGTTGTAATATTTGTGGGGGGAAAGTGAATCTGCATGAAAAAGTTTCTCAAAGAAATAGCATAGTAAATAACCTAACTGAAGTGCACAAATTGTGAGAGCATGAAGAATTTTTTAGACATCAGGAAAACATGAAAAATCCCAGTTCTTTGAAAATAATTTGAGGTTATTTTATGGATTTAGATGTACTGGAAAAGGGATTTTCCGCTGGCAAGGTACTTTGTGGTATGCTAAATCTACTCAACCCACCAACTAACATTCGCGACACATCAATAGTGGGAACAAGTGTGAAAAAGACAGCTGAAGACTCAATGAAGGCTGCTATAAGTGAATCTATAGTAGAAAATGATAATAATACTGACTTAGCTATATCTCTTGATGGATCTTGGCAAAGAAGAGGCTTTCAGTTAAAGACTCACGTGCATGTATTTTGGTTTTATTGCAATATCATTTTCTCAAAACTACATTTTTCAATATAAAAGCCCCATTTTCTCATAAACTATTAGTAATATCTCCATACAAATTTTATGAAAATCTAAATTTCACATTGATGTAGTGAATCCACAGAGAGTCAAATTCCTCAAATGGATTATTTTTAAAAAAATAAAAAGTTAAGTTTTTAACGAAAAAATTAGAACTGTACTAAAAATTATAAAATATGTACTACTTTAGATTCTTATACAAATGAGGATCAGTATATTTAGGAAGGACCAATACATACACTGAAAAAAAATTTGGATTTCTACATCCAATAGATCCTGAGAAAACGGGGCATTAATATTCCCATTTTAACATTAGTAATATAGGGCTTTACGACTCCCCTTAAGGAACTAACCGCACAAGGACTTGAAGTCGTGACATCGCAGAAGGAGCTTAAATGCACTCACGTGGAGGAAGTATTTAAGTATTATCTAAGGATGGGTCCTCGATACTTCAGAAAATTCGCTGGATACTTTTTAGATATTTCGGCGGTGAAATTTTTATTTAATTTTAAAATCACAAAATATAATTGCCGAAAGTAGAACTATGCTCCACAAATTTAACTAGAAGTAAATATTACCAGTTAAATGACTCAAGGTTTAAATGGTTTAAATTCAACTGCCAAATCTAATAATATTCCGTGTGTATAATAAATACATAAAAAATAGTGGTTACGGCACTAGACTACAAGCCAGGAGGTCACGGATTCGATTCCCGATGGTACAATTGGAATTTATTTCCTGGTATAATCTGGTAGCCCTGAGGCTCACTCAGCCTCTGACAGAAAAGAGAAAGGATAATTCCTGTGGGTGAAGGCGGTTGCCTCGTGGCGCTGACCATCTCACAGGTCTTGTATGCCGAAGTCTATATAGGTGGGTGCTGTAACTCCCGTTAGATGCTGTATAGCCTAGCATGGGGGTACCTTTACCTTAAGATGGTTCGCAATGGCCAAAAATCATAAAATTGTCATATTTTATATTTTTGTCTCACAATCTGCATTTTCCTACGATTAAAATGATATATATATACCAATAGTATAATTATTTAGAATCCACTTTAATTACGCCTACGTTATTGTGTTGCTTCTGTCAAAAGTCGATGAAAATGTGTAACTTTTGACAGCTGTACCACTTTTTCTGTAAGAGCTATCGAAACTGGATTTTTTGTGATGGGTGGAGAAATTTTTATTCTCAATCTATGCTGTTGGCTAAGTGTTTTCATTTCTCTTTTGATGCTTATTGTTTACACGATTTATACGTAATGAATATTCTTTTCTAGCTTATATATTCCTGGTAGTGTTCTATTTTTGGTAAAATCACACTTTATGACAAGACCAAAAGGTGTTTTTAAGAAAAGCAAGAATGTTGGCAAGTCTAAAACTGTACTTATAAACAATACATGCCAATCACCAACAGGTACTAACCTAAAACATGATTAGTTCTTCGAAAAATAAAATAAAATCATGATTTGAACTTCATAAAGAAAGACATGATTTTCTAAACTTAATAGTGAATGATTCTCTGTTGAAAAAATTACCAGTGAATCTGTTGTATGTAAAAAATGTTATGGCCATATTTAAAGAGGAGGAACACCCAGATAACCCATTATATGACCCAGGGATGCACTAAGGCATGTTACGAGGGCTGTTCAATAAGGAACGATCTTAATTTTTTTACGGTCATAATTTTTCGCACTAAAATTCAATCTTATTATATTCTGTTAGCTTAATGTGAAACAAACACGACGTAGTAGTTTCATTGTTGGTATCCTGGTTCCCGTCTGTGAGAACTAGGCAAGTTCAGACATGTTCAGTATCGCCTACCGCTGCAAAGGACGTAACACGAAGAATAATATGCGGCTTTGAACTTCTGCTTTCGTCTCAACAAATCTTCAGTTGAGGCCTACACAATGTTACAGGAGGCATATGGAGAGTATTCCTTCCTACAGCACAGCTCGAAGGTGGTTTAAGATGTTTGAAGAGGGGAGACAATAAATTTCAAAGGAAGGTGGACCCGGTGCTCCAGTTACTGCTCTTAGAGAAGAAAACATCAACACTGCTGCTGCCATTGTGAGAGAGGATTGATGAATTTCCTTAAGATTACTTTCTGAAATACTGAATATTTCATTGGGTGCCACCCACACGTTGGTGACAGAAACATTACACATGAGACGTGTTCGTGCGCGATGGGTTCCAAGACTTGATTCCCGAACGAAAGGACATTCGCATGCAGGTCTGCATGCAGTTAAAGTTGATGTTAGAGGAAGATCCCGAAATTCTCCCAAACGTAATCACTGCTGATGAAACTTGGCTACATCAATTTGATCCTGAGAGCAAACAGCAAAAGTCAGTGTGTAAATCTCCTTCATTACCAACCCCCCAAAAAACAAAAGTGGTTGCTTCGGCTGGGAAAGTTATGGGCATCTAATTATTTGATATTCATGGAATGGTTTATCAGCATGTTGTACCTGCACACACATCAGTAACTGGACAATACTACAGGGATGTCCTGAAAACATTGCTAGTCCATATAAGGCGCAAGAGACCACATTTCCGTGAAGCAGGTTGGATGCTGCACACGATAATGCGCTGCCGCATACTGTCAATGTTGTTGCTGAATATCTTGCAAAAATAAACGTGAAGTGCATTCCTCACCCTCCCTATAGTCCGGATTTCGCCCCCATGTGACTTTTTTCTATTCTTTAGCTTCAAGAGGGAAGGCATTATCCATCATCAGAAGCAGTGGTGAAGGCTGCGGAGGCGATTTTGAAGGATCTCAAAAAATGGTTTCCAGCATGTCTTTGAAGGCTGGCAGAAACGCTGGGACAAGTGCATCTCATTCAGGGGAGACTATTCTGAGAAGGACCATCAAAATTATGAGGATGAGTAAAGGTAAGTTGTCAAAAAAAATATTGATCATTCTTTATTGAACAGCCCTCGTAAAATTTACTACCAACTTTAAACGTAATTTCTGGAAAATCACATTTCTTCAAATATCTGACCCATTATCTCAGCTTCTGTATCAGATAGCAAGCTACAATTTTTACCACATGTTCTAAATATGTATAACCTACATTAAGGTAAAATTTATTTTCTGGAAAAAAAAATTGTACTCAATTTGTTTAGTTTCAGTATTTTGAGTCACATTAAAAAATCATAATATAAACATTTTTCACGTTAGTCCAAATCCCACCTGTCTAAATTACAAGGAACAATGCATAAGTCGTGGCAAAAATTTCATCCCTCTAAGCTGATTGGCTGCTGAGATAACGGGACATAGAATTTAACATTGTCTAGATGGGGGATTCCGAACCCCCTTAACTAGACTTTTACGTTTGTCTTCTTTACAAAACTGTAACACATTGAATATTAATTTTGAACTTTGTGAGCGTATGACCTCACGCAGCGCTGTTAGCATTTTCTCTTGATTCGAACCCGTCCGCTGTATGAGATTTACCTACTGCATTTCATTATTGCGAACGGCACACGGAATGGAGACTAAATACCCCTTATATGTTTGTGTTTACGCAAGCCTCCACTATTGGCCGTCTGCATTCATTCTTCAGACAGTTATTATATACTCCTTTGAATTACTGCCGTGCTGCTTTCAAGTTTTGGGATTAACGATCCGACTCCAGTAACCCAGTTTTGGTGTATGTCTTTTATGGTAGTTCTCCTTGCAGATTTTATAGCTATGGAACAAACGCATGCGTTTCTCTCGTATCCTGGAAACGTCTCGATCCCAGTGTAGCAAGAATTTTGTCTATGCACAAGAATACATCTGAAAACGAAGAATTGCATGAGGCAAATTATAATGTGCCTCGAGCGCTGTCGTATTTGAATGTCAAGAAAATACATATTCCCTAAAGCAACTACTCCATAGCGCGAGATTAAAATATGGATATGTTCAAACTGCAAACTTCACGAGTTCTTGCACAGTTTTATAACTAGACTGCATGTTACAATGGCTGGAGTAGAGTTCACTGCTACCCCATTTTCATCCATAGAAACATATTAATATCTATTATGTCAAGTGAGAGGAGTTCTCGCCTGAAGTGAATCAAATGCGTTAGAGCCTTCACCGTTGCCAGCTTGTTATTCCCACTCTTTTTATATTTCCATCTCTCTCGCACACTTGCGATGTTCGTGGCGCTAGACGTAAGGGAACGCTAACTAAATTTTCCAAAGTTTTATAATAATGCAGTTGTTCAAATCACAATTGCAACATGAATATTCGTATATTAAGCAAATGGTTTAAATATTTAGTTTAAAGATAATTATAGTTTTTGAATTACTTATTCTAATCCCAGCGGTGCATCCGTATAGCTGTGAATGTTACTTACGTCAAGAGATAACTCGTCATTGTCATCGTCTTCAACGTCTGAATACTGCAAATTTATGATGACAGGTTCCAAAATCTCGTTAAGTGCTATTTCTTTCCAAAATTTGTCTTCTGGTAGCTTATCTGATGTCTCACGCAGTTTTCCCAGTCTTGTTGTGTTCCTAGTCAATTTCTTCGTGAATAAGTCGTTCAACGTCAGTCAGTTTAAAAATATTACTTCTGTTTGCAACATAATTTGAGCCCACATTAACCCTATTGGATTGTTCTAGCAGTTGTAAGGGGGAGGGGGAAGGTGGATCGCGTCTCATTGATTCAGCTGATAACACTTTCATGGAAGAGTAGCCGAATAATGCTGCTTTGAACTCTTTAGAGTAAATAGAGATTACGAACCGTTCATAAACAAAGATATAATATGACCAGACACGTTCTGCCAGACTAGCAAGAAGTGTATCGTCGCCTCTCATCGAATTTAACAAACACCTTGGCTTATTCAAAGTACATATTTCTTTTACCACGTCATGTCAAATGTTTACGTTTCAGTTCTGAGTAATTTCACATATACGTTCACGCATACGTGCCAACCAATAATGATACTCATTACTGTGCTTACATAGCAATGCATTGTTATAATATAATGGTATCTATTTATTTGTATTAGGAAAACTATGAGCTGAAAATATGGGGTTTTCACAGTTATGTTAAATGCATTATTCTCTCCTTCCTCAAGGATCAGTTTTGGCAAAATCTCAATTTTTGTCTTAGCGCGAAGAGTAATTTATTAGAGTTTGATTAGTTTGGCGCTCGTCACACACCACTTAGGGGGGATGCAATAAGACAACACTGCAGAACTCCGATTGGTTGTTCACCTAGTAGCGCTAAAGGACAAACATCATCCCATTTGAATCACATAATGACTTTAGCGAATCAGAAACATCAGAAGTGGGTTAAATCATATAATAGAAGCTGGTTCTCCTTTACTGCTGTGAACACCTTAATTGTGATTCAAATACGATTATACAATGGAATATATCAATTTCCTCATTAAAAATATACATCTGATATTTGTAAAATGCTATTTCGATTAGTAAAAGGTAATTTATGAGAAAGAAATAATGTGGATGGAGCTGTTCATATTCAACTGGGTACCTACTATTAAAGATTTTCATTTCGTCTTGCTAAATGATAGCCATTACACAGCTTCGAGTAAGCATTACCAACATCACTGGAACGAAATGAGTAAATGTGCGTGGAAGTTTGCAGCGAAAATCAAGCATCAATCATATCAAGATGGAAGCAATGCGAAGTGTCAGGTCTATACAGCCCATCAATAATTCTTGTCGCGGTGGCGGAAGTTCTGGCGCATGAATGTGAACAATGCTTCATCACAGACGTCGCTGTTCATTCAAACTGCGTTCATTTCCTTCTAAAACGCTACCATGCGGAAAGTCCTTTAAGTTTAGCGGTTAAAGTTGTTGCGTATTTGCCTCCTAAATGTTATCAAAGAATAACGACGGACTTAAATTACAAAATATAATATACGACATACTTAATGATTAGGGGATGTGATATTTAGCATTTTGAAATCAGAAATTCAGCATTTTTAATTTTATATTTAGCATTCTATAGTATTTTGAAAAAAAAATGTTTAATTTGAGCTAATTTTTAAATGATGAATATTAACATTATATGACATTTAAAACACATTTAAGGAAGGTTATTAATGACTGAGTTAAAAGTGCATAAAGTGTCAATTTATTTTACATTAATATAGGTTAAAGCAATACACAGAAATATACAACAAGTTGATACAGACTAACGCATACTGATGTAAAACTAACACGATAAAAAGAAAATGCACAAAATTAGCCTCGCACTTACTGACGTGACCTACGCAGAGAATGAATGAAAGTTGCTCAAAACCGAACAGAACAATGAAAATCGGAACTTTGGCCACTGAGAACTCCAACTGGAATTAACATATGCTTATTACTTCCTTAAAATTAGGGCTGCTATTGGTTTTCAGAGACAAGGATTGAAATTTTCCGTTAACTGGGTTGTGAAGATAGATTTATGACAGTCATTAGGCGTGGTAAGAGGCGTCTCTTTTGTAAAACAACTGAACTCGCTTCAGTACCAAACATACCTCATATGGACAATAGTGGAACAATAGGCTAATTTAGCGGGAAGGGTTGCTTTGTTCCACATTCCAGAAGAATGGACACTTACTTTGTAACTTTCTAAACATACAAAGGTTCTACAGACTCTTCAGTTAAAGTTTCCAGAAGAAAAGGCATTGGGGAAAAATAATTACTTGGGGAAATCTTCGATTTCGCATTTTGAGTCAATTTCGCAATTTATCGCATTTGAGAAAAATCGCTACCCCTATTAATGATGTATTCCTAAGATATAAATATTCATACAAAGCTCCCAGGGGTAAGCATGCGAGACGCTTGCAATCCCAGTGCGCGATTACAAAAGTTGATGCAGGAATTATGAATCACTTAAATAAATACTTATAATAACATTAAATATGAATACTTTGTGCATTTGTATTAAATGTGGAGATGCTTAACAAACGTATTTCCAAGAAATGACCCTTTGCTTACCTATTCCACCCCACCCAACCCCCGATAATAAGCCATTAGTGAGTAGAATAGCACTAAGCGTTTTGTGGATTTCTTGGGCAGAATTGCACTGTTGCTAGTAACCTAAACAAGATGCTTCTCTTTACATCGTGGCTAAATAGTGAGCATGTGAGGAAATTAACGAGGGTAATGCGAATGGTGACTTAATAAATTGTGAAGTTAACGAAGCTGATGATGACAATCTCTTAATACAACCGTCAGCTAGGACTCCAACCAAGAAGAGACGTTATAGGGAGAGGAAGCAAGATCAGGAAACAGAGTACAAATATGTTAGTGAATTTTAGAAACTTTCTTAAAACTAATTGAAAATGGGGGGGGGGGGTACTACCGTCAAAAATGTGAATAAATTAACTGCCGATGCGGCTGGTGTAGGAATAACAACGGTCAGAAAAATTGCTTCACTTGACATCGCTAGTTACAGCACTCCAACTAAAAAGAAATTAAATAAAACTAAGTTTTCATTTGATAAGATTGACGACTTCAATCGTGATTTATTGAGCAGGACTGTGTACGTGAAAGGCGAATCACCCACTGTTCGCCAATTAACGGAAATTATGCATAAGAACACGGTTGGAAGTGACTGTGTTCCCATACAGCAAAAGTATAGTGCATATTCTTATATTATCTATGGAATTTGAGTATGCTACGAAAAGGAAATGTATTAGAGGTGAGTAGAATAAAATTGTTGAGTGGAGGTATAAATATTTGAGTCTGGTTGGCTTTAAGGCTTGGATGATTGGATGGCTGTGTAGGCTTTTATAAAGGATAATTATTTTAATTTGTAATAGCAGTACAGGAATATTTAAAATGAATTTTATTAAATTATACGTATTATGTGTAATGCTATACTTTAAAATAATTCATTATATTTATGAATTCTGAATCTTGGGCTAAGAGCATTTGACAACAGTGTAGCAAAACTGCCAGGTCATAAATTACGGATCGGACAGGGAAGAGACTACCCTAATTTAAAGTGTCGAGAGACCATGGAATAGGGAAGCGATGTTAAGAAAATGGACAAACTATACGTCAAACTTAATGATGTATCACTAAGATATAAATATTCATACAAAGCTCCCAGGGGTAAGTATGTGAGACGCTTGCAATCCTAGGGCGCGATTACAAAAGTTAATACAGAAATTATGAATGAAATAAATTAATACTTATAATAACATCAAGTATGAATATTTTTTGCATTTGTATTAAATGTTAAGATGCTGTAGGTTTGGTAACAGATTATGAGTACAGTTTGGTTTGGGATAAGTACGTTAATTAGCGAGGTCAGGTTCTCAGGCAAATTCGTAGAAGTGGTCCGAGCGGTTACGATAGCGAGATGGTAAGGTCACTATCCAAAGTTGTCAGATTAGGTATGGTAGGCTAGCTTGGAATTCTTAGAATATGCGAGAGTATCTCTTAGAAGTTTATGCAGAGACTTTAGGCTGGAAAACAAAATTTCAATAATGTACCTAGTCTTATCGTAAATTCTGTCATCAATATTTCCACTTATCGCTCTCGATTGTCGTAACAGCGCAAGAGTTTGGGTAGTTTGGTCTTATGTTAGCATCCTTCCTTGAAGTGTTTACCCATTCAACTTTCAATATTGCTCTTTATCTCATCATGGAATGGTGAGTGAAAGAGAATTTTGTAGCTGTCACAGCATTACACAAGTGCAAGAAGGTCCAAGGGCAATCTTCAATTTGTTGAAACCGCTTGCAATCTCACTCAGATTTGTTTATCAGACCATTAAAAGGTTCGCCCATCTTTCTAGTGTTGATGAAAAAGAAAGATGTGGCCAGTCGTGCCCGGTTCGAAGTCCAGAAGAAATCAAGAAAATTCGGGAACGTATCAGCAGAATTCCTGTTAGAAAACAAAAAATAATTTCCGTGGAAAGGGGGTAAAAATCAACGAAAATGGATACCTAGAGGAAGTCCTGAGAAAGTTGTGAAACCTCTTATCCAGACGCTGTTCAACTGTTCGTTCAACTGAACAATGGATCTTCCAACAGGACAGCGCTCCGGCTCAAAGCTAGAAGTGTCAGCAGTGGCTAAAGGATAACGTTCCATATTTCATCAGCCACATGGATTGGCTTCATCCAGTCCAGACCTAAATCCTCACGATTATACACTGTGGGATACTTTTGAGACCATGACCAGCTCTTCAACACACAATCTTGAAACCCTAAGATATTCCTGCAGCTAGCAGTGGCGAATTGAGACATAAATGTCATACCTGCCATAAACGACTGGCCAAGGCGTTTTAAAGGATTTTGTGAAGGCAAAAGTTGGACATTTTGGGTGAACTGATAGCCTAAAATATTCATCAGAATCTGTTCTATTAAATAGTATATCGTAACTTAAAAAAGGTTCTCATTTAGCCCTGAAATTATTCCTTGAAATTGTGAGAGAACTTTAGGCAGAACAAATGTGGCAACATCGAATTACAAGCTAGTAGTAGGGCTCTTAGTCATTAGCAAAAGGGGAGGTGATTAGGAGAATACTGAAGCTGAGTAGGGCATTCTGGGCAGAATCTTAGACTTCTACTCGAATCGCCGGTGGAACTAGACGTCACTCTTGCCTCAAGTATAGAATCTCGTGCTATAGGATTAAAATACATCAATTCCGGATATTTACATATTACTCCTTACTTTGATCACATACCCATGCATACCCCGAGATAGGTTTTCTGCTCAAGAGTGAAGCAGACACACACGGCTCAAAATTGGGGCACCATCGCAGGACAACCAAGTAGCTTCAAAGTCGACTGCAGTAATATATAGAAACCGGCTCCGCCTCCAAAACGAACTTTCATCGAGAGAACGCTGCACAGTTTTTTTCATGTGGTTACAGTTGACAAATATCCATGGAACGTTACAGCATTCAGCAAAAGTAGAAATTGTGAGAAATGATTATCAAAATAGATCATTTGTTCGCCAAACCTTCCGTGCACTGCGTGAAGTTTACGGTGTGAATAATCGTCCCTGCGAGAGAACGATTCGGCGTTTGATCGATAAATTCGTAAGGTTGTCGATGGAGTCTTTTAGATGTTCGATATATATTTCATCTGGGCCTGCTGCTTTCTTATTTCTTCCTTCTTCTATTGCTCGTCTGACCTCCGTAGTTGTTATTAACTCAATTTTGAGCATATTCTCAGTTTCTTCCATTTCATACGCCTTGTCTTGTTTCGTTTTGTTCAGTATTCCCGGAGACTTTCAAAAGGCATGATTTTTGACCTTGAATGCTACCAGGCCAGCAACCAATCGGAGTCCTGCGTAGTTGTTATATTGCATTCCCCGTATGTGACGTATGCCTAGTGCTAAGTGAAACTATAATAAATTTTATTTGCGCTAAGCTAAAAATTCAAATTTTACAAAAAGTAATGCACGAGGAAGGTAGAGAATAATGTTACTAACATAACCGTGAAAACCACATACTTCTTGTTCAAATAGTTTTCTTCACACGAATAAATAAAATACTAATATATTATAACATGAATCACGACGTAAGCACTGTAATGACAATCTTACTGATTGGTATGTATGTAGGTACGTATATTTGTAATTACTCAGAACTGAAATGTAAACATTTAACATGATGTGCTAAAATTATTTTGAACAATCCAAGGTGTTTGTTAAATTCGAGGGAGAGCAAACAGTCGACTTCCTGTTAACCTGTAGAATACTGTATCTGAAGTACGTGAGCCGTGACACGATATATTTATGAATGTTTCGCAATCGGGGACAATGTTTATTTACTCTAAAGAGTTCAAATCACTTATTATTCAGTTGTTCTTCCCTTTAAAACCAGGAAAAACTGTTATAAGCTGGATAACTTGTTATTAAAATGGGACACGAGGTAATCCGCCTGCCTCCTTACCACTACCAAGAGTGGGCTCAAAATTTAAGGGGATTACAAACACAAATAATAACTTTAACTAACGCTGAACGATTTATTCACGAAGAAATTGAAAATGTAACAAGACTGAGAAAACTAACCGAGACATGAACAGCAACTGCGATAAGAAGACTTTTGGAAACACAGCACGTGACGAGAACCGCCATAAATTTGCAACTCAGACGAAGAAGGCAGCGACAATGACGAATTACTGTCTCTTGACCTAAGTGACATAGACAGGGAAATGGATGAGACACTGGCAGTTCCAATGGATTAGAAAAAGCATAACTCAAACTATAACGATGAAATTATAGATCATATTGATGATAAAATATTTCATGAGGTATAAGCATCAGGATAATCTATAATATCCGTTTGCTTGAAGTAGTATTTAAAACACAATTATATAATATGCGGATATCTTTACTCCAACTTTGATTATAAGAACTGCATTATTATAAAACTTTGGTAAATTTAGTTTTGGGTTCCCGTACGTCTGACTTGCATTCTCTATGATAGTGTGCGAGAGAAGGAAACATAAAAAAGAGTTGGGGTCCACTGAAAAATTGAGTGGCATTTATTTAAAAACAAGAGGATGCTTGTAATAAAAGCATTTTTCATAAATAAGTTTAATATTCTATGCACTGCATCAACTTACTTGCACGCATCTTATACCTTCTCTCTGAGGCAGAATGTTATAACCACATATTCTCAAATTCTCTTTACATGCAACTAATAAAAATTTTCCACACAGCAACAGCTTATATTACAGTATGACACATTAAAATTATAATTCAAAGAATTTACAGAACAAATTATGGCAAACAAAATTTAATAGCAGTTCGATGTTATCTGTTTAATGATTAACTACTCGTAATAACAGCCCTTGCGAAATCTGTTGGAATGTCTGCAATATTGGTGTAGTTTAATATTGGGGGACTGACTCGAAACTAGTAATTCCAATTGCTTAGGAACTGCCATTAAATTGTTTGCGTTAAATTATTCAATAAGGAGAAGGTAAGGTACGACTTACCTTGGCTACATATTGAGCAGCGATATTTGCAAGTCCTCTCGCTCTTCGCGTGCCTGGAGTAGGACACACCTGTTCCAATGGCATGCTCTCCAGGATCCCCTCTTACACTGCAAATCAACAACACAGGTTATCAGTCACACTAACAACGAAACACAATCCTCACAACTTACTACTATATGGCAGAGCGTTGAGGCATATTGACCTTCACTGACAGAAGCTGCATTCCTTTGTTATCCTATTTACTAGAACAAAATATTAGTAATATGGCGTACAGTAAATGACAAAATACAAATAGAGACTTGGGAGCTGTGTGTCTGACATGAAAGTTTAGCCAATTATTTATTATAAACAAACGTAAATTACCATTGCAGCGCTGCCAAAACCATCACCAAAAGAAGTGGCATTATTAGAGTTGGGTAATACAAAAAGGAGGGGAATAATAATAGAAAGAATACTAAAATTCTGGTATAAGTGTATTATAGGGCAGAAAGGAGAATTATTGAATCTGTGCATGAAGCAACAGAAAATCATTAAGAACACAAATAGTTGGTGGTCGGAAATGAAAAGAATGGTATCGAAGATAGGCATGGGAGATTTGTGGAAGGAAGTGAGAACCAGAGTACAATACATAGATAGGCAGGAGATTTGGGAAAGTATAGAAGAAAATAAATCTTTGAAATTTTATAAGCAATTAAAGACAGAATGGGGTAGAGAAAAAATAAATAGATAATGTGGCAAAATTGGAAGACAAGGCATAGCAGGGATGAGAGTAGGAATAATATATCCAAAAGAGTTGAGAAGTAATGAGGTAGGGATATGTGAGTTTTGTGGGGATGAAGAGAGCACTGTTCATTTCCTGATAGAATGTAAGGAGTTAACAAATGAAAGGAGAAAAATATGGGGAAAGAAGTGGGACAATGTGTGTAAAGACGTAATGACATTACGCATGTTAACGGGGATGAGTGAAAAGAAAAATAGATGTATAGGAGAATTTTTAAATAGGTTAAGAGAAAAGTGGATTAGGGTAAAAGAAGCGAAGATCAGGAAGAAATGACAACAAGCTGCTCAGGAAAACCAAAGGCTTATAGCCAGGGGACCTAAGTCAGCAAGCAAATTTTAGGTCAGTAATTTCATGTATTTGTACAGGAGGCATAATAGTGATTGTTAGATATCAAAGTCATTGTAGTGAAAATGTAATGAAAACTGTACAAATATATATCAAATACTATTGCAGTAGACAGTTCTGTCGTTTGTCACAAAGGAATTTTGATTCCCTCTTCCTTCTCCTTGTTACAATATTCAATCACGTTATATATACATCCTTAGACACAAACAAAAAGCGGCTACCAGAAACAAAAGTTAAATTCTGAAAACATCTGAAGCATTCGATGACGCTACGTTCACAATATACGCTTTGGAAAGATATTTTTTTTTTTTTTTTTTTTTTTTTTTTTTTTTTTTTTTTTTGTAATTTACGTCCTCCAACGTTAAGTCATATCGGACGATGAATGAAATGATGCTCAAATGAGCTCAGGGTCCATAGAGTTAACCGACATTCGTCTTTCAGGATAAGGGAAAACCCCGGCTAAAACCTTATCCAAGTAACTCACCCTGACCGAGATTCGAGCTCGGGACCTCTTGAACGTGGCAGACACTCTACCACCACGCTACCGAGGCGGGCGACAAGGAGAGTGAATGCGTGTGACAGAACGCATGCTACACAAGGAGTAGAACTATTCAAAAAAACACGTGCCCTACTCAAAAGGAATTCACTCAGTATACTAAAACCGAGAAAATATTCACAAAAGTAGAAGGCATCAGAATATTTCCCAATGGACCGTACAACTAACAGGCAAGGTATTGCAGACATGTCTAATCAGCAATTTATTTCCTGCGCCTCATTCCCCTGGGAATTTCTTTCCTATGGCAAACTGTACTTGTCTCACGCGCGGGAGATGCTTCTGGAACTAGAAACCTCTTGAATTACAGCCTCGAAAGGTCTTTTGCGTAGTAATAATCTAGCTCATCCCTGTCGCAAAATGTCAGCCAACTTTGCTTTGAAGGCATGCCTTTCCCGTTCCCCCAGCCAATAAACAAGGCGATTCCCCTACTCCCGCTCCTTCTATGACCAAAACCGCCAAAAAAAATGGTAGGTATTACGTTTCCACGCCAAGTCCCGTGATCTTCCATTAACAATATTATATGCTTATCACATTTTTTGTTTCTTTGTTACCTTTTAGCTGTCAGAGAAACCACGGAAGTATGTATTCTTGATCTGTAGATAACGAAATTGTAAATATAGGAATGCTGTAAAAAGATAACGTGAGAAATAAAATATCCCACAGATGAAAAACTTTCTTACAATCATGTAACAAGACTTTAGGGTCCAGTATCGGAATAATACAAAACTAATGGGCGTAGGTGTGAGTCCTCAGGTCCAAAGTTCAAACCATAGTAATCAGGACATGCTGAATATACTCTTAGTGGACATATTAACGAAATATGTCTATTCCTCTAATAAATTTGGTAGTTGTAACAAGTAATGTGCAGCAGAAACTACAGAAATTCTTTGCACGTCTTATTCCTGTAGGATGCTCACTGGACGTGCATATATGAGAGCTCTTGTGATCAACAGCACGCACGCACTCGCTCTCCCTTAACGCCAACCTCTCTCTCTTACCCAGAAGACACTTTCGCGGTCGTATTGACGCGGAATGCTGGAACGTACTACACGGGAATAATTAAATGGTTCTTGCGCGTTCATTACACAGGCAGTTAATGACATTTTATCACATCACGGAAGTGAATAGTCCTCTATTTCTATGAATGATTAACCAATGCATATTTACCCTATTCTCTGTCGATGTTCGCAGAATATTTCGTAATATTACAGGCATGTGTATTGAATTTCATTTCACCTCCTGACTAAGGTATAAAAGTCAGTGACGTGCACTTCTTTAATACTCTCCGATATCATTCTTACATTCTTAACACAATGCATTATTAGTTTGTCAGGAAAATTTAATATAAAAGATATGTGTAATATGATCATTATAACGTATTTGAGAATGTAGTTCAAAGAACAAATATACTGAAGCAGCAAGAAGATGGTGGCGCCCGATTCCACGTTGACGCTACAGTTTGATACAATAAAATGGATGGCTCAGGGTAAAGCAATGAGATTTCTCTCCGGGTATGCGTGGGTATGTATGAGAAGGATAGTTCTAATAACATTGGAATGCCCGTTTCAAACTGGTTTAATGACTGCTTCTTTTTATCATTACATTAAAATCGAAGTTGCCGATCAAGGGTTACCAATATATCAATGTTTAGTCACTGTAGGTGGAATGCTTATTACTCGATACAACTTAATTCGTTCTTCACGTACGTATGAACCGACAAATATCTTCTCTCATCGCTTCTGGTCTGCCTTCGACCAAGACAGAAGAAGAGGACTGCCTTAATCGGCTTCACGCCTCGGACTGAGTATCCTCACAGCTGCGCGTGGGTGTGTGACTTTCACTTCTGGAAGCCCTCTTTTCACACAAAGATTCCCTTTGTAACTATTTTGTCCATTGTGATTATTAGACTTGTTCCTGCCATTATTAAGGGTCCGAAGAATGTCCTTTTCAAACAAAGTCAAGTGATATTCATTCAGGATTCTTACTAAAAAAAAAAATCTCCCGTGTCTTATCAAACAACTCAACGAACTGCACCTGTTCGTGTCCTAACAAATATACAATACTCCTTTGAAATCCATTACGATTCTTTGCTCATTGCAATGCTTAATTTCGGTATCAATACTGTAGTTTAAGCTTTCTCGTTTACAATTAATTTCTGGCATTTACTTTAGCAACATTGATAACAGTTCTAAGCAAAATGCTTTTATATATATTGCTGAATACGGATTCCTAAGCAAAATGCTTTTTTGCTGAAATACGGTCTTTGCTTGCTTATGTTATGCTTTTTAATCAAAATAGCTTATTTTATCCAAATCATATTAATTTAAAAGTAAATGTTCACTCCTAGCCATCATTTTATCTTCAGACAGTTTACATCGTCTCACTGAAAGAGTTAGGAGCCGATATAAAAACGTGGATCTTCTTGGCTCTAGCGTAAAGAACGTGTACTTACGCCGATTAAAATAATAAACTCTGGCGTGACAGCCCTAAGAGGGCCAAGGCCTATCAACCCGACTGCCGGCACCGACGCAGGCTAGAGGTGGGCGACTTTTTTTTTAGTTTACGTCCTCCAACGTTAAGTCATATCGGACGGTGAATGGAATGGGTGAAATGACGCTCAAATGAGCCCGCGGTCCATAGAGCTTAGAGTTATCCGACATTCGTATTTTAGCATAAGGGAAAACCCCGGAAAAACCTTATCCAGGAAACTCACCCTGACCTATTGTGTGTTTCAAATGGGAAGGGTTTTTGACTGTAGCGAATCAAATGCGTTACAGCCTTCACCGTTGCCACCTCGTTATCCCACACTTTTTATATTTCCCTCTCTCCCTCACACTTGCGAGTCTTCGTGGCACTAGACATAAGGGAACGGAAACTGAATTTTCCAAAGTTTTATAATAATGTAGATGTTGAAATCACAATTGTAACATGAATATGTTTATGTGCATTTTTTATATGTTAAGGACATTTTATACCTCATTTTTAGAGAAAGAAATATATTAATTTCACTTCAAAATGTCCGTTGTATTTTCTGAGCCTGGCCATTAAAATGGACAACTTTTGTGATTTCCTGGTTCTGGGGGGGAAAAAAACCCAGATGCGATGGACTTTAAAACCGTATAGCCAATAAATGGACTGTAAAAATGATTGGCCCAATAAGGAGACAGGGAAACGTAGCTTCAGATATTGAAACATGAAGGATATAAATGAAAGTTATTGGGAATATTCCAGTTCATGAGAAAGCTTTGTCCAAAGAACATGTAACGTGCAGTAGGACAAAATAAGTAGACGGATAATTCGATACAAATGACTGACAAGGTGATATCCAGTAATAAGTGAATTTAACGGTTCAGGTAATCTACCTGAACTAATAAAAAATACTGCAGTGACGGGAATCTTAGACAGGGGAACATATTCACTTTACGCATGAGAATGCATTAAGTTTCTGAGTAAAAGCCGGAGCAAAATTTAATAAGAGGCGTGGGGATGCAGCACCGAAAACCAGCAATTTTCAACCAATCTTGCTGAAATTTTTACCACTTAGTTCTGATGCATAGTGGACACAGAATTCAAAATTTGGTTTTATATCCTCAATAGTTTTTAAGTAATTAATTTGGGAAATTCAAAATTTGGGCAAAATTCAAACCGCTCCACGTGATGAAAATTTTCAAAATGTTAATTTTTATATTTCTAAAAAGATTCAGATGGTTATGAAGAGAAAAGATCTATCATATGAATTTCTTATACTGCTTTTAGTTCCAAAGGAAAAAAAATAGGTATGGAACAAACAAAAAAAGCCAAAAAATGATTAAACCTCTGACTTTTTATATCAATAACTGTAAAAATATAATGAATATTAAAAATTCATATGATAAGAATATTTGTTTGCTTTCTAAGAGAGTGTTCAAAATTATACAGGAACTGAATCAAAACTGCATCGTGTGGAACATTTTGAATGACAAAAAAATGTTGAAAAAACTATAACTGAGTAAATCAAATTTTAACATGCAAAACATTTTCCTTCTCAGCTGCATGCCTTGAAGCAGACTAAAACCCTCCATATAGATAAGTCTTGCCTCTTCCTTCTCTCTTCTGCTGCAGTGTTATTCAATTTCAGTTTCCTTCTGGATGTTTTAGAAGTTACCTTCGCAGAAATTGCTGAATGAAGTAAGCGTAATTGGTCCTTCCCTTTGCTAATTTTTAGAGATGCTGGTAAAATCTGTGTCCATTATGTCTGACTGCAGCTTGAGTGGGGCAGAACAACCAAAATTGAATTCTCTGATGATTGATGTCACAGTCTCTTCTTTGAAACAAATATTTCTTTTGGGTAATTATGCCATATTATGTTATGTAAACTTTCATTTGCATTTTGTGTCTTACCCAATGTACACATCCTTAGGATTTCATTTGATGCTAGCCTTTGGTACACAGGCATTAGTTTTCTTACCACATCAGACCTCAAGTATGTTCCCATTGTTGTGTTATGTTTAGGTGTTTCTTCCCATGTATCGTTTAGCCTATTCATGATCCTAACTATGTACACAGTCAACAGAAGGTCAGTTGTTTCAAAGAATGTTTTACCTATAACCTATATAAGTTATATGTACGTTTTGATGTATTAAACACCTTTATAAATACTAAAACTCATCAGTTATATATAACCAGTATGTAGTTTAACGAGAAACACAAGAAAATCCCGACCGTTAGAAACTCACACAAAAGCAAAATAATAAACATTACCATTTGCTTCCAATGTTTGCAGCCAGTGTTTTGTTTCCATGGTGCCACATATTGTAAGAAATAACCATCATACCAACACACAAAATTCCACCAGAGACTTTGCCCGCTAATTTCAAATGTATTAATTTAGTACATTCAATCGAACTCAAATGACAGATTTCTGTGAATCCAAGGGCAGGCATGCAGGTGCACACGGGCAGTTAAATTGTCATGTGAAGGTACTTAAATGCTTGAAACTCATAAATTTAGTTGGATTATGATACTGTAAGGATCGAAGTATTTTATTAGCTTAAAAACTAAAATATTATTTTTCCACATATTTTTAGCCAATTTCGGTGCTGCATTCCCGTCAGTTTGAGTAAGAGCCGGAGCATAATTTAATGATAAGAGGCGTCGCAGTAAAACAAGTGTGCACTTTGGATATTAATTGTTCTTTCATACTAGGAGTGTGTAAGCCAAAGTATGGAAAGGTAGTCAGACTGAAAAATTGAACGCCATAACCGGGATTTGAACCACGGCTACCATGACCAACACGGATGGAGACCGGAAGATCCGTGGTTCAAATCCAGGCTATGGCATTGAATTTTTCAGTCTGACTCTATCTTTCCATACTTTGGCTTGCACACGACTAGTGTGAAACAACCATTAATTGATTAATGTACCTAATAGTGGTCCGAACTATAAAGCCCGTGCCTTAAAGTGCTTACAGCATAGTTAGTCGTCTTTAAGGTAGTTCTCTCTTATGACAGGTCCAAGTGTCCCAGAGGATTTAGTTTTATCAGTCTATCTTTCCAAGTGTAAGCTTTGTTTTTTCATACTACAGGGCCAAAAGAACTGATCCACTCCCAATTCCAACCAAAAGAAAAACAATACAGAGAATCTAAGTTCAATTCGCCGACGGTAGACCCCGAAAAAACGTCTAGTGCTCGCTTACCGACATCGGCGAGTTCGAACCCAGATGACCACGTCGACATCCAACAACATAGGGGAGGCATCAAAGGGGGAAAACGCTACAGTGTGTGGAGGTATTCACCCGGTGCCTCGTCGGCGCTACAAGTACTCCACACGTCAGTTGAATAAGCCTGGCTCTCAATCAGAAGACGGTCGATCGCCGACTAACAATAGATGAATCGCATTCAATCCAACAACGGCTGATACTGTTCAGATCTGCTCTAAATAGGACAACACGGTAGGAAATAGTTTTACAAACGTTTGGAAACTCAACTATGTGCCAAGACAAAGAAAAATATTGTTCGCTTCTGCACACTGTTATCGTTTATTTACGTAAAATGCAAAAAGGTCATTTGTTTATATTTCTGAGAATTAAAGAATGTCGCTAAAATAATTATTAATGAAGCTGTTATTTTATACATTTACGGAAAACGGGAGCTCTGTGGTTCAAACACAGTCAGAACCGTCCTTCAAACCTCAGGTTTTCTTCGTTCTCTAACAGGCAAATTCCAGGAATGTATGTTAAACATAGGCCACGAAAGTTTCCTTTTCAAACCTCCTTTCGCATATATCACTGAATACAAAGTAACTCCAATGTACACCGCCTGTGGTGCCATAAGTAGTAAGATGCAGCGTCAAGCGGTGCTAAAAATATATATACCTACATTTGATAGAGTCAACCTGAAAAATTCAATGCCATGGCCGGAATTTGAACCATGGATCTCCTGGTCTCCGTCCAGTCGCTCTTACCCATTAAGCTACCGTGGCCAACTTGCCGTCCTGACATCAAATTCTCCAATTGACTCATATTTCCCGGTAAATCACTAGGGGCTCCCGTATTCGAGAAACGCCGTTTGTGGCGACTTATTGTTGTAGGTACTTGAATTAACTTAAAAGTGTCAGGACGGCACGTTGGCCATGGTCAATGGGTAAGAGCGACTGGACGGAATCCAGAGATCCGTGGTTCAAATCTCGGCCATGGCATTGAATTTTTCACATTGACTACCCAAAATTTTAGCCTATTTACAGAAATGATTAATTTCCACCAATTAACTTAAATATACATTTGAGTTTAACTTTGCTGAATACTGACAAAGTCTCTATCCGCTGGAGCAAACAAGATACATGGCCAATATGAAAAGGAACCACCACTAAGGCTGCACGACTACGCCTATTTGGTTTTGTACATGCTCCCAGTTTTGTTTTCAAGATGTGTGTTCAGTGTATTTCTTCACTATCCTTGATTACAAATTTTCATTAAGGTGAAGCAATATCACACTTTCATATCTATATAAAGTGACAACAATAGTTAATTTTGTCTTAAATATCAGTGTGATTGATCACCCATACAGGGTCCTTAAAATGCACACACATTTTAACATAGTTATCAGCGTATTGTTTTCAGAGTTGCATTGAATTTTCCGTGGAATAGGATATGGCATTTTCTCAACAGGTGCCGGTACCCGTATGATTCTTATAACATTCGACGTATATATAGCACAGCCCAAAATGACCAGAGCTCGCTTAGGTTTGAGGAACCAGCTAATTTTACAGCCTGAAAAGCCACTGGATGCAAGAGTTTGCAAAACAATCTCTAGCACTCTTCAAAATAACACAGCGGTGTGACAAGTTTGCGATGTGCACCAGGGAAGCTAAGGAGACCTCTTACAGCTGCAAGGTGCTTCAGCGGTTATACCCTCGCAAAATACGGTAAATAAGGATGAGGAGAAGATTGTTTAGGTTGTTGGGTTCCAACTCAAATTCAATAGAACAGTCAAATGTCAAAGATTGAACACCAGGAATTTAAACACTTGCACCGATGTATACATTCATTAAGCTAGGACCTTTCGTTGGCGCTACAGTAACGGGCACCGAGTATCTTGAAATAAGCATGTCAATTTCGTAGGTTATACATGCACTTTATGGAAAGAGGAATTGTTCTAACAAGACGAGGTACCCCAAACACTACCACCCAGTCTTACGGTCTTTCCTGGACAGGAATTTTCAGGCACACGATAGAAACATGCAACCAAACCACTTCTCAGCCCAGGAAGTCATCAATGGCGTGACTCCTGTCCGGAGTTCTTCGATTAGGGCCGTGCCTATCTTCCCTTGACTTAAGCACTCCAACCCAAGAAACTGGGCAGGGGTGGCATCAGCTCTCCAGGTTGTGAGATGGTCTCACAACCCCACACTTTGGCTTATCCCAAACGTGACCGAGCGGAATGTCTCAGACGGTTTCGTCTGTGGCCCGCATTCAGGAGGCCCGGGTTCGATTCCCGTGGCTGACCTATCTGACCCATGGCTTTTTTCGGGGGGTTTCCCGGGACGCTAGACGAATGCTGAGTCGGTTAATTACATACCCCGAATTTCCAGTCTCTCCATTTCATCTCCATTATCATTTCACATCTGATGATCTCTTTCAGGGTAGAAGTGTTGGTGGGTGTCTCGGCGGTGCATGACAGGATGAAGTGCCTGAGGAAAACTACTTCCTCCTCCGGTAGGTCGGTTGCCGGTCTCCGCTCCTCTGCTGGGACAATTTCGGGACCGCCAGCCAGGGACCTTCGGGGCTCGGATCGCCTGCCTGGGACCTTTGGGGCTCGGCTGCTGGGCTCATTGCCATCCCGCTGTAGGGGAGCGAAGAATACCCACTCACTATACCCCATAGGACTACAGCGATGTCATATGTTCAGGACCATACGATCTATGAAATTATCAGGAACAGACGACTCTGGGTTTGGCTTAACAAAGCGGCTGACACATTCTCGATAAAGGCGAGAGAAGAGTACATCGGCGGAAGACACCCTTAAAAACTACTCCCGACCAAGAAAATGACTGGAGACGACATTAGCACATAAGCAATTAGGTTAAGATAGAATTAGACCACTAGGATTAGATAATATTGTAAATGTAAGTTAAGATATGTAAATAATATACAGCTAGTATTGTAAGTACTCCTAGGGTACCAAACAAAAATAATTGATCAATGTCAAATGTATAAAACCTGAATAAAGAGTAAAACAAAGTCTGGTTTTTAAAATAGGCACCAGACCCCCAAAATTAAGGAGGCCGAGGTCTTGCTGCAGAGCAAGATCTCTTTTTTTTTTAAGTTCGTTGTCCTGTCGTGGCTCCTTGGGTCGGCTGCCCTGTCTCCTCTCGCCTCATCCTTCCTCCCAGGGTGCCCCCACTTGGGAGCATAGAAACAATGGGCCCAGCATGGTAGCCTACGTACCGAATCTCCTCCGTAATGAAATCCTAATCCTAACCCAGACGTATACACTCTTCCATATGTGTCTGCAACAATTGAATCGCTAAGTCCTACTCAATCAGAATGGCTCCCTATAAGAATTTCTAAATCAATGTTAAATGTTACTGAAGTATTTCGTTTGGTGTTATGAGGAAAATAGTTGAAGCTGAAGATGAGCCTGGAAAGTTACAATTTGAGATGAAAGTTCCATTTACAATTCATGCTGCGATTGGACACTTTTGTTGCTACCAAAGAGGGAAAGTACTTCATTCGATTCAGTTCACAACAACGGAGTACGAAGGGATGTCAGAATTTACCCAAGCACGGGAACCCAATGACTGCCATAAAAATCTCCCAAATGACTAAATTTGATCAATTATGTCCAGAGAACAGACCTAGTGTAACTACCTTCATCCTCACAATATTCTTTAGTGCTCTGCTCCAGATTAGATTGAATGACTTGTTAGTGTTTTGTATACAACCATGCTTACCCTTCGAGTAGATCTGAGTGGTCTGGAAATCTGCTCATCAGCTTTTCTCAATGATGATCAGCAGAGGCAGAGTTTTTGTTTTTAACGATTTTTTTTTGCGAATTTTCGCAAATTTTTTCCTCTTTTCGAGAGTATACCTACTTTTTAGCGATAAATGAGAAAATGTCTATTATTTTTAGTCTGCATAGAAAAATATACATTTATTACAAATAACATAAATAAAACTTGAATTTAACATCCATGTCTTTATAGCATGAAGCTAGAAGTCGTGAAAAAAAATGTTACAATCTTAAGGAAAACAAGATAAACTTTAATACTTATCAAAGTTAATGCAGTGACATCATGCGCACTGAAGTAACAGCTAAGCGGTGCAACAATAAACTGACACCACAGCATCCGACTGTTGCGTGATACTGAGAACTGTTTGTCGTAAGCTATTTATTGGATAGCACACCGTGCACAGCAAAAGAAACTCCTGTTATGCTGACTAAATGTACTGAGAAGGTACTGAACTCCTTGGAAGCTACTCTCAGACATTACATCGACATAAAAATATTGTCCGTCAGGACTTAAGAATGTGTTCCGAAATGCCCAAAGTTAAAAAATGAAAACAAGCAATACCTCCCTCTGAAAGTCACCCAGATTTAGAAGCTAAACTGTTTCCATTGCGTGTACTGAGACACTCGTCTAACTGGTTTAATTCAGTCGTCTATATTGCCAGCTATTTTGATGTAATTGTCGATTTCTTTTCTTTAAAAAAAAAAGAAGAAAAAAACAACAACAACAACAACTTTCACTTCCTGCGCAAAATTTCTTAAATGATCATTTTTACGATGGCAGTGCCGCAAATTTTAAAGGTACAGGCAACATTTGTTTCTAAATATTGCAGAATAACAGATGCAATATGAGAATTTCAATCTAAACAAAAACATGTGGTTCATCATGCTTTATCACGAATTAACTCGCTGAGATGTGAAATATTAGAGTGGTCACTTTGGATACAGTAAGTGCACTTGTAGATCATATCATGTATCCCAGTGTTAGAGAAGCAGTAGAAAATAATCTTAAAGTTTTCTGTCATATGACTTTGTCTAAATTGAACTCCATTATGGCAAAAGAGACTTATGATGTAATAACCATCAAAGCTTTAGATCATTTTTTGAGCCTTCTAGGCTAGTTACTAAATCAAGTATAGGTGATTTAAATCATGTAGTGGCAGCATTTAAACAACTAAATACATTTAAAACCAGTGGTATTACTTGTGATTCTGATTTTCCTCTTTATTATAAATAGCTTTGTGACATTGTTGAACAGCAAAGCCATCATGGTAACGGTAACAGATTAGATGTAGTAACAGCACTCCTGGCATTGAAGGCAAAAGCTGGTTCTTACCGCAATTTCTTGAAAAGTCCCTTCAATGTCTTTGGTTGCCGATGTCAAACGCTGCCCGCCTCGGTAGCGTAGATGGTGCCGTGTCTGCCTCACGTTCAAGAGGTCTCGAGTTCGAATCTAGGACAGGGTGAGTTACCTGGATAAGGTTTTTCCGGGGTTTTCCCTTATCTTTAAAGACGAATGTCAGGTAGCTCTAAGCTCCATGGACCCCGGATTCATTTGAGCATCATTTCACCCATTCCATTCATTGTCCGATATGACTAAATGTTGGAGGACGTAAATTACAAAAAACAAAACAAAACAAAAATATGTCAAACGCTGACAGTGACAGATTTTTCTCTACATATAACTTAGTTGTTTAGTTGTGACAGGCAAAAGAACAAGTATGAAAAGCAAAAATATCACAACTTGTATGCTGCAGTTTGGCGATGTCTGATGTGCGATATTTGATTTTATTCATGTTACCTACTATCTGCTGATTTCAAATAAAATATTTTAATTTAGATAAAAGGGGTTTTAACAGTTGTGTTGCTCTACTTACCTGTTACTTTTTATTTCAGCCATGCCATTACTCGTTAATTCTCCCAGAAAATTTGCGCGAAATAAATGCGAATGTATAGTAAAATATTCACCACAAAAGACCACCAATTAAAACTATTAATGCTAATTTTATAAATAATTGTCACCACAGAATCTTGCCTCTGATGAGCAGTGACAAAACACGTTTGTATTTTGCCTATAAGGATAATTATATTTCAACCATGAACCATTTCAGCGCACAATTTAGATATAATATGAATTTTCATTTGAGGAAGCTTTGTGGAAGAAACCAGACCACACAGGCTTTCTCATTTCTTTTTCCAGATTTTCTATGTTTTCCATTACCACATTTACATAATAATCTTGAAGCTCATTTATTTAAGTTCTCGAGAGTCTATTAGCCTCACCATTATATATAGCATCTTCTAATTTCTTTCTCATGCAAACTTGCACCAGCTCTATCGTGTTGCATTATCTTATGTATATGTCCCACGCTCCAGTTTTATTACATCAGCATTTGTACTTGAGATAACCTGTCACCATTTCCCATCTTACACCTCGAGTCTCCACCATCGCTGAAATATTTGCACTGCCACAGTGCACCCTCCGCTGCCATCCCAACAGTAGATTCCTCACAATTATATTTGGTATGCTTTTCAATGGCGTATCATTTAACTGGTTGCAAGAATTTAACGAAATTGCTTTTGAATGGCACTTTCAATTGAAGCTTCACAATCTTACTCAAAGTATAAACGCATAAGACTCAGCAAAAAAACTATTAACTCTATCAGGATATAGGGAACCTAACTCTTTCAGAACCTACAACTTCGTCTTACATTCCATTATTTCCGCTCGGTGGAACTCACCGTTTGGTTTGCTTTACTGTTCTTTGTTATAGTAATTTTATCTTTCTTACTGTTATATTTAGTTTTTTTGTAACATTCTCTAACTCTGCGAGTCAAAACATGTTTCCGGAGAAAATCCTAGTCTACGAGATCTCTGTAGCTGTTCCCAACAGAGCATGCCTAGGAGAAAACCCTGTTCTGTAAGAGCTTAAGATACACAATGTGGCGTAGCTATGGCATGCACTAAAACACGCCTTGTTATTAGCAAGAACCCCACTATGGTGAATGGAAAAGCACTTTCCAACACCAATGACGACACAAATCAGCTACAGGTGTGCCACAAGCACACGAACATTATCCAGCAAAATTATGGGATGATGGTCGCTCCCTTCCCTACGCAGGTCCGAGACTTTGCTGCAAGAATTTGGAAATACTTGCACCAAGATTCTGCCTATTTGGGGCACGGTATAGAACGTGTTAGAACGACAACACAGTCGTATGCGAGAATCAATATAAGCTTCCCATTTGTAGAGATATGTCGAACTACTGTTTTGCATGGTCACCCGCAATTACTTCACATCTTACTTGTTTATTGGTTCACGTCTCATCGAGCGCAATAATACCGTGTAAGAAATCGTCTACATCAAAACTATAATGCTCTAAGTGAGTATGAATGGCGCATAATCGTAACCATTGCTGCCGCCTGTCAATTCGACGCAATTTTTCTCATTTTTCGAGCGTTGTTCACATTTCGAAGCAGTCATATGCAATATCCCTATCTAGTCAGCTAATTCCCGTACCGCCTGACATCGATCGTCGAATTACAGCGCGGAAACAGCCTACAGTTACTCTTCAATGACACTCGGGAGATTCGGCACAGCTGTCTTGGATGTCCAAAATCACGTTACCACATTCATGCATGGTACAGCCATTTACCTAAATGCCAATAAAATGTTCTTCGTAACATTGTGGACTTTCAATTTACAGACAACTTCCCTATTCCTATTTTGTGAACATGGGGAAACATGACAGACAGGAGTCTAACTTCTTCACAACAATGCGCACGCACTTCAAGTCAGACAAAATGGTGCATTTATCCTGAGGTCAGACATGTGACAGAAGCGATAGTTCACTTCTTTCACTTCTACTACACAGTAGTGTAACCACTAGATTTGTTACACAAATAAAAATATTTGTAACAGAATCTCCAATTAACTTAAGAAGATGAGGTTAATACTTCCTTCTTCTTTATAAAATCGATTTCAAAACCATATCGCTTTCATCTTCAAACTCCGTTGTTAAGGAAATCTCGTTTACCATGTTTTTTTTTTTTTTTTTTTTCGTTTTTATGTTACATTTCCAGCATTACCAACATCTGAAAACGAAACAAACCTAAAAACAATCAATTGCCGGTATGTCAAAATTCATTACGCGATGTTTATTTTTTAAAATAAATATTTTTCCCACACTATTAACTCAGTGGGACCATTTAATTGTTTTAATAAAATTTAACTTCGGGATTTATTTCATGGTTAAATGACCAAAAATGATCTGCTACGACCGATTTATCAATTTGTTTATATTTAATGTTACGAAAATGTTCTTTCTTTCTGGTTTCCAAACTACGTTTCGTATTTCCAATATAAACCTGATCACAATCGAAACAATCGATAAATACCAGATTTTTTACTATTAGGAATTTTATATTTTTTAGAAAATTGTAATAAATTTTAATATTATATTTATTTTGAGGAACTAAAGTTATACCAACTTCTTTAAAAAAAATTGAAAATGTTTATTAAACCAAGGATGGTAAGTAAACTTTTTAAAATTATAATCATCTTTTATTTTTTTAAGAGTAGAAATATCATTAACAGTTTTTTGATATTTAAACTTTTCAATCTTCTTTTGTATAAGGAGGTAAATCAGAAAAAAAAAATCGACGTGGCTTAACAGATATCTTCGTGTCATATCCTCCAGTGTCGAATACTTTAAAAAAAATAAAAAATCACATACTCTCCTATATCAAATGGGATCACAACTCTCATCTGGGGCCCGCCTCGGTAGCGTAGATGGTAGCATGTCTGCCTCGCATTCAAGAGGTCCCGAGTTCGAATCTCGGTCAAGGTGAGTTACCTGGATAAGGTTTTCCGGGGGTTTCCTTTATCCTTACAGACGAATGTCGGGTAGCTCTAAGCTCCATGGACCCCGGGCTCATTTGAGCATCATTTCACCCATTTCATTCACCGTCCGGTATGACTTAACGTTGGAGGACGTAAAATTACAAAAACAAAACAAACAAAAAACTCATTTGGAGGTTCGAATCCCCAATTTCAATTTCCATAGAAAAAGTAGTACATGTGTCTGATTTCGAAACAGAAAGGTCACACTTTACCTGAACACAATTGTTTGCGTACAGCATGCCACGAAAAGTGTAAACTTGATACAGACGCCAGTTAATGCAATATACATTTTTTTTTTAAGTACACCAGTCCCTAACCCACTGAGGCAACGAGACTGACACATAAGAGTTGGAGTCAAATGTAAATAGCAAAAATTGTAATTGTGGTACAGTGAATTTCACTTCTGCGGAGTCAAATCTTACACTGGTATCCACAATGCGCATCAGAATGAAACTATAGTGATAATACTTTTATACCTCTGGTGTGCTATTTAAATTTCCCTGTATTTAGTTTTGGTGTTTTAGCGAGTAACTCAAATGCACATCAGCATATTTAAAATGAAATAGATTATTATTTAGTTCCGCTGAAGTAAAACAAACGACACATACGCCTACAAATGTCTAAGCTATTTCGTGATTCTTCCGTAAGCTCATTGAACATAGCTTTTGTACGTTTCCTGCTTTCTTCACGAGATACGACAGTGAGCACACCTTTGAAATACTGAACACATCAAGGACCAAACAGCCTTCGTCAATCATTTTAATACTCTCTCCATCACAAGAAAACCATAACATTTCAAATCCAAATTACTATTCACGACATTGCCTCTTACACCACTTGTACAATACATGATGATGAGGTATGGTTAAGGGCGATGAACTGCACGGTCATTAGCACCCTTTAAAAACTAAACATGCTAAAACCCAAAGAAAATAGAACTAAAAACTGTGTACATACCAAATAAATCCACAAATGGCGCACAGCAAATGCAGAAGCCAAAGAGATTAAAAATTATTGTAGATTAAAAGGAATAAAAACACGTTGACCACTAAATTCCAAAATTAACACTTAAAAACAATTTATAACCGTTGGCCACCGCTGTCTCGACGTCCGCCAGTATCTCCGCCAAGCTGGCCGGAAGCTGGAAGAGAACTGCGAAGACGTTCTAAGCTGAAAGACTCCACAAGCGAATGTCCGACCGAGAGGGCCGCACCGTAGCGGGCAAACTGCAGCTGAGTCCCCGTTAAGTAAAAAAAAAAATATGTGTAAAATAGCAGTGACCAAGGCGTAACAGAGCCAAACTTATCTCTTTACGAGAGGAACGACAGGTTACCCCCGGAAGCGGAAATTGCTTTAAGTACCGGAGTTTATTTCTGCGGAGAGCGGACCACCAGCAAGGACTCCACAGCTCTTAGCTTTATGCAGTACACATCATGCAGGTTTATCTCTTGTACATAACTCCGTTTAACACGAGCACTTCACGCGACATAAGACTGAACTTACACTTACATAGGTAGATCGTCATTACAGTTACCAGACTTTTTGGAATACTTCAATACAATCGTCTGAAAAAGACACCAGAAATATTGATACTCTCAACAAGGTCCTTTAATATATTTTCGTTTAGTCTTTCTAAATATCCCTTTTAACTTATACTGAGGCCATTGTAACTTTCTAATAAATTCATCCAGATTTAAAATATAAAACGTCATCCGTGAGAAAATATATTAATATGCCAAAGTTAAAATTCCGTAAATAAAGAAAACTTGCATGATGCTCAGTAAAGATTTGCTATTGTTCTCAATTATACCTCTACAAGCATTTCCTTTTCAAAGTTTTGACTTTATTTCCTACTTAGCTCTTTTTGTTTGTTTATCCGAGTGTAAACAGAGAGAGTGCGTGTAAGGAAGGAGGTTTTATAATTTACGAACGAGATAAATTCACTATCACCAGATTCGTTTCCGGCGGGTATTTTAAGTTCAGCATTTCTTGAACAAATTTACGTCAGAAGTAACCCGATAAGTTGACAGATTAAGGTTTAATATGTTCCTAACGTTGACCGTTATATAACAGTTTCATTTCAAGATTCAGCATCGAGTTAACTCGTAAAAGTTATTTATGAAGCCGGATCTTCTTCGCCTTCCCATTTTGCCTTTCGGCGTCGGGCCTTCTAACCATTTCTTATATTGTTCTCTATCCTGTGCCTTCCTCTTCAACTCATTCATTTCCATCCCTCTCTTTCTTGCTATTTCTCCAATATATTGTTCCCATTCCTTTCTCGGTCTTCCCCATTTCCTCCTTCCATCTGATCTTGCCTTATATACTTGCTTTGTCTTTCGCTGTTCATCCATTCTAATTAGAAGTCCATACCACTTTAAATTTCTTTCCTCTATCTCATCCACTAATAGCTTTATATTTAGATTTTCCCTGATAATTTTATTTCTATCTTTCCTCGTTTTCCCTTCCACTTTCCTCAAATATTTCATTTCTGAGGATGTTATTCTACTTCTATGTTTGTCTAGCATTACTCATGTTTCTGGTCCATACAATTAAGTGGGTACATATACGGTTTTATATATTTTAAATTTCACATCTGTTTATATTTTTTTCTTTCCGATTATTGTGTTGCAGATCTGATAATATACATTATTTGCCTTATGCACACTAATGTTTATTTCATCATCTATTATCCTGTTTGTGGACATTATTGTGCCCAAATATTTCATGGTATCTACTTGTTCTAATTTTCCGTGATTCCATTCTATATTTATATCTTCGTTTTCCCCAATCTTCACAACTGTACTTTTATTTGTACTAATTTTCATTCCCCTTTCTTCATGCCTATTCTGTTACCCCTTACATTACTACTAATTAGTAGTATATCGTCAGCGTAAACCTGGGATTGTAAATATACTGGTCTTAAGTTCCAGATGCCCACTTTAAATGTTTTAGTTCTCCTCTTACAGTGATTGGTTATTTGGTCCATAAATACTATTATGGACTAAGACTACCTCCTTGTTTCATTTCTTTATCCATTCTAAAATGTTCACTTGTTCTCCCATTTAATCATGCTTTTCCATACACATTAGTGTATACACTTTGAATAACTCTTTAAGAGTTTCTTTGAAATTCCAGTGTTCATTGAAGCTCTCCAAATTTACTTTTTGAACTGTATCGAATGCGACAGCCAGGTCTAGCAGAAAAGCTAAGGCTAACTTCTCCAACTTCATTTGTATTTTCTATTACAGTTCTAATACAGCTTAGTCTTTCCTTGTATTACTTTATTATTGTGTGTTTCAAATGGGAAGAGTTCTGGAGTCCAGCTAATCAGATGCCGTATCACACTCAGCGTTGCCAGCTTGTTACCCCTCTCTCTCGCACACTCGTACAACATGCAGGTCTGCTTGACGCAGACGTAAGGGTAAGCAAATTATATTTTACAAACTTTTACAATGATGCGGTTGCCAAAATCAAAATTGGAAAAAGCATTTTCGCAAATTATGTATATTTTTAAATATTATAATTATAGTTTATGAATTACCTGTTTTTTCTAATCCAATGGAACAGCCAGTGGCTCATCCATATCGTTGTCAATGTCACTTCCGTTAAGAGACAATTCGTCATTGTCACGTCTTCATCGTCTGAGTCTAGTCACGTGCTATTTATTTCTTAAAATCGTCTTCTTGACGGTTTTTCTGCCTGCCTTACGCAGTTTTCCCAATCCTGTTGTGTTACCTTGTCAATTTCTTCGGGAACAAGTCGTTTAACGTCCGTCAGTTTAAAAGCATTATTTCAGTTTGCAATCCCCCTTTTTATTTGAGCCCACACCAACTCAACTGGATTATATTGGCAGTGGTAGGTAAGGTGGGAGGCGTATTACCTCGTGTCCCATTTCAATTGCAAGTTGATCCAGCTGATACACTTTTTCCGTGTTTTTAAACGGAAGTACTCTTTGCAATAGCTCATTTTAGTTTGTTTCCAAAAACATTTTGAAGAACGTGTACACCTTAAAAATACTTCGAGCCTGACTACGCAATACCTGCCTTTCTGACTCGCCACTAAATTCACCACAATAAGCCATTGCACTATTTAACTCTTACTCTACTGTTGTGTATAGTCCCCCTGTTCGAACGGTTACCCTGGATTTATCTTTGGTAATAGATATCTCTCAGATAACGCACTGATTACTCCACGTGGACTGAACATATATCTACCATTTGTGATTCACGCGAATTCCATTGGCTGAAGTGATGCGTTCATTGGTGCTTAGCACACGAAAGGGAGGCGCGTCAGTACCCCTCTCACTCCTACAAGAATAATCAGTGCATTATCTGAGAGGCTTCTCTTAACGAAGATAAATCCATGGTAACCGTTTCAGCAGGGCGACTATACCCCTCTCACTCCTACAAGAATAATCAGTGCGTTATCTGAGAGGCTTCTCTTAACAAAGATAAATCCATGGTAACCGTTTCAGCAGGGCGACTATACAGAACTGAATGATATTGATCTGAACTCTCCGGAGTAAATAAACACTTCTTATCCAGCATTCATTCATAAATATAAGCATACAGCACTCCACAGGCTAACAGGAAATGAAGTGTTTGCTCTTTCTCGAATTTAACACCTTGACATATTCATAGTAATTCTTTGATCACGTCATGTCAGTAGTTTAAATTTCAGTTCTGAGTAATCAAAAGTATATGTACATACATACACACCAACCACTTTGAACTCTCTAGAGTAAATAGAGATTACGAACCATTCATAAACAAAGATATAATGTGACCAGACACGTTCTGCCAGGGCAGGAGGAAATTTATTGTTTCCTCTCGCTCGAATTGGATTATTCAAAGTAATTCTTTTATCACGTCATGTCAAACATTTACGTTTCAGTTCTGAGTAATTACAATTATACATGCCACGTATACATGCCAACCAATACTGATATCCATACAGTGCTTACGTCGCGATTTATTGTTATAATACAGGTAATAGTGGTTTATTTATTTGTATTAGAAAAACTATTTGAGCCAAAAAAAAAATATGGGGTTTTCATGGTTATGTTAGATACATTGCTCTCTACCTTCCACATGGATCAGTTTTGGCAAAATCTGAATTTTTGTCTTAGCGCAAATAGTATTTCATACAGATTGATTAGGTTGGCGCTCGTCACACACCACTTAGGGGGAATGTAATACGACAACACCGCAGGTCTCTGATTGGTTGCTCACCTAGTACCGCTCAAGGACAAACACCTTCCCATTTGAAACACATAACAGGTCCCGTATTACACGGCCATTGTCCTTGTTATTGTTAATACTGCGTTTACCTCAACATATGGGCTGATAGCGAATGGTAAACCTCAAATATTCATGATGCGTACCATATGAATATTTTAACATTCTGCCATTGATGACTCCCACGCAGCGATAGAGTAATGACATAAAATCTTCACTACTGTTCCCCACAGTAACTCCCCACTTCGGTTTTAAGACGCACTTCACAGAACGGCAGCCCTGCTCATCAGTCCACTATTCTCACTTGTGAGACCCTCGAGTGAAGAAGGATCCACAAACCAAACTCTTTCCATGTCCTCGGTATTTTAGGTGCGTTCGCCATCACTGTCTGTATGAGATAACTCAGTTACATCTGCGAAATTAACATTTTATGTGGAAAACATTGGAATAAATCGAAATGGACGAGCTGTTACATTACTGTAAATGGAGAAACTCTACCATTACTGTTTGGCGAATCTTTTCCAGAACATTCACTATATTTTAAAATAACAAAACATAAAATACTTCTTGAATGAGTAGAGCCAGAAAGAAAAATTCAATGCCATAGCCGGGATTTGAACCACGGATCTCCCGTTCTCCGTGCGGTTGCTCTAAATCACTGAGCTACTATGGCCAACGTGCCGATATATTAAATTCTACAACTGACTCGTGAATTTAGTCGTATTCTCAGTTGGAGAACTTAATGTCATATCGGCACGTTGGCCATAGTAGCTCAGTGATTTAGAGCAACCGCACGGAGAGCGGGAGATCCATGGTTCAAATCCCGGCTATGGCATTCAATTTTACATTCTGGCTCTACTCATTCAAACCTTAACCTAAACACGGATAGTGTGAAAGAAATTATTTCCAACAAAACATTTATTTCCTTCCCTACAGCACACCCATGGTAAGCTTAGGGAATACTGTATTGGCTCAGAAGCTTCTGGAGACTGGCCTGAAGATACACCTTGGGTTTTCTTGTACTCCAGAAATAGTATTTTATACTGGCTCCATTGCGATGTATACAGGTTGTAAAAATTTATTACTCCGGTAGCAGCTTGTTTGGAGAATAACCCATATGATGTCTAGAATGAGAACCGTAGCAGTATCTTGCAGCGATTATATTGTTAGGTTCAAAGCTACAGATATATCATATCAAGCCACCAGTGTGCCGGAATTTCATCCCGCACAGGACACCAGTTTTACTCACATTGAGCTATCGCATTTAAACACCTTTAGGGCCGGGTATGAACTCGGTACCTTATCAGTAGGCCAGCGCCTTACCAATTAAACCGACAACTTAGCTATTTCCTGGTAGCTCAAGATTTGTATCACACCACCAAAAAAGATATTGAAAATTATTTGAAACGAAACCACTGGCTCGACAGCCCTAAGAGGGCCAAGGCCTACCAACCTGACTGCCGGCCTCACGCCCACTTACGCACGGCAGAGGTGGGCGATCATCCAACCGATACTGGGAGATGTGGTCAGCATCTCGGCATCCCCCAGCCGGAACGTTAGTTTTCGTGACCAGGGCCGCTTACCTATTGTAAGGTCCTCACTTTCCTCAGGAAGCTGAGTGGGCACCGGTCCTATACCCGGGGCCTAAAATCCACACCCCATGGGTGGGCTAGAACCCGGGCCGCTTTCCCTGCTAGGGACCAAGGCATGCAGCCCTGGCCCGCTACGCCACGGCGCAGGACGAAAATTATTTGAGCCAACGTTATTTTAATGAGTATTACTCTCTTCTTTTTCCAAAGAAGGTACGCTCATTAAGAAGAAGAGCTCTTCTAACAAGTTCATCATCCTCTCCAAGCTGGTTTCTTTCTGCTGGTTATTCCAAGTGTTTTGAGATCAATATTTTACAGCGTGAAACAAAGTTAGCCGCTGAAACAACGCTTCACTTTACTGATAAATTCCCTATGTCCTCAGTAATCGCAAGGAAACTTTGCGCTAAACTTGTTAAACGCATTCAATGTAACCTGTTTTACACCACTAACGATTTTCCTCTAGGAATTTTCATATATTGCAGGGAAGTGGTCATCTTGTATACTACATTTTATAAGATTGGCATCCCAAATACGGTGTTCACATCAGTAAGGAAGATATTCTTATGTTCCTGATTGCCCCCCAGGGGCCTAACTCGATAGGTACGGGTTTGGCGCACCCGGGGTCCCAAGCCAACAGTCTCCCTCGTGTGGACTCCTCTTCGTGGTTGAGGGACACGGTCAACAGGCCCACCCACGTGTAGGCCGTGTGTGGAGACCCGTGGAGAAGGTTTTTAGGCTTAGATTTTAGAGTTTAGGATTTAGTGAACGAAATTTTAAATAGGTTTTGATTGATGTTTTTTATGTACGTGTATTTTTAATGGGTTTTGTTACACTTGTATAGTTTATAGAAAGTTTTTTATCTGGCTTTTGCCGTGACTAGTTTTTTAAAGGGCGCTGATGACCGCCGTAGTTGAGCGCCCTTATATATCATTATATGTTCCTGATTGGATGAAGTTAGGTATAACTCAGTCCTACTACATGGATGAGGGATAGCAACAAACTCTACTCCACGTAATGCGACCGCGGATCGTATGCTTCCTTTAAAGCATTAAGGAGAATTAAGTGGTATATAGTGCAATATTTTAGGGAGAAATACTGACATTAAACCTTTGGGTACTGGGATTAAATATAAGGAAGAGAACAATTCTTCCTGAAATTAGCCTCCGCAGTGTAAGTGCTTCCATATTTTCGGCCAATAACATCTATACACGTGGAAAAGTCCTCCTCAGCATACAAACCTGTTATCCTACAATTGGGCATCTGGAGAAAATGATCCTGGTATATTGCAAATCAAACAATATATATCGTTAATTGCAAAAACGAATCAGCTTTAAAGTTAACAATCGTAGTGAATGATAAGCGCATATGTTGGAAGTTTTAAACCATGTTTTAAATCCTTCATAACGTAAATGTGTGAATACCTTAGATATTTTAGTGCATACAAAAAGCACACGAGCAGGGTGTAAATGGTGCACAGTGGCTCCAGCAGAAAAAGGCGGAATATTTAAGATGTTCATCAGTCAAATTTATGGCCATTTTGCCCGATGTCGACATACTCAAACCCTTCTTTTATGGAAGACAATATTCTCCCCATCATTTTTACCAGCCTTAGAACTGGTTCAGAAATGTCGACAGTGGGCAAAGTAGGAATAAGTCTGAGTATCTCATATTTTCTTGTTCTACCTTTTGAAAACAGTGTACGCAAACGCTGCAGTAATGATAATACCTTGGTGTTTGTCTTGCTGCATAAACAAAATGCCCTCACGTATGCAACAGTTAGAGATCCTGTACTGGTAAGTTACTTTGCATTTGATTTGTGGCAATTTGCCATGGTTTACGTGTGCCTGAGTCCGTGTATCTGAGCGTGTGCGGTGATAATTTGTAATTGTGTTTAATGAATGTTTAATTATGTCAAAATATAGTGACAAGCGAAAACCTGAACGTGCTGGGGAACCAAATAAAACTGTATTTGGTAAAGGTATTCCATTTAAAGGACATACACGGGAAATAATATGCTCTGTGAGAGAATACTTCGATGAGGAGAAATTGAAAGGGGAGTCTAGTATTCCATTCTCTAAGGTGCTTGATACGACTTCACGTGCGTAGGTATCAGGTAGTGGGAGGGGCCGCAGAATAGGTATTTCCCTGGGCGAGTAGTAGCTGACGTCACGAAACAAGAGCGGGCTATGCTGTTACTGCGCAGACACCGCTCGAGACCGTTCCAATACGATTTAACATGTAACTCGAGAAATATTCCGTTCCAGAAGCATCTACCGCGTGAGACAGATTGTACAAAGGTCCGCTGTGAGCTATACTAAGAAGTAGTGTTACTGTGCAGGATTTAGAGTTTGTGCTTCTTTTGAGCTGCGAGTTGCATTGACGGCTGCGGCTCCGTGGCGATGGCGTAGCGAAGCAGTTCAAGAATAAGTCGGTGGTAAAGTTCTGCGAGTGTGGTACTCCATGATGAGGAGTCGATAGGCCGTGGAAAGACACAGGAACCAGCCTACAGATCAGTAAGTTTGATTCCGTGGTGAGGAATCGACAAGTAGCGAATCTCGGTGTTGTGTTTAAAATCGGCGTGCAGCTCCGTGTAAGAGATGAACCTGTGTGAACGTCAGAGGTATTAATGGCACCACAAATTGGTGCGTGTTTAAGAGACAAAGAAAGATGTCAAAGTTGTGCATTTGTGTAAAAAAGATGACTAACTTGGCACTGCACTAAGCCTTTTGATGACAAAGTAGCTTAGAATTGCATCTTCGTCTTTTGTCGTTTTAGTAACAATATACGAGGGCTGTTCAATAAAGAATGATCACAATTTTTTGTTGACAACGTATCTTTACTCATCCTCATAATTTTGATGGTCCTTCTCAAAATAGTCTCTCCTGAATGCGATGCACTTGTCCCAGCGTTTCTGCCAGTCTACAAAGACATGCTGGAAACCATTTTTGAGAGATCCTTCAAAATCGCCACCGCAGCCTTCACCACTGCTTCTGATGATGGATAATGCCTCCCACGAGGGCCTTTCTTCAAGTTAGGGAATAGGAAAAAGTCACATGGGGCTAAATCCGGACTATAGGGAGGGTGAGGGATGCACTTCACGTTGATTTTTGCAACATATTCAGCAACAACATTGGCACTATGCGGCCGCGCATTATCGTGGTGCAGCATCCAGCCTGTTTCATGGAAATGGGGTCTTTTGCGCCTGATATGGACTTGCATGTTTTCAGGACATCCCTGTAGTATTGTCCAGTTACTGGTGTGTTTGCAGGTACGTGCTGATAAACCATTCCATGAATATCAGAATGAGATGACCATAACTTTCCCAGCAGGAGCAACTATTTTTTCTTTTTGGGGGGTTGGTGATGAAGATTTCCACACTGAGCTTTGTTGTTTGATCTCAGGATCAAAATGATGTAGCCAAGTTTCATCAGCAGTGATTACGTTTGAAAGAAACTCCGGATCTTCCTCTAACATCAACTTTAACTGCATGCAAACCTGCTCCTTTTGTTCGGGAATCAAGTCTTGGAACCCATCGGGCTCAAACACGTCTCATGTGTAATGTTTCTGTCACCAACGTGTGGGTGGCACCCAATGAAATGTTCAGTATTTCAGAAAGTTATCTTAAGGTAATTCGTCGATCCTCTCTCACAATGGCAGCAGCAGTGTTGATATTTTCTTCCGTAACAGCAGTAACTGGATCACCGGGTCCACCTTCCTTTGAAATTGATTGTCTCCCCTCTTTAAACATTTTAAACCACTTTCGAGCTGTGCTGTAGGGAAGAACAGACTCTCCACAGGCCTCCTATAACATAGTATAAGCCTCAACTGAAGTTTTGTTGCGACGAAAGCAGAATTTCAAAGCCACATATTGTTCCTCGCGTGTTACCTCAATTGCAGTGGTAGGCGATACTGAACATGTCTGAAAGTGCCTGGTTCACACAGGCGGGAACCAGGAGTACCAACAATGAAACTACTACGGCGTGTTTGTTTCACAATAAGCTAACAGAATATAATAAGATTGAATTTTTTTGTGAAAAATTATGACCGTAAAAAAATTAGCAGCATTCTTTATTGAACAGCCCTCGTACATATAGCACTGAAAATCATACGGCCAAAATCAAAACTTCAACTTGAAACTAGGGTCCTTATTGAGTACATTACCGATAATTTAACACCGTCCGTTTAAATTTACGTGGGCCGCTTTCATCAACCGATGTTTAAATCCTGTGTGTTTACTAACAATTCCGAGAATGTGGTGATCGATCTATATGGCTTCTGACAACACCAACTCCAATACTCAGACCATAATGTAGATTCCAAGATGGCGCCCGTCGAAGCCCAGTGACTCTGGTTACGCAGAATAGGAAACTATACACAATGGACATAATATAATCCATATTACGGAGCAGCGAGGTAACTCCTAAGCATTTGTCACTTTATACTTTCAACTAAAACGTGTAATAACATAAATAAAGAGCATCATGACAAATTTTAAGAGCTTATAACATTATATAGTAGCACGACCAGTACTATGCATTTTCCACCTTATACTTCCAAAATGTAATTTATAAGGCATGACAACTCATAAGCATTAAACACAGCAAACTTTATCTTATTGGACTCAATCATCCTATCGTCTGTAGCAAGTACTAAAGTTTCTTTTATATTGTTTACATAGTAACCTTTTCTGGCAAGGACATAGGTACTGCTTATACTATAATATTTAAGAGAACTCGCCAAATTGTCCAGTTTACTCCAATTGTCACGTTTGAAGGTGTCAAGTTCCCTCACACTGCAAGATCCATTTAAAATTTCCCACTGGTAGGCTCATAATATTGCTTCTAGGTTATGAAATACTTTGAAACTTATTAAGTGAAGGAACATCAGTGAAGCTGGGATCTTGAATGTTATTGAAAAGAACGTAACTAATCGTCTTTAATAATGACTATCAATGGGTTAAAATCTTCTCACCACTTAGGTTGAAAACTGTCAATAACATCTTGTGCACATCCAATATTAAAATTATCTTCACTCTCTGTAAAATGTCTTGGATACATTCTTCAGGATTTCGTTTTTTCTGGTTGAGCTTTAATGTGTGATAGGATGGCTGATTCTTAAAAATCGTTGGGGTAGGCATCATCTATTAATTTTGGTACTTTTCGAAGGGAACGAATTGGTTCACCATCATTTACTGGAAAAATGTCTTCCTTAACCACAAAGCACTGTTCAAAATTATGAATACAAACTACAGTTTTGTCATTTACTTTAAAATCTTTACGATGTATGATCCTGATCCACTTATCCCATTACGATTTTTCCTTCGCAAACTTAAATGTCGTGTAAGGTGCATTACCATACTTAGATTGCAGCTGGGAACACAACAACGATGCATTTCGACAATACTTCAATGTATATATTTAGGTAAATGTTATCACTTTATGTTAAATACTCAACTATAAACTAACTCGTTAGTCACTAATTGCCACTGTAATATGAATTACATTAATTCTTCAAACACACAATCAAAGTAAACAAACACACACTTTACTCTGTAGATATAACTACAACATAACAAGCTGGGCCACGAGCGCCGCCATTTTTCCTACAATCGATTCTCGTATTATGGTCTGAGTATTGGAGTTGGTGTTGGCTTCTGAACGTGCCCCGATTCAATTATGTCTACGCGTCTCAACACACTGTGTTAATTCCATGCCATGTGACCTCCCCGATTGTTTGAGGTTAGAATCACGATGGCAAATGAAAAATATAAAGAGGAATTAATGGTTCATCGCTTGAAAATGGTTCATTACAGAACGCATTATAACCCCAGAAGTATAACCGTGTGTGAAAACCCCGACGGAAGTTATTAAAGGATAATAATGGAGCCAGGAGGAAAATCTACGGGCAATTTCATTGAAATGCACTTCCTCCTTGCTTCATTAAACAACTGGGGCAGTTTTATATCAACATAAAACGCAGTACCATAAACGACAATGCGAAGAGCGTTTACAACTGTTTAAACGCCATTGGTGGATACTACACTGAAATCGAAGGTCTACAAAAAATGAAAATAAGACCTGAAACTTTTCTGGCGACGAATATGCTTAATTTCTTCTCGGGCGGCAAGCCCGGTGAAAAGACGATTAGAAATCGACGTTTCGGGAGTGTGTATCTCTCCCATCATCAGGATACTTATTAAATGTTATAACTACAAATGGAACGCTGGATATAACACAAATATAAACAAAGACAAAACACTGTCAAAATTCGCATTACTGAGCAAAAGACTTTTCAGTAAAAAAGTCAGGTCGGGAGATGGCGTGAGTATAGAAAATTAACTGGTTTAAAGAAACGTAAATACTTAACTTGATTATCAAGCTGTATTCATCTGTGCTTCTTAAATCGACGGATTTCCATTATAAGTCCGGTTTCCAAGAAAAGCTGAACTGAAATCCAGCACCACGACTAAGCGTTCTCCTTTCGGAGGAAATGCCCAAAGCTGCCTTTATTTTCCGCTCCCATTAACTGTTGCATATTGCCAAGATGGTCGTCTCCCGAATATTGGCTCTATGGTCGTTATCAAAACAATGCTGTGCCAACCCAGACTTCTCAGGTTGCATTAAACGAATGCTCCGTTCATGTTCGTTTATTCTGGTTAGGATGGTCCTTTCGGTTCGTCCTATATACGGTGTCCCACATTGTTACAAACAATTTGGCAAGCAAGGGTTACCACGTTAGGGCGCCTGTTTGTAGCAACAAATATTGGCGAACAAAGAGTTCCACTTTGGCGACAGTTTGATGCAAATGTAAATAATGGGTGTCGCACAGTTCCACTTTAAGCTAGAGTTTGATACAATAATGTTTAGCTCAGGGTAAAGCAATGAGGTTTCTCTCTGGGTATGCGTGGATATGTATGAGAAGGATAGTTTTAATGACACTGGAATGCCCGTTTCAAACTACTTTATTGACTACTTCTTTTTATCAGAACATCGAACTTGAAGTTGCCGACCGAGGTTTGCCAATATATCACTGTTTAGAGTTACTGACGGCGGAATGCTCATTACTCGATAAACTTAATTCGTACTTCACGTACATATGACCCGACAAATATCTTCTCTCATCACTTCTGGTGTGCCCTCGACCAAGACAGAAGAAAGGACTGCCCTAATCGGCTTCACGCCTCGGACTGTCTGACCACAGCTGCGCGTGGGTGTACATGTGACTTTCACTTTCTGGAAGCCCTCTTTTCAACCAAAGATCCCCTTTGTGACTATTTTGTCATTACATTAAGGGTCCGAAGAATACCCCATTCAACAAAGTTAAGTACTAACCTTTAGAAATCTGCTAAGGACAATGTTTCTTACGTTTCTTTTGTTAAAACTATTCTCCCCCAACTGCTTTTGACTCCACTGCACCTGCACGCGTTGTAACAAAGAACCAACATTCCTTTGAAATCCATCATGATTCCTTATACATTGCAATTTTTTATTTCGGTATCAACATTCACAGGGAATGCGGTACTCTCCCGCAACTTGGAAGTCCAGCCTGCTACAGCCCTTTTACCGGCAATCTATCCGGCAGAATCAGCAGAATTCTCGCCAAATACATCAGGACCATCCACAAGCCACCTCCGAAGATTAAACATCTGTTGAGACCAGTGAAAGACAAACTGGACTTCAAAGTTACGGGAGTGTACCGCATTCCGCATATAGCACAAACCGGAAAGACCACCGCTACCAGAATAAACCAACATGTACGGAGCATTTGTTTAATGCAACCTGAGAAATCTGGGCTGGCAGAGCATTGTTTTGATAACGACCATAGAGCTAATTTTCGGGAGACGACCATCTTGGCAATATGCAACAGTTAATGGGAGCGGAGAGTTAAGGAGGCTTTGGCCATTTCCTCTTAAAGGAGCACGCTTAATCGTAATGCTGGATTTCAGTTCAGCCCCTCTTAGAAACCGGCCTTAAAATGGAAATCCGTCGATTTAAGAAGCACAGATCAATATAGCTTGATAATCAAGTTAAGTAGTTATGTTTCTTTGAACCAATTAATTTTCTGTACTCACGCCATCTCCTGACCTGGCATAATTTACTGAAAACAGTCTTTCGTTCAGTAATGCGAATTTTGATAGTGTTTTGTCTTTGTTTATATTCGTTTTATATCCAGCGTTTCATTTGTGGTTATAACATTTAATATATGTCCTGATGATGGGAGAGATGCACATTCCCGAAACGTCGATTTCTAATCGTCTTTTCCCCTGGCTTGCTGCCCGAGAAGAAATTAAGTGTTATAACTGGTGAAGAATCAAGCAAACTCCATTAGAAGATTCTATTTGCTCCTTCTGAATAAACCCACATACGATAGCTTTGGAAACTTAACATTTACTATTACATGAAAAATGTCAGTAAAAATCCTCACGAGTGATTGTTTCCGTTGGAAGGCATGTAACCAAAAGTTAAAAAAAAAAAAAAAAAAAGCAGACAAGTATGCAGCAGCTAGACCTACAAAGGTTCGAATCCCAGACATCACTGATTTTTTTATTGTAGAAATACGGAACGTGTATTACGGACATTGTAATACAATTTCCAATTGCTAAGGTTTACTCGGAACTGAAACACTTTACTCTGGTTTTAAACTGAAATGTTTCATTCCTACATGTAAAATAAAATAAAAATGGAAATTAACTTAACCCTCTGCTTCCATTACAGCTTTCATTCTAGTGAAATTTTCACGAGAGGATAATTCGCATTATATGCCACACCATCCATAACAGATGAATGAGCCCGAGTGTTTACATAACCAATATTAAGGCAATTTTCTAGTAACATTGCATTTATTTTGAAAACCAAAAGAATGTTATTTGCGTTTTTATAAATGAATTGTGTCTAAAGTATTATTTATCTTCTGCAAGAAAAAGTTAAGGCTTTGCAATAACAATAACAAACAGAAACCTGTACATCAAGGAATCGAACTCATGTTCACTTAAGAGACTCGTGCGTTCTACCGCTCGGCTATCATACATACGACCAAGCCCTAAGCCAACGCCCTATCTATCGCACGGCTCTAAGATGAAGCCAGAATGACATCAAAGTGTATATTGGAAAAATTAATTGTTCTTTCACATATCCGTGTGTAGGCTAAAGCACGGAAAGGTACAATCAGGCTGAAAACTTCAATGCTTTAACTTTCCAAAGCTTAATGTTCGGCCGAGAGTTACGCCTCCCATGTGACCTGGCTTTTGGGAGCCGCCCCCCCCCCCCGAAAGCGAAACAGCCGACAACCGAGTATATGGAGAACCTCGTGGACCATCTCCACGACATGCATGAGAAAGCTCGCCAGAACATCCAGATGGCAAGCGACCGTATGAAGACCCGGTACGACAGGCAAGCCAACAGCCAAGGATTTCGGCAAGGTGACCTGGTCTGGTTGTACCGCCCTACCCGGACCATGGGACACTGCCTGAAACTTCGACAAACGTGGCGAGGACCTACCGGATGGTAAAGGGGATTAACGACGTTGTCTGGCCCGCTGTGATGGTGCTGTTAGGGACGACCAGCCTTAAGGAAGGAGCAGTGTCGTAAGGCATTGTTATGCGGCGCGTGCAAAAGAGACAGATAGTGCCATAGCTGGTGAGTAGTTAGACGCTTGCCGAAAGAGAGAAAAAGAGAGAGAGAGATGTCTGGTAGTTTCTTCTTTTCTGATGCCGTCATGATTGTTACCGAGCGTTCCATTAATTTCTAGAACAATGAGTGGAGGTATAAAAAGAACCGCGGCTAGCCAGTCGGGCCAGTGAAGAACGGATAATCGCGTGTAAGCAGCTGTGTAGTGATTTGAAAGTGAATTCTTTTGTTTGTGTTCGTGTCGCAGACGACCTTGAAGATTGCGTTTGTGTATGTTACGTCATCCTGCTGCAAAGGGCTGTACAAACTGCCTTTCTACGGAAATAAAGAGTATTTTGAATTCCTACAAACTAGACTTGTAGTGTTAAGAACCCAAAAAGTGATACCGAAATTTAGGGATGCAATAAGTAAACAATCGTAATGGATTTCAAAGAAATTGTGCATCTTTGTTACAACACGTGCAGGCAGGTGCATTGGGTTGATTAATTGTGTTAACAAAAGAAACGTAAGAAACAGTGTTCTTAGCAGGGTTCTAAAGGGATAGCACTTGACTCCGTCTGAAAAGGACATTGTTCGGACACTTAATAATGGCATGACCGAGACTAACAATCACAATGGACAAAATAGTCACAAAAGGGAGTTTTGTTGTGAATAAAGGGCTTCAAGAGGTAAAGTCACAGACACGCAGCTGTACTGAAGGCAGTCCGCGGCTGGAGGCCGATTAAGACAGTCATCGCCTCTGTCTTGGTCGAGGGCAGACGAGAAGCGATGAGAAAAGATACCTGTCGGTTCATACGTAAAGAATTAAGTGTTATCGCGTACTAAGCATTCTACATACTGTCACTCTGGACAGTGAAATATTGATAACCTTGGTCGGCAACTTCGAGTTTGATGTGATGATGAAACTAAGCAGTCATTAAATCAGTTTGAAACGGGCATTCCAGTGTCATTAGCACTATCCTTACTCATACATATCCACGCATACCCTGAGAGTACCTCATTGATCTACCCTGCGCCACCATCTTATTCGCTTCAAAAGTGAACGCAGCGTCAGCGAATGCTTCCGATGTTTTCCGAATCGAACTTTGTTTCTGGGAGCTGCCCCCCTCCAAGGCAAGTAGGCTTTGGAAAATGTGCATTGTTTTGAAAGCTCCTTCCTTTTAAGGTTTTCAAATTTATTATGATGCACGTTCATTAGTCTAGAAATGACGGCTAGTGGCTATGAGGCAATGGTGAAAATGCCAAAATACATAGCTTTCATCAGAATGTTTGAAACTTTATCATTATATGAGCTCTAATGAATATAGTTGTTGCCCTTCTTCTATGACTAACTTTTGCAAAAAATGTCTTAGATAATTGTTGGGAAAATGTCTCAATTATTACTTTTTCTTGTTTCACATAATTCAAATTTTAGATTCAGTTTTCTTTAAATGAGCTATCAAAGTTAGTATACTAATTTTTTTGTCACGTACTTTTAGGGAACAAAATGTTATGTACGAATATATTAAGGTTTTTCTTAAATATTTGGCAAATTTGAGATTTAAAATTCAATAATAAATAAATTATTCAATCTGCTGTTCTAACAATACCACCGTATATTAAACATCTATTTAGGAATACATATGCAAAGTTTCAAAGAAATTCGTTGACAACTACACTGTCTAGAGCATTCTGACCATGCAAAAATTGTTGAAATACTGAAAGCTGAGAAAAATGAAGTTAGCTTTAATTGTGTCGGTTGTTTCTCACACCAGTCGAAACCACAAAAGGAAACCAACTGCAGAAGTGCTTGACTTTGCTACTTTAATCAAATGTATAACACCAGCAGATCCTAGATTCTCCTATTGCAAAAAATTCAATAAATCAATTGGAATATTTTCTGTTTATATATACTTACTCAAAGGCATCCGCTCTAGCACATCACAAGTCTAGTCGACAAGAACTTCACCAGTGTACTTTTTATAGACATGTTTTATGTCGCCAATTTAAGAAATGAAAAATTAAATAAAAATAAAGCAGCATTATTTATAATTTTGATTTAAAATCCATAATAATTTAGACAAAATCATATGCAATACTAGTAAGAACCCTAGCGTCATCTGTGGAGTTGTACATCACTTACGTTTGACGAGAACAGGGGTTGCCGAGTGGCATATCAAGCTTCTCTTAACGGCCGTCCCGACTGATTGCAGCACTGCACATTAACATTTAAAATTTGTCAGCCCCAACGCGGTTTTAACGGTAACGAAGCAAAAAAAAATGTTCATCAAATTGTAAAATTCGCAAGATTTGTAAGGCCTGCGAGGGCGTACGAAAAGCAAAAAGGAAGGGAATGGATTTTAACAAAGACCTAGTGGTAAGTAAGATGTTAGCATGTAGCTAAATACCGAAAATTAATATGACATAACCTGAATTGTACCGTCATACATATTCATTTATAATTACATTTTTAGATTAATGTAGCACTTTATAATATATGTATCAAGGATGTTTTACATGAAAAAGCATTAGTTTCATTAACCTTGTTACTTAATTATTAATGCAATAACGATGTTTTTCTGCTTTTTTAGCTAGCTCATCTCAGGCTACCAGGAATACGATGGCAGAAATCGAAAGTGCAGGATTAGTAGAAGTTGAGTATGTGTTTTGGTGATGTGCAGCGACCTCCAGGAACATTATTAATGTAGCATAAAGCTTTCTTTCTCACCTACACAGCAAGTTATTGTGGCATATCATTAGATACTTCTTAAAGTTTGAGTTTCAGTTCAATATCAGTGGAAAATTAACAAACACTTTCAGGAATATTGTGACCAGCAGGTTAGAAATTATCAGGAAAAGTGAACTTATATTAAGCAGTAGATTGGACATATTCGTTGGTTTTGTGTTAGAAGTCTTAAATTTAAAATATTTGAGTCATGTGTAGGTAACAGTCCATATAAGGTAAGTAGTTTCTAGTTTAAATAACTGCAAAAATAGCTTTCCTAAATTACAACCTTTGTACTTGTCATTTGGTTTCCATGTGTCCATATAAAACAACATTAAGCCAGAATTAAACACCATGAATATCATTGACATTTCTTCAGTATTTAAGCTTTGTACAGTCAGGTGTAGTTATCCTCCCCTGAACAGGACTTAAGACATCATAATTGTTTTGTTTTGGGGTGGGGTTAATTTAATCCATATAATTAGCAGTCATCAAAGACAGAAATACTTGAGCAATCGCTTATTAGCTTCATAAATGTATCTCTTTGCATGTTGTCACATCATTAATTCTCATGCTTTTTGCACTAACATGTGTACAACAAACTTATACATGAAGATTTTCAACAAAATTCTTCCATATCAGACTACCTTTTATATGAAACATTTGTGCATTTCAGCCACAGTACTTTTCCTGGATTAAGTAATCTAAAATATATGGATTGTTTATAAGGATATATTTGCAATGTTTCGTGGCAGCACATGTTTTTGATAGTATGATATACTGTGTTTGCCTTGTGTATTCCTTCTCTGTATCATTCTACCCCAAGTACTGATTGCCCAGAACAAGAAGGCAAGCTAGAGGAATGTGCAACGTAATCACTTTTGCTGTCTCCTCGTGGTGCATGCTCGCCTTCCGAGTATGACAAGGATGTAAGTCTCGTTTAAAATACACAAGTGTTGTCACATAGCTCACCCATACACATATCGTTGCAACAAACAGATCTGGCAGCATGGGCGACTCATATGCACTCTCATTCACTCATTTCCTAGTGAACAGATCCGTTACCGGAGTAGACAAACAGTTCAAGCTCCTCTGGCCTTCATACCCCTCTAGCCTTCTTGTCGTGGGCTTACAGTATGTGATCTTTCAGAGATACCAAAGTTGTGGCTGTGGTTTTGTACAGAATTTGCAGTATCTGTATTTACATATAATCTGGGGGCCTTAAATTAAAATCTTTGGGCGAGGTGCTTGGATGAGCTTTAAAAGTTTTTCTTTATACTGCAATGATATTTTGAAGAACTATGCTCTCTTAGCCTTCCTCATCAATGAATCTCATAGCTTTTAACAGCAATTAAAAATATGATCTGAGATTCCATAAATTCAATTTGTTCTATTTTTTTAATGCAGTAATTACTATGTAATACTGTACACACTACACCAAATGATGTACTTGAATAACCATCTTAGAAGAGATCTGGTGGGATTAGAGTAGATCTTGTAAAAGCTTTAACAAGTGCAGTTATACAATGCAAGAAATTATTAAAATGTCATTGTTATCTTTATATGCTATTTTTTACTTTCATTTCCAGTATTCCACTTATTCTGAAAACATGTACAATGTCAGCTGCAGCTAGAACCTAAAGACAGGGTGTGGCATGATCTCAAATTAGTAAAGCTTCATAAAAAAACAGTTCCTTGTTAAATATAAGTGTCAAGGCATAACACTTAGGTCTTCAATATAGGGTTACCATCTTTTAAGGATGACTCTAGTATACTTGACACTAAAGGCACATAATGCTGAGCACCTCATATTGCTACACAATTGGGGCAAATGGCTTTTGAAAAATGATATAACATGTTAGTCACACTTGCACTGCTTTCATGTACTATTCTGTGGTCCATCTGTTCTCAACATGTACCTGCCACCATTTATAAGTAATATTAGTACATAAATTTCTGTAATACTAACAATTTTAAGGATGATATACCTTCACTGGTGTGACCCACTGGAATTTTACATGTCAATGTACTGACATGAAACTGACACCATTAGGCATTCTGTGATTGTTCTAAGTTGGGATGAAACCCATATCTTCGGCATAGAAAAAAGAGCTCAACCCAATATATGAGCCATCCGTTACATGCAGTGATGCAAAGCCAAATAATAATTTTGAAAAGCAGATATAGCCGCACATATATAATGCACTTATTGTTTCATTCCAGTGAACAGATAAGGAATTATGGACTGTCAAAAGAAATAATGCTTATATGTGTAAGCATTTTGATTAGACCTATTAAATTCTTTTCTATTAACAACCCAAACACACAATTCCATCACTTTCACTGCATAATTAAGATCGCAAACAGAAGTAATAGTTCTGAGTGTAACCTTTCATTGACATTCAGTTGTATGTCTTATTGTGAGAGGTTTACACTATGCAGGGAGCACCAATTGCCATCTTAGTCAGAAAGTACATAGCTTCTAACTTAAAGCAAGCCATTTACCTAAAAAATTTCTATGCATGTTAAGCAAATCATACTTCACAGTCAGATAATTACATGAAATAGTCTTTTTTCAGCATTTATTACTGTGGTTATTCATGTCATCAAAGCATTTACAAATTCAAGGCTGTAATATTCCTGTGTTGCAAAGACAAAGTTAAGCTTAGGACAATTTTAAATGAATGATACTGTTTTTATGTACTTAATATTCTTCTTAAGATTCACTGAACTGAATGTTTCATTCAAATCATAATAATGTGTCTTTTATTAAATTATGTCTTCTGTTGCTGATGCCACCTCATGTACTAATTTGTAAGGTTTTACTATATTATTAATGCCATGCATCAATCGCAAATTTCAAGTTTTTCTCTGAATATTCTTTTGTAAACTTGTGCTGAAAATAATGTACTACATGGCAAAGTGAGAAGGCGTATCGGAAAAACATCGCAACAGAGAGATGTTTACATGAAGTTATCACACATACACAGCGACTCCAGTGTATGTACACACTCTTCAGATACAATCACAGCAACGTGTCATCGGCAAGCAAGAGAAATCATATACGAAGTGATTGAATATAGTGACAAGGAGAATGTTAGAATCAAAATCCCTTTCTGATACTGCTTATCAACTGTCTGGGATTGTATCTATAGCACTTTAACCCTGCAAGTACATTGAATCAAAGTCAGTAGAATTGTTGTCTCTCTTTCATTTCCAAGGCATGTTTTGCATTCGTAACTATGAATTTGACATTTTGATTTATATTTTTTTCATTCAGATCCATCATTTTTAAACTATAATGCACGAGATTTAACTTGGCCCCTGGTGTGTAGAAATACGTACTCACCATCTCTTTCTAACCCGCCCCTGTTTTATGGCCAGCCAGGCAGGGCAGACACATCAGTGGCGGATGATCCTTCTTGGTCCTCCAAATTTGGTTCCTGTTCCCCTTCATCACTGTCAGAAAATTCACGTTTCCAACACGTTAACAACCGATACTTCACTTGCAACACCACTGATGCCTGCTTGTGCTTACCCTCATATCACAGCAGGTAATTAGGGAATACAATAGCGCTTTAAAAGGGACTGACCATTTCAAGGAAAGAAACCCAGTGCCCCTGCTAGACAAAGATAGTGCAAAAAGTGCCAAGTTAAATCTTGTGCATTATAACAACAGATTGTGTTTCATTATTAACTGCAATAATAATAATAATAATAATAATAATAATAATAATAATAATAATAATAATAATAATAATAATAATAATAATAAATATCTAAAATTATATACTCATAATCTTCTATAGCTTAACATTGTGATGCATTGAAATGTGTTTATATTACAGCAATGGCTTATTTGTACAGATTGATCACACTTCAGAAATTCTTTTTTTTAATTTCTGTCATCCAAAGTTACATCATATCGAATGATGAATGGAATCAATGAAATGATGCTCAAATGAGCCCAAGGTCTACAGAGCATAGAGTTGCACGACATTCGCCTTTCAGGATAAGGGAAAACCTGGGAAAAAACTTATCCACTCACCCTGACCGAAATTCAAAAAATAGTTCTTTTACCATAGCTATATTACCTATAATTACAGAAATTATTTAATACGAAAAGGTTTCCCTGAATGACATAGGTTTCTTTTTTTTTAACCAAAGGACTAAAAGAATTGATAACTAATGGGAAAAGGCATAGATTACTGAAACAAGAACCTTGATGATTTATATACGATAATAGCGACAATGACAGACATCTTTCAGTGACGGAACATCACTGATATTTGTTTGACATTACGCCTTTGTCAGTTGAGTAAATCACATTTTTAGAAATTATTCCCGTTATACAGGTTGATCATACTAAAAAATTAGTTATATTGCTGTGTGCTTGCTATAGTTCCAATAGTCATCTAATAACAAGAGTAGTAATTAATTTAGTTGGTTTTCTCTTTTTTCCATAATGAAAATTGCTGAAGATAGGGCTGTTGACCCCCATTTTCAGTATTTGAAAAATATTACAATAAATAATTATGCGGGTACATATATAATGCATTTATCATTAAGATGATTTTTTTTATTATTATGCACCCTTGTTGCGTATAACTGGCTGACCTTTCATATCAGACACACAGCTTCCAAGTGATCTATTTGTGTTTCGTCATTTAATGTACGGCAACTTACTATGGTTTCACTCTTCTTACCAACAGATAACATGATGGCAACACTGGTCACTCAAGGTCAATACGCCTCAACGCTTTGTCGGGTAGTATATACTATAGAGCTTTTGATATTCTTAGTTAATATAAGCAATAAGCCTGGGACTCAAGTACTTACGAAAGTAAGTCGCCACAAATGGTGTATCTCGAATGCGAGAGCCCCTAGTGGTTTACCGGGGAAATATACGGGTCAAATGAAGAATTTAATGTCAAGACGGCACATTGGCCATGGTAGCTCAATGGGTTAGAGCGACTGGACGGAAACCAGGAGATCCGTGGTTCAAATCCTGGCCAGGGCATTGAATTTATCATGTTGACTATCAAAAACCTTAGCCTATATACGGCTAGTGTGAAGAAATGATTAATTTCCATCAATTAACTATAATAACAGAGCTTCTTTGTTTTCTATTTAAAGAGATAGTGATAGTTTTTGTACATAGTTGTTCATATCTTCACTTTCAATTTATATATACATTTTAGTAATGTTTCTTGACTTTATTAACACTTTCCTTCTAGGGAACTTTTCAACTTTATTCTGTGTACAAAGAAATTGCATTACACATTATCTTGTGATATCCTTTCCTGTATCTACAGAATGCATTAATTTAGTATCAGGTTGCCTTTTTTGTAAGTATCACAGTAACAAGCTTTAGAATTCACAGCTCAGGGAAAGGAAATACAGATGTATAACCTCAACACCATCTTGAGTGACCTCACTCTGTCATTGTTAAAGTTGCAATTGTTTTTTAAAGACATACATTTTCATTTATTACGTTAATATGAAAACTATAATGCTAAGTGGTAACAGGAAAAAGATAAAGTTTGGAAGAGGCTTCTGAGACGTTTTCTCCGAAAGTAATTCTCAACTTGTTTCGAAGTCACATCGGTAGCGGTAGATGGCAGCCTGCAGCGGTAGATGGCAGCCTCACGTTCAAGAGGTCCTGAATTCGAATCTCGGTTAGGATGACCTACTTGTATAAGGTTTTTCCGGGGTTTTCCCTTATCCTGATGGACGAATGTCGGGTAAGTCTAAGCTCCACGGACCTCGGACTCATTTGAGCATTGCTTCACCAATTTCATTCATCGTCCGATATGACAACGTTGGAGGACGTAAATTACAACAAAAAAAACATCTCGCACACTGACGAATAGTTTACGCACATTTACTCAGCGTATTTAGCAAGTATTATGCTAATATGTGAAAAATGAATTGTGCCGTAAATTATTCATGAGTGCGCCAGATTAGGCTTCGAAAGATGTTGGATTCAATCAGTCGCTGAACACGAAAGGGTGGGGGAGGCGGATGTACTATAGCTAGGTCGAAATAAAAGCTCACTGCATTACCAACGACATGTTAGTTCGCTTTAGGTCGCATCCGGAAAGGTCAGAAGGAGCGCCCTATGCATCTTCAATTCCCACCACGGAGTTGGCAATCTGGTATTAATCTGTGAACCAGACAAACTAGAGGAACTTCCGGTGTCGCTTCGTTGTTGCCGCATTTCCCATCACATTTGGAGCGCATGTGCTCATTACTCGTACTTCCGCATGCATATGTTAAACATTCATGGCTGACAAAATTATTCTAGACAATTGTGTTCCACGTTAAATAATTTTGAAAAATAAATATTTAGCCAAACGTCTAATATATTATAAGAGTTACTGCGTATAAACTGAACTATCAAGTAACTTATGTGGCACAATGTGCGATATGAATAAAACTACTTTTATCATATTTGAGAAGACAGAAACACTGCATTCTGCTTCATTCTAATCATGTGTATCCATTTGTAGCTTTCTGTCTGGTGGTGGCATCTCTACCCTGCTCTCTTCGACGACTGCGTGAATGCTCTTCCCTCTAATATCTGCTTAGCCCGTACACTTTTATTATGCAAAACATAGTTACTCAAAAGAATTAGGTGCTACAAATATTAAGATACCTCTGTAGCGTAGGTGGTGGCATGTCTGCCTCATGTTCAAGAGGTCCCGAGTTCGAATCTCAGCCAGGGTGAGTTAACTGTATAAGGCTTTTTCTGGAATTTCCCCTTATCCTGAAAAATGAATGTCGGATAACTCTAACCTCTATCGACCTTGGGCTCATTTGAACATCATTTCATTCATCGTCCAGTATGACCTAACCGAAGGAAGTCATCAAAAAAGTGGCAAGCCATGATGTAGTGATATAGTCCTGTGATTTCGTTCAGAGGTTCGCGTTTGTCAGGTAAAATATATTTCATTTTTATCACTTTTCTTTTCCACAGCCATTCGGCCCTGTATTATATATATATATATATATATATATATATATATATATATATATATATATATAAATTTTATTTTATATGAAATTTTCTGTAGTCATTTTAAAATCAAAAACGAAATTTCTATTTTTCGAAACCCATCCAGCTTCCGGTATCACCTGTATCATTAATGGTCAGGCCCACCTGCACGGGGATTTAATACGTGACGTAGTGGCTTTCTAAATGGCGCTAGGATTGACGGCAGATTCTGAAATTACAATGTTTAAGGGCAATTTTAAGCTAAAAATTGAAAAACGGGATATTTGGACATTTTTGCTGATATTTCACCAATGCTTTCGCTTAAAAGAAAAATACACAAACTAACACTTTCAGTTTGGTATACTGCAGTCATTTAACAATATTTCCACATTAGTTAAACGTATACATATGGTAATTTACGTCCTCCAACGTTAAGTCATATCGGACGTTGAATGAAAATATGCTCAAATGAATCCGGGGTCCATAGAGCTCAGAGTTACACAACATTCGACTTTCGGGATAAGGGAAAAACCCCGGAAAAATCTTATCCAGTAACTCACCCTGACCGAGATTAGAACTCGGGGCCTCTTGAACGTGAGACAGAAACGCTACCATCTACGCTACCGAGACGGGCCAGTTAAACGTGTTCACACCGTTCCAAATTAGTGTCCGAAACAGTTGCAGATTTGTTAGTTTTTGAAGCGTCCCCCCCCCCCCCCCCCCCGCATCGCTCTTGTCGCCCTGGAGTTGCTTAAAAAAAGTACTTCAAAGTTTAATCATATTGCATGATGAATGAAATAAGTGAAATGATGCTCCAATAAGCCCAAGGTTCATTCATCTTTCAGGATAAGAGAAAAACCACGAAAATATATCTAATTCGGATAACTCTCCCTGACCGAGATACGAACTCGGGACCTCTTGAATGTGAGGCAGACACGCTTGCATATACAAATCACGTTCACGATGTCCCGAATTCGAACCTCGGTCAGGGTAAGTTAACTGGACAAGATTTTTTCCGGGGTCTTCCTTATGCTGAAAGACGAATGTCGGGTAACTAAGCTTGACGGACCCTGGGCTCATTTGAGGATCATTTCATCCATTTCATTCATCGTCGGGGGACGTAAAAAAAGGGTTTGCAACTCTAAAGTAGGTGCAATATAGGAAATTAATTGTTCTTTCACAATAGACTTGTGCAGGCCAATGTTTATAAAGGTAAAGTCAATGTCATAGCCGGGATTTGGACCACGGATCTCCCGATCTCCATCCGGTTGCTCTTAGCCATTGAGATACCACGGCCAACGTGCCAGCATGGCATTAAATTCTCCAACTGACACATTTTTCTCGGTAAACCACTAGGAGTTCTCATAAACACGTGAGACAACCACCTTAATGTTGCATTACAACGTATAAGTACTTTAAGTCCAGGGATTTATAGTCCAGCCACTATTAAGTCAATGAATGGAAACTAATTTTTCTTTCACACAACCCTTGACTGATTTTGGAAAAATGTTCAGTGTCGCCTCGTATTAGAACAAATGTGTGCAGCTCAAAATATCCCATATCATATTTATAAAGTTTAAGAAATATATGTAACATGGCTTTTAGATGTGAACGAAAAATAATCAAACAGTAGGATTCAATGCTTGCAACTTTTACAGTAATTAGATATCATTGCCCTTCAGTTAATACTGGTTTAATAATTAGACACGGGTAGAGTTATACACAGGTATTTTATAGAAAAAATAATCGATTTATGAGGTCATTTATTAAAGCAGTGGCCATAGTGTCAATAAGTATATTGGAAAACACGTGCACGGTACAAATATTAATATATTCTTACACACAAGTGCGTTTTAGATAAACTCTATTGTACCTATGGCCGATTTCACAAACAGATGTTAAAATCGACGCTAATAAATGTTACAGCGTTAACAAATGTTAAAATTCTTGCATTTCACCAACTTGTTTTCTGAAAATTTTAACAAACACGTGTTAACGCCGAGAGACTTGTAAATATTAGATATAGAAGGCTGTTTTTTTTTTTTTTTTTTTTTTTTTTTTTTTTTTTGCCTGTTCCATTTATACCCCGCCTTTAACTACTATGGTCATATCGGCGGCCGTTCTCCTTTGGAACATACTAAAGGTGTTAACTCGTCATCTTTGGTTTTTTAATCATTACATCACGCACACATTCACACTCTCATTCATACTTCCAGACTCTGGGGAAGATGGGGAATTATCTTGGTCGGAGAAAAATCCCCACCCCCACCGCCGGGAATCGAACCCGGGACCCCTCCCTAGCACGGTAGGCAGGTGCTCTACCGACTGAGCTACGGGGCCAGCCAAGGCTGTAAATTAATCCTATTTTACGAACGTACTACGATGCGCTTTTGTTTTTATTTCCGTTTACATACAGCTGAAAAAATGGAAGGTGAACAAAATCAGAAGAGAAGCCTTGGGACACATGTCTCGTCAATCGAGAAAGAATTGTTAGTCGAATTAGTAACTAAATATAAGGATATTGTGGTAAATAAGAAGACGCATACGGTAAATGTGAAAGAGAATGGTGTGACGTGGGAAAAGACTGGAAATGAGTTTAATTCGAATGCAAAGTTACAACCAGAGTACGAAGCAACTTCATGAATATTACGTAAATTTAAAACGAGGTGCGAATGACAGAAGTGACGAGAGACTTGAACGCTTCAAGACGGGAGGTGGACCGCGCATTATCCTCAGAATTCAGTGAATAATAAAATCGCAAAGCTATTACTACTTGAACCAAAGGCGAGATCCTATAAAGGCATATTCCTATTCGATGCATGTTGTATAGTCGCGCTGCTCGATACACAATGGCTTTATCTTTGTTAATAGAAAGCCACCCCCAGCCGGGAATCGAACCCGGGACCCCTTGCACAGTAGGCAGGTGCTCTACCGACTGAGCTACGGGGCCAGCCTTCAATGTTTTGTCACAACTATTGTGGAATATATTTTCATGATTGCATAGAGAAATGAAGACTGCTTGTGGCTGCAAGGAGCATACACAAGAGGAAGGAGAGATGGTGGTCCCTTGACATGCTGCGACAATGCCCATACTTGTTCTACACTGATACTGGCTATGCACGCGGCACAAGTGGATGATCATCCAGCCAATACGGTCAGTACAATGCAATGCTGGCTCTCCCTGCCGGAATGTTGGTTTGTGCCCAAGAGATCGTTAGCTATTGGAGCGATACCATTACGTTACGGTGCTGATTCGGCACCACTAAAAAATGCGCACCTCCATGGATTGGTTCCAACACACGTGCACTCTTGACTGGGTATCGTGGACTTATCCTTATTCTGAAAGATGAATGTCGGGTAACTCGGAGCTCTATGGACCTGGATTCATTTGAGCATCATTTCATTTATCGTCCCATATGGCTTAAGGCTGGAGCACAAATTAAAAAGAAAAGAACCAAATAGAAACAATCTCATTTAGACACAAATACATTGTGTTGCCTTATATCACAGGCATAAGATGAGTTACTTTATACCTATTTGTCAACAGTAACATTATAAAGTAAATGCATATTACTTACATCTCATGGTTTTTGCTTCGGTTTCAGTTGTTGAAAGCATCCCTTGTGTGCATGAAAGAGCAATTCTTTTACTTCAACTTGTGGTCCGTGTCATGGGCTGGTTCAGATTCAGACAGATAAATTCTTAAAAGTTCAACCTTAATTTTTTTAGTGATTTAAAATATATTTACTGGTAAAAAATGAGTCTCAAACAGATTTACTGAAATGTAACAAGATATTAAACATGTATCGTCGAAGTTCTTTAACGCTGTAATGTCAATTTATTATGCTGAAATGTAGTTTTAATGTTGCGCACAATTGCGCAATTATCGATACATAGCTTGTGCCCGAGCGGGACGGCTCAGGTGATACCGTCTGGAGGCCGTGGGTTCGACGTTCTTGACAAGGATTTTTAGGGACTTCCCTGGGTCGCTAAGAAAATGCTGGAAATGATAATTGCCGAATTCCCTGCACCCCATGTCATTTCACTTCACTCATGGGGGGGGGGGGAGAGGATGAGGAAAACAAAATACATATTTTCTTTGTTGACGGCGCTATCAATTGTCAGGATCATATCAGTTCCGCCGGTGCGTCGGAATTTCGTCCCACAGGAGCTCTTTTATATGCCAGTAAATTTAACATGGAGCTGTCGTCTTTAAGCACACTAAAACCATCGGTGTGAGCGGAATTGAGCCCGCGATCTTCAAATCAATATATCAGTGTGTAAACAACAGAGGCATACAGAGGGACGAGGAGCCGGTTGTAGGAGGCGACACCGGGGAGTTTCAATCAGTAACTGTTATTGACCCCGCCCTGCACTGTCCACTCTTCTCGAAGTCTAACTACCCTTACTATCCTCTCAGAAGACGCTTCGTCAGAGGCACAAGCAACAAGACTTTATAGGTGCCAAGCTCTCCCTCGGAGCCTTGTCAATGGAGGAACTACTTAACTGCTGTATAAATGGTTCAGAATTTCAGAACTATTCACCTGAGATAGAATTTACATCTAATTTTAACAGACTCCAGAGAAAAATGCAACATTCGAATGGGTTTCTGACAAAATTTTCCAAAAGGCTAGATATGAAACCAAATTTTCAGAGGATATTTAACATCTTTACATTGTACTTCCAGCATCTCAACATTACCAGAAATATATTAGGCAAAGCAGTAGTATGCACAAGCAACATATAAAAATACAGGAAGTTATAATCACAGAATTGAGGAAATGTTACTAGCAATGTGACGAGTTTGCAATCTACAGGGAAAACAGATTTTATCAATGTTGTTAAAAAAGTGTCTCAAACAGCTTAAGATGAAGGTTGAAGTACATATAAAATAGTTAAAAAAAAAAAAAAAAAAAAAAAGAATGGGAATGTTTTCATATGATACACATATAAATTAATAGCAATTCGTAACTTAAAATTTCACTTATCTTATACGAAACGATGATAATTCTTATAAATTCTCCGGGATCGCGATTTCATGTAAAACTTTTACACATCCTCAGCCGGAAACAACAAAGCTGTCGCCATCGTTATGAACGCTAGATGTTAATATGCTCTTGTTCGTACTACCAAAATCTGAAAATAAAACAAATTTAAGAACAGAATCGACTGCCGGTATTTCAAAATTCATTACGTGATGTTTATTTTTTAAAATAAATATATTTTCCCAAACCATTAAATCTATTGGACAATTCATTGTTTTAATAATTTAATTTCTGGATTTATTTCATGATTAAATGACCAAACATGATCTGCTACGGCTGATGTAGTTTGTTTATACTTAATGTTACGAAATGTTCTTTCGTTGTGGTTTCTAAATTAAGTTTTGTCTTTGCAATATAAACTTTATCACAATCGAAACAATTAAACTGATAAATACCAGATTTTTTATTATTAGGAATTTTATCTTTTATAGAGAGCAATAAATGTTTAATACTATATTTATTTTGAGGAACTAAAGTTATACCAAACTTTATATTTATAATATAAAAATTTGGTATTTATCAGTTTAATTGTTTCGATTGTGATAAAGTTTATATTGGAAAGAAAAAACGTAATTTAGAAACCACAACGAAAGAACAGTTTCATAACATTATGTATAAACAAACTGATAAATCGGCCTAGAATATCATTTTTGGTCATTTAATCATTAAATAAATATAGAAGTTAAATTATTAAAACAATTAAATAGTCCGATAGATTTAATGGTTTGGGGAAAGATATTCATTAAAAAAAAACATCGCGTAAAGAATTTTGAAATACCTGCAGTCGATTCTGTTTTTTAAATTTGTTTTATTTTCAGAGTTTGGTAGTACTAACAAGAACATAACATTTAGCATTCGTAACAATGACGACAGCTTTGTTTCCGGCTGAGGATGTGTATGAATTTACATGAAATCGCGATCCCGGAGAATGTATAAGAATTATCATTTCTTATAAGTGAAGTTTTAAGTTACAAATTGTTATATTTGTATATATTTGTTTGATTCGCTCTTAATAGATTCATATTTTACGTATTTAATAATACTTTTATTTGTGAAAAATTAAAACTAGTTTTAATTTGGCTGAAAACAATTACAAATGTTAGTAACTGCAGGTGCAATATGTTACTTCAAGTAAAATGTTCAACTCATTAAGAGGTTGGTTAATACTTTGTTTTCACCTTGTGAAAATGTTAAAGATTATATTCATTGAGGAAAAGGAAATCCCTATTTACAGGGGTTGATAAGATTACATAACGAAAAGGATTTGAAGCTGAGAAAAACTTTTCAATTCACCCGTATATTTAGATAAAAGTATACATTTCACCAAGATGTGAAGGGATTGAAATAATTATCGGATGTCAATAAAAATTGAGACACGTGTTCATATAGCTACTAAAGTACCAAGCACACAGTTTCATCTAAATCCAATCAAATAAGTAATAAACTGTCCACTTATATTGTCGAAATTACACTGTGCAGAACAAGACCTCATAGAAATGACATTTTATTATTTTAATCCGTGTATTCCCTTTTAAGGTAATGTTTAATTCAACACATCCATGTTACACTACTAATTCTGAATTATATTACAAATATTAAATGTTTCAAATTACCGAAAGCTCTTTCCTTTCACTACTTAAAAGCTCTGAAATGTGTTGTAGCATTACTGATGGCTTATAAAATATATTAAAATTCCATTACTTTCTCAACCCTCTACTGTTATTTTCATATTGGGTCCATATACCATTTTTACTAATGCTTATATTTGTGTACTTCTTTTTAATTAAGAAGAGCCATTTGCAGAAAAATGTTCACTACACAGTGCACTCCAAGTAAAAAAGAAATAAAGGAAACTGAAATGATAGTAAGATTTTGTGAAGAACTGAAGATAAAAACATCAAGAAACCGGTCCTGAAGAATTCGACAATTTTAAAACAGATAAGTGGAGTGGGTTACCCAGTGGTAATTTATAATATATCATAAAAATTGGCTCACTATAAGCTGACTTTGAAATTTCATATTCTGTGACATCGGGAGAAAAAGATCAACAGCAGCAATACAAAAATATTGAACATTTTAAACCAATATTATCTCAGAAATGGCTGATTCCACGAGAAAAAAAAAAGTGTGTATTTTAAAGAAATCTGCAATTTTTAGAGGTGTGTTTTTGTTTACCTGTTGTAATCTTGGGTAACTACTCTCTATGGACTTTTCAATCATTTAAGCAGCATTTCAGTCATCGTTTGATATGACCTAACCAGTTGAACGACTTAATTAAACAAACCAAGAAGTTTACACTATATTCCTATCAAAAGGTGGAATTCACAAGCCATTACCAGAAAATTCAGGTTATATGTTTTCTCATATTAATATACACTATGGCATTTTAATAAATATCGTATGAGCCACTTTTTGTGTAAATAAAAAGTATCGAAAAACGAGAGGAGTACTTTAGAGCAGGAGGTTTTATTCGTGCAAATGTTTTCCGTACAGATACTGATAGTATAATATTCAATATAAATTTTGTTGTTTATTATACTTTCCATTTTTGAATTACGTTGTTCAAGTGTTCACATACAGGCGCGCACGGACCTTCTTTCTTTTTCTCCGTGTGCGAGGGCTTAACTGACTTTCATTTTGGAGTTATGCTGTTCAAGTGTTCACATACATACATCCGCGGGCTGTGTGTGTGTGTCTGTGAGAGAGAGAGAGATGGGGGAGTCTTCTTTTGCTGTTCAAGTGTTCACACACTGTGCGCGAGACTTTTATTCTTATTTCTTTTTCTAAAACTCCTTTTGCTGGAATCAAAGGCTCAAATCTTGCATTTCCGGTGAAATTTTGAATGGAACAGTATACTTCATCTACCCGATAGAGAAGAGTAAAAATAACTCGCAAGCTGTTTATACAGAGAATTAGTACCTGTACTGTATAAAGCTTGCGACACTAACGGAGTACATACAAACTGGCTCAAACATAACCATGTTTTTGCCAAGGTTTATTACGGCCGAATTCTAAAATAAACAAAATAAGCTAAGAGTTTGTCTCCTGCAAACATTGCAGATGTAACACCTCTAATGGCACCAATGTAAGTGCAGATGCTGTAATTTCCTTTACAACTGCTTTATATCAAATTACGGCATAATTTGGTTATAGGGTTGTGAGAATTCCAACACGGTACAAGAGAATTGGTTTTATGGGCGTAACACCGTCCTGCATTCTCCAAGATCATGTCTTATTTACATTTGTCGACTAGTCTACTAGCTCTGCTGTTCATTGACTTGGCTATTTGCTTTCTATGCAGATCATGTGTTCGTCACCTTCACGGAAAGTCAAATGGATTCATATCAATTAACGAGCATATTTAGCAGGTTGTATGGCAAATGTTAACAGAAAAGAGTAATAACGTGTTCTGACAACTCTTATGCGTAAATTTCAACATGCTATTTATCCCCCAATTTATGCTTCATAGGGATATTAAATGTGACCTGCGTGTAAAACTGTTGCAAAGCATTTCAGTATATCATTCTACACTATGTGAAGTGCTATTTCACATCCCCGAGAAACGCATCACACTCAATGTAAGGTCAAGAAGATGTAACATCCACAAACTGTGAAAGAAATTCTCAGCACTATACATAATATCATGTCATAGTTTACAATGCAAATTTCATTTAAATTAAGACAAACATTCTCCTGTTCCCAAATGTGGTATTACAGAAAGAGAGGAAAGTGAAATTATTGAAACTGTCATAATTCTCGTATTAAACACTCACACTGTATACAAGAGTTCAAATACATATGCAAGTAGTATAGCAGCAATAGGTACATGGTGGGCGCGGCTTGTATACTGCATTTCCAATTCTACTTCAGTTAGGTTTGATTGATTTAGCTATTTGTTATCAAGTTAGAACATTGCCCTCGTAATTCTCTCCAGCACACGTGTTAATTGTTTACAATAATTCTTATAGACGTGATGTTCTGAGACTACAAAATGTTAACTTCCGACAACTGGTGGAAATAAAACTATTGTTTATGCCACTATTTTGCTACTGTAGAATACTGAAAGGCTTTTCGTTTACAAGATGAAATGCATAAGATTCTGCAAGGCGACTTCATTAAGGATTTCAAACCATCACGTACACAAAAAACTGTAATTAGTGACAAATGTGAAATACGGACGATTCTGCCGTGGCACGAACAACGCAACTAACCTTACTATATGTTCACAAACCGTTATGCAGTTTAATGATTACACAAAATATTCTGTATTTCCAGAACACTCATTGAATTTGATAACTACTATTTAACTCCTTTGCTAATGGTTTTTGTTATGGTATTGTACTTGCGCCACTTGTTTCCCCATTCCACTAGTACGGTTGTATAAATTAACCACTCTAGAGCAAGATATCATTTTTACATTTTCTCAGGCATGAAACTTCATCTGGTATTTAAATAATTGGAAATTCGTATATTCAATTTATGTGGCTGATGCGAAATAACCTCACAAATAAACAACGCCAGCACAACATTTATGGGATAAACAAACTATCGTAATCCATTAACACCAAAATAAAATGCTTAAAATGATACTGCATCCTATCCTATGACTACAAAGGTATTAGCATAACAAAAACGGGCTACCCAAGTTAAATAGCAAATATTTGACAGTGCAAGTGGGTTAATCATTCTATATCCGCAACTTACGCTTTATAAGTGGGTTAGATATTAGATTCACAGGTATACTCTTCCAAAATTTCAATGAAGTTCGCCATAATATCATATGTGTTATAACTTATAACTTACCTATAAATATATTTCCATTTTCAAATAGAAACGCATTTCACTTATCCAACCTTAATACACAAAAACATCACACGCGCACCACCATGTCGCTACTCGAAACATTACATGCCATCTAGGGAATCTTGAGGGCAGTGAGGGGTAGGGGATCGAGCCTTTTACGTGTGTGGCTGGGTAGCTGTTGTCTGTAATCACGCTTCAGCGCCATCTTAGTAGATGTAAAAAGGTAGAACTAACATTGACAAGTTGTTGTGGAAGGGTGGGAGCACGAGGCAGGAAAGGCTGGCAAGTGGCGCTCTTTTCAATTCAAACTTACGTCAACCTCAGTTCTATGGAAATGAACTTCTGAAGCAGGTCACACAGAATATCCAGGAATGACAAAATAAGGAACGACGATTTATGGAAATGAAAGAAGGCAGTGTCGTTACAATTGAAAGGAAACGGTTTCAGTGATACAGCCTGTACATAAAATGAAAAAAATAGGTACCAAAATCGTGCAGGAATAGGAAATTAAACCAAGGAGAGAACCAGCACGATCCACTAACACTAGGATTCAAAATATACATCTTTCAATGGAAATAAAACGTATAAGAAATGGTGCAATGTAGAGATAAATGGCATAACATTGTACAAAAATAGTGACTAGTTCTGTGCAGTAATATTTTATTTTTTATATTTGTAGAGTTGTATTCTGATACTGTTTGCTGGAGATAAATCTTTGTAATGAGGAAACTTCTCTTTAAATAAAATTAAGAATTTATATCATCATAACAATAGCTTCTCATTGGCCAGCATATAAATATCTAATGTAATGTAGAGCATATAATGCATATAATGAATTAATATAATGAATGGAAATTACAGCATAGATAAATGCAATAATACAAAGAGGAAAGTAATCATTATAATGCTGCATGGTGTAATAACCAAGTAGAGCTCAGTACATAGAGTAACAATGATAAACTTCCTGAATATGAACTTTGTAATGAGTCAATATTTTATTAAGCCATGGTGCATTTGGACCAATGCCCAAAACTGTTAAGACAAGTTCAAAGTATGAGACATTCAGGTATATTACAGTATAAAATGAAGGAATTGAGGGTCTACAATATTACTATTTCCCAGTTAGGAAGTAAAATTATGTGAATTTTTAATTGTACAGATTCTTATCTAGCTCACAGATAAACCATTAAAATTATAATGGAATCCATTTCAATCAATCAATTACTTTAATTCCTAGGTCGAACATAGGGCTGTAACAAATCTTTGCCACCAAACTCTATTTCTTGAGAGAACCAATATCCCCCTCCAGGACTTATTTATTGCTCTTAATTCCGCTTTGACTGTCCTCCTCCAAGCTATTTTCAGTCTTTCGATTCTCTTTTCTCTTTCTTTGGATTCCATTCCAGTACCTGTTTAGTTACACTTTCAGTTTCCGTTCTTAATGTGTGTCAAATCCATGTCCATTTTTGTTTCTTTATTTCTTTATCAATTGCTATCTGATTTGTAATTTCCTATAATGCAATGCAATCCATTTGTACATCATTATTATCACTGACTGCCTGCCTGTTTATAAGAGAGTGGCTCAATAGCAGGAGCATGTTTGGATTTCCAGGGTAAGAGCACACGTATCCTGAAGAGCAAAACACATGATGTCATATGCAGTATTAGTATCAGAGTAGTCCTGTTTCTCCTCTGGGAAGCATAGAGTTTTATGAAAGCATCCTGACAGGTTTTATTGTTAGTCAGATCCTTAATCTCACACCAGCTTTTCTCCACGCTTTCAATTTCCATTCTGACTACTTTACCATGTTATTCTGGGTCTGCCACATCTTCTGTTTGATCCGTGAAGGTTCTATTCAAAGGCAGCTCTTCTTATATTTTCTGTTTCCCTTCTAAGTGCATGGCTAATGTCTCCATTTCCTATATTTTATTTCTTTTGCAATTTCAAGTTGATCTGACATTTTCCACAGGTCTTTATTTGATATGGTTTGTGATGTCACATGTATAATATGTAAATAATATTTGCTGTTGACTTTAGAAGCACAAATGTTACAAGTAGTCTTGTTTACACACAGGGTTACAGGATGAGTCAAACACACATATAAAGAATGAAAAACAAAAATATCATGCATACCAATGATGTTTAGTGTTCTTGTAATATCATTCAGAGAAGAATTGTTCCTACATATTTGAATTTAATGTGTTCTCAAAAATGTATAGATAACTTATGTGTACGTATAAAGTAAATAATTTTGTTATGACATTCATAGATTTGAATTCAAGGAGCAGCTTTATATCTTTTATTTGTTGATATATGATTATTTAAATATTTTAACATATATTCTTTTTCTTTTCATTTATATGCTGTACTTTAACACCTAAGGTCATATTGACAGCTTTATATGGCAAAGGTTTAGATCCATTTCCTGTTGTGCTAATCATTGAGCTGTATTTAAATTAACACACATTCAGACTCTTTCATACTTCCAGACAGCAAGGTGAGGCATATTTCAGGCTAAGGAAACCTACCACCCTCCAGCTGTAATTAAACTCAGACCTTTAGATTTGTAGGCTAGCGTGCTAACTATATCCTTGTTTCAGCATTAGCAAGTTGTTAGTTTTGTTAAAATAGTTAATTTATTATTGTATATTTTCATATTCTTATCATCTATTATCATAGTGTGGCATAATATATACAGAGCTTATACCAGGGAGGTACCGGCTAGGAAAATTTGGAAACCATTACTTAAGTTAAACCTATGCTAAATCGATGCAGAGGAAATCACTGAACTGACAAAAGGGAAGAAACAAATAATTAGTAAATCCACAGATTTGGAAGAACTCACAAAAAAGTACAGTGTTAATGGATTTAGGAAATTAAAAAATAAAATAAATGGAAATTAATTGTTCCCTCGCACTAGCCATACGTAGGTCAAGGTTTGGAAAGGTAGAGTTAAAAAATTCAATGGTATAGCCGGGACTTGAACCATGGATCTCCCAGTCTCCGTCGGTTGCTCCTAACCATTAAGCAACCATTGTAACATGCCAGTACAACATTAACTCCTCCATTTGATCCACATTTTTCCCGGTAAACCACTAGGAGTCCTCACATACACATGAATCAACTACCTTAATGCAAGTCAGTTCAAGAATTTAATATCACACTAGCATGTTGCCATGGTAGCTCAATGGTTAAGAGCAACCGGACTGAGACCGGAGATTTGTGGTTCAGATCCCAGAAAAATAAAATTATATTTTAAAATCCATTCCAGGGGAAGTAAAGACAGGTTAAATAAATCAATATAACCACAAAAAGATATGTACATGCTTTCTAAAATCAGCACACTTTTATATCCTGAAGTTTACTTCTTGTTATGAACAATCATGATGCACTCCAAAAGACTTAAAATGTTAAAATAAATTAATTTAATCTACATTATAGAACTTGAAATAGAGCAGATATAGAATATATTTCTAATTAGGGAGGTTTCCCAAAACATTTTGACATGATGTATATTGTGTAATATGTTATATAATAATTTAGCCAAGCACATACACATAGATCAGGTAAGTCTTTAATTGTTATTTCTGCTTTTGTGCTGCACATTTAAACTTACATAATATTATTTTGTTTTCATATGATCTAGTACAGCAGCAATAAAATCTAAATGCTTGACTAAACCATTAGAAACAAAAACTAGCTGTAAAGAATGGGATTTCATGCTCCCCAAAAAGGTCATCAAAAGTAAAACAGGTGAGAAAGGATGACCAGAAGACAGTGAAGTGGAAGTAGTAAAGAGGTTTGTGTATTTGGTCCTTAGACAAAATAATAAGAAGGATTGATAGAACAGAAGAAAAGTATACTAGGTAAAAGTAAATACAAACAGCAGGAGGTGGGCAGATCTCAGTTTAACACAACACAAGCAATCTTCATTGATAAGTGGAGGTAAGTCATTAATGTAAGGCAAGGGAACAGTTATGTTGTTTAGCTCCTGTAGTGACGGTTGAAAGCAGTCACTATTGTATTGAGTCATATAACAACGTAAGATAGAAAATTATGATGTTCACAAGAATTTGAAAATTTTGTACAATGTCTGTAAGAGTTAGAAATAATTGGGCCAAAGAGGGATATCTCAGAAATGACAACTTACTCTTGACTTCACAATCTTCATTTGAGAAAAATGTTATTCATATAAGTGTTGAACTAAATATTGCCATTATATTGAAAGGTGCATATATTTCATTTTATGCAACTGCTTGAACATTTCAGACCCAAACAAAACTTTACATTTGCTTCTGAGAATTAAGTCCTTTTGAAGGTGTATGACTTCAGTTTTCAGTTCCATTTTGGAAGTGTAACATCGACAAAAGAACAGACCTACAAACTCTGCTACCATTCTGCATGAAATTTCCATTTTCCAGAAAACTATGGTTTAACAGACAATACCAATGATCTCCACTACTGAACTGTTTGCTTATAACTAACCTCTTGCGTAGCTAGCAACACTGACCTATACTGTAAAAGCTTTCATTGAAGTTTTATTGTGATTACATGCTGAGCCACAACACAAGCTTTACGCACCTTTGACTTATAGCATTACAATTTGTTTAAGGAAAATATCAAGTATGGATATAGCCTAAGAACAATTTATTCAGTTCCTGTGGAATCAAAAACCATGTATAGGGTGGAAGTCGGGGGTACAGGTATGGTTAGGGTTGCCAAATCTCTGGGTGCTGCCTGGAGGGCCCGGATTTGGAAATATATTCTCTGGGTATGTGGCCCAATGACTTTAATCTATAGGCTTGAATATGGCAGATATTGGCATAGATATGTCAACGATGTGTTTGCTATAGTTCCTAGAAGACTAACCAAGGATGCTATAAAGTTGCTAAACCTACAAGAAAAATCCATAGTTTTCACAATTGAAGTAGAGCAGGATGAATGGCTACCTTTTCTAGATTTGGAAATCATTAGAACACCAACAGGATAACAATTTGGAAAATACAGAAAAGCAACACATGTTGACAATAACATTAAATGTAACCCATTCAACCCAATAAAATATCAATATGCAGTATTCCATAGTTTGGTTCACAGATTAATCAACATTCTGCTAACAAAAACAGAACATGAACAGGAGTACACTCACATACACCAGGTTGCCGAATTGAACAACTATAACACAAATTTCATCAAAAAATTGATCTACAGACACAAAGGAAACAAAAACTTAAAGGACATTACTACGTTAAAGAAACTAGAAAACCCAAACACCAGATATGACAAATTTACATTTCATCCAAAATACTTCAAAAAATTTGAAAAGATATTTAAGAGCTTCAACATAAAATTAGCCCCTCAGAACAAACACAACATCCGCAACTTACTAAACCACCCTCTAAAAAATAGCACACCGAAAACTCAATTATCAGGCATTTACCAAATGAGCTGCCAGGATTGTGACAAGATATACATTGGTAAGACCAAAAGGAATCTAGGAACAAGAATGACAGAACACTTCAGAAATATTAAATTCAAACACATGGACAAGTCGGCCATAGCACATCACTTTTGGTCTGAGAATCACAACATAAAACAAGAAATAGAACTGATCAAACAGGCAAAGAAACCTCTGGAACTACAGATTTGGGAAAACATATTTATTACAAAGAAACAGGACCTCTTGATGAATTTTGAAATTCCCAGGTAGATAACGTCATCAAACTTACCAGGACATTAGATGGCAGCACGACACCAAGCCAGATGCAGACACCGGATGCATCATCAGTCAACCACAGAACTGACGATAGGGAAGAGGTTCCCAGAAACTAGTCTTCATCAAAAAACTTGAAAGTGGAGAAAAGTATATACAAGGTTGACTCATTTGCCTAATTTTAGTAACAATGGCACTCCACTTTCTGAAATACTTCGTTTTATTCTATATAATGTTTCAGAGACTTTGCCTCCATCCTCAACCGGCCATCGACTGGTTCTCATTGGTGTAGTTGACGATATTTTGTCATAGGTCTCCTCTGGTGGCGGTTCAAGGAACTTGCTGAACAAATCTTTCTGGCGGATGTCGAAATTGAATACTTTGTTCCTCTTTTTTGAAATGAAGATTTGTTCCCACATAGATAGTTCTTGTTTTCCTGATGTATGTTTTAGTAGTTTTGGTTCTGGATTTATGTTGTGGTTTTTTCCCCAAAAATGCGTGGCAACTGCTGATTTTTCTAATTGTTTATATTTTATGTTTCTGAAGTGTTGCTTTGCTCTTGTTTCTAAATTTATTTTGGTTTTTCCAATATCAATTTAACTACAGTCACTGCATTCAATTTTATATATACCAGATTTTTTGTTAGATGGAATGGCATCTGTGATGTTTGAGCAAATTAGGTGTTTTAAGGAGAAACGGTTGACTGGTGCTAGTTTAATGTTTTGTTTTTTGAAGACTTTTTTGAATTTATCCAAGGCCCATGGTTGGTAAGTGAACTTTTCGAAAATCATATTAGTTTCTGTAGTTGAGAGGGATGTGGTTTCCTTTAATAGCTTCTTCTTTTTTGCTAAGTTCACTTTTTTGTCTACTAATGATTTGGGAAAGTCATTTTTTGTGCTATTTCAATTATTTTGTTGTATTCTGTTTTGTATTCTTCTGATTTGAGAGGAATGTTTGCCAGTCTGTGTGCTAAACTATTGAAGATTGCCTGTTTGTGGGATCTTGGGTTGTAGCCATTAGCTTTCATGTAGTTGTCTGTGTGTTGGTTTTCTGTAAATTCCAAAGTTTAGTGTGTTTTTATTTCTCATTATTTTTAGATCCAAAAATGGTAAATACTCATCTTTTTCTATTTCTACAGTAAACGTGATGCTTTTTTTCTTGGATATTTAAAATTTTTAGTGCATCACTGATGTGTTTTTTTGGTACTATTGCAAAGATATCATCTACATATTGTTGCCAGAGTTTGAACATCCAAGGGAAACCTTTGGTGATCCTTATTTCTAATGCAGTCATGTATAGATTGGCCAGGAAGGGTGATAGGGGGTCGCCCATTGCTAACCCTGAAGTTTGGTGGAAATATTTTGTTTGAAACTGGAAAAAAATTTGTTCTGTGCAAAATTTGGTTAGTTTGATGTAATCTGAAGTTTCAGGTGATGACATTCCAAGTGATTTGAGCCATTTTCTATCAACGGTGGGAAACAGTGGTATGTTGGGAAACAGTGATTTAACATCAAACGAGACTAGTGTGTCCTCTTCTGTTATTCATACTCTTATACGGTTCTAGTTGGATGAGTCTGTAGAGAAGATCTGCATGCCAACTTGTTGGAAAACTCTTCACTACATCCAGGAAGACTGCAGCAGTGAAGGCACTGTTCTGGTAGCCCAGAACAGCTGCTTCCACTACCTGGAGCAGTTGCAGGGTGGTGAATGATGAATGATTCTCAATTTTATGGTCAATGATGGTTTGAATATCCCAAAAAGGAGGGGAAAAGTTTTTAAGAACAGCCTTTCAAGAGGAATCAAAAGGAGGCTAAGTAGTTGTAAGGATGCACCAGATTTTTCCCATGGTCAAAATTCGAATCATCCGGCTCTCTCTACTCTTGCGGAAAATACCCCAGGATGAGACCTATGTTGAATACCCTCGTCAGAACGAGCACGGCATTGAAAGGAAAATGCAGAGCATGAGCGATGTCTGTCCATCAAGGTCCTACTGTTTTTTTTTGGGGGGGGGGGGGGAGAGGTTGAGGCGCCCAAGAGGGCCTTTGATTTCGCCCAATTGAATCACCAGGAGCTGTTCTATATCTTGTTGAACACATTCATGAAATATTACCTGAAGTTTCTGTCTAGGACTTCAATGCAGTGAGTGAAAGCATTTGGCCTATAAGTCGTAGGCCAGGCCTTGGGTGCTCCAGAGAGGTGAGGTGTACCGACCTCGGTTGCAAAGTGTTTTAGGACCTCCTCATGTCCCCACTCTAATTAGTCAACTTGTCCTCCCAATCTTGCACTCTGTGCTCGCGCAGTAGGACACTGGCCTATAGAAGTAAACGTCGAAGAAGCTGTCAATTGAGTGATTTGCAGTGTCACTTGTAGGGTCTCCCTGTCACCCAGGAGCGACGTATAAGCGTCCAAGCGTATGGCTTCCGGTGGAGATGCGCTGGGTCGTGGACTGTCAAGTTTAATTGCATTTCGCGACACTGTGGAAGTAAAGGAAAAGACCGCATCAACTGAAGTTGGGATATTAGTAACTTTGTGAGTTGACGGGAGGAACCGAAGAAAATTCCTTACGTCATCCCAGTCAATATCTCGCTTTAAGCGACGTGTAGTCGGAATGGAGTGCGTTAACTGAAGTGAGAATCATATGATATGGAAAGTGCTGTGTGATCGCGAATTCTATGACTGAAGGTCGTTATCCACCTCACGACTAGTGTGTAGGTTGGGTTGCTAGGGATCCTACTGTTGAAGTTGAGGGTCTGTGTCTATAAAGCGAATGAATTCATTGCCTCTGGCATCCGCCCGACGACCACATTACTGACGTGTTCCAGAACGCAAATCAAATGAGGTGCGAGACCTATTCGATCTGCTATCATGCGCCAAAGATATGACGGAGGTGAAGAGAGTCAGTGCCTCCATTTTGCAGTCTGGTCGAAGGAGTTCACACATACATTGTCCGTAGGTCTGCAACAGTTGCTCCAGCCTCTTCAGTAGCCCCGCAACGCTGGGACTTAGTGGTGGGTCTCCTGAAGGGATGGGGAAGGGAGAATTTAGTCAAAATTGAGTCAAGATGGGGATCGGAGAAGGCTTCGCTCCTACTCTTTCGTCCGTCAGCTGACGTAGAGTGTGGGAGTTTCATTACTCTCCACCAGCTCTGGTGATGAGTTGGGCACATCGGTGGTCCCATACCTCTTATGGGGATAGCTGAGTTGGGTGGCAGCTAAGCTGGAATCCGTGTTGGTTTCTGTGTGAGTGTGTGGGTGGGTTGTGTCTTATCACGAGACATGTGGGAGCACTGTCCGGGACTGTTATTCGATTTGGATGAGTTTAGGTCTTTCAATCCTACCCTGTTGTTGCTGCAGTCCTGATTGGTCGTCTGTGAAGTTTAGACCATTCATGGGCGTTTAACGTTGGAAGTCATCCTTACTCGCTCCTGATGGTTTGCTGTTCTCTATGCAGAGCTGTAGTTGGAAAAAATTTTAGGCGGTACTCGCCAAACTGGAAAAAAAGTTTAGGTGGTACTCACCAAATTGGAAAAAACGTTTAGGTGGTACTCACCAAAAGTCACTTAAGAATCGCGGTTCGCACCGCCTTACTCTTCATTGTTATACCAAAAAGCTTTATGGCTAATATAAGAGATGTTTTCATTCCAGTTTAGTGCTAAGAACAATCAATAAACATTACTTTTTTCTTTAATTCTAAGCATTGCTTCTCGAATTTAGACAGTACGCTTTCAACGTGTTCAAATTTTAGGTGGTACGGCGTACAGGCCCGTACCGGCCCAACTACATCACTGCATGTATGCGATTTTTGTGTTGTCGCTGTGGTAGTTGAAGAATTTTTGCGGCACGAAATGCTTTCCTGACTCGATACCCTATGTAACAGGCCTCATACTCGGTTTTACAGTTAGCACACGTATGCACATCTGCGAGGGCACAATTATAAAGCTCCTTGTGGTGGGAGTAACCGCATATAAGGAAGCGCAGATAACGGTGACAGAAATGGCTGGAAAGCTTAAACCAGAGACATCGGTAACATTGAAGTGGTCCGCCAGAGGTTTGAGTGCTCCGATTTTTCCTCTGTTTTGTATTAGCATGCTACCCACAGAGGGAAAATGAAAAATGAAAAATTGTTTTTGTCATATATTCTCTTAAAGCTCCTGCACATAGAACGATTATCTTTTATAAGGAGTTTTTCTGCTTTGGACTGGTGTATCCACAGCAAGGTTGTATTATATAACAATGTTGGTGAATAAGTAAGGCATTCCTAAGAAGAAACGCAGAGGTGATTGGAGATAAAAATATCTTTATAAAGAACAAGCTATTAGAAAACTATTGAGTGGTCTACCAAATCTGAGTCATATTCTAATAGAAATAAAGGTAGGAACATATATCCGGTGGCTGATTTAAATATTTAAAAAAACTGCAATGAAATCTATCAAGAATTTGTACGTGTTCTTAAAGCTATATTAGTATTTTTGTAAGATATTCTCACGTGAATGACTACAGCAAGGTTTACTTAACTGTTGCAAAAGATGTGTGTATACGTTGCACATGACTGCGTGCTGAAAATTAACTTCTCAAGGAGACCGAATTAGAGTTCAAGACCTCTGAACTCAGCTAAGAATTCAGAGTTTCCGAGCTAATTCATGTTATATTTACAGAAAGAGTATCAGCAAGGCGAAAATTGTGTTGCACTTTCGTCTTACCACAGGAGTACCTGCTGCCCAAAACGCCAATTTGAAAAGCATTCTATAAATGTCAAATAACATATATACTCTGTTCGATATGACTATTCTTAAATGATCCAATATTCTACTACATGCGGTCTGAAGACTGGTTCATAGGGCAGCGAATTAAATTGGATCTGCGTTAATAACTTGAGGTCGCCAATACTTCCTTAACGCCACAAATAATGTATATGGTGTTTTTATGTAGCATACACACTTTATAAAAATCTTCCAAATTTGTCTTACGTACATACCATCCTATATATTCCATTCACTGATAATTCAACCATACCATTCAAACTCCTGCAAAAGCAACTTTATTCAAAACAAAGTTATCTTGAGGAATCAAACTTATATTTTCAAATTTAGATGTGTAGTTTCTCTGGCTAAAATTGAATATGCAATGATAATCGCTTTTGCTTGGTCATTTCGTTCTGGTTTATATACTGCTTTTCTCCAATGCAGAGGCCATCACACGGTAGAACGCACATCAGCAGTTATGCCTAAGACTCCTGTTTGCTTCATCCAATGCATTTCATTTATTTGATTCGCAACAACATTATGTACACTGTCATTGAAAGATATGTAGCACATGTACATTGCAGATATGTAGCACCAATTGTTATGTTTATTGCCAGTTTAAGCACAGGCAAATAACATTGGAATTTGCTAATAATATAAATGAGCATATCATAACTACACACGACACACTTAGAGAAATTAACAGACGTTGTAATAAATTTCAGCTGTATAAATTTCGGAAGGGGATGTTAACCTCTACACCCTGCATCTTCAATCCGTAAGACTTATGCTCTAAAGTACAAACGAAATCCTACTATCAAGACTAATACATATTTCTCTTCACCGTTGTATCTTCAGAACTGTTGTTCCTTATCATGAAACAGCTAAGATGTGATGTATAAAAGCTGGACAATTTAATGTACGTGTGTTCAACTCCGTGAGCAGGGTGCATTGCAGCGCAAATAACACGTACAGTGAAAATTATTTTCTATAAACTGTTTAATTTTATTCGTATTTATGTCACTATTAGTACAATGCAAAGTCAGTTTAAAATTATCTTCCTTTAACGACAATAATAAAATGCACGCGCTCTCTTGGTTTTCCTATTTTCTTTCCCCCCTTTATTTCTTTCGTTCTTTCTCTTTTGTTAACCTAACAATTCTTTTTTATGTTTCAAATTATTTCTGAAACCAATACATTAACACAGTGTGGCATAACATGCGGGGAAGACATCAACTCAGCCTGTTTTGAAAGTCTTTGTGTCGTATCAATGGATGATGCTGGACTAATCACCAAGTTAATATGAACCAACTTTTCGTTTTTGAGTTATCATACACACAAATGTTAAGTCGGAGAGGCAGACAAACATTCCCCCACACGAGCTTTTTCTAAAAACACAGTTTAAAACAGATGACTTCAGAACGTACGTTTCAAGGAAACTACCTCCATCGAAATTAATAGATTATTAACTCATATATTACATATATCAATTTTGTGCCAGGATCTTTATATAAACAAGGGAGTATTTATCGAAAATAAGTAGATACTTTTATTTTGCTATTTGTAGGATTTTCATCAATACATGAAGTATTACACTATTGTGACCTTCCTTAGTGTTATGTAATTAGTAATGTTTATTACTGCACTAATATGAAACCGTACTTGCATGAATGTAGATAAATATTATCATTGGCTGACTTGTTCCTTGTTCCATGTTCCAACATGAATCCACGGAACGTTATCTACCTATACAACCACCTACCCAGTTCTACATATCTTTTTATTTACGTATATTTCTGAAATCTACATTATGGTTTACATCATATAAAAAGTGTGTCACCTTACTTATTAATTTCGGAGATCTTTTGAAATCTGCGGTATTGTTTTTTTAAATATTTAATTGTCCTGTTGTTTGCCACTAAAATGAAAAGAAATGTGTAGTGTTTAACGCCCGCTTTTACTACATACGGCACCGCAGGCGGTGACACTCATGATACATGAGATGAAGATGGAGCACCGGTGGAATTAGATGGCGGGGGAAACCGGAGGTCCCGGAGAAAACCCGCCCCAGCGCCGTGTTGTCCACCACAAATCTCACTTTGCGGTCGCCTGGGATCGAACCCGGGCCGCCTTGGGTTTGCCACTAAGCTTGTAGTTGAATTGTAAAAGAAGACGGATTCATAAGGTTCACAAAAATATTCACCAAAAGCCTAGAAATGGCTGAGAGTATGAGCCTTTTTATGCTGTTAAAACCACTACTTTAAATTCAGAAAATTCTTCTGATAGCCTTTCAAGGGACAAGAAGTCCACATTTACTATTTATGAAATCAAACATCCAATGCATGAGCAGAGATATAAGAAAACTTACGCTCGCATTCGAAGTTCAGTTCTTCCATGTACAGTCCTTGATTTGTAACTCAATGCGGTGAGTTCGAAGAATAAAGCGACTATTTCAATTGCCATTCTGCACTAAAAAGAGTATCGAATATCACAGAGATTAACCATTTCTTAATTTTCCCGCATTGCCCCGTAAATGCCCAATTTATAATAACATGTAATGGAGCAACACTGAAGACGCAGTAAGTGACAAAACTCTTGAACAATCAAGACAATTGACAATATCCACCGAAGAAATTTGAATTGGATTAACTTTCACAGAGCTACAAGGTGTTATCCACAAAATAGATTATGTGTGCTTCTTAAGAAGTCATCAACTAAAACGAAATGTATTCTTTTCCCAAAATATATTATGACATCCCTAGTTGTAGAAACTGAGTTTAAGTGCATAGTAAAATACCACCAAAAGGCGCGCCATTTCTCCCCAGCACCACTCGGAAATTTCATATTGTATCGCTTCACTGTACTTCCTAGATTTTGAGATGTATTTTCCTGGATATTCATGTCTCCTTTAGAAGAACATTAACCTATTATATGGATGTCGCCATATCGAGCGGTAAAAGTTAACTCCAAAACAGTTTTGGTTGCTGGTATTTTATCGCGTTCCTGCTGAATTCCCATTGATCAATCGTGTTGCTGTTCATGTCGCGTCACCAGAGTCGCTTCATAATGTACGTGCCATTATGCGAATGTAATATTTTGAGGAGCAATGCCATGTCGTTTGTTACTCATATCGGTCGCCAATGTCGCGTTATTGTGAACTGGACGCTGTGTATTTCATTCACACTTAATAAAAATGTTGGCCAACGCTCAGATGCCGGTTATCTGTAAACTCCAGTAGCCAGTGCTTCTGTATCCCTGAGAAGGCCACTGTTTTCCCTTTGTATATATGCTGCGGCGTTTTACATAATTTACTGGAATAATTATAAATATATTTGCAACTGATTGAGGTTTTATATACTCAACTACATCATTTTTATGATTATGAACCCAATAGCCCTATATTACTATAGTACTACATAATTGCAATTTGAAACTCTGATCCACAGGTCTGTTATTCCGTATTCGGCCAAATTTCATCACTCTCATTAGTGGAATAATATCTAAAGCTGCACTCACACTTATAAGAAAGCTTAAAGTTAACGAACTTTCATCCATACAAAACGGCCTTCATAAAGCATGAAACTTTCTGGCCGCGGATCTCGGATAGCCCGTCGCAAGTAGTCACCAGCCAGCACTGCTACAACAACAACAACAACAACAACAACAATGATAACACTGTTCTGTAGCACTTCCATCATGCGTGTCCATATGGTTGCCATGGAAACAAGGAATGGTCATAAAGTAAAATAAGTAAACAATTATGAAATATCAATATTTCAGAGCCTATTGAAACCATTACTGCAATGAAGCTTTTGACGATGTCAAATCCCAGTCGTATGTCTCTGGCAGTTTGCAAACATGTACGGTATTTATAATAAAAGTGAATATAATTATATTATTTTAAAAGTGTGCAAGTGTTTGTGACAGTGTTTTAGCTATGCTTTTGTTTTAAATTAGGCAACAAGGCCATTTTAGTACCATTGGGAGAATAAAATGTTGGTTACTTTAGGAGCCTCCTTATATAGTTGAGGTTATGAATAACATGCAATTTAGCAATATTTGCGATTTAATAACCTGGTGAAATTGAGGCTATTATACTTTGTTATTATTTATTAGCTTGTTCCATTCTTTAAGAATACTATACGTCGATAATTGATGATAGGAAAGGTCATAATGGAGCAGTTGGAATGATGGCGGGGAAACCGGAGATCCCGGAAAAATCCCGTCCCTAAGCCGTGTTGGCTTTCACAAATGTCATATGCAGTCGCCTGGGATTGAACTCGAGCCGCCTTGCTGAAAGTCAAACGGTCCAACCGCTCGGTCACGGTGCAGCACAGGCTCTTATACTTGCACATCATACAATAGAGTCCTACTCTAACTGATTTTTGCCTTATTCATGGGCTTCCGAGCAATGTTCCACTGTCTCAAACAAAGACAAACACACTTCTGATATAATTTGTTGTTTTAGATTCCTAATAACTAAATTTAGAAAATCTGAATGAATTGTTAAATGAAGGTACAAATTAATCCAAAGCCTGGAACACTTAAAATGATCATGTATTACCCTTTCGGGGTTTAAAGTAAAGCTGCTGTAATTCAACTTTTGCCAACCTGCTTCCTGTTTAAGACAGAAATAGTTTATGTACATGACACATTCTTGAGTCAGAAATAAGTGGATAAAGTCATAAAAATTTATGATTTGCTTGTTATATTAAATTAATCAGTTTGACATATTCGGTGTCCCTAAGTTTTTCTCACTTAGGAGCAAGATCAAGCAAATTGTTATTAGTGGGATTGGATTTTGTTGCACTCTGTGAGTTCACTATTAGTCATAAACACTTGTGAATATAGAACATGTCATTGAATTGCACAGTTTAGTTGGCAATATTTTTAAATAAGCATTAGATTTCAATATGGAATATAAAGATATGATATATGTATGTAGGCAATATGAAAACAAAGCAAGGACAATTGTGTATAGAAACAAAATCAAATAATTCCTTCCAGTTATAAGACTAACTTTAAGACTAACCAAAGTTAAGTCATATCGGACGCTGAATGGAATGGGTGAAATGATGCTCAAATGAGCACAGGGTCCATAGAACTTAGAGTTACCCGACATTCGTCTTTCAGGATAAGGGAAAACCCCAGAAAAAGCCTTATCCAGGTAACTCACCCTGACCAAGATTCGAACTCGGGACCTCCTGAACGTGAGGCAGACATGCTACCACCACACTACCAAGGTGGGCCATAGGACTAACATAGGTGTATACAAATACAATTTTGCACTTGTAGTACTTGAATTTTGTTTTAAGCTTTCACCAGGGTTTTACAGTTTTCTTATCGTTTGTTATATTTAATTTGCAGTGCATAGTATCTTTTGTTCTTCACTACACATGCACTTCAATAGCTTTCAAACAGGCATCAAATATAATCGGCAATGATTTGTCATTAAAGCAGCTACTACTATAGTCTTTAAAACATTTGGCAATGTGTTCTTCAGGCTCTCTCAACTGTACGAGAGAACCAAGACTTGCCAAGAAAATTGTGCCATCAGAGGTACACAGAAATCCTTACCTTATAGTAGATGTTGGAAACGTTGACTTTCTGCTCTCAAACAGACAGCATATCTCATAAAAATGTTTGTGCTCAGTCGCCTAAGCTCAGTAGCAGAAATCTTTGTGATTTCATGCATCATGTTATCAGATCACTAAGTTCCTGTAATGTATGAAGGTTAGAACAGGAATCATTTTACTAACCCTCATGCCCTACAGGAATTTAGTGATAAGACTATGCAAAAAATCACAAAGATTCATGCTGGCGAGTGAACAAGAACATTTTTATGAGATATGTATTGGTAATTTCAGTATGTTTACAGTCCTCAAAAGTAACTAATTGCTTAAATAACTGGAAATTTAGTCATTCTTCCACACAAGCCATGTGTAGGCTAAGATTTGAATAGATAGAGTCAGACTGAAAAAATTCAATGCCATGGCCGGTATATGAACCATGGATCTCCTGGTCTCCATCCGGCCACTCTTAACCTTTGAGCTGCCATGGCCAACCGCCCGTCATGACACTAAATTCTTCAACTGACTCGCATGTTTTCCAATAAACCACTAGGGCTCTCATATACAATGAAATACACACCTTTTATGGCAACTTAATAACTGTGTAAGTACTTAAGTCCCAAAATGAAATGTGTAGTGTTTAACGCCTGCTTTTACTGCATAGTTACCACTATTAGGCTATTTATTGTAATTTTAATCATTTTTTTCCACACCAGTCGTGTATAGGGTAAGATTTGAATAGATAGAGTCAGACTAACTTGAATAGCACTCAAAAGTAGTTGTGTTCCTTAACTATTTTATTTAACATAATTTTAAATATACAATACTTCATCAACAGCTTAACATTGCAAACCAAAAACTGTTTCTTTTGCATACTTTTTCTTCTTATGGCATACACATAATACTGGCCACTACAAAATGCAAAGCTTTCTTTAAGATAAATTTCTTCCTACTAACCTGTTTGAGATTAGAAGGTCAATGTTTTCAACATCTGTTATAAGGTAAGGATTTTGGTGCTTCTCTGATTGTACAACTTTCTGCAAACTCTTGGCTCTTTTGCACATTGGAGAGAAACCACGGAACAGGATGCCATATGTTAAGCACCTACATGTATCCATTCTAACAGTTCTTTGGAGCCAAATTGCATACTGCCCATTATATCCATCCAAATTAGAATTTTATATTGTATTCCAAACTTAGTTTTTAAACTCTGTTTAGCCTTATAACACAAATGGAATGCCTATAGATTTATTGATAAGGATGACCTTCAACAGTTACGACAATTCTTTATATGTTTGCTTTCTGTTTGCTTATACATTAAGAGTTGCCATTATTTTATTTTTATTTAGGCATTTTTGGCTTTGTTGATTTGTTTTGTTTGTTTAAGGCTGTTTGCTGAGTATCAAAGAAGCGTATTCTAAGACCAGTTTGGAATAAGTCCCTTAAATGTTCACAAAAGTTTGGTTGGAATAAATACATCAATCAAGCCCATATATTTTATTTAAACCAGAGAATTGTTTGAAAGAGAGAATCATATCACTGCATACCATCTTAGCACATTTGTTGCATGTCCTCACAATGATAGTCAACTGCCATTTAGCTTGGTTGAGGAATGGCTTGAAGCCTTTCTGGAATTTTGCAACCAGTCAGTCGTGCAGCATTCATCGACCAGAAGCATGGAGAAGACTAGACCAGGTAAAATAAATAATAAGCTCACATAAAGAGGGTAAAACTTCTCAGTGAAGCAATGTTGTTGAATGATACTGTTCATATGGTTGTTTTGAACATGAAAACCTAATTACTACAATTTTGAGTCAAACTAGTATTCAATGCTCCACTTATTGCTAGTATTTACCTAGAACGCGTTTTGTTAGGATCTTCCTAACATCATCAGCTGTTGTCGACTAATAGATGTTGGTTTGGTGAACTCCTTGGAGGTGATAGGTGCGTCTCTCTTGGTATTTTGATGAACTTGAAGTTTGGGTTTTCTTCAAAGGTAGTGTTGAAATTAAACAAGTTTCTTTCATATTTCTTTATGAAGATTTTTTCCCATGTGGTTGCTGCAGCTGAACCTTGGACACTTTTTAATAAGTGGATTTCTCGTTTCTGCATTAACCACATGGGAAAAAATCTTCATAAAGAAATATGAAAGAAAATTGTTTAATTTCGACACTACCTTTGAAGAAAACCCAAACTTCAAGTTCATCAAGATATCGACAGAGAGGCATCTATCACCTCCAAGGAGTTCACCAAACAACATCTATTAGTCGACAACAGCTGATAATGTTAGGAAGATCCTAACGAAATGCATTCTAGTTAAATATTACCAATGAGTGGAGCATTGAGTACTAGTTGGACTCAAAATTATATTAATTTTGTGCTTCATTGTATCATAGTCCTTACACATTGGAATGAAAACCAAACCTTAAGTAATTTTCAATGAATTTGTGTGCAGTTCAGCACCATCTTAATAACAAAATATTTTTTGGAGAAAACGTAGAACAATAAGGGAATATGTAAATTATAAACAATCTAATGTGTTACATTCACATGACCTTTGTTATCCACTATTATTATGTTTTGTACAAACTCCCGTTGCTGTCTACTTTAAGTTAACTAACAAGGGAACTATCACTATGCTCATACCTGTATTCGCCTGAGAGTTTGATGGCATCATCTTTGCTCTGTGTGGGGCCTAAGAGCCAAACATTGGGTGCGGTGTATAGCTGGAAGTGCCCAAAAATGAGTCCAGAATACATAGGAACATACAGGCATAATAACACAGCATTGTACGGGAGGGATTGTTTACCCCTGACGGGTGGCAGCCTACACATGGCATATGTAAGGAGCGCCATCCCCCACACTTGGACAGAGCTCAATCCTGTCCTCCCATGGGATACAGGGTCTTCCTCTTCCTGCTCTTCCTTCCACTCGCATTTCGAAAACCTGCTTTGCTTTTCTATCTTGTCCCATCCTCCAGACATGTCCATATCACTTTAACTGACGTTCCTCAATCACCATACTTATCGCCTTTTTTGTTCTGCCTCTTCTTGGATTCTGTCATTCTGGATTCTCTCTTTTCTAGTCCAAGCTGATTCTTCACACATATTAATTATCAGTCTAGGTGGCTCAGTCAGTTAGGCACTGGTCTACTGACCCCACGGTTCAAATACTGGCCTAAACTGATGGTTTTTAAGTGTGCATAAAAGCTACAGCCCCATCAGTAAATTTACTGGCATCTAAAAGATCTCCTGGGAGAAGAAATTCTGGTACACCAAAGGTGCTGATATGATCCTACTGCACTGTTAACAAACAAAATATTCACTTTTTTTACACATTATATTTTTGGCTTATAGAATATGTTCAGCCTATTTCAGAAGTACACCATATGCTATCTGTTTCTTTTATCTTTTGAGTTTAAGCAAAGTGTGATTTTAGTTACAGTTTACAGAGAAATTTTCACTCTACAGTAACAAAGCATAGACAAACATTCCATATGTTTTTTCAAAAGTGTAGAGACTCTCAAAATACATATTCAGTAAAATGTTTCTTTTTCTTTTTTACCAAAACAAATAGAATTGGATATCAAATTAAAGCTTAGCTACTGTGTAAGCTTTAAAGTGAAATTTCAACTACTTTTCTCTTCAGTTCCTGAAGAAGGCCATGGAGCTTAGAATGGCTGAAAGCTCATTTCTTATTATTTTGATATGGCTGATCACTCGTGAAGCTTTAAATCTTACATTACTTCTCTAGTACTTATTATGGAGCTAATCTGCATACAGGTTTTGCTAATTCTTGACACTTTGTAACACCTATATCTCATAACCAGAAAATTTAAAAGATCTGAAAAGTCGTGAAGATGATTCCCTTCCTGGTATGAAAACTTGTTCAAAGTTTCACATAAACTTGGGATGGCAAGGTCTAAAGGTTTTTTTTTTCCTTACTTTTTTATCTGATGAATGACCTGAAATGACCCAGCACACAAAGAATCAGAAATAAAGAAAGATTGACAAGTGATAATGAAATGAAGGAAGTATGAATAGCATGAAAATGGAATTTTCTTAAATTACTCTACTGAAATTAGGAGCAGAAGGCGCTAAGGAAAAATACAAAATTTTTTATGAACTAGAAAGGAAAACAATTGCTTCAGCAAGAGTAAAAAAATTGTGCTGAATGTTTTATGCCACTTAAGTAGAAATATAGGCAAAAATCTTTACATATTAACATCTTGAAAAATAAAATATAGGTACAAATGGTTTGGAGTAATAAGTGGAATAATGTAGATATAGAAATTTTGTCTAGTGGAATGTACGGAAACACAATAACATCTGAAAACATGGGCATTTATTTAGGGAAGATAAGAAAGAAGTGATTGAATGAAATTATGAAGTTAAAAGAGATTTTGAAATATATTTTAAGATATTAGGGACAAACACAGATTCACTTATTATTAAATTATTACCACTGAAGAAATTAACTTTGAAAACTCAACAAGGTCTCTTTTTTTATCGCATGAATTATTTCATTTGAGTAGCATGATTAAAAAGTTAAAGCATTTCAATCTTCCAAAGCTTCCCAAATATATGTTTTGAAGTATAAATAATAGAATTTGCCAGGTTTGCTTGTGTAATCCGTATCTTGTTATATTGATGTACATAAATTATAGGCAACTAGGGCTATTATAAATCAAAGAATAGTTAAACAGAAATAAATTTGAATAGTTAAAAATAAAAGTGTTGTTAAAAATGAAACTAATTTCATGTTGAAACACTTAAAATTGAGTCATACCTTTTAAATCGTGAAACTTCATTCACATCCATTTAAAAATTTAGGAACGTTTTCAGGACTGTTGCAGTCCTGAAAATGTTTCTTTAACAAAAGATGAAATTAATATAACAAAACTTATAAATAATAATGATATTCAATCAAATAATAAAGTTATTACAATAGAAGAATTTAATCTAACAATTTCTCACTCAATAAAATACACTAAATCATTTAAATGGACGTGAGTGAAGTTTCAAGTTTTAAAAGGTATGACTCAGTTTTGAGTCTTTCAACATAGAAATAAATACTGACATTAGAAGAATCACTCACAATAAATATAGAAAAAGAAATAATACTAATGAAGCAGGTGGTGTAATGTATTGTATCTGTGTATCTGAATTAACAAGAAGCATTTCTTAAGAAAGGATATTTGTTCTGTAGAAGTAATTAAATGAATTAAAAAGTGAACTGTTGTTAATATGCTCTATGTTTTAGGTTGCACGGATTCGGGGAACTCCTCCAAAGAGAAATTACACACACAGTCATAGTTCTTGCATCCTAACCGAGCCTTTAACCAAAACAACCCAGTTTGGCGGTGTTCGTAAAATAGTGATGTGTAGTCAAAAAACAAGGTAAATGAGTCAATTAATAGTACATAGTTGATAATATATAGTAGGTCATATTTTGGGAATAAAGAAGCAATAGCAGGGATATTCCTCATTTAATCACACAGGCTTTCATGGCTGGAATCATATAGAGACTGCATGTATTCCAAGTGGGATAGTTAAAATTAAGTGGAGAAGTTTCTTTTGCTTGTAACTTCAATGACACTTCAATGGTAGTTCTCTGTCTTCTGATGTAAGTTTTACCAGTGTTGGGCCTGTGAGTGGAATCTTACCTTCCAGACTATAGCACAGCCTTAAAGATGCATTCTCCAAATTTCTTTCATTTATTATAAATCCTAAACTATTTATTACGTAGAAAATGAAGCTAGCTACAGGGAAGCAATGAATATTATACAAGTATAACAGTTTGTAACAAAAACTTCACCTAACTTAAGAAAATGATGTTAATTCTTCTTTCTAATTGATATTCTTCTTTCTAATTGAAATTGATTTCACGAACTCTTGTCTGCATCTTCAGTCAAAGAAAACCACAGGAGAAAACAAATTTGTTGTTCACAAGAGTTCGTGAAATCAATATTAAGAATTAACACCATTTTCTTAAGTTAAGTGAAGTTTTGTTACAAATTGTTATATTTGTATAATACCTAAACTATTTACCTCACTTTTTTTTTTTTTTTTTTTTTTTTTTTTTTTTTTTTTTTAAATTTGAAGAACTTGTAAGTGAATTGAAAAAACTATTTGTAGTCGGTTTTTAACACTTTGTTACTAACTACAAATAGTTTTTGCAGTTAAATTTGATGTCACTGTTACTAAATTCCTTCATTCACGCATAACTTGTAAGTGCTTTACATGCTCATAGGTTCCACACGATAAACTGAAAGAAATATTGTAGAAACATATTGTTGAGCAGAAAATTTGCTATAAGAGTATGTGTCTATCAAAACTGCATCACTTCATTGTGCCTTTGAACAGCAAAGCATGGTTAAGACCGTGGAAAGTATGAAGGAAACTAAACAGACTTTTACTCTGCATGATTTTTGTAAAATTGATGGGTTTTGCATAATTCACAGTTGAAGTTTCCACATAATCATCAGTTGCATGATATACTAAATTGCATTTTAGCTGTCTTTTTGCCTAAGCCAGTCAGTCCTAATCTTTGTCAGACAGGTTTCCTGAAACTGAGTCATTAGATAAGTGTGGTGACATTAGGCTTTGTTGAGAGTGGTTCAAATCTGTATGGATTAAGAGTTACTGAGTGTAAACTGCTAACATTTACCAGCTGCCTATTTTGCGACTACTGCAAGGCTATACTGTGCATGCTTGGCATATGGCTGTAGTGTTGCAAATTACTTATTTTTAGACAAGTCTTGTAATGGACCAGCGGTTAGCATTTTGTATTTCATTTGATGATTCTCTTAACAGTTTGAAAGTGCACATATGTACCCTTACCTTTCTATATAGTACTAGTCGACCAAGATATGAATGCACTTGAAGGAGGGCACCACAGGTTTCTTTACTACATGAAGCTTAGGGAACTGCACGGGGCAAGGGGAAGCGAGGGGAAAGGCGATACTGGGAATGTACAGTCGCACAATTAAAATAGTACTCACCTGCTGATGTCTTCACGTTCTTGGAAACAGCAAGTCTGGAAATGCTTGTTTCAGGTCCTTCATCTGCTATATCAGTGTTACTGTTCCCTTTATCAGCTGTATCAGTGGCACTGTGTCCTTTTGCTTCAATATTCATATTCTCGAAATAACATTCATCATGATTGCAATCTTCATCGTCATCATCATTGCTCTCTAGACCCACGTTTATTATTATATCTTCAATTGTTTCCTCCATTAACCCATCTCGGCGCTTAAAATCTTGCTCAGTTCTTTTCACGTGTCTGCATGCTGCTATCCAATCATTTTGTGTAATTTGAGCCATGCAGCTTGTTGTCATAGCTTTCAGATTACTCAAAGTAATTGAAGATACATCTTTTGTTTAATTAAATTCCAGATAACTCTATAGGATTAAGGTCACAGTGCCATGGAGCCTTTGTTCCATTATTCTATCAAGCCAATAAACAGGCTATTTTAAAATTAATTTTCACTATCTCTAGCTCATTTTTTGTCATTTGCAGATCATGTTTAATTTTCTTTTGTTTTAGCCAATGAATAACCCGTGCCTTACGAGATGAAGTGTTAGGGGCTTTATTTTCCTGTACAGTATGACACAACAATGCTTTCAGGTGGAATACTTCATATTAATTTCTCTTCTGCCTACTTTTTCTAATTTTGACTGTTCATTGCATAATGGTAATTTGCTGATTTGGATTTTTAATTGGCAATCAATTTGGCTCCGTCAATAAATCCCATGGATTCCCCTGCATGTACAATTGCTCTTTGACCAGCACTAGTATTAGTCAAAACACCTGATACTTCCTCATGTTGCCAGCACTTCTTGATGGTCTAGTGAGTGTGGACCCAAGTCTCGTCTATAAACAACTGGTTTACGTGTGCCTTTTACATTTTCAATAATAGCCCTTAAGTACTTTGCAAGTTTTGCAAGAATTTATGGTTTCTCCAGTAGCACAGATCATTTGTTTTTGCATTTCTTACATTGAAATCCCATTTTTCTTAATATTTTTCTAAATGTTTCATTGCCACCCTGGATATTTATTCTTTAGCGAAGTTCAGGAGTTTCCACAAAGTGGGAATTTCCTTTTTCTGTTCATAGTACTCCCCAAAATTTTCTATGCACAATGCACTTACCAAACTCATCAAGAGATATGATTGTGCGTGATTTTCGATTTTTCCTTGAAGTTGTAACCTTAACCCCAGTTGTTGAAGCATTTTCTGTTCACGATGGCTCTCCCAAACTTTCCCACTATTTTTGCTGCCCTAACAGTTGCTTTCTCAAGGAGTATGAGTAACTGTTTCTCCTTTATTTCTTGTCTACAGAACTATATATATATATATATATGCTTTTCGTCAGAATGGGATACGTTTTTTGTTTTTAACTTTGTAGGTGCTTCCGTAATTAAAGTCTTCACAAGCACATGCCAATTTTGTCAGAACAGGCAATGCAACTGCCACTATACTATTAGAATTTTAACTGCACAAGAAAAGGTTTAAAGAAACACCGTGTTGAACTGCACTACATCTGCGCATCAGATTGGAAGCATCTCGGTATTGTTGATGTTTGCGTTATCCAGCTGTACCTGAGGTTTTCCGCCCACTTGTGACGTATGTGTTTAGTAACCCTTCTCGCTGAGTGCATTCATATCGTGGCCGACTAGTAACTATTTATTATAGTTGAAAGTAATATATGTATTGATGCAGTGCTATTATTTCGGCATAAAGCATGACATGAAAGCGAGGGCGAACGAGTGAGCCGTTTTTTCCCCATATGTTCTCTTACATTCTTGTGTTACTTATTTTTTTCAGGAATGCACTCTCTCTTCAAATGATGGAGGATTTAATAGCAAATATCACTTTTAATCAGGATGACCCTGCTCTTAGGTGCATTGTGCTTTACGGTGAAGGCAAAGTGTTTTCTGCTGGTCATAATCTAAAGGAACTGGTGAGTATGTGTGTTAACAGTATTTTATTCACACTAATGCTTTTTATGAAGACAAGCAATTAACATTAGATAATCAAATATTTGATTTTTGTCTTAATATGAGGATACTGATATTGACAGTAATAAGGCTTATTATTATTTGAAGCAAAAGGTTAGAAACAGTGACAAAAGTAATAAGGATGTTCATTTGTATAGAGTCAACCTGAAAAATTCAATACCATGGCTGGGATTTGAACCACGGATCTCCTGGTTTCTGTCCAGTCATTCTTACCCATTGAGCTACCATGGCCAATGTGCCGTCCTGACATTAAATTCATTAAATTAAATTAAGTGGTGTATCTCGAATATGAGAGCTCCTAGTGCTTTACCAGGAAAATATATATGAGTCAATTGGAGAATTTAATATCAGAATGGCAAGTTGGCCATGATAGCTCAGTGGTTAAGAGTGACTGGATGGAAACCTGGAGATCCGTGGTTCAAATCCTGGCCATCCCATTGAATTTTTCAGGTTGACTCTATCTATTCAAAACCGTAGCCTATATACGGCTACTGTGAAGAAATGATTTATTTCCATCAATTAACTTAAAATGTTCATTTGTATTTGAATGTTTAAATCCCATCTTTCTTCATACATTCTTTCATAAATACATTAGCATTAACAATATCACAACACACAATAACAAACTCTCTTATTCACACCCAATGTGAATTCCTACCTGTTTGCCTTAAATTTTGGTCTCAATACTCACAATGCCTGGTTTTCCATGTATTGGTGACCCTCTGCTCTCTTATATTCCTTGTTCCAATTTCTCCAACCTTAATTGTTGGTTATTCCTAATCATTCTTAACCATTTCTGACTTCCCAAATGATCACCTATGCTTTTCACTTTATTCTCTCCTTTACAAACAATATTTTCCTGATTAATAATACCTTCTACCCTCCCAAAACTGTTCCACTTTTGTTGCCAAATTTGTTCTCTCTTACCTTTGTATGTTTACAGTATAGTATACCATGACAGTCTGTACCATTGATTTGTATAATATTTAGTTAAGCTAGTGACAATGGTATGAATTTAAATGTATTATTAAATTGAGTCAAATTTTGGAACACCTTCATCACTTACACTTATTTTGTGTCTTGAAACTGGTCAAAACCCAAATAAGTATAAATGATGTAATTTTTCCAATATCTGAATTACTTTAATCTAAATTTAAAAAAAAAAAAAAAACAACAGGATATTCATGTTATTGCGTATGATCATCAGCCTCATTATTGTTATTTGTATTTTTATTATTTTCATTATTAATAGTCATTGTGTTAGTACAGTGCTGTTAAAGTATCAGCGCCCACGACATTTGCCATGCCGCAGAGGTCACCTGCTTGCTTGCCAATATTTGGATACTCACGGAACTAAAACCCACTTAACTTACTGTGCTATATTAATTACAGAAGTTGGTACTCACCCTAATCACAATAGCTGCTGAAGTGCTGTACATTTTGTATAAGCATTCACTTTCATCAACCAATCTTACCAATTTTTGTACGAATGTTTTCTTTAAGTTCATCTAAGGTACATTGTGTGAGAACTGACAAACTTTGAAAGATTAAATATATATTTTCAGCAGGATAATGTGACCGCACATACTGCTGATATAGCACAGTAAGTAAGTTACGTAGTTTTTAGTTCCACGAGTTAAAACACCTGTGTATCGACGAGCAAGCAGGTGACCGCTGTGGCACAGCAACTGTTGCGGGTGCCGATACTTAAATTAACATCACTGTACATTGGAGAAAAGTTACTTGGACGTTGTGTGCTAACATCAAGGAAGGACTAGTTCAACATCTTAGTTCTCTGCTTATATTGATGGTGCACAACCAAATTTGATATATCAGAGTAAAGGATCAGTGCAAAATGAAGAGTATTGGGCCCACAACCCAAGGGATTTAGATTGAAACCATCTCTGCTACCATTTGGTACTGATCCTTTGCTCTGATACATTAAATTTGGTGTAATTAATAGCAACTGTGGAAGGCATGTTAAATAGTGCTGAACCCTAACAATTATGACTTCTGCCCATAAGGAGGTGGAATATACTATTACACTTATTACAGTTCTAAAATGCAAGAAAGTTCAGGTTAAACGTTAATGCTAGAATATTGTTATGTAATTTATTGTAATTTTAAATTTAATACTTTTCACAATTATGTTTTCTCTTTTGTATTAAATAACTATATCAACAATGTGCTTGTGGATTAATATAACTTGCTTTTAGATGGATGGATGATTTATTGAATACTAAGGAGCTAATATCTTGGGACACCCATGAAGTGGGCCCTGGTCTTTTGATTTAGGTTAGACTTTCAATACATTTACATGCTCGCTCCTTTCTACTATTAATTTTAACTTTCTCCCTTCCCTTTTTAAGCGTTATTGTTTCCTCTATTGATGGTTGTTAATTTTCTTTTACTTTATATTTTATCCATTTTTGCGTTTGTCAGTTTATTCTTTCTATGCTAAGATGATATGTTTGCTAAAGACTTATTTTATAAACAATGAAAGTGCCATTTATTGTAGAGCTGTTTAGGAAGGGAGGTAAGAATGTTAATAAATTAATTGCAGGCAACATTACCGCTAAATGTAAAGAGGACTTGCAATATAGCAATATGCATTTCTGTTGACAGACTATGAAAGAAGGTACTGATCATCATAATCAGGTGTTTTCAACATGCTCACGACTCATGCTGGGTATCCTCCAGTGTCCAGTGCCTGTAGTAGCTGTTGTACAAGGATTAGCTGCTGCTGCTGGGTGTCAACTGGTAGCAACATGTGATATTGCTATTTGTACAGAAAACAGCTCTTTTTCTACACCAGGGTAATGTTTACTTATGCATGATTGGAGCAATTTAGTAACAGTGACATGAAAATTAATTAAAAAGCTATTTAACAGTTTATTTAACACTTCATCACTTTATTGAGGGACTAGTTTCAGAAGCTGTTGCGTTCATTTTCAGCCTCAGTCTGTCTATAGTCTGTTGTTGTCGTCTCCTATCTTGCTCTCTGGTGGTGGAACTATGAACTTCCTTAACAAATTATCCACTGCTGGGATTTTAAAGTTCATTACTCAGTCCTTGTTTTTCCATATTAATATGTTCTTCCACAACTTCAAAAGCAAAAGATGAAATCCCTCCAATTAATAGATCCAGAATATACCATATAAGTTTTAAGGATTTTGAAACATGCTACATAGTTCACACTAAAAGAAACCTAAACACCAGAGTCAAAGAGCATTTTAGAAAACATCAAATTGAAACCAAAGGATAAGCCAGCAGTAACATTTCATTTTTGGAACAAAAACCATGACATAATAAAGAACCCGGCCATGTGGTCTAACTTAGAAAATAATATGCTGTCAATTCTTAATTTGAATATGCGTAAGAAAACAGCCATTTTAAAACAAAAATTCATGAATCTTCAAAAGAAGCAAGAACCGTATCCACATAAAAAGCAAGATTTATTACTCTCATGTCAAAAACCTAACAATGTAACGAATCTATCCACATGCAACTTCACGGAGAAAGAAACAGATTTTCTAAACAAAGGCCTAAAAACATGTGTAGATTACACAAAAAACATTGAAAACTATATCGCGGACATTGAAATAGCGATATATAATTTGCCCGATAACAAAAAATCTACGATCAGAACACTGCTTAGAAACTCTAGATCATATTCAAAATGCAAATTCAAAAAGATATTCATATAAAAAATTAATCAAAAATTTAAATGAAAAACCGGTAGTCTACACAAAAGCAGACAAGGGTAACAAAATAGTAATATTGGACGAAGAAGACTATCGCAAAAAAATGGACAACCTTTTAAACGGAAAAGAATTTGTTAAACTAGAAAACAGTCCATTAAAGAAAGCATGCAAATCTGTGGAATTAGCAATTAAAAACAGTAAAATCATGACTAAAAGAGATAAATTGAACAATAAAATAGACAGTCCAAAAACACCATACATATATGGTTTACCCAAAATACATAAACCTGAAATTACCCTCAGACCAATAATTAATAACATTGATGCACCCACTTACCAACTATCAAAATGGCTGGTTCAAATCTTCAGATCCTTCACAAAATTTGAAAATTTAAGTATCAAAAACTCGTTTGAATTGTTAAATCTCCTGAAGGACACAAAGATCAACTCTACAGATGCTTTAGTTTCCTTTGACGTCATTTCTTTATATCCAAGTATACCGACCAATGAGCTTATTCCACTTCTCAAAAAATGGCTGGAATCAATACAAATAACACCTGAAGAAATAGAAGAACTTTCACAACTTACAGAAATTTGTATCAATCAAAAATTTTTTCAGCTTTAATGGACAGATCTATAAACAAAAAACGGGCCTAGCTATGGGCAACCCATTGTCTCCCTTCTTGGCAGATTTATTCATGAGTGCTTTTGAAACACATATCACAAAAGCTTTTCCAAATTATTTCAAAGTGTGGTATCGCTATGTTGACGACATTTTTGCAATAGTACCTAAAAAACTCATACAAGATGGTCTTAAACTTTTGAATATACAAAATCCAGCTATAAAATTTACATTGGAAACAGAAGAGGATGGTGTGCTCCCCTTTTTGGACATCAAGATCAAAAAAATGAACAACAAACTCACTTTTGGTATCTACAGGAAACCGACACACACAGATAATTACATTAAGAACAAAAGTTTCAACCCAAAACAACACCAACATGCCATTTTCAACAGTTTAATCTTTCGGATGATCAACTTTCCACTAAACAGAGAAGATTATCAAGAAGAATACCTACACATAAAAAAAGTAGCTATATCCAACGGTTTCAACCCAAATTTAGTAGACAAAACTGTTAACAGACTCAACAAAGCTAAGAAAATAAAAGAAACCACCACCCTAGAACCTACAGGAGAAAAAGAGAAAAAACTTTTTAAAAAATTCACCTTCCACCCATCACCCTATAACAAATTCCAAAAAATCTTCTCAAAACACAACATAACTCTTGCACCTCAAAATAGGTTTAATATCAGGAATTTGTTAAAAGGCCCTCCCAAAAATTCAATCACTACCAAAGAAAAACCAGGAATCTATGAGATCAAATGTGAAACTTGCCCTAAAATTTATATAGGAAAAACAAAAAGAAATATTAACATCAGAACTAAAGAACATATGAGAAACATTAAAAATGGTGAAACAGAAAAATCAGCAGTGGCTTTTCATTTTTTGAATACTAGACATGACATCAATTTGGAAACATCTCTAATAAAATACGTTAATCACCCCATAGACCTTTCCGTATGGGAAAAAATCTTCATTAACAAAAATCGTCATAGAGTCATGAATTTTGAAACTCCACCACCGGACATCTTTGACAAGTACATCACGCCATCTATTGACAATACGGAGAAAGAAGAAACCACTACAACTTGCACTAGTCGAGTATCAGCTGAGGATGGGAGCAAGAGCTCTTGAAACATGTCCTGTGAATAAACAGTGTGAGTGAAGCAATGTGTCAATATATTCTCGATTCAATTTTGTACTAATTTGTGCTTCACTGTCCCTACGCTTCTTTCAAGTTTATACTTTGTGTTAAAAACAGACTACAAATAACTTTTTCATTTGATATTTACTTATGTGTGATTGGAGGAATGTAGTAACAGTGACATCAAAATTCATCATAAAAACTATTTGTAGTTGGTTTATTAACACTTTGTCCCTTACATTCTTATATTATCGAGGGAAGCAATGGCTTCCAAAACTAAACTCTGTTTCATATAACCTTGCCCGGCTGAAATGTATCACTCCGCGTTCAACAACCCTCCCCCTCGCCCTAATTGGCTAATGCTTTCGCGCCATAGGCCATAGGCGGTGCCTTCCCATCACATTTAAAACTGCAGTAAACGTCAAATGCCAGGAGATAGCTAAAATCATGCAAATAAGTATATGAAGGCCTGCAAAAATACAAGTTTATAATGAAACTGAACTCACGCGTTATGGAGAATCTGGTAATGGAGTAATCCCCTCCATCTCGGATTCGGATTCTGATTCTGATTCTGCAGTAACAGTTTCGCTGTTTCATTTACAGCAGACAAAATTTTATTTATGTTAGGGAGTTCGTTTCTAAAGAAAAAACTATGCACATGACGACGTACAGCAGTTTTAACGAACTCATCGCATTCTCCGAGCACGCGCTTTTCTTTATTCCTGCGTTTGCCTGGAGTGGTAAGTTTTCCTGTTTTCTCAACTTCACGTCGCGATGTTCCTATGGACCTAACACTCACACCTGTAAGTTCGGAGCACAACTGTTCGACTTCCCTCACTAACAAAGACGGATTCTTCTCTGTGAGTGCATTAAACACATGCAACACAATTCTTTTTTCACCGCTTTGTAATGGCTTACCCTTACGATGCTTCAGCGAAACACTGGCGGTAGACTCTGCCATTATACATATAATAAGTACATGCGCAATAAACGATGGATAAAATAACGTATCTCTCGAACGCGCACAGTTCACCTTCTAATGACAATACATGACTAATCCAGTTCAGAACAAGGTCAGTGATAAAACTCATATAAACAAATATATGTAATTCACTACCGCTAAAGCACGTGCTCTTGTGTAATCAGAAAGGCAGGCCTAGATGCAAAGGAACCTCCTCTTTACTTTGTATAAGAATTAACATGCATTTCAGATAAATTAACTCTGTTGCGTAATATATTTAATTGAAACAGTTATGAAAGTAAATATTTGACAATTCTCTTTCAACATATAAAGATATATCACCATGTTAAATAACGAACTAATTTTTACCACAAAACAGTCTCTACCAAACAGCAGCCAATGAGAGGAGATGAGGTCACGTGACCGTTAAGAGATTACCGGGCAAGCTTACGTGAAACAAGGTATAGTCCCTTGATAATATAAAAATGTAAGTGACAAAGTGTCAATAAACTGACTACAAATAGTTTTTCTGATTGATATTTACTTATCTGTGCATTCTACAGTGTTAACTACACAGATGTGGAAGAGGACTCTTGAAAAATAAGAGTAATTCAAAATATCTCCATGCATCACCAAAGCGTTAAAATAAAAATACAAACTGAATTTTGTATGGAATTATCAACATTTATCCACAGGCTTATTTTCAATAAGACTATTTCCAAACCAAAGTGAAGAAATCTATAGCCAAAACATTTTGTATTATTGGAAACATACAACACATTCTGAACTACAACTTAGCATTAACCTTGAAGCACACATGAAGTATTTAGAAGCATGCAAGTACTATTCTTCTTGTTTGTCTTCTTCTTCTACTTCTTCTTTTCCTCCTCCTCCTCCTCCTCCTCCTCCTCCTCCTCCGCCTCCCCTCTCCCTCTCCTCCTTATTGTTCTTCCTCTTCCTTTTTACCTTCAGCCTTTAAGGTATAGGGGTGTTATTAGCCCAATGATTGTGCTGTTTTTCATTTGGGATTTTCTCCCTTAGCCTTTGAAGATCCCTCTTCACCAAAGGCAGCACTCCCTCAAATTACCCTGTGAGAGACAGGCTGCCACTTCTGCCATCCTCACTGTACAATATACTCTATCTCTGAGGAAGACTGCCATTGTGGTCTTCATCCTTAGTCTGCCCCGGGTATTTTATATCCCCGGCACCCACCATATGTAGTGAGCTTTCCCCTATCTCTCATCTGGGGAAGTGCCCGATGGAAGTGGCAACTCCACACATGGCAAGCCCTATTATCGACACAAAATCCTACCCATATGTATATTGTACAGTGCCATCGTTTCAAGGTGAAACCACAAATCTGACGTATATGTGTTGTGCATGCTCCAGTGCCAACAAACTGTGCATACACAATTTAGTGTTGTGACAGAAAGTTGGCCATGGTAGCTCAATGGCTTAGAGCGACTGGACGGAAACCAGGACATCCGTCGTTCAAATCCTGGCCATGGCATTGAATTTTTCATGTTGACTCTTATCTATCAAAGACCTTAGCCTATATATGGCTAGTGTGAATAAATGATTAATTTCCATCAACTAACTAAACTTTTAGTTGGTTATTTTCCTTCTCTCTCTCTCTCTCTCTCATTCATATATCCATAAACTCATACATGTAAGTATGTACACATTTGCATGCATGCGCAAGCATACACACAAGTGCACTGGTGCACTCTCAGAGTTTTTCTGTTTTTGCTTCTGTTGGATCCAGAAACCTCAAATTATATATTTCTGTTGAAATTCTTAATGAAATACTTCCTTTACCTACTAAGGTCATAATGGTAGATAAAGTAAACTTTTATAATGATTTCAGTACCTCTTCTTGTGAAAATCGACTTTTGGTCTGAACAACTGTGTTGTGTACATGTTACAGCATCCCAAGTGCTTTTTGCAGAAGAATGTGCTTATTTTTCCACATCGTATAATAAATATTTAATTCATAATATATCAGAATGGCAATAAAAGCTTTTTAACATTTCAACATGATTTTTCTAGGCCTCTGGACAGCTGTTACTACAATCTTTAAAATGAGAATGCTACAATATTATTTTTATAACCTGATTTACAGGAGATAACATGTTACTTAAGGAATGTTCTTACTAAAACTGGAGCATTTGGCTGGCAAAGTATTCCTCTCCTTCCTGTATGATATTTGTTCTGAATATCAAAAGAATTATTTTCTTAGTTCCTTAAGATCTTTCTTTAAATATATTTTGGGCTTACCGGTAGCTTCACCCAATGGGGCAGCACAATTAGAGTTGGGAAGACATTCAACAAGGGTTAAAATTGTCTCAAGGGTATTGAAATATCTATACAGAGTTGCAGATTTGGAGGAAAGCAATATTATCAAGGAATGTTTTCTTTTGCAGATGAGAAGCAAATGGGGAGAATCTTGGGCACAAAAAATAAGGCAACTGGTGGAACAGATAGGTATGGGGTATATTTGGAGAAACGAGGAGTATTATTATAGGGGCTTTTGGAAAGAGGTAGAATTAAGGCTGGAAGATTTAGATAGCCAAGTTATATTTAACAGTGTAAGGGAGAAAAGATCATTGAGGATATATAAGGAAATAAAGACAGTGTGGGTGAGGGAGAAGTACATAGATGTGTGTAATAAGTTAGGGCGAGAAGTATTTGCCTGGGCAAGTACAGGAGTTAGAAATTTGAAAGGTATTAGATATGAAAAGGATACAAGGAAATGCCCAATGTGTGGAGAAGAGGATACAGATTGGCATAGTGTATTTTATTGCAAACAAACAAAGATATGGAGAGAACAAATTTGGCAACAAAAGTGGAACAGTTTTAGGGATGGGGGGGAGGTATTAATAATAATAAAAAATGTTATTGGTAAAAGGAGAAAAGAATGTAAGAAATATAGGTGAATATCTGGGGAAAGTTAGAGAGAAATGGTTAAGATTGATGAAGAATAAATAACAATTAAGGGCTGGAAAACCAGAACGAGGGATACAAGGGAGAGGAGGGTCATCAATACACGGAAAACCAGGGGTTATGTGTATTGGGACCGAGACTCGAGGCAAGCAGGTAGGAAGGGTATGTTAAATGTGAATAAGTCATTTTGTTATTGTGTGAAAGAAATGTTATAAATGTCAATGTATCAATGAAATTGTATGTAGAAGAAAGATGAGAAATAAATATAAATACAAATAAATATAGTTCCTTAACTGAGCAGATGTTCAGGTGTTATTTCTTGTAAATCAAACTTCAATTAGATATTTGTTAGGCTAAATAAACACAGTGGCAGACTTTGTTTAGGTCTGTAAGATGTGTTGGTCCAAGATACAGTGTCTCAAAAGCACTCATACTTTAAGGTAAAGGAATACAAAGTGGTAGCAGCATCAGCAAGGAAGTCCTTCAATAGCTTGCTTCCTTTATTGTGGTATATATTGGGAAAACCACCACAAAAATAAAAGCCCTCAAATAATGAAACAGAATCTCTTAAACCAATTAATTTCTTGTTTATATTTTTTAAAATTAACATTGCTTGAAACAGCAATTCATCATATGCTTTGTGCCAGGTGCTTGAGATTTAAATAAAGTACTGATGCTGATACTGATGTTGATTTCTATAACTTGACTGATTCCAGAGCCAATGTTGGAATTTTTTGCTCTACACCTGGAATTGCTGTGTGCAGAGCTGTTCCGAGAAAAGTTGCAGCACATATGCTTTTCACAGGGATGCCTTTGGGAGCCCAGGATGCATTGCAGTCTGGACTTGTTAGTAAGGTGGTTTCACAAGAAAGTTTAGGTATGACACTACTACAAGTTCTTAAACAATGTTCTGAAACAATTACAATTTAAGATATCTATCAACTTTTGTACCACTGATCTGATTCCACAGCCTTGTAAGATATATGAGAGGTAATAATATTATGTATGTGTAATAGAAAACCTTCCACACTTCACATAAAATATTTGGAATCTGTTTCTGTGTGGTTAAGAATTAACCTCATTGTTTATGCCTTTTTTGATTTGAATTTAGTTTGAAAGTATTTGGAAATTGCTTGATGTATTTGAGGGATATACAGAAGGTGTTTTAATAGGATTTCAGTCTCAAACATTTAATTATATCTTATCCCTCGTGCACTTAATTTACATTTCGAATTTAGATATTTATAGATACAGCATATGACTTTATTTATAAAAAGAGCAGTTTTTTTCTCTATTGCAAACTTGATGGTTTTTCTTATATTCAGAAGTTTTGCTGCATCTTCTGTACATTGCTCTCTATGACAAAAGCATTATCAGTATAGTGGTACCACAGCTTAAACATCCAAGGGAAGGCATTCATGACTGTTGTTTCCATTGAGCCAGAAAGGCAGATTTCCCACAGCCAGACATGATTTTTATTGGAAAATGTACCATTGAAGGTACATTTATTTTATATGTGTTTGGAGGAGTTTAGTAACAGTGATGTCAAAATTAATCGCAAAAACTATTTGTAGTTAGTTTATTGATACTCGTCACTTACTTTTTGATATTATTGAGAGACTAGTTTCAAAGGCAATCACCTTCATTTTCAATCTCTTTGCAACTGGCATCTTGTTGTCTGCTCTCCTCTCTCTGATGGTGGAACTATGAAATTTTTTGTCAAATTATCTACTGGTGGGATTTCAAAGCTCATTACGCGATCCTTATTTTTCCATATGAATATGTTCTCCTATGTTGTCAATTTATTTTGGTTTATCACTACTTTTAATAATTTTGGATTTGGATCAATGTCATGATTTTCATTCCAAAAATGAAATGCTGCTGCTGACTTATCTTTTTATCTTCTTGAACGTATTTATGAGTGCATTTAAAACACAAATTAAAAAGGCCTTCCCATTGATCTTCAGAGTTTGGTATAGATATGTTGACAGCATCTTTTCAATTGTATCAAATAAACATTTAGATGATGCATTAAAATTAGTCAATCTGCAAGAAGAGATTATCAAATTCACAATAGAAAAGGAAATCAATGGACAACTCTCTTTCTTGGATCTAAATATCATAGGAACAACACAAAAATAAAATTTGGAATTTACAGGAAACCAACATATTCAGAAAATTACATAAAAAATAATAGCTACAACCCAATTATACATAAGCATGCAATAATAAACAGCCTTACACACAGACTAGTCAACATACCCATGGAAAAAGAAGAATACATCAAAGAACAAAAAGCCATACTACACATAGCAGAAGAAAATGGATACAACAAAACTCTGGTGTTGAAGAAAATTAGAAAAGCTAAACTAAACAAAATCATTAAGGAAGCAACCACATTTACAAAATAAAAAGAAAGCAACAGCATATTCTGTTCATTCACATATCACCCAAAAACATTTAATAAATTTAAAAAGATCTTCAAGGAACAAAATATAATCTTGGCACATAGTAATAGACACTCAATTTTAAAATTGCTAAATTCAAAAACAAAAGATGAAATCTCATCAGTTAACAGATCCGGAATATACCAAGTAAGTTGTAAAAATTGTGAAAAATGCTACATAGGTCAAACTAAAAGAAATCTAAAAACAGAGTCAAAGAGCACTTTAGAAACATCAGATTGAAACAAGAAGAAAAGTCAGCAGTAGCATTTCATTTTTGGGATGAAAATCATGACATTGATCCAAATCCAAAATTATTAATAGGAGTAATAAACCAAAATAAATTGACAACATGGGAGAACATATTCATATGGAAAAATAAGGATTGCGTAATGAACTTTGAAATCCCACCAGTAAATAATTTGACAAAGAAGTTCATAGTTCCACCACCAGAGAGAGAGAGCAGACAACAACAGATGCCAGTTGGAGAGAGGTTGAAAATGGAGGCAATAGCCTGTGAAACTAGTCTCTCAATAATATAAAAGAGTAAGTGACGAGTATCAATAAACCAACTACAAATAGTTTTTGCGATTACATTTATTTTGTTGGATGCATAGATTCAGTAGCTTTAGGTGCTCTTCTATTCCATTTGTATGCTTTCCTATGGGTTTTACACATATTCGGATAGTTACATTTGAAGCCAGTGAATATGTTTCTGCTGCTGCTACATTTTAATTTTTTCTGTTAGATCCTGGAAAGAATGAGTATTTGAATGTATATTGGTGAATTGTTGTTTGTAATGGGTCATATTACTTTTCTTGGTTAACAAAGTGTTGGTAAACCATAGATCCTTAGCAAAGTTGATTTGGATTCATCATGTCAGTGGCCATGACAACAGTGTAAGGTCACAAGGACATTTGGTCGAACTTTTAGGACCAACAAGATTGTAGTGTGGACTATGGTTGTTATGGAAGTATGTATTTTATTGATTAATAAAGAAATCATGTTTCAAAACTTGATTCATGAAGAATAGATCTTTTAAACCAACAAGATAATGAGTAAAACATTCAGCAGGCATTTTGTATCAGTTAAAATTTGGTCTTGCCAACTTAAAATTTCTGATCAAGTGTCCTTGTGATCTTACAGATTGTCAGCTGTATTTCCATTTAATTCTTTCTGACTTACTATTGAGCTGTTGAACTGTTAAAATTAATACTACTTACAAGTGGAGAAAAGTATATACAAGGTTGACTCACTTGCCTAATTTTAGTAACAATGGCACTCCACTTTCTGAAATACTTCTTTTTATTCTATATGTTAAAATTAAGATTTTATTTTATGGATGCTCTTCAGCTACTATACTTCTTAGTGTCCCAATCTATACAGGGCATTAAAGACTGCTTAAATTTTGCTCAGGGACTTCTTTTTCAGCCTTGAGGTTCTTTTTATGTCATAAATGAATGATATGGCACCATCAGCTTTATTTCCCTTCAGAAGGAAGCCATGCTAAGGAAAAATGCACCACCCTCTGCCAAGTTTGAACCTGTGATCTCAGGAACTGGAGGCAAAAATGTTATCCTTAAACCATTGAGGGCGATTGACTGTTTTGTTGAATGAACTTTTGCATACTTGTGGAAGGGTATTTTCTGCTTCAAAATGTCCTTCACTTTAAGATTTCTATGCAGTCTTTACTGTCAAAATTACTACATTGTTGCCTTTATTAGATTTTGTCTACGAGGGATTTTCCAAAAGTAAGTTTTAGCATTTTTATCACACTGAATCTTTATTGCCAAATAAAACTACACCATGGCACCATGAACTATACACCTTGCACTATTTTTCGACATAGTTGCCACCAACATTGCAACATTTTTTGTAGTGTATCAGTTTGAAGAAGTCATCTGGTAAGACTCTGTGTTCTGCGATGCAAGAAATCATCGCATAGCCTGCTCCACCTCATCATTGTTTTGGTAATGACGTCTTGAGAGAGGGGCTTACAATGTGGGGGACAGGTGAGAGTCTGAGAGGCAAGATCGGCGCAGTAAACAGGGTGATCCGATCTTTCCCATCCGAAGAGATGAATTTGAACTTGTGTTAGCCTTGCTCTGTATGGTCTTACATTGTCCAGGAGCAGAGCCCTTGTCTCTTTCATTGAATGGTGGATCTGAGTTTGGTGAGGATGTCACAGTAACATGCCACATTGATGGTCCCTTCATGGAGGAAATCAAGGAGAATCACACCTTTCAAATCTCAGAACTTTGTGGCCATAACCTTTCATGCGGAGGGTGACAATTTGAATTTTCTCTTCACTGGTGAATTCAATGCTTCCACATCAAAGGCAGCCTTGGTTTCTGGGATAAAGTGGTTCACCCATGTCTCATTGGCTGTGATGATTCTGAACAGGAACTCGTATCTTCTCGCTTGTACTGCATCAAGTGATCAAGGCTGATTACCATTCTTGCACTGTTGTGATCCAGGGTCAGGTTTCTCGGCACCCATCTTGCAGACACTTTTCAGTAACCCAAAACATTGTGGAGCATGTGTTGGACCTGAGCATGACCAATACCCAGTGTGGATGGCACTTCTGATGCCGTTGTGCACCTGTCTGTTAACACATGGCCTGTTAGCGAAGTTGCTTTCATTCATGAATGTGGAGGAATGCTCACTTCGAGCTGCTCAAAAGTTGTTAGCACATGTCCGTCTCCCATTGTGATGTATATTCGAATAACCTCGGCATGCCGATCTGCTACGTATCTCTCTTCTTTGGTGCTCTGCACATGCATCATTCCTCCTCCACTGATGCTCCTTCTGCCGTTGAACCAACAATGGATGTGCTTACTTATCTGATTTTTTGTTCCACCTGGTGTACCATCTTCTCATTTAAAAAGAAATGGTAAAACTTACTTTTAGAACGTCCCTTGTAAGCTCGGGTTTTCTTTTAAGTGATTTTAGCTGAGTTATATATTGTTCTTGAATTGCTGAACAGTATTTTCTTGTTGCAATGCTACTTTCTGCTTCACTTAAGACTAGGGTGGCCATTTGTATATTGGCTACATAATCTAGGTTCTATTTTGAATATCTATGCCATTTTTAAACAATTGAAATACTCGGATTATTTTATTGTATTGTTTTGTCTGTTATCATCATTTTGTTTTGTTATTGTCATCAACATTTTTCCGGGCTGGCCCTGCAGCTCAGTCGGTAGAGCACCTTCCTGCCCTGCTAGGGGTACCGGGTTCGATTCCCGGCTGGGGGTGGCGATTTTTCTCCAATCAAGATGATTCAAGTATGAATGAGAGTGTGAATGTGTGCGTGATCTAATGATACAACCCAACGATTACGAGTTAACACCATTGATATCTTCCAAAAAAGAACGGCTGCCAATATGACTGCTACAGTTAAAGGCGAGGGTATACATGGGGGGGGGGGGGGGGGGAGAACCGTTTTTCCTTCTTATACATCTTTGATAATGAATATTCTCATTTTAATTCAATAATATGATGTCTAACATGATATATTTGTACAAGAATAGGATAATGTTTTTAAATGAGAGATAAAACTATAGTAAATTTTTATACTCTTGCTTGCCTCATGTACCACATTTTTGCATAAAAACCTATTGTCAGGCATTTGCGTGCTCTATCAGTCGCAATATTTTGGAGCAAAAATCACCTGTGTAATTTACCTTATATAGCTTCTACTCTGAAAAATATAATTATTTAGCAGAGGTTCTGTTGTACTATTCCTCATCGGATAATTAAATTTACAATATTACTGTGGTCTTTAAATGTAGACAATATTTCAATAGCAAATTATTATACAATGTTAAGTCAAATATAAACTGGACTTCAGCCCATCATCTCAGAAAACTCCAGCAGATTATATTGAAGGTCGGTGTATTATAATTGGGTTAACCTGCTTCGTATTTCTCTCCCTCTGCCCCTCTCTGCAGTACAGCTATGAGTGAGTGAGCAATAGGTTCCATTAGATGTAGCACAACACATCATAAAGCTTTTAATGAAGGAGGGTGTAAAACTATCTGAAACTTTGAATAGGTTGACAGCGCAGTTTGGGAATGCTAAACTTTCTCACACCCATGTGTTTGGGCCAGTTTAAGTTCAAGTATGGGTAAGATATGTGAAAAATGAAAGACACAATCAATGCTCAAGAACAAACCTCACAGATGATGACATCCATATAGTTCATCACTTTGTTAAAAGTGACTGGCAGTTGATTGTTGATGAAATCACTTTGTAGCTGGCATCAACCATGGGAGTGCTAATATCATTATCACAGAGCATCTTGGCTTCAGAAAAATTTCTGTAAATGGATTTTAAGGTTGTTGACCAGAAACCAGAAAGAGAGAAGTTTGCAAATCTGTGAGAGAGTTCTGATCACACTTGAACACTCTCCCTACAATCTGGGTTTGTTCATTGTGATTATTTTTTGTTTGCTCCTTAAACATTGGGAGATAAATATTCTGAGAACAATCAAGAATTCAAAGATCATGTGTGCAACTGGATGACAACTCAAACTTAAAGTTCTTTTGAAGAAGCAATCTACGGCAGCCACGTAACTCGCTTGCTGCGGTGCATGTACTGGGCTACAAGCACCGTGTTGTCTCACTGCGTGCTTCGCACAGTTTGTCTTCCGTAGCAGTGGCGGTCCGTACTTCAGTGTCAGTTTGATATGGAAGGGCACTCAAAGCGAAGGGTACCCTAGCCGACAAATTATTTCAATCGTGATTGGGAAACTGAGTACTTCTTCATGGAATGTAGCAGTGGTGTTATTTGTTTATTTTGCCAGAAAAAAATTGCAAGTGCTGAAACAATTTAATCTTCAGTGACATTTTAATACATTGCATGCAAATGATTATTTGGCCCTATAAAGAGAAGAACGCACTGCAGAGATACAAAACCCTCAGAGAAAAGATCACATTGCCGGAAGAGGAACAGGATGAAGGGGATGGCGGAGTGGTAGAAATCTCAGTTTATGTGAGTTACGAAATAGCACTAGAAATTGCCAGATCTTCTAATAGTTTTTCTGATGGTCCACTTATTAAACGATGTATGCTTATAGCTGCAAGTAAATTCACCCCTGTCAGTGTTCACCAATTCGAGTGTGTCAGTCCGTCACCTCATACTATTTCACGCAGAATTGTGAAAACTAAAGGATTTCAGAAGGCAAGAGTGTCTACCGAAAACTGAATGCATCAAATTCTTAATTGAAACTGTATATTCGTTTAATATGAAGTATTCTGTGTAATATTATCACTATATAGTAAATATTATTTTCTTTATTTGGTATTTTTCAATTGTCTCAGGATCAAAATTGTGCTAATTTTCACAAAGTACTGTTTCATTCTTATAATTAAAAATACTGCTTTTATATGACATCATTTGGTTGTATAGGATTGAAGGCTATAATAATCTTACTTGTATTGGGTTGTTTTATATATAATTTAATAAGAAGTACCAGAGAGATATTAAACCACGTATTATACAGTTTCTAGATTATTCCTACTAACATATCCTTAATTATTTAATAGTAACACAAGTGCAAATTGCGGATAGCCACTGCGTGAGGTAGTGATTGGCATATCTCCCTAGCACTCACCAGCAACGACTAGGCACGCCAGCACCATGCAAACTGTATAGGCACACCGTGCATGTCAGTTGGCAGAGCCTGATCTACTGCTTCCAAAATGGTAGAGAAATGTATAGTGTGCAGGATACTCTGTTGAGAGAAGTTTGAAGTTTTATTTGTGTTTTTTCATGGGCAGAAAATGTTAATAAAAATGTGTGGTTTATATTTGACTCACCCTTGTATTTATTTATTTGTTTATTTGTTTGTTTGTTTATTTGTTTACTTATTTATTTGTTTGTTTATTTGTTTTTGTGTGTGTGCGCGCATGCGTGGGTGCGTGTGTGGGCGTGTGTTTTCGTGTGTGTTCGCGTGTTCGTTTCGTTTCGTTTCGTTCATTTATTTATTTATTTTATTATTTATTTATTTGTTTGTTTATTCGTTTATTTATTAATCGTCCAACTGAACAAATGCATGTTATGGGACACGTCAGAAATATACATATTTTACAAATCAGAAAAGAACAGACATTCTAATAATACTTATGTATAATATTAAGGAGACAGATTTACATGTGCTAAAATAACCAGAAAAGAACACACATTCTAATAATACATATGTATAATATTTACAGTGATTCTATATGAACTACAGATTTACATATGTTAAAATACTCTTGTTTGTTATAAAAACAATGAGTGTACATGAAATCCTTAGGTCTATTTTTAAATTTATTGATGTTGGTTACATTTTTAATGTTATGTGGTAAGTGATTATATAGAGTAATCCCGTTGTATGTGACACTTCCTTCAAACAAAACAGTGTTGTGTGGTATTACCGAGAGGTGACTATTGCTTCGAGTGTAGTAATTATGTACCTGTGAATTTAGTTGAAACTCCTCTAAATTATTCTTAACATACACCAAGACTTCATATATGTATATGTAGTTTTACCATAAAACACTGTTCTTTTATATCTTGAGAAAAATTTAATTCAAAACCAATGCATAAAACACCTCAGATTCTCCCTCCCCAATTTTGATGTAATTGCATTTTTGATGATGATTTTGGTCTGTCATAAACTTTTATAACATATTAAGTCTATGACATTTAGATAGGTCTGCATATCTGAATTTATGTCCTCTAATTTTGAATTACCCTATATATTGCTCAGATGCAGGATTTTGCTTTAATTGACTGTAGAAACTGGCTCAATGTCAATTCATCTAGGATATGACAAATTTAATACACAGCTGATATATGGATTTCATGTAGAATTGCATAACAAGTAACTGATATATAAATCATCAAAATAATCATCACTAATCCAACCAATTAGGGGCATCTCTTCCCTTTTCAATTACTCATTAGTGCAGTGAAGATTAATTTAATGCTCTAAATTTTTTCAGAAGAAGAATTACAGAAGATTACTGATGCTATTTGTGCTAAAAGTCGTTCAGTCTTAGAACTGGGAAAGAAGTTCCTCTATGAACAATTGGAGATGGACATCAAAACAGCTTATAGGTATGTGCAAGGCTACTAGTAGAATAGTTTTGTAATGTCTCCATTGAACTGGGCTTCATTAGTGAACTAAAACACAGTTTAGCCTCAATATTTTTCTATAAAATATTAAGCAAAGGAGTGTTATTATGAAATATCATTTTAATAAATGGGAGTTAAATAAGTTGTAAAAATATTCTGTAATTGGAATTAATGAGTGGTATAAAATAGCAACACAATTAATCCACTAATCTTTTAGTCTTTTAAGTGTTTCGTTTAGTCCTTAATATGTGTACTATTATTTATGTGGTTTGCATTCTGGCTATGGCATTGAATTTTTTGTTTTGAATCAACCTTTTTAGTGTCTACATATGGCTAATATGATAGAACAATAATCAAAACACTGATTAATTAAAATTATACTATGAGTCGACTGAAACACTTTGTACTTCACATACCACAAATTTTCTTTAAACACATTTCACCTCTATTTGAAGATATTATCAAGAAATTGTTGACTGGCTAGAGCTTTGGTGTTCCAGCTGATCATGGTTTTCCATAGATGAGTCGACAATTTCCTGATAATACATTTAAGTGGAGGCGAAACACATTGAAAGAAAATTTGTGGTATGTGAAGTATAGGGTATGTCAGTCGACTCATTGTATAATTTTAAGTATTACATTACTTCACAATGTTAATTCCAATTTACCTTTTCAAATTAAAACACTAATGATTTGTATTTTAACCTTTTGAATTGCAAAGAATAATAACGGCCATCTGGGACTATCTTAAAATGTTTCTGCTTCAGTTTATGTTGAGTATTTATTTTATTGTCTTATGCTTCTCTCAACATTTTACATGCAGAGTGTTTTCTGAAGCATAGTTTTAGGTTAAAATTGAAGTTTCTATACAGCAGTAGATGACTTGATATCTTGGTATCTGTCTTTTAAAATGCATGCATGTTGATAAAAGAAATTGAAATTGTATAGTCAATGTCTGAAAAAGTTGCCTTTACCCCTATATTTGTAATTTAATGATTGTTAATATTAGCAGTTTTATATGTTTTCAATGAGAATGGCTGGTAGGTGTAGAGGTATGATTTGTTAATTCCCATAAGAGATTAGAAAAGATGCCATACACTTGAGTTACCAGAATATTTGGAAATTACTTGCAGTGACAACTGGAGAAAAAAAGGATAGCCTTTGCGTCCCGTTTTTGCATGATGCCTGAGGTAGTCAAATGATGAAAATGTAGAATAAAAAGAAGTATTTCAGAAAGTGGAGTGCCATTGTTACTAATTTTAGTAATGATGAAAATGTGTTTGAGGGTAGCAAGTGATGGTGATGCTTTGTCCATAAAGAATTTTACTTACTGCTGAGAAATTGAAATTAGCTTTGTTGGAGCAAGGTGAGACTTTACCAACTGCCTATGTTTAAATGCTCTTTATCTGTCATGTTTGTATGTTTAAGAAAAACCTCTTTGCAGGAGAAAGGTTTTAAATGTAGTGCTTATTGCTGTTTTCTCAATGAGTAATTCCAATATTCAATTTGATAAGAGTATAATTTTTGTAGTTTAATGATTTTGTGTAATCATTAAATGTCTATAGGTATCCACCTTGAAAAGGGGAAATAAGGATGATGTTTTCACCACAGCTACATGAAGCCTGGCACATACCACTGTCATTTCAGTGGATCACATGTGGTAGGGTGTGCATTTTAATAGTCTGTGTAAATGTTTACATTCAGTGGTCATGTCCCAGTGGTCACACATGCTTTTATCAAGCACGTTACAGAAATTCTATAAACAACAACATTCAGTAGTCGTGTCCTAATGGTTACACATGCTTTCATCAAGCATGTTACAGAAATTCTATAAAACAACAACATTTAATGGTTCTCCCATGGATAAAAACTACATTAGAGCACATCGCGGATCATGAAAGCCCCAGATTTTACTTGCAGTTCAATCAAGAAATACTTATATGAAACTTATCCATAAAATGAGCCTTTGTTATGTGCAGTAGTATTATCTTGCTTAAAATACTTGTAATTATGCTCTTTCTCTATTATATGGCTATGGACTTAGGACTATATCAGTCTCATATATATCACAAAGTTGACTGTTTGTCATTACCATTTGGCCCAGTAATTCTGGGGACATTGATAACAAATAAGAATTCAATTTTGAGCCATGGGGATAATATTTTATTTAGACTTTTATCACTCCAATATTGACTGCTCTGGCTGTTAGCATAACCACTAAAGTAAAATTAAGCCCTGTCGGTAAAGAAAATTGAATAAGAATAAACTTCTATCTTGAATAGCATGTTGACACTATTTGCAAAATTAAGTTTTAAAATATGCTAGATATTAATCAATGGGCAAGATGAACCTTATACGATTTTAATTTAAGTATTTTTGTGTTCATTATAAGCAGATGATTTTGTCACACTTACCTCCTATGTTAAATGCTTCGTTGACTTGCTTAGACCATTTTAAATAGACACATATTTCATTTAATTTTTCTTCTGCTGATTCATAATACACTTTCTCTGAGTTTCTTTATCTAAAACTGACCTGGTAGTTTCTAATTTCTCTTGCAATCTATTATTTATCTTAGAAGAAAGGAATAGGTGAATAAAGAAATTTTCTATGCAATAATTAGTCACTTACAATTTGACTTTCTAATAAACTTGCAGTAAATTAAAGTTTTTCTTTCTTCAACTGTATACAGTATCATTAATCAAAAAATAAATAAATGTTCATCACACTGCATTAAAAATTCTCCAGTTTCTTTCTTAGTGGAAAGCTGCTATATATACAGCTAATATGGCTTCTTTTTTCTTTTAAGTTAATGTCCTCCAACATAGGTTATATCGGACAATGAGTGAAATGGATGAAATAATGTGCCAAGAGCCCAAGACCCTTAGATCTTAGAGTTACCTCACATTCATCATTCAGGATATGGGAAAACCCCAGAAAAATACATATCCAAGTAACTCACACTGACCAAGATACAAACTTGGGACCTCTTGAATGCGAGGTGGACGTATTATACCCACACCACAGTGGTGGGCGATATCAGCTTTAGATGTGTATGAAGATGGAGCAGAATAAATTCCCATTAGAATAGGAAATCTTTGAATAGTAGCAAAATTGAATTAAAGAGGCTTCTTTTGTTTGTATTGTTTACTTGGTCCTGTCACTGAGCAGTACTCCAGGGCATAAAACATGTCATACAGAAAAAACCCTTACCAAATCAACATAAATCATTTTAACTACCACCACCATACATCAAAACAGACTTTTTAAAAGATTTTTTACACTTTTTATTCACCACCATCAAATATATAACATCTGTAACATTTGACTGAAAGAGGAAAACATTTTAACAACAACTACTACTACTACTACTACTACTACTACTACTACTACACACAATATCATACAATTACTCGTCACCAACATACCTGAAAATAGTGCCTAGATTGACATGTGAGATCAAAAAAAGGAAATTAGATTTTAAAAAATCATGCACAAACATGCCACATAATCCAAGAAAATATGACAACCATTTGTTTATGGGGATAACAATATATTAAACCAATAGAATGATACATTACATTCCCTTCATAGCAATAGACACTTTAACTATCATCCATAAGTTCCTGTAACAAGTAATAGGCCTTGCTACAGATATAGATTTTAAGAGCAGAGTTATACTTAACCATTTTCCCTGAAGATAGTAATTTTAGGTATTTTGGAAGAGCGTTGAATATTCTGACACATTCATAATATACTCCTTTTCTGGAAACAAGTCAATTTAGCACAGGGTTTGTATAAATCCATTCTCTGTCTAGTATTTATGCTATATATATTAATATTTTGTGAAAAGTAGTCTTGATTTTGTATATGGAAACACATAAGCATAAAGATATATTCACAAGGAAGTATTAAAATATTCAGCCTTTGAAACAGACCTTTACATGGAGTCGTAATGTTGATGCCACATTGCTCTGATGGCTCTCTTCTGCAATATAAATATTCGCTTACTCTCCACCGAGTTACCCCAGAATATCAAACCATATTTCATTACTGAACAAAAGTATACCTGAACTAGTATACCTGTTTTAATGTCTGAATTAGACAGAAAGAGTTCAACGACCTAAGTACAAAAGTAGCCGAACTCAACTTGGGTATGATACAAATAAGTAAAATATTTATTTCTTCTCTGGGAACATCTCTGAATAATTTGTTACTCTGTTAATCTTTAACTGACAATAAACATTGTATTCCATTGATGGATATGGTAATGCAAGTTGGTAGGCTTTGGCAGATTAGTTATCACATTGAATGGTAAGACAGATGTGTTGACGTAAAAAATTATAGCAAGGAGTCTATTTAGTATAAGATGATATGATTTATTAAGTACTAAAAGAATACATATTGGGCTACCTCTGAGATGGGCCCTGGCCCCTTTGCTAATAGGGCAGCCCTTCAACAGAATTACATATTTGGTGCATATTTACTCCTTATTACAGTAATTGCTTTCCCTTTACAATATTATCATTAACTAGTTTTTGGCATTTGCCAAATTTTTGTCTACTCTTGTTAATTACTTGTTTAAACTTATTTAAACTATTTTTCACTGGGTGTGGTTTTACTTAACCTCACTTTTCATATTTCTCACTTGCATTTTCACACTTTCCTCTTCTTATGTTCCTTTTCCCTATTACAAATGATTTAACTTTAGTAGTAACTTTTCCAATTGTTCTTCCAGTTACCTATTATTTTGTCACATTTTTTTTCATATCTTCTCATCTATTTCTCACAACCCCACTCTAATCTCTCTTTCCTTTCTGTGATTTGTACAGCTGTATTAATTTTTCCCTATTGTAAAATTTTTTACCTTTCCCTGACCATTATTTACCTCTTATTTCAAGATCTTATTACTATCACTTCACTCAACATGGATTTACTTGACTCCACTTTTTTCTTAAGTTCTCACTTCCATTTTTCCCTCCCCCTGGTTATCTACTGTTTTCTTCACATTTGCTCATATCTTTTTCTTTATCTCTCACAGTCTCATTCTATTCTTTCCTTTCTGCAATTTACCTTTAGAGCCCTATTTTTGTCTTCTTATTTTTCTACTTCACTCCACTGACCGCCTTTTCTGAGTTGTCTCCCTCTTTTCTTCTGTTTGCAATGTTCATCATTTTCCCTCCCTCAATGCACACATCATGTTTTCTGGACATTCACACCAAATATCGAAGTCAGCTTGTTACACTGCTGCATCAACACTCATGCTCTGCATTTTAAATATTGCTTATGCTGCTTCTCTGCCCATCAATCCATTTTGCTGTTTCACATAATTATTAAATCCTTGTTTCTTTGCCTTACTCCTTTGTTCAATTAGTCTCTTCCTTTGTTCTCTTTGCTCATAAGATAGATCCTTGATATAGATAGATGTTACTCTTAGCTTTATTGTGTGTTTTAATGCTTCTGTTACCAGTTCCACATTGCTGAATTTCACCAATATCCCAATTGTAAAAGCATTCCCACTGTTTGATGCCTCGGTTAATTATCCCTAGTCTCTTTGTTAGTAACTGCTGTATCTCCTGAAATGCTCCGATTCCTTTTCGCTGTTCTACCCCAGAAATTATTAAGTTGTATCTTCTCATGAAGTCTTCCATACTTACCATTCTTCTTTCCATTTTTATCATGTTTATTATCTTCTCCAGCTCTTTATTTTAATCTCTAACTCTTTAAATACATAAAATATGAAGCTATTAACAGTGAAGCAAACAAATATACACAAATATAACAATTTGTAACTTAAAACTTCACTTATCTTATAAGAAATGATGATTTTCTTATAAATTGTCCGGGATCGCGATTGCATGTAAAACTTTCACACATCCTCAGCTGGAAATAAAGCTGTTGTCATCATTACAAATGCTAGATGTTCATATGTTCTTGTTAGACTGCCAAAATCTGAAAATGAAACAAATTTAAAAACAGAATTGCCTGCCGGTATTTCAAAATTCATTTTGCGATGTTTGTTTTTTAAAATAAATATCTTTTCCCAAACCATTAAATCTATCGGACCATTTAATTGTTTTAATAATTTAACTTCTGGATTTATTTCATGGTGAAATGACCGAAAATGATCCACTACGGCCGATTTATCAGTCTGTTTATACTTAATGTTACAAAACTGTTCTTTTGTTCTGGCTTCCAAATTACATTTTGTCCTTCCAAAAACATTTTGTCCTTTTGTCCTTCCTTTGTTTCGATTGTGATAAAGTTTATATTGGAAGGACAAAACGTAATTTGGAAACCAGAACGAAAGAACATTTTCGCAACATTAAGTATAAACAGACTGATAAATCGGCCTTAGTGGATCATTTTTGGTCATTTAACCTTGAAATAAATCCAGAAGTTAAATTATTAAAACAATTAAATGGTCCGATAGATTTAATGGTTTGGGAAAAGATATTTATTTAAAAAAAAAAAAAACATCGCATAATGAACTTTGAAATACCGGCAGTTGATTCTGTTTTTAAATTTGTTTTATTTTCAGATGTTGGTAGTACTAACAAGAACATATTAACATCTAGCATTCGTAACGATGACAACAGCTTTGTTTCTGGCTGAGGATATGTAAAAGTTTTACATGAAATCGCAATCCCAGACAATTTATAAGAAAATCGTCATCATTTCTTATAAGATAAGTGAAGTTTTAAGTTACAAACTCTAACTCTTTGTTATGCCACTTGCTCCATTTTTGTTTAAATCTCATAGCCAGATCATTATTTCTTGATTTCTTGTAACTTCTCCCATCTGCTTTGCAGTTGCTATATCACTTAGATCCTTTTTCCTCACTTCTGTGGCAGCAACTGTGCTGCACGTCCATTCTCCTCCATTTCCAGCTTAGTATTCCCTCTATTTGGTATAAGAAAATTATCTTCAATCGAATATAATGAGCAAAAGCCAGAGTAAAGATTAGAGCAGGAACTTTCTACATTACCACCTTAAGGCATGACCCCTCTTGAGATACTACTTACCATGCAAACTCTAAGAAGCAATGAAACACTGAGAAAACATTATTCAGTATAAGTTAACAATTCCATACTCTTCCTTCCTCCCTTACTCCCTTCCTCCCTCCCTCCCTCCCTCCCTCCCTTCCTCCCTCTCTCCCTCCCTTCCTCCCTCTCTCCCTCCCTCCCTCCCTTTCTCTTTTTCAAGTGGGAGGTGTATTCAGAGTCACTTATAACTACTATTCTCTAAGACATAATGGTCAGTGCTCCAGAAGCATGCAAAAACATTCAGTTTTCAATCAGGGCCAGAATTTTTCAATAATGGAAAATTTCTATCAGTTGTTTATAATTAATTGCTTCAGAGCTAATTTTCCATGAAACCATGGTTAACTACCGATACTATGAAAACTTCAAGTACTAATCTTGCTCACATGCTGTTTGCTTGCAGGAAGTGAGTTTAGAGTATATTCAGCTATGCAATACTGGTTAATTGCATTCACTTTCACATCAAAACTGCACTTCCATTTGCAGAACACTTTAAAATATTATTTTGTTTGAACACATATATAGAAAACTTAAGCATTGGGTAGCTCTTTACATAACTTTAGTGTGGCAATCCTACATTAAAAGGTAAAATTTGCTAACCGTTTATCATACATAATCAACATGTTCCCTATTGAATCAGTCAGCTTATCAGTGCATACATTAAGAATTGCATAAAATAGCTTGCAGAAACTAGTACAAATAACATTTTGAAAATGAAAAGGCTGCTTCTTTGATTCAACAGCATTTATTTATTTATATATTTATTTATTTATTTATTTATTTATTTATTTATTTATTTATTTATTTATTTATTTATTTATTTATTTATTTATTTATTTATTTATTTATTTATTTATTTATTTATTTATTTATTTATTTATTTATTTATTTATTTATTTATTTATTTATTTATTTATTTATTTATTTATTTATTTATTTATTTATTTATTTATTTATTTATTTATTTATTTATTTATTTATTTATTTATTTATTATTTATTTATTTATTTATTTATTTATTATTTTGTAATTTATGTCCTCCAACGTTAAGTCATATCGGATGATGAATGGAAAGGCTGAAATGATGCTCAAATGAGGCCAGGGTCCATGGAGCTTGGAGTTACCCGACATTCGTCTTTTAGGATAAGGGAAGAGCCCGGAAGAAACCTCGTCCAGGTAACTCACCCTGACCGAGATTCAAACTCAGGACCTCTTGAATGAGAGGCAGACATGCTACCATCTATGCTACCATTGGGGGCTCACAACATTTAGGTTTCCTGTTCCTGCCTCTATGATAAAATATGTTTCAGAGACATTGTTAACCATCAGTTCTTTAACAGCAGTGTGATGAATGTTTAATAACTCTAGAAACATATCTAGAATTATACTGAACAATTTTAATCATAGTAGTTGTAATACAGAGTAAAATAAAGCATCTTCTGATAAATGAGGGTGCATATTTTCTTAATTTCAAATTCATGCTTATTGGATTTACTTAACTTGCTTATTTAAGGATGATTTTTGGTACTGAAAGGTAAATTAAAATTGCTTTTAGTTTTAAATGCAGTTATAATAGTTGTAATAAAAGGCTCTATTTTCATTATAACCTATATTAATACTTCTGTTGTTAAGTATTTATTTTAAAATGTCTGAATTTGATAGAAACAGGAATTGCATCTTTAATTGTTTAGCATAAAGTAAATCAAAGAGTGAAAGAGTAAAGTATCACAGGAAATATAAAATAACACAAATTTTGGTTTAAACACCAACATTTATTTTGAGATACTAGTTTAAATTTCCTTATGTATATTAACTATTCTAAAAAAAGAACTATAGTTTAAATAAACTGCAACACAACTAATGCTGCATTATTTAAAAGGACCTGACCACTGTTATGTGATTTAAATGTGCACCTCATTATGCACCATTGCATGTTAAAATGCACGTAGTCTATGTTGCACATGAGCTAAACTTTGCTTTTGCCAAAATTGTTGGTAAACATTTGTATTTAATTGCAGTAAAACCTTGTTAATTTAAACCCAGTTAAACTGATATTGTTTTATCTGAGGGCACATTCTAAAGATACGAGCTTATACAGCTATAAGCTTTAGCAATCCCAGAAAGCCAAACATCTAATTAAGAAATAACAGCCCTCCAAATCATTTGTAAAATAAATAATTGGTTGATTTTCTTTGTGTAAACCATGGACTTCACTGTTGCTAGAAAACTAAAGGTAAATATACGGTCCACTCATTTTTCACCCTCTGTATTGCACCATCTTGACACTAGTCTGCTCAAATTATATTGTCTTCATAAACCTTTTCAGTTTTGAGACTGATTATTTCACTAATAAAAGTTTGAATGTAAACAAATGGGGGATATCATTCAGTAAAACTTCTACATTACAATATCAGTCATATGCAAAGAGCTTTTCTGTCTTTTGGAATGAGAAGATGAAACTAATTGTACATTTAAAAAATTGCTTTCTAATGATGCACTGTGTATTACAGTATGGGAGAATTAACCTGGCAGTTGACGTTGACGTTTACCTGGCTGCTCTGTTGCAATGTTGCCATCTTTGTCACTCGCAGTCCATTGCTAGTGGTTTCATTCCTAAGTTATGTTCTTCCTCTTCACTATATAAACTATATAAAATAATAAAATCAGAAACTCTGTAGATACACTATTGTAGTTCGTCCACAAATAATCTTTCACTCTGCCTTTTTAACAATATGTTACGGCAAGCGACAAAACATGTGGAAGACAAAAGCCGGAAACAACCATATTGCAATGTGGGTGACTACACACCTCTGCTCACATGATACTTACGTGATATATTTGTAACACAATTGAATGCAATAAGATGAGTCTACTTACTTGCCCCTTATGAGCTGCCTGAGTAACATGACTGTCAAGTGTCAGATTAGCTGTCAGCTACTTTAGGATGGAGCATATTATGACAGTAAAATTCCAGCGTGTTTTAATATCATCTAAAGAGTGCTGGAAAGCATTGAGGTCTGATATCTGACTTTCTAAATAAATATTCTCTCTTTTAATTTGTAGTGTATTAACCATTTGGATCATACTAGAGGTAGCATAATGAAAGGCTGCCAACCGTAGCTACGCAAGACTTTGGTACTACTCGGACAGTCAGGTGGCCTCACTCTGAAATGAAGGCCATATAGTTTAGCACTCCCTAATCTTGATTTTAATGGAGGTATAATAGCTATGTAAGATATCTTAAACCAATAAATAAAATTTCAATTTAAAAACTATTTGTAGTTCGTGTTTTGATACTTCATCACTTAGACTTTAATATTTTTGAGGGACTAGTTTCGTAAGCCGTCGCCTCCATTATCACCTCTTTTCAACTGTCTGTTGCCGTCTGCTGTCCTCTCTCTGGCATTGGAACTATGAACTTCTTTGTCAGACTGTCTACTGACAGGATTTTAAAGTTCATTATTCAATCCTTATTTTTCCATATGAATATGTTCTCCCATGTTTATTTTCTTTTATCACTGCTTTTAGTAAGAAACCTAAAACTCAGAGTCAAAGAGCACTTTAGAAACATCTAAATGAAAGAAGAAGATAAGTCAGTGGTAGCATTTCATTTTTGCAACAAAAACCATGACATTGATCCAAATCCAAAATTACTAATAGGAGTGATAAATCAAAATAACTGACAACATGGGAGAACATATTCATATGGAGAAATAAGGACTGAATAATGAACTTTGAAATCCTGCCAGTAAATAGTTTGACAAAGAAGTTCATAGTTCCACTGCCAGAGAGAGGAGAACAGATGGCAACAGACAGTTAGACAGAGGTTGATAATGGAGGCAATGGCTTCTGAAACTAGTCCCTCAAAAATATAAAAATTTAAGTGATGAAGTATTAAAAAACCAACTACAAATATCGAGATTTAACTGTATTGAAACACCACAGTGAAGCGAAAAATTATTAAATTTTAGATGAGTTGTATTTTTTACACATCTGCTTCACTTCCGTACCTATTTTGAGGACATGTTTCGCAAATCATCGTTTGCATCTACGGCTCTTATGCGACTGAAGCTAGATCCAGCTGGATCTAGCTTCAGTCGCATAAGAGCCGTAGATGCAAACGATGATTTGCGAAACATGTCCTCAAAATAGGTACGGAAGTGAAGCAGATGTGTAAAAAATACGACTCATCTAAAATTTAACAACTACAAATAGTTTTTCAATTAATTTTGACGTCAACTGTTACTAAAAACCTCCAATCACGCATAAATAAAACTTCACATATCACACCACAAAATACAATAAGAAACAATAGATCTGCTCAATAATATATTCATTTTCTGCTATATGCAAACCTCGAGATTTTGTTCGATACTGAGACTGTAAAAGGGGAATGTCAGCCTGCAACAGGCTTGACAGTATGCATGGTACAAAAATAGTATTCTGTGCATCAAGCACATTGGCAAACTTTTATTGTCTTTTTTGTAATTAATGAGTGACATAATATGCAGTGCCCCAGTTAAACAGTCACTTCGCTGTTCTATTTGTTTTATTTAGTTAGTTTAATGTTTTGTTGGAAATTTGGGTTGTATCATTGAAATATCCAGTTTGTTTCTAGATCGGATACTGAGGGAAACCTGAAACAATTAAAGTTGTATTTGCTGTTACAAAGAACTTGAACATGGGAAATGCTAAATATAAGCCATGGACACTACAGTCTGATTGATTCACCTTGTTTGGTCTTTTTACAAGGGCTGTTCAGTAAAGAATGATCTTTTTTTTTTTTTAACACCTACCTTTACTTATCCTCATAATTTTGATGGTCCTTATCAGAACAGTTTCCCTTAGATGTGATACACTTGTTCCAGTGTTTCTGTCAGTCTGCAAAGACAAGCTGGAAACCTGTTTTTGAGAGGTTCTTCAAAATCGTTTCCGCAGTCTTCACTACTGCCTCTGAAAATGGATGATGCCTGCCATGAAGGTGTTTCTTTACATTAGGGAATAGGAAATATTCACATGGGGCTAAATGCGGACTATAGGGAGGGTGAGGGACACGCTTCATGTTGACTTTTGCAAGGTATGCAACAACATTGGCAATATGCAGTTGCACAATATCGTGGTGTAGCATTCACCCTGTTTGACAGAAATATGGTCAGATAGAGTCAACATGAAACATTCAATGCCCTGGTCAGGATTTGAACCACGGATCTCCTGGTTTCCGTCCAGTCGCTATTAACCTTTGAGCTACCATGGCCAACGTGCCGTCCTGACATTAAATTCTCCATTTGACTCGTATATTTCCCCAGTAGACCACTAGGGGCTCTCGCATCCGAGATACACCGTTTGTGGCGACTTACTATCGTAAGTACTTGAGTCCCAGCTCAAAAGTTAAGAGCGACTGGACAGAAACCAGGAGATCCGTGGTTCAAATCCCGGCCATGGCATTGAATTTTTCATGTTGACTCTATCCATCAAAAACCTTAGCCTATAAACGGCTAGTGTGGAGAAATGATTAATTTCCATCAATTAACTAAAAGAAATATGGTCTTTTGCACCTGATATGGTCTTGTAATGTTTTTCAATATTTGAGAAAGTGTCCTTAAGCCGATCTTATTTCACAATGACAGCAGCATTGTTGATGTTTTCTTCCATAAGAGCAATAGCTGGAGCGCCTGGTTCACCTTCCTTTGAAATTGACTGTCTTCCCCTCTTTAAACAATTTAAACCACCTTCAAGTTGAGCTGAAGGGAGGAACAAACCCTCCATAGGCCTCCTTTAACATTGTATAGGCATCAGCTGAAGATTTTTTGAGACGAAAACAGAATTTCAAAGCCGCATATTGACGCTTGTGCATCACCTCCATTATTTTGGTAGGCAATAATGAACATGTCTCTGTTTGCCCATCTCTCTCAGGTGAGAACCAGGAGCACCAACAATGAAACTACTACCGAGTGTTTGTTACACATTAAGCTAGCAGAATATCATAACATTAAATACTAGCACGAGGATTTATGACCATAAAAATTATGATCATTTTTTACTAAACAGCCCTCCTATTATGTTTTGTTCAAGAGATCATCAAGAAATCATAGCTTTGCCTTGTTAAACTGGTCTGTGTTATTGCTAACACAGTGTTTGAGTTCTGAAGTGATAAGCAAAGTACATCAGTAGAAGTCACAATCCCAAATTTGGTGCTTCTTAGTAACAACTATAAAATATATATTCTTTTGTATTCATTTTAAGTGCTGTTTTCCTGTGTGGGATGATCTGATGTCACTACCCAGCATGATTTTTGTAGCAAGGCATCTGATAGGTGGTTATGACTAAAGAAGGTCTCCTGATTTCAAAAATGCTACTGGTTTTGCTGTATCATGTCTAGTTCTCATGCTAATCATGATTTACTGTCTTAAAATGTGTCACTAGTTCTGTGCTACTTTGCAATAAATGTGAATTGCCTGTTGTTAGTGTAGCTGTGTTTTACTTTGTAATTCTTGTGCATGCTTATCAAAGCAACACCATTCCATTGAACTCTCCGATATCAGTTGATTTTTAGAATTGTTACCAATGAAATAAAAACAAGGAGCTGCTAGGTTCATAATTGAAAGAAAAAAATATTGCCCCTGGAACTATCTTTTCTCTGTACAGAGAGAGATAAGGAGTTCAGGAAGTATTTCAAGATGATCTGACCTACTGTTGTGACATTCCAGGACTGTTACAACACTGGGGAGTCATTACCAATCAGAAGATTGGAGACTATATAGAATAAAAAGAAGTATTTCAGAAAGTGGAGTGCCATTGTTACTAAAATTAGGCAAGTGAGTCAACCTTGTATAGTAAAGTGGAGAAAAGTATATACAAGGTTGACTCACTTGCCTAAATTTAGTAAGATTGGAGACTGTTAAATGGATTCCTCTAATAGGAACTTAAAGGCTGTACTATTTCATAATGGAAGCATTCTAGCTTTGATACCTTTGGACATTGATTTCACTGAAGGAAAATTTTCTCACAATGCAAACTGTCTTGGACAAAATCAAATATGAGCACAGGTGGGATGTCCTGTTTTCAGTATATTGCAAGCAAGTTTCCACATTTGTCAGATGCAAGCCAAGGAAGGCATTTTTGGTGGGCCACAAATTAGGAAGCTGCTGAAAAAGCCAAACTTTGATCAGACAATAATGCTGTAAAACTTGCTGCGTGGATTTCAATGACAGGTGAAGTGACAAAATTCCTAGGAAATGTAAAGAGTGAACAGTACGAAACAATAGTGAAAATGATGTTGAAATCATATGAAGGAGTTGGGGTGTAGAATAAGCCTGAAACTGCCATTCCTTCATTCTCATCTCGATCATTTTTTCTGAAAACCTTGCGGCTGTTAGTGAAGAGATGGGAGATGGGTTTCACCAAGACATCAAGGAGGCAGAAAGAAGATACTAGGGGAGGTGGGATTTACCAATGATGACTGACTACTGTTGATGTTTGAAAAGAGATGGCAAATACGCAGCAGTCAAATGCCTGGTAGCCAAGCCATCATTCAAAGGTGACATCAGGACTGTTCGCACTAAAGTTGACTTAATTTTTTCCGGTAATAACATCTTCTGGTGTTGTTGAACGTATACTTTGCCTTCTTGTTAATAAAGTTAATTTTAAGGAGAGAAGGACATTTTTTAACATTGAGACACATCAAAACTTCACAATTTAGAAAATCAATGCATATTAACAACAAATATTATTTAGAAAGAGAATGGAGGAAATTAATGGACTCTTTAGGCCTACAGGTTTAACATCTGATATTCCTTCTGATTTTATAGTCACAAATGCTCACAAGGAAATCATAAGAGACCTTTATACATTGACAACTAAGAACTAAATATAGAACTACTTCCTCCTTTGGAACATGTTTCAGCATAATCACCTCCAAAATAACAAATAAAAATAGCTCTTCTTAGTTCTACATGGACTAGAATTATGGGATTAATCATGAAATAAGACTAAAGTTATAATATTCTTGATAGGAAAGCTCAAAGAGCCTGAATGGGCTACATTTTATGGGCAGATTATGACTTAGAAATTGAGTAGAATTAACAAAACATAGAAATTAGAGACTTTGTAGAAAAATGAGAGCAAAATTTTGTTAGCAAATTCAGTTAGTTATGTCAAGGTTTTAAAAATGAATAAATCTATGTGTAATAGCAAGAATTATGTTGCTATCCTTAGTTTTAATAACAGTAACACCGGTTTTTGAGTTAATTACTAAAATCATTGACCTTTCCGAAATTTCTAAGTTCAGTGAGTTAAATACTTAAGAACCATTAACCTGATCAGTAAAATACAATTTTAAGTCATATATTATTTTTTATAAGCAAAATAAATATATCCAAGTTATAAATGGAATTTCCTTTAGTTCCTTGAGTGACAGTACATCAAAACAAACAATTAACATTTTATAGACAGGGTTTTCTAATAAATAGTAGTATTAAAGATCCAAACGTAATGGCACTGACTTTATACAATAAACTGCCAAATTATGTAAAGCAAGCTATGTCAGAAAATACTTTTAAAAAGGAGCTTAAGATTTACGTAATAAGTAAGGCATTGTACACAGTTGATGAATTGTAATTCTATTGGCATTTGTATTGTAAGTTGTACATATGTAAATATTCTAATTGTAACTGCCAATGTCAGAAACCGTTTTGCTGTCAATTGACAATAAATGCATTATCATCATCATCATCATCATCATCATCATTGAGAGAGGTTAGAAGGGGGTAGAAGGAGTGGGAAAGAGAACACGAGGGGGAGAATGGGAGGTAAGTGGAAAGAGAGGGAGGGAGGAGGAGAGTAAAGAGTGAGAGGATTGTGTGTGTATATTTGAAGGTCTTAATCCTCTTGTTGCTGCACATCGATTAGATTTACAGCGCGTGATCTGTGTTTAAATGCTCAGCTCAAATATGGCAGCAGGAGTGAAATGTGCCAGAACTTGAAATATTGGCTTTTAGAAAAAAAATTCATAACAAATACAATTTTAAAGCTAGATTAAAAATTTAAAAAATGAATGTTACCACTTTAACTTCTGTTCAATAATATATTAATTAAAAGAATCATCAGAAGCAAATAAATATCCAGCTCATGTTTAATTACAACAAGGAGTATGAATTTTATTATTATGATGTAATGTCACATATTTCTTTTGAAATAACATGAATAACATTTGGCAATACAAAAGTATACTCAGTTACAGATAAAATAAATATAAACAGATCTTACATAAAAGTATGCAAAATCTAACCCATCAGTATCACTGATTTTAGTATTGTTTGCATCAGGAATGTATATACTCTTTAATTATGCTCATGGCTTACCAGTATTGGTTTTAACATCATACTGTGAGTCTAAGGATCTCTGTTTACATGTATGCACATAAAATTAATTATAACAATCATGTCTTGGTTCAGAATTAAAAAGGTAAACCTCACTTTGCACGTTAAGCACTTCTAGCCACAATCCTCACCATTACTGTCATTTGTAGAATGTGCTTCAACATCTGACTCATCATAATGTGCCATAATTTTGTCATCATCCCTATCTGGCATAAAAACATTGTGAGATCAAGTGGTCATGTTCACTTCTACAGGGTATAAACAGAACAGAATAGGATGTGGTCAAACTATATTGGTGAGGGTTGAAAATACTGTCCTTCAAATAACAAAAAATCTCTTTTAATGACCATGAAACATAGCATTAGAAAAAAGAAGGTTTGTTCCTTTCAGTGTTATGAAAGGCATACAAAATAGGTTTACAGCCTCAAAAACATTGTGTTGGTTAGATCAATGCTGTCAGTCTTCACTCAGTATAGCACAGTCGAATATATCAACTGGCAGCATTTTGCAGCAGGACCTCTGTAACAGCTGCGGCAGTGAGAGAGTATATAAAACAATTTTTCTACAATGGTGTTGCTGTTTTCAAATCAAATTAAAGGTGAATAATTTAACTCCTCACTGTTACTTACACATGGAATTTGAGATGACACACTTATTGTAAAACGTTTTATATATATATATATATATATATATATATATATATATATATATATATATATATATATATATATAGCAGGTCAAAAGCTGTTTGTGTTATTCATATGGGTGTTATTACTAATATTTTTACATTATTTTCTTTTATCATGTGTTGTTCTTGGGCATACCAAGGGTACTCTCAAGATCAAGTGTTAATATTTAATGAGGTTTTACTGTAAATTAGGTTATTTTTAAAGTATACTTATGCTTGTAGTTGTGCTTTGGTAGTTTAAATATACAAAAACTGTGCATGTGGATTTTACTTACTACATTTCATCATGAAATGAAGTGAGTTAATCTAAAAGTTTAGCTGAAGATTAAATATGGGCATGTTTTATGTAATTCAGTATGTAAAAACCTTTAGATTTATTACATTATAACAATCAATTTTCATCATAATGACAATCATATAAATGCTAAAACAGTTGTTATAATGAAGATAAAGTGCCACTGGACAGCTCATAATATAACAGTTTTCAGTTCATGGGTTGCGGTTTGTTCTACCAACCAGCTGTAAAAGAAATCTTACAGGTGCCTAATTTAAAATGTGTGCATCAGAAGGTTTGAAGTTCAATTTTGGCTTTCTTCTTAGCTGTTTATTGAATGAAAGAATCTCTTTTTCTTTCTCTTTCAATGTTTTGAGTAGATTGTATTATAGGTTTTCCAGATCTACAACAATTTAAGCAATTCAACAAAACATTTTCCTTAAACAAACTGATTAACTCTATGTGTGTTTGGAGGAATTTAGTAACAGTGACGTCAAAATTAATATAAATTATTTGTGGTTGGTTTATTGACACTCGTCACTTACTTTTTCATATATTTATGAGAGACTAGTTTCAAAGGCCCTGGCCTCCATTTTCAATCTCTTCCCAACTGGCAAATGTTGTTATCTGCTCTCTCTGGTGGTGGAACTATGAACTTTTTTGTCAAATTATCTGCTGGCGGGATTTCAAAGTTCATTACGCGATCCTTATTTTTCCAGATGAATATGTTCTCCCATGTTGTCAATCTATTTTGGTTTATCACTGCTTTTAATAATTTTGGATTTGGATCAATGTCATGGTTTTCATTCCAAAAATGAAATGCTACTGCTGACTTGTCTTCTTGTTTCAATCTGATGTTTCTAAAGTGTTCTTTGACTCTGGTTTTTAAATTTCTTTTTGTTTGACCTATGTAGCATTTTTCACAATTCTTGCAATTTATTTGGTATATTCCAGATTTGTTACCTGAAGGAATTTCATCTTTTGTTTTTGAATTTAGTAATTTTAAAATTGAGTATCTATTAGTAGGTGCCAAGATGATATTTTGTTCCTTGAATATCTTTTTAAATTTATTAAATGTTTTTGGATGATATGTGAATGAACTGAATATGCTGTTGCTTTCTTTTTCTTTAATAAATGTGGTTGTTTCCTTAATGGTTGGCCAAATGGTTACTAAGTAAATTTAATAGTTTTCCAAAATTTGAAAGTGCAAATTTAAGAAACTCTTTAGATTTAGTAGAAAAAATCAAAGATATAAATTTGGACAAAAATGACAGACTGGTTTCATTTGATGTCACATCTTTATTTCCAAGCATACCAACAGAAAAATTGCAGACTGTGTTAAAAAAATGGCTAGCTACAATTGATATGGAAGCAATAGAAGCAGAAGAATATATTTCTCTAACAAAAATATGCATTGAACAAAACTTCTTTAGCTTTAATGGAAAACACTACAAGCAGAAATCAGGACTATCAATGGGCAATCCACTTTCACCTTTTTTGGCTAACTTATTTATGAGTGCATTTGAAACACAAATTAAAAAGTCCTTCCCATTGATCTTCAAGGTTTGGTATAGATATGTTGACGACATCTTTGCAATTGTACCAAGTAAACATTTAGATGATGCATTAAAATTACTCAATCTGCAAGAAAGGACTATCAAATTCACAATAGAAAAGGAAATCAATGGACAACTACCTTTCTTGGATCTAAATATCATCAGGAATGATACAAAAATAAAATTTGGAATTTACAGGAAGCCAACACATTCAGAAAATTATATAAAAAATAATAGCCACAACCCAATTACACATAAACATGCAATAATAAACAGCCTTACACACAGACTAGTCAACATACCCATGGAAAAAGAAGAATATTTCAAGGAACAAAAAGCAATAATACACATAGCAGAAGAAAACGGATACAACAAAAGTTTGGTGTTGAAGAAAATTAGAAAATCTAAACTAAAGAAAACCATTAAGGAAACAACCACATTTATTAAAGAAAAAGAAAGCAACAGCATATTCAGTTCATTCACATATCATCCAAAAACATTTAATAAATTTAAAAAGATATTCAAGGAACAAAATATCATCTTGGCACCTACTAATAGATACTCAATTTTAAAATTACTAAATTCAAAAACAAAAGATGAAATTCCTTCAGGTAACAAATCTGGAATATACCAAATAAATTGCAAGAATTGTGAAAAATGCTACATAGGTCAAACAAAAAGAAATTTAAAAACCAGAGTCAAAGAACACTTTAGAAACATCAGATTGAAACAAGAAGACAAGTCAGCAGTAGCATTTCATTTTTGGAATGAAAACCATGACATTGATCCAAATCCAAAATTATTAAAAGCAGTGATAAACCAAAATAGATTGACAACATGGGAGAACATATTCATCTGGAAAAATAAGGATCGCGTAATGAACTTTGAAATCCCGCCAGCAGATAATTTGACAAAAAAGTTCATAGTTCCACCACCAGAGAGAGCAGATAACAACATTTGCCAGTTGGGAAGAGATTGAAAATGGAGGCCAGGGCCTTTGAAACTAGTCTCTCATAAATATATGAAAAAGTAAGTGACGAGTGTCAATAAACCAACCACAAATAATTTATATTAATTTTGACGTCACTGTTACTAAATTCCTCCAAACACACATCAAGTATAGGCAAATAAGTCTTGAGGAAAAACCAAAATGGAGTTAAAGTGTGGAACAAGGAACATGGATACCACCAAAAAGGTAGGATTTGGACATTTTTCAGTTGAAATCAAACAGGATATAAAACTTTTCGAAAAATTACAGGAAAAAAGAAGAAAAATTGCAGCGGACATAAGATTTATAAATTTATGTATCAAGAAAAAAGTAGTACCGAATTTCGTAAGGAAAGTAGTAAAATTTGATAAAAATAGTAGACAACAAAAAGCAGCAGAGAGAAAAGTATTAATTGTAGAAAAGAATAAACACTATGGAAATAAAAACACGCTAGAAATAAAATTGTACAATTTGCATCAAAAACTTACCAAACAATTAGGAAGTATATTTTGGGAAAATTTTGAAAACAATTTATTAGCATATCTTAATAGAAAAATGAAGACAAAAACAGCAAAGTTAAAGAATAAATTAAAAAATTTATGCCAGAAAGCAGGCACTTTTAAAAAGATATATCAAAAAGACAAACATAACCTAAAAGATCATCTAAACAATGTGGTAAACCTATCAAACCAAAATTTTACAAAAACAGAACTGAATATGCTGAATCTAGGTTTAAAGACATGTGTAGATTATTCCAACCAAATTGAAGATTACATTGCTGACATCCAAATTGCTACACAAACACTTAATGAAGAAAGTAAAAACACAGTAAAAAACAAATGCTCCAAAATAGTAGAAGAGATTAAAAATGAAAAGAAAAAGAATTTTAGTAACCAAATCATAAAAGCTCTTAAAAAGAAACCGGTTATTTATACTAAAGCAGACAAGGGAAATAAACTAGTAATTCTGGAAAAAGAAGAATACACAAAGAGGATGGAAGATTTGTTAGAAGACAGTAATTACCAAAAAGTAGAAACTAATCCATTAAAGTACTGCATTGAAACCACAAATAAAACGCTAAAAGAGAGCAAAATAATCAACAAAAAAGAATTGCACAAAATTAAAGTAGATAATCCAACATTACCAAGAGTATATGGGCTGCCAAAAATTCATAAAACAGGGAAAGGCATGAGACCTATTACTAGTAGCATAAATGCCCCCACATATAATTTGGCCAAATGGTTACTAAGTAAATTTAATAGTTTTCCAAAATTTGAAAGTGCAAATTTAAGAAACTCTTTAGATTTAGTAGAAAAAATCAAAGATATAAATTTGGACAAAAATGACAGACTGGTTTCATTTGATGTCACATCTTTATTTCCAAGCATACCAACAGAAAAATTGCAGACTGTGTTAAAAAAATGGCTAGCTACAATTGATATGGAAGCAATAGAAGCAGAAGAATATATTTCTCTAACAAAAATATGCATTGAACAAAACTTCTTTAGCTTTAATGGAAAACACTACAAGCAGAAATCAGGACTAACAATGGGCAATCCACTTTCACCTTTTTTGGCTAACTTATTTATGAGTGCATTTGAAACACAAATTAAAAAGTCCTTCCCATTGATCTTCAAGGTTTGGTATAGATATGTTGACGACATCTTTGCAATTGTACCAAGTAAACATTTAGATGATGCATTAAAATTACTCAATCTGCAAGAAAGGACTATCAAATTCACAATAGAAAAGGAAATCAATGGACAACTACCTTTCTTGGATCTAAATATCATCAGGAATGATACAAAAATAAAATTTGGAATTTACAGGAAGCCAACACATTCAGAAAATTATATAAAAAATAATAGCCACAACCCAATTACACATAAACATGCAATAATAAACAGCCTTACACACAGACTAGTCAACATACCCATGGAAAAAGAAGAATATTTCAAGGAACAAAAAGCAATAATACACATAGCAGAAGAAAACGGATACAACAAAAGTTTGGTGTTGAAGAAAATTAGAAAATCTAAACTAAAGAAAACCATTAAGGAAACAACCACATTTATTAAAGAAAAAGAAAGCAACAGCATATTCAGTTCATTCACATATCATCCAAAAACATTTAATAAATTTAAAAAGATATTCAAGGAACAAAATATCATCTTGGCACCTACTAATAGATACTCAATTTTAAAATTACTAAATTCAAAAACAAAAGATGAAATTCCTTCAGGTAACAAATCTGGAATATACCAAATAAATTGCAAGAATTGTGAAAAATGCTACATAGGTCAAACAAAAAGAAATTTAAAAACCAGAGTCAAAGAACACTTTAGAAACATCAGATTGAAACAAGAAGACAAGTCAGCAGTAGCATTTCATTTTTGGAATGAAAACCATGACATTGATCCAAATCCAAAATTATTAAAAGCAGTGATAAACCAAAATAGATTGACAACATGGGAGAACATATTCATCTGGAAAAATAAGGATCGCGTAATGAACTTTGAAATCCCGCCAGCAGATAATTTGACAAAAAAGTTCATAGTTCCACCACCAGAGAGAGCAGATAACAACATTTGCCAGTTGGGAAGAGATTGAAAATGGAGGCCAGGGCCTTTGAAACTAGTCTCTCATAAATATATGAAAAAGTAAGTGACGAGTGTCAATAAACCAACCACAAATAATTTATATTAATTTTGACGTCACTGTTACTAAATTCCTCCAAACACACATCAAGTATAGGCAAATAAGTCTTGAGGAAAAACCAAAATGGAGTTAAAGTGTGGAACAAGGAACATGGATACCACCAAAAAGGTAGGATTTGGACATTTTTCAGTTGAAATCAAACAGGATATAAAACTTTTCGAAAAATTACAGGAAAAAAGAAGAAAAATTGCAGCGGACATAAGATTTATAAATTTATGTATCAAGAAAAAAGTAGTACCGAATTTCGTAAGGAAAGTAGTAAAATTTGATAAAAATAGTAGACAACAAAAAGCAGCAGAGAGAAAAGTATTAATTGTAGAAAAGAATAAACACTATGGAAATAAAAACACGCTAGAAATAAAATTGTACAATTTGCATCAAAAACTTACCAAACAATTAGGAAGTATATTTTGGGAAAATTTTGAAAACAATTTATTAGCATATCTTAATAGAAAAATGAAGACAAAAACAGCAAAGTTAAAGAATAAATTAAAAAATTTATGCCAGAAAGCAGGCACTTTTAAAAAGATATATCAAAAAGACAAACATAACCTAAAAGATCATCTAAACAATGTGGTAAACCTATCAAACCAAAATTTTACAAAAACAGAACTGAATATGCTGAATCTAGGTTTAAAGACATGTGTAGATTATTCCAACCAAATTGAAGATTACATTGCTGACATCCAAATTGCTACACAAACACTTAATGAAGAAAGTAAAAACACAGTAAAAAACAAATGCTCCAAAATAGTAGAAGAGATTAAAAATGAAAAGAAAAAGAATTTTAGTAACCAAATCATAAAAGCTCTTAAAAAGAAACCGGTTATTTATACTAAAGCAGACAAGGGAAATAAACTAGTAATTCTGGAAAAAGAAGAATACACAAAGAGGATGGAAGATTTGTTAGAAGACAGTAATTACCAAAAAGTAGAAACTAATCCATTAAAGTACTGCATTGAAACCACAAATAAAACGCTAAAAGAGAGCAAAATAATCAACAAAAAAGAATTGCACAAAATTAAAGTAGATAATCCAACATTACCAAGAGTATATGGGCTGCCAAAAATTCATAAAACAGGGAAAGGCATGAGACCTATTACTAGTAGCATAAATGCCCCCACATATAATTTGGCCAAATGGTTACTAAGTAAATTTAATAGTTTTCCAAAATTTGAAAGTGCAAATTTAAGAAACTCTTTAGATTTAGTAGAAAAAATCAAAGATATAAATTTGGACAAAAATGACAGACTGGTTTCATTTGATGTCACATCTTTATTTCCAAGCATACCAACAGAAAAATTGCAGACTGTGTTAAAAAAATGGCTAGCTACAATTGATATGGAAGCAATAGAAGCAGAAGAATATATTTCTCTAACAAAAATATGCATTGAACAAAACTTCTTTAGCTTTAATGGAAAACACTACAAGCAGAAATCAGGACTATCAATGGGCAATCCACTTTCACCTTTTTTGGCTAACTTATTTATGAGTGCATTTGAAACACAAATTAAAAAGTCCTTCCCATTGATCTTCAAGGTTTGGTATAGATATGTTGACGACATCTTTGCAATTGTACCAAGTAAACATTTAGATGATGCATTAAAATTACTCAATCTGCAAGAAAGGACTATCAAATTCACAATAGAAAAGGAAATCAATGGACAACTACCTTTCTTGGATCTAAATATCATCAGGAATGATACAAAAATAAAATTTGGAATTTACAGGAAGCCAACACATTCAGAAAATTATATAAAAAATAATAGCCACAACCCAATTACACATAAACATGCAATAATAAACAGCCTTACACACAGACTAGTCAACATACCCATGGAAAAAGAAGAATATTTCAAGGAACAAAAAGCAATAATACACATAGCAGAAGAAAACGGATACAACAAAAGTTTGGTGTTGAAGAAAATTAGAAAATCTAAACTAAAGAAAACCATTAAGGAAACAACCACATTTATTAAAGAAAAAGAAAGCAACAGCATATTCAGTTCATTCACATATCATCCAAAAACATTTAATAAATTTAAAAAGATATTCAAGGAACAAAATATCATCTTGGCACCTACTAATAGATACTCAATTTTAAAATTACTAAATTCAAAAACAAAAGATGAAATTCCTTCAGGTAACAAATCTGGAATATACCAAATAAATTGCAAGAATTGTGAAAAATGCTACATAGGTCAAACAAAAAGAAATTTAAAAACCAGAGTCAAAGAACACTTTAGAAACATCAGATTGAAACAAGAAGACAAGTCAGCAGTAGCATTTCATTTTTGGAATGAAAACCATGACATTGATCCAAATCCAAAATTATTAAAAGCAGTGATAAACCAAAATAGATTGACAACATGGGAGAACATATTCATCTGGAAAAATAAGGATCGCGTAATGAACTTTGAAATCCCGCCAGCAGATAATTTGACAAAAAAGTTCATAGTTCCACCACCAGAGAGAGCAGATAACAACATTTGCCAGTTGGGAAGAGATTGAAAATGGAGGCCAGGGCCTTTGAAACTAGTCTCTCATAAATATATGAAAAAGTAAGTGACGAGTGTCAATAAACCAACCACAAATAATTTATATTGATTAACTCTATATTTCTTTTTATTATTTTTTTATCACAAGGATAACTTTTTTACAGTTATAATTTCTCATACTGAAATTTAATCTTATGATATTCTGTTAGCGTAATGTATAACAAATACACTGTAGTAGTTTCAGTGTTGGTACTCATGGTTCCCGCCAGTGAGAGGTGGACAAACAGAGATATAAGATTTCCTTTCATGAAAGTGTTGAAAACAGTGTTGTTGTAATAAATTAAATTTAAAGGTGAGTCGATTAATGACACTAAACAACACTTTTAAATTTCCCGAAACATGTTCCGGGAAATTTAAAAGTAAGTGTTGTTTAGTGTCATTAATCGACTCACCTTTAAATTTAAACAGAGAGTATGTGTGGTGTTGTTTATTATCACCTACTGAAATAATGCAGGTGATGCTCAAGGAACAATATACAGCTCTGAAATTCTGCTTTTGTCTCAAAGAAACTTCTGCTGAGGCCTATACAGTGCTGCAGAGGCCTATGGAGAGTCTGTTCTTCCCTACAGCATAGCTCGAAGGTGGTTTAAGTTGTTTAAGAGGGAAGACAATTAATTTCAGAGGAAGGTGAAACTGGCGCTCCAGCTGCTGTTCTTATGGAAAAGAAAGCATTAACACTGCTGCTGTCATTGTGAGAGAAGATTGGTGCATAATCTTAAGAACACTTTCTCAAATACTAAAAATTTCATAGGGTGCCATCCACATTTTGCTGACAGAAAATTTACACTTCAGACATGTTTATGGTTCCAAGATTGTTGATTCGTGAACAAAAGAACATGCACATGCAGGCATGCATGCAGTTAAAGTTGATGTTAGAGGAAGATCCAGAGTTTCTTTTGAAGGTAATCACTACTGATGAAACTTGGCTATATCATTTTGATCCTGAGAGCAAACAGCAAAGCTAAGTGTGGAAATCTCCTCCATCACCAACCCCCAAAAAAGGAAAAGTGGTTGCTTTTGCTGGGGAAGTTATGGTCATCTCATTTTTTGATATTTATGGAATAGCTTATCAACATGTACCTGCACACACATCAGTAACTGTAAATTACTACAGGGATGTCCTAAAAACATTGCAAGTCCATATCAGGCACAAAAGACCACATTTCTGTGAAACAGGCTGGATGCTGCACCACATTAATGTGCGACCTCATATTGCCAATGTTGTTGCTGATTATCTTGCAAAACTCAACATGAAATTTGCCCCTTACCCTCCCTGTAGTCCATATTTAGCCCCCTGTAACTTTTTCTTATTCCTCAACGTGAAGAAACATCTTCATGGAAGGCATCATCCATCTTCAGAAGCAGTAGTGAAGGCTGCAGAAGTGATTTTTAAGGACCTCTCAAAAAATGGTTTCCAGCATGTCTTTGCAAGACTGGCAGAAATGCTGGGACATGTGTATCACATCTAAGGGAGACTGATTTGAGAAGGACCATCATAATTATGAAGATGAGTCTAGGTATGTTCTCAACAACAAAAAATTATGATAATTCTTTATTGAACAGCCCTCATATTGTGCTTAACAGTCATAGTTTGGAAGGAATCAGAACCTTGTCATCTTATTCCATCCCATCCCTCTGGATAGAGAGATTTTGCAGAAATGTTCACCAGTGGTATACTAACAGTAAATTAAAAAAAGCTGATTTGGTTTCTTTGTATAAGTTAAAAAGTGGCAGAGTATTGAAATATTTTGTATAAAATGTTATACTGATAATGCTTCTGTATGCACAAAGTAAATCCCATTTCATAACCTGCAGGTCAGATTATATTGTTTTTGAAAGTCCAAAATTAAATGTTGAGTCAGAAATGTGTAGTAATTCACATCAAGGTGCATGTTAATAAAATTAAAAAATGATGTCTATAAAGTTAGTCATTTTGGTTTACATCTCAGTAACAGCTTCACAAACTTCCCCAATTACTAGGCTTATAACAGAAGACTTAGATACTAAAAACTCCTTCCATGTGCAAGATGTCTTAAAGTCATTGCCAGTCACTCTTCAATTGATATTAATGTTAAATATAATTTATATATATATATATATATATATATATATGTGTGTGTGTGTGTGTGTGTGTGTGTTCTTCCTGAATAAATAAGGTTTGACTACATTTTTTAAGTTATCAAAGCTGTCTGAACTCGTTTGATAATAGTTTCCATAATCATCCGCTTCGGGTGAGTTGTATTTCAGCCGCAAATTCATACGAGTGTATATAAAGCTGTGTTTTAACTCATACTATATGTTTAACAAACTGTTTTGTAACTGATAGAGGAATAAACGTGGTTAAACATGTCTTTGACTTACTGGAATCCATTTTGGTGTACATTGATATTGAATGGAAATTGTGAGGTGAATATTGGCAATAATATTGACAATATAATGTCTCCATGTGGGGTCTGCTTTACTTTTATTTTACTATTTGATATAAAAGAATTGATATTATTTATGACATTCAAAATATGATCTATATTCTCTGAAGAGTAATCATTTTCACAATAATCTGCTTCTTTTTTAACTCTGCTGTTTAAGACATATCCAGGCAGTTTGATTCAAGATGATAGGGTTTACAGCAGTAAATTTAATTATCTGATGAAAAATACATTAGTTATTATTAGTAACTGTATCTTGTGGTAGGGATTTTAGGTATAGTTTGGGAAAAGAAGAAAGGAAAAGCATTTCACAGAAATATTAACATTTTAAATACTCTATTTGTGTTTGCAGCTAAATTTTGTATTAAATTTATCATTTTATAAACCTTTATAAAGTAATAAAAGTATTTTAACATCATATTTTCTAATTTTCCTTTAGGACACAGATTTCTTTTTTTCCTTCAGGGAAGGAAGAGGAAAGAGGTATTGAAACTAATATATTGAATGAAATGTTTAGTGCATACTAATGTATAACTCATCACAGTTCTCTCTCTACAGCATTCCACATGAATATCATAAAGTGCCACACACAGGTGCCCAGAAAACCGTAGCCTATGGACGGCTAGTGTGGAAGAACAATTAATTTCTATCAATTAACCTAATAATATAATAGTGGTTTAACTATGAAGCCTGAGACTTAAGTACTTAGAGCCAGGCAGTGCTTAAGGCACTGTCAGCATCCCTTATGAGTTCAAAGATCGTTGAGGCAATCCGAGAAGCTTGAGAAAGGTTAGGGCAATGTAATAGACTTACTATAACATGGGTCCCAGGCTACTCTGGAGCACATGGAATTGAAATGGCAGACAAACTGGCAAAGAGGGGAGCATAGACCCCATTTACAGGTCCAGAACATGTCTTGGGTATTACCAAATTAATGGTAAGATCTATTTTACTAAGCTGGATTCAAAGACAGCATATAGAATACTGGAAAAAAATTCCAGAAACCAAGGCATGGTAAACTAATGATGCAACAACTGCCTGAAGTTTCCGCACATGGGAACTTCCAAATAACCTGCAAAAAATGGGACTCTCCCAGAACACAATATGCAGGATATGTGGAATACAGGAGGAAATGGCCTCTCATTTAATATTCCAGTGTGAACCACTGGAAGTTAATAGGTACAATCGTATACAAATATAAAAATTTGTAACTTAAAACTTCACTTATCTTATAAGAAATGATGACATTTTTCTTATAAATTGTTCGGGATCGCCATTTCATGGAAATTCTTGCACATCCTTAGCCGCAAACAACAAAACTTTTGTGGAAGGATGTGGAAGAATTTCCATGAAATCGCGATCCCAAACTATTTATAAGAAAAGTGTCATCATTTCGTATAAGATAAGTGAAGTTTTGAGTTAAAAATTGTTATATTTGTATATATTTGTTTGCTTCACTATTAATAGCTTCATATTTTATGTATTTATTAGGTACAATTCGTTTGGAACTTCGGATCCAAAAGACAATGTATTGAACAGGAACCTAATCCATGGATCCTCAAACTCATTCGAGTTTGAGGAAAGAATGGCTAGGGAAAACGGAAAAACTTTAAAATAAGCCTCAGGTTTCAGTACAGCCAGGTAGGAATTGTGTCCCTCCTGTTTAGTTCTCCCTGAACAAAATCTAATTTAATCACTTACAATAATAAGTCGCCACAAATGGTATGTACTAGTCGGCCAAGATAGGAATGCACTTGAAGGAGGGCAGCACTGTTTCCGTTTACTGCTTGAAGCTTTGGGAATTGCGCGGAGCAAGGGGAAGCGAGGGGAAGGTGATACTGGCAATGTACAGTCGCACAATTGAAACAGTACTCACCTGCTGATGTCTTCACGTTAATTCTCGGAAGTAGCACGTCCGGGAATGTTTGTGTCAGGTCCTTCATCTGCTGCATCCGTGTCACTATTCCCTTCATCAGCTGTATCATTGTCACTGCGTTCTTTTCTTTCTATATCCATATTCTTGAAATAACATCGACTGCAGTCTTTGTCATCATCATCGCTGCTTTCTAGACCCACGTATATAATTATATTGTGACTTTGTGGGTTCGTGAAATGAAAAGTCCAATTGCACCACTCAAAAATGTTCTTTATTTCCACCGACTTACAGTTGAACACTTGCCAGTTACACAGAATTACGTAATGCACACAATTACGATTCACCAGTTCGTCCATTGCAGTTCCACTTGCACTCGCAATTACGTAAACTCCTCCGACGCACGTACGCAGTCCGTCCCCTCGCTGGGCGCTCCTCACAGCTGCTCACCAAGAACTGACTCAATTCACTCACTGCAGCCCTTTTTATAGGGATATCGCCGTTTTCTTGAAGCCTCTAGTTTCCGTGAATCACCGCGAAAGTTCCAGAGGACAGGGGAAAGGGAAAGAGGCGGCCAGCGACAAGTGACACTTCCCTAATCAACCCCTCAGTTAGTGACTGAGATTAATGGGAGGGTGTGGCTCGGCTGCCTCTGGTCCCTTCTCAGCTGTCGTTGGTCGGGCTTTCCGATAATTGGGTGACAATATCTTCAATTGCTTCCTCCATTAACCCATCTTCCTCAATTCTTTTCACGTGTTTGCATGCTTCTATCCAATCATTTTGTGTAATTTGATCTATGCAGCTTATTGTCATAGCTTTCAGATTACTCAAAGTAATCAATGATGCGTTCTTTGCTGCAATCTTCTGTTTAATTAAATTCCAGATAAGCTCAATAGGGTTAAGGTCACAGTGGTATGGAGGAAGGCGTAAGACTGTAAAACCTCTTTGTTCCATTATTCTATCAAGCCAATAAACAGGTTTTTCTTTATTCAAATCAAATCAAATTTATTCACCATAAGATTTCCAATTACAGAAATATCGGCTTCGTCAATACAATTTTACATTACAGATTAACAGTAAACACATGATCGGATAAACAAATAAGGTGATAGTATTTACAATTGCAATATATATATAATACATATTTCTAACAAAACTGATTCACTGTTCATCAAGGTATTCATTTACTGAATAAAAACATCTTTGTATTAGATACTTCTTTAATTTCCTTTTAAATATTGTTAAATTTAGTAATTCTTTGAAATATTGAGGAAGTTTGTTGTACAATTTAATACAGTTATAGTGTATACTTTTTTCATATAGGGTTCTCTTATGCCCTGTAACATGAAGATGTGATTTACCTCTAGTGTTGTGACTATGTATTTCAGCGTATGTGACAAAAATATTTAACTGTTTATGAGCGATCACCAGCACCTCATAGAGATATATAGATGGAACTGTCAGAATATTCAATGATCTGAAATAAGGACTACAACTTGTGGTACTGGAAAGATCCATCATTAAACGTATGGCCCTCTTTTGTATTATAAACATTCTTTTCGTATAGCTCGTCTTTCCCCAGAATATTATGCCATAGGATAACTGCGAGTGAAAGTAGGCAAAATAGGCTATTTTAAGCACATCAAGATTGACTGATGATCTTAAAGTATATAGTGCAAAACAAGTTTGACATAGTTTTTTGGATAAAGCATCAATATGAGTTCCCCAATCTAGATTACTATCTACCCAAACTCCAAGAAATTTAATTTTATCTGTAGTAGTTACTGATTCATTCTCTAAGCATATATTAGGGAAACTTACATTTTTGTTGACTTTATGATGGAAACCTACAGCGCTACTTTTTCTCTTATTAATAATAAGTTTATTGTCTTTAAACCAATTTAAAACATAGTCTGTTACTCCATCAACGTTTGCTTTGAGTTCTTGTTTGTTTTTCCCAGAAATGAGAACACTGGTATCATCAGAAAACAGAGTAAATTTAGTATTAATGCATTGGTTGTTTTTGGCCAGGTCATTAATATACAATAGGAACAATAAGGGACCCTATACCGAGCCCTGCGGAACTCCAAATTTAATGTTTTTTACACTAGAGCGAGCAGCTTTAATCTCCTTCGAACCATTTACTACATATATCGAGATTCAACTGTATTGGAACACCACAGTTGCCGTAGATGCAAACGAAGATTTGCGAAACATGTCCTCAAAATAGGTACGAAAGTGAAGCAGATGTGTAAAAAATGCGACTCATCTAAAATTTAACATTTACTACATATTCAATTTCGGTTAACTGCTTTCTATTTATTAGGTACAATTTAAACCATTCAAATGGAACTCCTCTGATACCATAATTATACAACTTGTGTAATAATATATCATGGTCGACTAGATCAAAAGCCTTTGACTGATCAAGAAATAGTCCCATGCATTGATTCCCGCTGTCTAGATTTTTTAGTATATCTTCAATAACGTTCTGTAGTGCTGAGCTTGTTGATTTCCCTTGCTGGAACCCGAACTGCACTTTCGATATAATATCATATTTATTTAGAAATGCTAAGACTATTGTACACCACCTTTTCAATTACTTTAGAAAAAACTGATAAAATAGATATTGGCCTATAATTTTCACAATCAGATTTAGAACCCTTTATAAACAGTGGTTTAATTTTTGAGACCTTTAGATTCTCAGGGAAGTGACCTTCACAGAGTGATATATTTATAATATGACATAATGGTTTAACCAGATGCACAGCACAATTTTTTAGAAGCATATTAGAAAACTCATCCAGGCCAACAGATTTTTTTGGGTTTCATACTTTTAATAATGGAGAGTAGCTCTGCTTCTGTTGTTGGTAAAAAATATAAATATTCCCAAATTTGATTATTTTGGGTAATTAAGCACGAATTGATAGCTATGTTTTCCCTCTTTCTAATGAGTTCTGCAATGGTCGAAAAATATTGGTTAAATTCATGAGCTACCATTAATGGATTAGATACTTGCCTACCATTCACACTAAAATCAATATTTTTCCTTTTATTTCCCTCAATCTCATGTTTTATAACATTCCATATAGTTTTTGATTTGTTTAAAGAGCTATTTACCAGAGCACCATTGTAGAGTTTTTTAGCCATCCTGACTACTCTGTTGTATATTTTTTTATACTTTATGTAATATTGTTTAAAATCATCGGAAGCAAGATTATGTTTAGTCAGTCTACTTAGGAAACGAAGTCTTTCGCTTGATATCCGAATACCCTTAGTAACCCACTTAGCTTTATTACTTTTTTTTTTCTTTCAAAGTTGTGATAGGCATGGCTATGTTCAAGTTGAGATTAAGAATTTTATCAAATTCGATGTAACATTTAGCCAGATCATTTTCGCAGCAATACACATCCATCCAGTTTTCTTTGGAGAGTAAGTAGTTAAAGTATTTAATATTGTCTTCACTGTATATCCTACACTTTTTGAATGACTGGCTAGGGTTGCTTAAAGTATTACGCAATTTTATTTTAAGTTTTTGACCGTAGTGATCTGAGATGCCTGTCTCAAAGTTGTCAACTTCGAACTCAAATTTATTGGAATTCAAGATAAACTGATCTATAGCACTCATTGATTTTACAGCTACTCTAGTAGGTGAATTTATAACCGCTGCTAAGCCATACATGCTCAGTAGATCTGTGATCTGTCTTTTACCTCGACCTTCTTCCAAAAAGTTTATATTTAGGTCACCCACAATGATTACATTTCTTTTCCCTCTATAAAAATGATTTAAAATAATATCTAATTTTCTGATGAATTCATTTAAGTCACTGGTGGGGTTTCTATACAAACAAATTACTATAACTTTGGAATCAGACAGTTCCACCATACATCCCTCAAAGTGCTCGTCGCACATTAAATTGTCGAAGGAGATATCTGTTTAGCCAAAATATTTTCTTTTACAAAAATACATGATCCCCCATTGTTTTTAGTTTTTCTACAGTAAAAGCTTTCCCTTATATAACCTTCAAAGTTTAACATGCCTATTTCATTTTCTTTTAACCAGTGTTCAGTAAGTGCTATGATATCAATGCCCTGTAATTTATCATTTAACAACACTTCAAAGTTAGTATGCTTATTTCTAATGCTTTGTACATTTTGATGAAAGATAGACAATGAGTAATTCTGTATAAACTGTTTTGCTGGTTGAACATCCACCACGTTACTTTTCAGTTTCCCTTAAGTACAGATGTAATTACATTAACTAATAACTGTCCAAATTTGTCTGACCCTCTGCGATTAAGATCTATGCCATCTTGACCAAAGTCATTGGCATACAGCCAAGAGTTCCCATCTACCAGTAGGCAATCTTTGGAAGAACAGAGCCATTCAAGATCTCTGTTTATTCTCATTATTCTGTTGCTATTTATATTTATTTTCACTATCTCTAGAAGTTCACTTTTTTCAGTTGCGGATCATGTTCAATTTTCTTTTCTGTTAGCCAATGAATATGTGCCTTTCGGGATGAAGTGTTAGGGTATTTATTTTCCTGTACGGTATGGTAGGGTGCATTATCGACCACAACAATGCTTTCAGGTGAAATATTTGGTATTAATTTCTCTTCTACCCACTTTTTATAATTTTGACTATTCATTTCATCATGGTAATCTGCTGATTTGGATTTTGAATTGTAAATCAATTCAGCTCCCTCAATAAATCCCATGGATCCCCCTGCATGTACAACAATTGCTCTTTGACCAGCACTAGTATTATTAAAAACACCTGGTACTTCCTCATGTTGCCAGCACTTCTTGACGGTATAGTGAGTATGAACCCAAGTCTCGTCTATATAAACAACTGGTTTACGTGGTCCTTTTTCATTTAAACTAATAGCTCTTAAGTACTCTGCACGTTTTGCAACAATTTGTGGTTTCTCCATTAGCACAGATCATTTGTTTTTGCATTTCTTAAACTGAAATCCCATTTCTCTTAATATTTTCCTAAATGTTTCTTTGCCACCCCGAAAGTTAATTTCTTCTTTAGCGAAATTCAGTAGTTTTCTCAAAGTAGGAATTTCCTTTTTCTGTTCATAATACTCCAAAAATTTCCTATGCACAACACACTTATCAAAATCATCAAGAGATATGATTTTGCGTGATTTTCGATTTTTCCTCGGAGTTGTAACCGTAACCCCAGTCGTTGAAGCATTTTCGAAATCCTTTATTATGTTCATGATGGTTGGTTCTCCTAGACTTTCCCACTATTTTTGCTGCCGTAAGTGTTGCTTTTTCAAGGGGTACGAGTAACCTTTTCTCCTGTTTTTCTTGCCTACAGAACTGTATAATCTGATATATGATATGTTTTTCATCAGAATGGGATACCTTTCTTGTTGTTTTTAACTTTGTAGGTGTCTCCATGATTAAACTCTTTACCAGCACAAGCCACTTTTATTACGAGCACTGCAACTGCCACTACACTAAACTGCACAGAAGTAGGTTCGAGGAAGCACCGTGTTGAACTGCACTACATTTCCCGTCACACTGGAAGCGTCTCGGTATTGTTGATGTTTGCGTTATCGGAACTGTACCTGCGGTACTCCGCCCACTTGTGACGTATCTGTTTAGTAACTCTTCTCGCCGAGTGCATTTATATCATGGCCGACTAGTATCTCATATGTGAGAACCCCTTGTTTACCGGAAAATAAGTGTCATTTGGAGAATTTAATGTCATGTCAGTGTTTTGGCCATGATAATTCATGGACGAAGATCGCGAGATCCGTGGTTCGAATTCCAGCCATGGTATTGAACTTTTCAGTCCAATGCTATCTAACCTTTCCTAGTATTGCAGATGTGATTAGATCAGCTTGTTATATTTCTTTAGATTGACAAGGCAGACGATATTCCTCTCAGAGTCCACACTGACAGATACTTTGTAACATGACATGCTGTCGGTATGCCTTCAGCCACAATTGGAGTAAATTGGCATCTTGGAAATTGTGGCTTTTGAACAGACTGTCCTTCCATTTTGCTTGGATTATTTGTGATCACCTAAGTGTCACATTTCTATTTCTGGTTTCCAACCACGTAATATTGCCAGGTTTGATTACTGGGTATTCCCGCAATGCTCACTTCATTGGACATCTAGTAGAGACAGGGATAGCAAAAAATACATTTGTGTCAAAGTCTGAAGTCTGTTTAGTATCCTCCAATCCTCACATGTACTTTACTTCTGCTGTTAATATTACTGCTACTAGGTAGATCGGTGGATTACAAATTGTTAGGGTTCCACATTCTGTAGATCTGGTGCTTCTTGGCTTTCTTGTGTGATACTCAATTTAAATTTGGGGTTAGGATAAGTTATTCCATTGACCATCTAACAGAATATATCCAGCAGGTTTAGAATGTACAATTTAAGGAAAGGCAATAATCTATTCCTAAGAATCGTACATGAAATTGCACAACCATCACATGACTGGACTGGACCACATTGCAGATGGGATTTAGCACGGAGATCCAAACTTGGTACCTGTGCCCCTAAGTGAGGCACCCCTGGGAGAAGGATGAGGCGAGAGGAGACAGGGCAGCCATCCCAAGGAGCCATAAAAGTGCACAGGGCAGTGTCCCCACACTTTACCAGTTGGAAACTCCCTAGCAGGCCAGAACTACTGTGATCCGAAAATGGCCCCACCAGGCTGGGTTCGGAGACCAGAGACTGTCCTACTGGAGGAGCAAGTTTTACCAAGAGCATATCATCCTGCCATGCAATGCTGAGACACTCGCCGACACTTCTACCGTGAAAGAGACCACCAGATGAGAGATGATGTGAAATGGCAATTCAGATGAAATGGGGGAATAGATAATTTACAGGATGTAATTAACCTACCCAGCATTCGCTTGGCAACCCAGGAAAACCCCCAAAAAAACATGGGTCAGGTAGGTCAGTCATGGGAATCGAACCCGGACCTCTTGAGTGCGGGCCACAGACAGAACTGCCTGAGCCATGCTGAGCTGATGCTTAGTACCATCATGTGCAGTGTGACTGTGACAGAGCTGTGATGGATTGTACATTAATATATGTTTCAGATTTTATATAATGCATCAGTTCATATATTTTTTGTAATTTACGTCCTTTAACTTTTTTAAGTCTATCGGACGATGAATGGAATGGGTGAAATGATGCTCAAATGGGCCCAGGGTCCATGGAGCTTAGAGTTACCCGACATTCGTCTTTTAGGATATGGGAAAATCCTGGAAAAACCCTATCCAGGTAACTCACCCTGACCGAGATTCAAACTCGGGACCTCTTGAACGTGAGGCAGACATGCTACCATCTACACTACCGAGGTGGGCAGTTTATATCTTATATCTGATTTTGTCAAAAATATATATAAACATTTCAGTTATCTTGTGTTTAAAGTATTTGTTGTATATCTACTATGGGGAATTGTATCATTTAAGCATAATTGTGTCTAATGCAATAGAATATTCATTTTGTTTTCTATTTGCAGGCATGGCCAGGAAGTGATGGTAAAGAACCTTAATTTGGTAGATTGCCAAGAGGGAATTCTTAGTTTTATGGAGAAAAGGAAGCCAACCTGGACGCATGGTTTTGAAAAGTGCCATTAAACTGAAATCCTGCCATTTTAGCATTGTAAACCGCTGTAGGTATTTTAAACTGCAGAATGAGGGTTTCTAATAATGTTAGTAGGACAAGAACATTTGCTTCATTTCTTATTTCGAGTTTTACTTTAGCATAATATACAACATATCTTATATTGTGAAATTAAAGCTTCACGTGTATTCATGAAAAAAAGGTAAATTTTCCTTTGGAACATATTTGATTTATTTGGAGGTAACACCATTACAAACAAATTGATTCTATGCTTAAAGAGCTATGGTCATCATAACAATCAAGCGTGGCTTAAAAAGGGTTAAAGTATTAAAATTCTATGATTTTGCCCTCCTCTCGCAATTTTGTCTTCATCTTTTTCATCTTCTTCTTTTTCTTCTTCCTCCTCTTTCATCAGTTATTTTAATGTTTTCTTTGTGCATGCTATACATATGATGTAAAATTAAAGCTTCACATGTATAAATTAAAAGCAAGTTCATTTTTTTTGTATCCCATTTTATGTTATTTGGAGATAGAAACAAGTTTAATTCGTGGTTTATGAAATATGGTCATAACAATGAATAGTGGCTTAAGAAAGGTTTAAATATTAAAATCTTGTCATTTTCTTCTTCTGCTTTTCATGTCTCTTTTGCATTAATTCTATTTTTTTTGTGTAGGGCATTTGAAAAGTGAATAGTTTATTGGATAGTGAAGTTCAGTAAACAATGCTATTTTGAAGCTATTGACAAGAAGGTATTTACATATTACTTATCTAGAAATAGGTTGGAAGTAATTCATACATTTCTGTTAGTTTTTAAATGCTTCAGTATGTTTAAAAAAAATGGTTGTTCTCATCAATGATGGTCCATCATGTTTGGGAGCTTAAGAACTAAGTGAAGTATCTGAATTAATCGAAACCTTCTCTTAGACATAATTAAACTTACAAATAATGATTTAAAGTAATTCATCTACAAACTATGAAAACAGTGTTTTACTTAAAAGTCACTAAGAGGAGCTTTAAATCCTATTACCTAGTCTTGCACCATTTATTCCACTTTCAGCACAGAAATACATACTATTTGTATTCCATACAGCAATATTTTATTTCACCTAGAATTGTGCATTAGCAACATACGTTAATATTTGTGGTGTATTTTATTGTATTCTTTAATAAATGCAAAAGTGCCTCTTCATATTCTTGTATAATAACTAAGGAGATAAAGAGTAAAGCTAAGCACACTACATTTTACAAACATTATTTCAAACAAATTGATTTCTTGCAATGGAAATTTACTGGTATATAAAGTCTCGTTCAAAAGTCAATATGTATTAAATGTGCTTCAAAATTGGTTTATTACATGTTGAATCACTGTCGCAGTGCTTTCTCCCTATTTTTTTCCACATAAAAAGTCAACTGATGTTCAGATTGATTATTTGTGACTTAGGTAGGGCATTAGGCATCCGTTAGAACCCTAATAATTCTTTAACTATAGCATCACTATACTAACTGGAGTCTGTAGGATGCTAAGGTGAGCTTTTGCATATCTTCATGTTATGTTATCTCTTTGTTAAGATTTTGAGTTAAGTCCACCTCAAGGCATTTTTATATAGTTTTTTTTAAATTATATATCTATGAAGCTCAAAGCAGAAGTAATCAAGTCAGAGAGCCTGAGGAGTGCAAAAACAAGGAGACACAGCTAGTTACTTCTGAGTCTTTGGATTGTATAAGTGGTGCTTGAAATAATATTGTGTTTTAGTGTTAGCGTTGGAGAGTCAAGATGCAGTGAACCATTGAACAGTATGGTGCCATAAAAGTTTGTATTAAACTGAACAAATCTATGGTGGAGGCTTTTGGTATTTGTGAGATGAAGCCATGTCCAGAATGTATGCTTTTGATAGGCATGAAATATTAAAAAATAGATGGGAAGATGTCGAAGACGAACAATGCAGTGGATGTTGGATATACAGTCACTTGATACAAAACAATGAAAACGGATTTCTGGTTTGCCATGTCTAAAAGAGATTGCAAATACATGGTATCCTTCATCAGACAATTTGTCTAGCCACATATCATTAATTGTAAGTGGTGCGCTGAAGAAACACAGTGACAACACTGCTCAACCACTGTAATCCAGATGTGGCTCCACACATTATATTTTTGGCCAGTGGACATAGGAATATTGGAAGAAAGAAACAAAAAGGAAAAGAAAAGAAAGAGAAACTAGGATCTTCAATAAATGTATTTTTATGACCACAGTTCTGATATTTATTAGACACACCCTGCAAATGTGTGAGGGTAATTGATTTAACACACTGATAAAAACCTAAAAGGAACTAAACAGGTAATCAGCATTGATGATTTTGATAATTGCATTATTCTGTATATTATTCATGTATTTTATATTTGTCACAAAACACATCAGTGTGAAGTCATTTCCACTACTAACAACAACAAAAAGTTTCAAGGGAGAAGCAGCAACTTAATACACATTATAAGGAAACTGAGTGGATGAGAACCAAAGATAGGCACACACTAACAGAAAAGCATGCTCTGCGAAGCAGTAAAGTATTCTATTTAACTGTTGTTGAAAAGTATAAGAACAAAAGTAGCTGATTGCGTAGAAAATGAAGCTAGTTACAGTGAAGCAAGAAATATTACACAAATATAAATATTTGCTACTAAGGCTCCACTTTCCTTAAGAAATTGATGTTAATACTTCTTTCTTCTTTTCAAATGGAAACCGATTTCACAAGCAAATCGCTTGCGTCCTCATTCCATCAAAAACAAACTCTGTTGTACAACAATTTGCTTGTGAAATCGATTCCCATTTGAAAAGAAGAAAGAGGTATTAACATCAATTTCTTAAGATAAGTAGAGCCTTAGTAGCAAATATTTGTATTTGTGTAACAAAAGTAGCTGTTCTATCCACCAAGATGATATTCATAGCAATCATACAATCTTTAAGTTTTGAGCAATGATAAGGGCCACTAAAGTAGTAGACGTAACTTTTCAGGTCCAAAAAAAGGGCAGGAGAAAAACACTTAGCCTCTTGTCTCTCTCACTCTCTTTCTCTAGAGTGATGAGGGCAGGGCTGAAACCCCTTTAATTGTTAGATAGAATCAACATGAAAAATTCAATGCCATGGCCAAGATTTGAACCACGGCTCTCCTAGTTTATGTCCAGTCGCTCTAACCCTATCAAAGACCTTAACCTATATACGGCTAGTATGAAGAAATGATTAATTTCCATTAATTAACCCTTTAATTGTGTTGGGTTCAGTGACAGTACATCCTTCATCTTCATTCACAGGGGTTCATTTACCCCTGGATGTCACAAATTTTGATTATTTCAGAATCTTCTACTTCTGAATCCTCCAAACTAATTATAGTTATCACAAACATCTACCAAAGCACCTTTCTCTCAATAAAATTGTTTGAGCTATTTAACATGCTTGCAAGCATTTTTCCAGTGTTCTACTGCAACTTTTCCAATAGTCTTATCAAGTAATTATTTTATATTACTAGATCTAAAAGACATGTTAAAATCACAATGGTACGGAAGGAGCCCTACTACACAACGTCCATAACTTTCTTAGCAACAGGATCTATCTTATACTGCTTAAGAGTGCATTGTTTTAATTGTATAAGCTCATATGATACTGATTTGGCTCGTTGTGGGTGAAATTCCATATAATTTTTTCGGAGATATGTTTGCGTTTCTTGCATTTCTTGAAGAAACAGCAAGAGCTTTATTGTGCAGTACAATAATACTGTTATGAAGAATATTAGGTAACATTTTATATATGAACCAGTCCTTATACATGAATGCTGTCCATTACTTAGTGATAATTCTCTGTTGATTTTGATTTGTAGCTTAAAAGTGCATCAGGAATAAACCCAATGCAACCCAGTGTTTTGCATGCAAAACAATAAAATGTTTTCTAGTTGGAGTCCATAATGGAAAATGTATAGCTTCCTTTTCACTTTTCCACACTTTGCTTTTCGTGTGACCTACATTTATCCATGTTTCATCCAGTTCAACAATAGGTGAACCTGTGGCTTTAAGTTCCTTTATTCTTCTTAAAAAGCTTTATTATATTGGTGACAATATCAGGCCTTTCCTGCCTCATTTATTTCTGACAAGTATAAGATGTGTTTTGTTTTTTCAGAATATGCTTTAAGCTCCAAATACTGACATCAAATAACCCATTAGGTCTTAATGCCTGATTTATATATTTTTAGCTAAGTAGAAAATTATTGCGACACAATTAACAAATAGAACACCAGATGGTAGCGACGGTAACTGAATTGATTTCAGTGTTTGTGGAAGTCCTGTTGCTTTTCTTACCTGGAGTGCATAAAACAGTTCCACTTTCTTGAACTTTTTTTTTAAGATGTTCTAACAATGCAGAGAAATATCTATGGCTGCTGCAGTTCTTTTAACCAAATGAACACAGTTATAGTTTGCCCACCACATTTTAGTGTCTCATAGTTTCACAGCTTTTCCCTGCCTGCCAAACCACTCTGCATAAAGCAAGTGCAAATCCGAGAACAAAATTCAATATTAAAGCTAAGTTTACTAATAACTTTCGTTTTGTTAAAATTCGTGTATAGTTAGCTTTAAGCAAGGTTCATGGGCTTTCACGGCCAGTGCTGATATTAGATAAACAAGTTCTTGGATATGGAGTTCGTGGTGTCACTGGGCTCCTTCCCAAACATTTTTTTTATGCCTGCAGCAGACATATTTAATGGCAGTTGCGAGGTCGAAATGTTCTTACGGAAGTTCCGACAGCGACTGTGGCTATAGACTGACCAACCAAAGTGCTGGTAGACTACGTACAACCTGAGTGTATTTTTCTGAGTGCCTACCCTCAGTGGTATTTAACTATAAATACACATGTTTATATGGAATTTTATAGGTAGGATTATTGGATTTAAGTGGAAAGGTAGCATTACACTCCTCTGTGTGTATGACAGAATGCAAAGCCCATTGCGCTGAAGGGTATGGTTATATCAGTCAATGCATAAGGAGTTGCTCCGGTTTTCCTTGGAAGCCCACACAATGTGGCTGTAATCACTTTGACGTGTGCTGGCAGACTGTATATAGCCTGAAGGTTTCTGCTGTGTGACCACCTGTAAAGGTTTTTACCGAGGTAGGTTTTTTTTCGGGCTTTGGCTGGAGGGTATTGGGTTATTAGATTGAATTTTGTTGAGAGGTAGCGCTTTTGTGTTCCTCGGGATGAAAGGAAAGGATGCAAAATCTTTTGCATCTTCGTGTATTATTAAACTTTTAAAGTAAGTTGGATGAGACTTTTTTGCCAAACAAAATTGAATATACAATATATAAACAAAATGAAAGTTGTTAGTGAACTTCGCTTTAATACTGAATTTTGTTCTCGGATTTGCACTTGTTTTACTGAGAGTTCACAATGGGTTGGCAGGCAGGGAAAAGCTGTGAAGCTATGAGCTCAGCTTTAGTTGCTGTATGGTTTAGTTCCGTTGTTATTTCGGGTGCCCGCACGCCATACAGGATACCTGGAACAGCCTAAACTGGTGTTTATTGGGATCATGGTCTCCAAGAGACCTAACCAGGGCACTTTCGTGTGATGGTAATTGAGCGTATAATTTGGTAGCCTGCTGCCTAATTTCGTCCTCCACATATGGAAGGGACGAGCCTTCATGAAGCAACCTCACAGCGAAAGAGTGACCTACAGAGTAGATGGACCGACGTCCTCTATCCTGCTCACGTTGGAAATCTGAAATGTGTAGTTTAACTTCGGCTTTTACTACACACGCCACCGCAGGCAGTGACACTGGTGATATATGAAATGAAGATGGAGCACCGGTGGAATGAGATGGTGGGGTAAACCGGAGATACCAGAGGAAACCTGCCTCAGTGCCGTGTTATCCATCATAAATCTCACTTTGCCGTCGCCTGGGATCGACCCCGGACCGCCTTGGTGAGAGCCAGGCGTTTTAACCACTGAGCCACGTTGCTGATACTGCGCATGTTGGAGCCATGATATCCAACTGCCTACTGCCATGCCCTAGATCTCACAGGGATACAGCATCAGCGGGATGGCCAGCGTTCGAAAGAGGTATAACTTTAAAGCAATCAGCATCGAACCCGACCTCAGCTTTGGATACAGGAAGGCAATCGCCCTCTGCACCTTCGCTGAGAGGTTCCTGATGTGGTGGCGAAAAATTAAAGGTCTATTCAGAGGTACTGGATGGGATTAGTCCATTCTATCCTTTGACCCTGGTATTAGAAGTTGGGGCAATCTGCCGGGGTGTGGCGCTTTGTAAATAAGATGACATGGCTTATGTCAGGGTTAACTGACATCCGCTATTGTTGGCACCATTGTTGTGAGGCGGAGGTGTATCTGTATTGGATTAAAGACCCTGAGGATGTGCTTGTCTTTGTAGAATAATAACAGATCATTAGAGTATTGTGCCATTTCGACGTGCGGCTGTGTTGGAAGACAGACTCTAAAAAGTGAGAAGGGTAATACAGAGTATTCTGGGACCCCGCATCTCACAGATCTTAGAGTAAATGTTTTCCTTACAACTGTGACTAGAAAAGTGAGGTGTCTGAAGAAGCTGTGTGAATGTTGAGGATTTGTATAGGAAGCTTCTGGTGGATAAGTTTATCGAGGAGTCCGGCATGTCATGTCATTGAGAAGGCCCTATCGAATTTCAACGGCATTGCGGCCTGAAGACGCGTTCCTAGAACCCCAGGGCAGCAGTCTTCACCACACGCAGTAATTTCTGAACTGTCGAGAAACCAGGATGAAACCCGAATTGGCCAGGATTGGCTTGAATGTCTTCCAGCAATGAGGACAAGCTGGATGAGATTAACCTCTCGAGAACTCTCTGAAGGGTAGATGGGAGGCTTATGGAGCGGTAGTTGGAAGGGTGTACCGGATTTTCTCCAGGCCTCAATATGCAAATCATCCGGGCTTCCCTCCTCTCTCGTGGAAAGTACCTTAAGTGCAGGCACATATTGAAGATCCTTATTAGCAAGAGTACGGCATTGAACGGAAGATGATGAAGCCTGAGAGGCGTAAGCCTGTCCAGCCCCGCCGACGTTTCAGGTTTTAGACGCTGAACTATGCCTTGCACTTCGATGGGTCGGATGACAGGTATACTTTCCGCCGCAGAACGACGAAAGAATCGCTGTACCTCTTAAAAAAAGGATGTCTTGGGGGTCTTCTCTCTGACACATGGTGCGTTCAAGATAGTCAGCAAAAGCATTGACCTTGACATCGGGATCATAGGCCAGGGCTCGGGTGCCATTGATACTGGAGGTGTAGTAACCTTTGCGGTTTTTGAGGGCTTTAGCTATCCTCAACATGCAACCTGGCCATCTTGTCCTCCCACGCTTGCAACTTGTGTTCACGCAGGCGCATACCGAATTATCGACGTAAACGTCGAAGAAGTGCGCAATTATGCGACGTGCGGTAACGCTGGTATAGTCTCCGTACCGTTCAAGAGCAGCGTATTAGGAGAGCGATGTCCAAAGTAAAGACGCTGGGTGTAGGGGTGCAGAGATGTGGACTATCACGAAGTGCGGAGGCAATTCCCTACGCCTTCCCAATCGACTTCTCGCTTTAAAAGCGACTACCCGAATGCTGATTTCCGTCAACAGCGGATTATGGTTGGAATGTAGTGCGTTTATTGATGTGTGTGAGGTGAAATGGGAAGTGCTTAGTGATAGCGAAGTCGATTACTGATGCCAGTCCTCCACCTCGCGGATGATGTGTGGGCTGCCAGGGACTCTATACTTGAAGTTGAGGGTCTACGTCTATAAGACGAATGATTGCATTGCCTCTTGCGTCTGTCCGGCGACTGCACTGCCAACGCTGGTGTTTGGCATTGAAGTCGCCATCCATAATAGCACTAGGGTATAGGGCTAGGATGGATGGGTAATCAATGGGCACGAACCACTAGAGAGGAGGGTGGTACACAGAGACTACTAACTCAATCCGCAAAGATCTAAACTGATAGCCGTTGTCTCAAATGTCTGCCGAGGTAGGATGATGATGATGATGATGCTGATGATTGTGTTTTAAGGGCGCTCAACTGCTGGGTCATCAGCGCCCATAAAAACCAGTGGAGCTAAAAACCAATAAAAAGGCTAAAAGGCTAACACTCTAAGATGCTAAAAGGCTATCAATCAAATAAATACAAGATAAAACACCCGCGCGACGGTGGCAAAAACTAAAAAAGAAACAAAAACCAGAAAACAGGTTAAAATGGTTAAAATACCCAGACTCTTAGGGCCTAAATCCTAAAATTTACAGATAAAAGAAACGTTAAAACTTTACCCACTTCCGTCTCGTCATCCGCGAGTATCTCTGCCAAGCTGGCCAGCAGCTGGAGAGACCTCTAAAACAGTCTAAAAATACATGATGCACCGACAGTTCGGCACCGCAGAACGGGCAAACTGGAGCCGTTGTCCGGTTTAATAAAAAGTTATGGCTAAAATAACAGTGTCCAATGTGCAACCGAGCCAAAATAACCTCTTCCCGCCGCGATAAGCGACAGGTGATCCAAGGATTCGGAAGTTCCTTTACCCTTCGGAGATTGTTGTCACGGAGAGCAGACCACTCGTCGCGCCGCCGAGGTAGGAGCTGGATCGGGTGATGGACTTTTTGTCTCACCAATACCGCCGTTCCGCACCCAGGGCGTCCCAGACGATCCAAGCAAGTGTATCCCGATAGACGGAAGAGTGAATCTGGATGGAGGTGCGCTTCGCTGACTGATGACGTCAAGGGCATATGCTTGTGCAATGCGATTTTAAAAGAGATATACGAGGCCTATTTCAATTCGCCATTGGGGAACTGTTGACTGGCTGTGGCCAATAGGGCAAGACCCTCTATCGCCACTAGCATTTTGCCGGCCGGATCTGAGGTTGTTAGGAACTTGACGAGGAGCTAGCAGGATTTTTTCCCATGTGTCAGCAGCAACTGCTGCAGCAATCTTAGCAATTCCGCAAGATCGACGGTACTGGATGCTTGTGGGTAATTGGAAGTTGGAAAGGATGACCTTGACCTAATGGGTGCAGGTCTGCCCCCAGCTCTTTCGTCCCTTTTCTGGCGGGGGAGGGTGAGAGCACGAATTTGCCTTGCCTTTCCTCTCCAGTACAACATCGGGGGCTGATTTGGTGTCTTCTCCGCATTTTTCCAGGGTTGGAGTTTTGCGAGCTGTGGCCCGTGATTGTGAGTTTATGTGAGTGTGGTGTTTTCCCCCCGTGATGTTTTCGGAACATTAGGAGCCCGTTGCAGTACTTTGAAGCGTTGGCTACTGAACCTCCTGCTCATGTGCCTGATTGGCTGTCTGCCAAGGCTTGGGCCAATGTCTGGTGCTGGTACAGGGGAGCGGTCTTTGCTCCTCTCTAGATGTTGTAGGCTGTTGTTGCGTAGGAGGTCGGTTTGGCCTATTAGCAGCTATAACTGCCTTTCGGGCGGGAGCCCCCGTAACAGGCCACTTGCTTGCCCTTGCAGTTATGCAAATGGGCACATCGGTGCGTGCTCTTGGACAGTTCTCTTTGACGTGGGGTTCTCCGCAACTTAAGTAGTGAAGGTTTCGCTTACAAAAGCCGCTGGAGTGATTGAACCCCAGACAGCGATGTCATTGAGGGGATCGCCAGTGCTCCTAACGTCTTCAACCATCACCCGAATGTAGCAGATGGTAATGATATCATCTAACTTAACCCCGGATCATTGGTCCTCTCCACTATCACCAGATAGAGGAGGTTGGGAATAGGGCCGGGTTGACCCTGTGGAGCTACCTTAATCAGTTACCTGGCCAGGCGGGGCCTGATACCCTGGTGGTTGAGATGGTCTTCGATATGACCCACCGGTGTATCCACTGATAGGGCTCTGATGATACGTTGGACGTCACGGGCCTTTTCAAGGCCAAAGGTAAGGTATGAGATCTTCCCATCCAATGCCCTTAGGAGGAGCTCCACGATTTTGGCTGAAAGACGAAGCGACTCTTCCTTCTGGTCACAGTGCATGAACCCGAAAGGGTTGGAATGACTTCCTTTAGGAAGCCCACCAACCTCGGAAGTCGTCCCCTAGGACTAGAGGCTGGCCGCATTTGACTGGACGTACTAGTCCTCTTTGAGGTTACTCGTCCCCTACGACGGTTGGTTACCTCATGGAATCCAACCTCATGAGCATCTTTGGAGATGTCTTATGAGCGGATCTCCTTCTCTTCCACTTCCATTCTAGAGGACGGTGGTTGTGGAACCGCTGTTCCGTCAGAAGAAGAAAAAGCTGCCTCCATTTCGGAGCAGTAATAGTCAGATGGCTCTCTGAGTTTTCATCTATCCGAGGAGTTATTTCCCGAGCAGAGGTTGGTTGGCTGTTTGACTACAGCCAGACGTTTTGCCTTGTCATTATCGCTCTTGGCGTGCTTTCGGCGTGACCGTTTAGTTCCAGCAGTCTGGGTTGTACCCTTTTCAGGATGTTTGAATATGGATGGGGGAGCGGAAGCATTGTTTGAAGTGGGCATATTGCCCTGCACCGAAATGCAGTGCACAGTTAACCTTAAGGGAGTCGCGTTGTGGCTGTGTGGTTAGACCGCTAGCCCTCACCAAGGCGGCTCGGAATCGATGCCAGGCGACCGCAAAGTGAGTTGTGCGGATTTTCTCAGGGATCTTGGGTTGCCCCCGCCATCTGCTTCCACCGTCATCAGTGTCACCGCCTGCGGTGCCGCATGTAGTAAAAGTGGGCGTTAAATACTACACATTTCATTTCAGCTAACCTAAGCTATATACTGACCTGTCAGCGCAGGCTACAATCTGTGTGACCACAGAGAACCGGACACCTGAGTGCAACTTTTTCTTTCCGCCTAGATGGTGTTGGCTGTGATCTGTTTTTTTTTTCATTTATCTTAACTGCAGTGGTCATATGCAGCGGCCGTTCTCCTTCGGAACATACCGAACGAGTTAACAGTATTAACACGTATACGTTGGGTTGCTTGTTGTTTGTTTTAAGCATTAGATAACGCACCCATTCACACCTTCATTCATACTTTCATACCCTGGGAAAGATGGGAATCATCTTGGTTGTAGAAAAATCCCCACCCGAGCCGGGAATTGAACCCGGGTCCCCTTGCACAGCAGACAGGTGCTCCACCGACTGAGCTACGGGGCCAGCCGCTGGGATCTTGTGGTCGCCTTTGTTGATAATTTTTGGACAGCATGGTAGCACAGAGAAACACAAGTTTTGCTGACTGGTAGCTGGTGATATTTATGATGAATCAGCGACGTTAATACAACTGTCAATCGGAAGCTCACCTGGTGATGATGGCAGCCAATCATATAGCAGCAGGAGTGGCAAAAACATCTGTCTCGCTTCGAAGCTGGAAGCAGTGCGTTGCTGAAGCAGTTCATGTGTCGCTGGAAGGCTGTGCCGCCTTTTTAGGCGGTGCTTTCTTGGCTATTGCGTGCCAGGACTAGATCCTTTGCTGGTAGAATGATGGTGATAATTAGAGAGACTGTGGGTGAGCGGTGTGATGGTTTTGGCGATTTTAAAATTAGTTTTTTTTTAATTATAAGTATGTATTAGTATATGGGTTGGGAGAGTGCTGAGATGTCTAGTGGGTGCCTATCATTGGTCTGGGCCCTTTATAGTGTTTCCCAGGGTCTATATCATAATCCCCGAGGTCACGGATGAGAGTATTGAAGCTGTGCGGGAGAAAGTAAAAAGTTATGGGAGGAGAGAATGTAGTCGTGAATTGTAGGGATGGATGCGTCGCGATGAATGTCAGCATCGGGAATGTACCAGCCAACATTGAGTTATATGCTAAGGAGCCGATTTTTGGAGAACTTAGAGTCTATAGAGGTGGGAACGTGCAGTAATGCTCCATGCTTAGCATGCGTAGGTCCGTGTTTATACCATTGGCGAACGGGGTTACTTGCTGTGATTGGTTCTGGCGGACAGAAGGTTGGATTTGAGTCGGGGAGTGCTGTGCGGTGTTGGCGTCTGATTGCCTCGGGCAGTGTGCTTCACGTTAGCTTTTGTCAGTGCTGACAGTATAATTAATATTGTGTATTTAATTTCACACCATCATTCTTCCTGTTGATGTTATTAGGATATTTATGAATTTCAATGGCTTCGCGGTATAAACGTGTATGATAGTAGAAAGTTTATCATAGGGCATCTGCGTTTGTATAACGGATGATTTGCTCACCTTCCTCGAGTATGACATGCTCAGCAATTGCGGATGTGTGAGTTTAACTAGTTTGGCCCAGGAGACAATTTCTTTGTATTCATTGATGCGTGTATTGTGCTCCATAGGGTGGTTGTTATGTACCTTTAACTCGTGAGCACAGTATTCTGCGTACTTTCATAGTAGACAAAGCATATCTGGAAGTGTATTACGGATCAGTCTGACAATGTATTCTTTTCAGTAAATTGACTTCATATAATGTTTACAAATTCTAAAATCGCTTTGGACACAATAACTTCCTGTCTGCAGACACCATTTCATCAGTGTTTCTCTAACCAGGATCGACCAGAAAAAAGCTATTGCAACACTGATAGGCGTATCTTTGTTTATCTAACTTTAAAAGTGTAGTGAAAAACGTGAACTTATCATATCCTGGAATATCGAAACTGCATGGAAATAAAGCCACACAAACTGATCACTTAATTATAATTGCAGAGTTTCTCAAAGAAATCATTAGCAAGTATTTCGAAATCTATCTTTCTTTTCAAGATCGAGGAGTTTCTGCTAATTTCTTCTCCTCTAACCTGTCCCCGTGATAAAGGATCTTATCTGTCGTTAGGTGTACTGGTACATATATCACGATGATACATTTGAAAATTTAGGGGACACTGCTTTATCTGTTAATTTTGGGGAATTCAGTGCCGACTGTTCGACTGTATCATCTAACTCCTTCCAATTTTCACTTTTATGTTCTTTTCGTCGACGAGATGAGTACAAACTGCTGATATGAAATTCGCAATCAACTTCTTTCCCAGAATGGCACAAATCTACTCATGATTTTTCCTCTTTAGGGAACAAACTTGGAAATTTTTCATCGTTTGATTTTAGATATGAACCATAATTTGTCTTGCAGTTAGGCACGTAACAGTTTTTTTTTTCAATCTGAAATGTAATTAAAGTGTTTTAGAAACGCATTTTTGGAGCTGGGTTTTAAATTTGAGATTAGACTGCGCCGTCTAAACATATCAGGTACCCAACATAAGACAGTTAACAAATTTTACTAAACACAAACTCATTTTGAAATTCTTCGATTTGTTTTCACTGATACAATTTAAAACGGAAGCACGTGAGTTTGTTTGTAAATAAAACTCAGCCTCGACTCTATGGGCATGATGACTTGTAAAATCCTGAGGATATTGTACTGGTGTGTACAAAACATTCATATAAAAAGGTCGAGCCTCAGAGTGCAGTCACATGTTCTATCTCAAGTCATTTAGTCTTCAGAAGAAAACGAAAACAGATAGTGTACTCTTATGCTTGTTTGAAATAGTGATTGGATTTTGTTTTTAGAGGAAAACAAGTGTATGTGTCTCTTAGAATTATTAATATTCCTTTGTTTTGGCAATTCTACAAATTTGTGTAACATTTTGCTGTTTTTGTGCTCATATTGCATACGTATTTCTAATGAGTATTCTGTTAATAACAGCCACAATGCCACGAAGCATTTAAAAGTATAATTTTACCTTACGCCTGATGCCGTAATCAAGCTTAAATCCCAATCGTTTTAAGAGGCCTCCGACTCTCATTGGTTCCACTCTGGCAGAGCATATCATGTGGAGAAGCAAGCACCAATGGGGCAATTTGTCTCTCCTTCCTTCACTGCAATTTCTCATGCTAACATTGTAGGTTGGTTTTCATAGAGAATGTATTAACAATGTCCACTGCATATATGAATTAGCCTGGTCCTAGAACGTGGCATTTCTGTGGACAGATAATCCTGAGAATAATTTTGCATCGCCCGATAAGAAAGGAAGTTATAGTCTCCAAGATGTAACTTTCCACTTTTTCTATTGTCTTTGTCCACCATGAGCTGTGAAAAATCTTTGTGCTCCTTTCCTTTAAATGGCCAATCTCTTTTACAGCTCTGTTGTCTTCCCTAATTACCCACAGTTATATGAGGGTAAATAAGCATCAGTGGTGTTGCAACTCTTGCAACTGATGAATCGGTTGTAAACGTGCAAAATATTTTTAGAGTTTGAGAACTTTGTGATTATTTAAAACATAGTGCTGGGAATTCTACTATTGTCTAATGTGTAGTGTTTAACGCCCGCTTTTACTACATACGGCACCGCAGGCGGTGACACTGATGATACATGAGATGAAGATGGAGCACCAGTGGAATGAGATGGCGGGAGAAACCGGAGGTCCCGGAGAAAACCCACCCTAGCGGCGTGTTGTCCACCACAAATCTCACTTTACGGTCGCCTGGGATCGAACCCGGGCCGCCTTGGTGAAAGCCAAGAGGTCTAACCACTGAGCCACGGCCCGGCCGTGCTACTGTCTATGTTAGTTTTAGGAGACGTGGGAAGATAAGGTAAAGCAATAAGGTCAGATGGTAGGGGAATTTTATTCAATATTCACACATTTTTACAAACGATTACGAAGCCCTAAGATACATTAAGTCCAGTATTTCCGTGTCAAGCATAATTCAAAAACCACTACTCTTGAAGTGTGATAAGAGTACTCAAAGAACAAAATAAAGCACAAGAAGGTAGCAGTTTTACAGAGACTCCTGGTAAAAGTGCTTAAATAGAGAAAACCCACCCCTCCCCCCACAGAGAGAGAGAGAGGGAGAGAGAGAGAAATCGCGATAGACTCTTTGTGTGTAGCTGCTATACTGCAGACTTTATTCACCCTATCGGACTGATTTTCTGCCCAGCGTGGAAGACATAAATAAAGTTTAAAAAAGATGTTATATGCGAGTTTATGAAGCTTGACAGAAATACTGCAAAAAATGAAACTCAAATTCGTAAAGAACTCACGCGCGCGTAAATTTCTGATGCAGGAGCGAGACGTTGCAGAAATATTCGCGTTTCTAAGAAAAATGGAAGCGATAAGAGCTTCCGGTGCCCCTATTATTAACTTATTTGAAACATGGATCAATATAAATCATACGAAAATCAAATTGTGGAAAGGCGAAAAGAATGGTTTTTAATTTCTACTAAGCACTCCAGTGGGTAAAGGACAGCTGAAAGCATTTTATAATTTTACTCGCTGTAGGTTTGACTGGCTTTATTTCCAACGTTCTGCTCAGTTTAAAATCAAAATCAAGCAAATACATTAATGAAGATATGGGTAGTGAAACATCTAAAATTTGGTTTATTAATAAGTTGTTACCTCACATGTTCCTCCAGTGTAATTATTGATAACAATAGTATCATTCCACTAAATGAACAAGGCTCCGATACATAATCACTTAAATCAGTAATATAACCATGGCTCCTGGACAGTAATATTGAATTTGATCCGCATTCTGAAAATGCACTAAAGTTGCATTGTATTAAATAACAATGCTGTAAAAAGACAGTCTCAACATTTATGAAATAGGTCGAATGGCACAACTGCACGGTCACACTATAATTTGACTACCTCCGTATCATTGCAATGTAAATGTTATGAAACTTATATGGCGGAAGATAACAAAATATCACGAAGCACAATATATTGTCACCCGAACATCGGAATTCCCGATAGAACCGGCTGGAAGTTGGGGCCAAACGGGAAGCGTTTGAGCCACGCCTGCCCATTTATCTCGTGTCACTAACTGAGGGGATGAATAGAAGAGCGGCACGAGCCCTGCACCGTGTCTTTCCCCTACCCTGACGTCTGGAACCTTCGGGATGATTCACTGAACTTCGAGACTCCCAGAAACAGCGATCTTTCTTTAAAAAGGGGCTGCAGTTGGGCAGTCAGTTCAGTTCTTGGCGAGCAGCCGTGAGGAGCGTCGTGCTAGTGAATGGACTGGAAGACTGCGTAAGTGTATCAGAGGAGTTGTACGTAATTGTGAGTGTAGAGTGGACCTGTGACAGACGAACTGGCGAATTGAAATTGTGTGCGCTACGTAATTCTGTGCAATCGGCAAGTGTTCCAACTGTAATTCGGTGGAAATAAAAACATTTTGAGTTTGTGCAATTGGACTTTTAATTTCAGGAAACCACAAAGTCAAAATATCATGTGAGCATAGTGACATAAAAGTGTTTGATAGCGCTGTAGGTAAGGTGACAGAGCAAAATTGGTGGCAAACTTGTGAATATGTTAAAAAAATAGAACAATGTTATTGGGGGAGAAAAGCATTCATTGATGAAATTAATGATATATTCGGTATTAATTTAGAAGATGATTCAGATATTGAAAATTATTAACATTTTGAAATTTCTGGCGATGAATTGGAAGGGGAATGGGAACCAAATTATAAGGATGAAAAGAATGAACTAGGAAGGGACATGCGCCACTGGTATGCTGCCCTACTTTGCAATGAAGCAAGCCGGTTTAAAAAGATATGGTGAGTAGGTCTTTTCTTTACTATACAATAAGCAAGTGCCAAGTTAGAACTCTGTCACTATAGTGGGCTAAGTCACGCACTTTGAAGTTGCCTGTTCATAACTCGGAAGTTGATTTGCGGCAAGCCACGTTGCGAGTCCACCTCTTTTAATGAACTGAACTGAATTGAATCTCTCTGATAATGCGAACGTCCAATGCGGTTTAAATGCATAACAACGTTAAATGAAAGTCATCCTCTCCTGAAGACTCTATCCTGACACCTTCATTACATGAATTCATTTCTACCTTCATATTATGTCAAATTTAAGCCAATCTCATGTGTTAAGTTCTCAAAAACAAATTTTAGCTCTCTAGGTAGTGACAGAAACTGTATATTTATACAAAAAGTAACACATCTCTCTGGTCGTTCATCTACATATATACATAGTTTCCTCCCATTTCCAATAACTTGAGCAATTCTCAGAGTTCTAAAGCCTCTAATAAAATTCAGATTTAAAACTTAATTGTGCATTTTATAGGTAACATAGAATGATCATAAATGTATTAAAATAAAATTATAATTTTCAACACTCTATAAATGTATTGATATGTATAATATTCGGAACGACAGAAAAATTTACATGTTTATTGCGAAATAGAATATGCTTTGCTTTGAAAATATATATTTCTAAGATTTAATCCACTATATGTTGTAACAAATTGTCCTTCTTAGTAATGTACTTTCATTTTCTTTCTCCTCTTAAACTTAAGCGTCTTTAACCATAAAGCTTAAGTCATGGGACGAAAATAGTGCATTAAACAATTTGGGCTAAAGCTGACAAATATCATCTTAATTACTGAGGAAAAACTTGAAATAACATATTGCAAGCAGCATCTCTTATATAATAAGTAAAGTATTTATAAACAATAAAAGTAAAATATGTATTTTACTGTCTCTTATAATCTTCTTGCTAACTACATATTTAATAATTACAAGATGGGTCATTATTGAATAAAAAATATAAGCATGCATATAAACAGCTTAAAATGCATTTTGGGGTAAGCTCTAACATAAAATATTTAAGCAAAAAAAACTTTTCAGATCACATTCGATTATAGTTTTACTTAATGTTCTCCCCGAAAACTTGAGAGTATACTGCTGAAGCAAGTTTTTCGGAACTTCAGCTTTTACATCGGGTCCTGTAGAATATACTTACCCAGCTCCATAAGGCAGCACCCACTCGTACACTTTTCTTCCTGGTAATGATAACATTAGATTAGATTTGCATTCAATGTATTTGCATTCAGCAGCCACAAAGGCTCTGAACAATGAACTTGCTAAGGAGGTGTACACAGTTAAACACTCCCCTGCTGTTAGAAACTACTAAATGTGTGAGCAACACACATACAGTTTGGTAGTTCTGTCTTTTTAAACTTTCACTTGGCTTTTGATAGTACTTCTTAACATTTTATTTTGAAAATAATCATTTCTTCTACAATAGCCGTGTGTAGGCTAAGGTTTCAATGAGTAAAGTAAAACTAAAAAATTCAATGCTATAGCCGAGATTTCAACCACGCTTCTCCCGTTCTCCGTGTGGTTGCTCTAACCGCATAGTGGTTTAACTATGAAGCCGGGGACTTAAATATTTACAGTATAGCAAGTCGCCACGAAAGGTGCGTATCTCATAGCATATGTGAACCCCTAGTGATCTACCGGGAAACATATGAGTCAGTTGGATAATTTATAGTCATGTCGGCACGTTGGCCATATTATCTCAGTTGGTTAGAGCAACTGCACAGGGAGCGGGAGATCCGTGGTTCAAATACCGGCTATGACATTACATTTTTCAGTCTGACTCTACTCATTCAAATTTTATTCTGAATTTGCTCTATAGCAAATATGATATGCATTAAAAACGTATTGTCAGAACGCCATATAAACAGCCTTCCATATTAATTGGAAAACAGAAAAATCTTTCTTGTCCAAAAATATTAAAGTATTCCCAAATTTATCGGAATGTGCTTTATATCGCGGTGCGAAAACAACACAACCGCTGTGATAGTCTTCTGTCTGTGTATATTCTTTGGTGCGCCTCCATGGTGATTACTAGTGTCGTGGTGTCGCCTTTTACTGTGACTAATGACAATTTTAACGCTGTTCCCAGGAAACTCTTGTAGATGCAAGTCTGAACTGTTTTTATTAATACCTTATTATGGTTTCATCTACTTCTGCAGATGCATTCTTCTGTTGATCTGGTTTTACTCTCGTTTTCAGCCCTTCTCCGAACATTTGATATCGAGTAATCAGTACTGTATGTTTTTCTCCATATTAATAGCATTTTCGGTGTCATGCCAGTTATACGGCGCCGTAATATCTGATATATTTACTTTGATAATTGTATAGCAAAGTGTTATAACTATTTTTTTTTTAATTAGCAGTTTTAATGGCGAAGGTCCTCATTTCTTTACTGAAATTCCTTTTTCGTTGCTGGGTTTAAAGCGCGTCCCCATATTCAGTGTTCAAGCACTAAGAGGGTTGGGTGGCGCAAAACGAAAAGACATTAATAAACGATATGATTTTCCAGGCGTACTTTTAGGCGCTGTGTGTACTTGATATATAAAGTCTTTAAATTATGGTTTCTTTTATTGCTGCAAGTGGAGGGACTGCACCGCAATCACAGAGAATCGAAACGCTCCACACAAATTATGAACAGCGAGAACTTCTGTGGTGCACTTAGGCTTCCCTTCCTTTGAAGGCAAGAATTGTTTTTCTTTCCTCGTTACCGGGACAGTCAGCTTTAGAATATATAATCAGTAATGAAAGGACATGGCTGAAGAGGAAGGTAAATATTAGTGGTCTTAGAGGTTTGAAGAGCATATTAGATTTTTAAAACTTAATTTATTTAGTTAAGTGGCAAATTACCTTATGAAGACAGCGAACTGCAAACAGAACATCTTTAAATCAGCAAAAATACAAAGAGAAGGGTTAAAAAAGTCAAATAATACTCAGGTGTTTCTGTTTCTGTGATTAGTTATAAAATTTATAATTTGAAATATTGGCAACTGAACATTTTATATACGTGTGTATAATATATACAACGCACTATTAGTGTATTTCTGTTCTTTTTGAGCACAGAGTGTTGTCAATGTCACCTATAAAATTCTACGTAGGTATTATGCTCAAACCCACGTTAAATGTTGTGATTGCGTTATTTCTAAATAAGGAAACGTGCACCTCTAGTGGAAATACCAGTATAGAATGAAGACTGTGAAATTCAATGAGACCTGATTTTCTAAGTTGAAGAAGGGGAAAATTGCCAATGAACTCATTTACCATAACATAAGACTATACCAAATGTAGATGCTGATACAGATGGCACTAGCTAAATAAGGTGCTTCATAAACAAGTGAGTGAAACAAAAACAAAATACGTGAAATAAAATTATACTGTACTCTATATTTTTGTAGATACTATTAATTCAGTTTTTCTTTTAAAATCCTTCTTTTAAGGGATCTATTTAGTTTGGGAGAGGATTTCTTACTAAATATAAAATAAGATGAAAATATGTTCTGCCTCTGATCTAAGAAATCTCATTCATAAACATTTGAAAGTCCCAGATGAAGTCAAATAGACATGGTCATCAGCAGTGTTTCCACATAAACACAAAAGCTTAGCTTAATATTTCCAATATTCAAATTTAAAGGTTTAAAATTTTTTGAAAAGTCCTCATGTTGAGGTCTTGAGTGCAATGATGATTATCAGTTAAAAATAAGCAGTTTAAAATGCACTATACAGACATTTTAAAACAGTGATAAGTTTGCAAATTTATGAACTGACGATGTTAATGCGCATTGTTTCAGTATTGTGTATTCATACAGTATGTACACAAAGCACATTGTTGCGTGTAAAATAAGGGGTTCTGTTCCCTATGCTTCAAAATTACTGTAATTAAGAATTACTGACCTGGAAACTTGGGCAATTGCTGTTAAACCTTAATGATGAATAAAGTTTCTAAATGAGCATAGGAGATATTTCCTTGAAGTCATTACTCATAAAGGCAAAGCAAGCACTTTATTTAGAGGCAACTAGGTAAATGCCATCCTCCAATGCTAAATTGTATCAGATGAATGAAGTGGGTGAAATGATGCTCAAGTGAGTCCAGGGTCCATAGAGCTTAGAGTTACCAGACATTAATCTTTCTGGATAGGGGAAAACTTGGGATAAAACCTTATCCAGATAACTCGCCCTGATCAAGAACTTGGGACATCTTGAACATGAGGCAGATGTACTACCACCTTTGCTACACAGGCAGTTATTGTTGCCAGCATTAGTGAACATAGGGATTCAGCTACACTGATGTTTTGGCTACACTTAACTGTTGCTTTGCGGAACTTCTGCACTTCTCTGCTTATATAAAAGCATCCCTTTTCTATGCTTTGTGGCTTAGGATCCACAGCATACATCCTTCTGCTATGTTTGGTATGCAAATTTTGGCAACAGGTGAAAAGCTGCGGGAATGTTTTCATGATGCCTAGCATGGGATGCATGTGTTTGCATGGCTGGCTGTCCTGTTATGTGCAACTGTAGAATTTCAAATTAAAGTGCTTATAAAAGTAAGACTCAAAGATTCAGAAACTGCCTACATTGCTACTGAGCCACACATGTTCACTTCTTGGCAGTGCTGAAATGCTTGCATATAACATTGAGGTAGTGTCATTTGCATACTGGCTCAAACTTATTTTGACTTATTGCACAAAATCATGCATTTTGGAACCATAATTGTTCTATCCCCAATTGTTTTCCCAGCATCCCTCTACAGTCTCTTAACGTTAGTTGCTTGGGTTCTGAAACATTCTCTATACCTAATCTAGCCATAAATACTGTTACAACTTGAAAAGTGAAAAATAAAATACCATGCATAATATTTTAATTGGCCTTTAGTATGTTGTAACTACAGGCATTCATTACACACAGTGCCAATCACTTTTCGAAATGGCCACCTTTTGCATGGGTACAGGCTCTGAGTCTTTGTGGCCACTCGTCTGGCATAACGGACGACATCCAGGGAAAAATCTGCCACTGCTGACAACAAGAAACGCTTTAAACTTCCAATGGTGGGGTGCCTCCTCTTGCAAGGGATGCCCTCAAGCAGTGACCACAGTTAGTAGTCCAATGGATTGAGGTCCGGACTGCTACTGGGCCAATGTTCAGGCAAAATGAAGTCAGGGACATGATGCTGAAGCCATGCTTGCATTGATCTGGCCTGTGGGCAGGGCAGAATACTGCTGGAAAGTCCATGGTTGGTTTTGAAACAATGTGCCTATCAAGTTCTTGATAATAGGCTCCAAAACAGTGCTTTCATACACTCTGGTGCTGGATTTAACACCCTTTTCTTAAAAAAATGTAGCTGGTTTGTATCAGAATAACTCAGGCCCCACCACAGCATCACTAAGGAGGGATGATGGACCGTCTGAACTTAGAAACCTTATTACTGGCTTCCTGAGATGATGATGCATAAACCCTGTGGTTTTGCACATTGAAAGATCCTCAGTAGTGAAAACTTTTTCATCGGTGAAGAGGATGTTCCGATGACCATTTTGAGCGTAATGCTGTAGTAGACGTCAAAATTTAAGCACTCACAGCTTCTTTAGGCCTTTATGTCGGCGATAAGCCCTTAGTCCAAGGTCCTCTTACAGATGCCTGGACATTGTCCTTTTTGAAATGTTCATTTCACAGGACAAGATAGCTGCTTCCACACAGGATTTCTCTGAACATGAGCCGCCACTTCTTTTTGTGCTGCTGGAGTCCTGACACTATGTGGTTGACCCTCCCTTGGCTGATCCTTTACAGTTCCAGTTGCAGTGTGTCACTCAGTGGTGTGGTACACAAACATATGGCTGATTTTCAGCTTTTGTAGCATCTTGAAAATGTCACTTGCAGATTTTCCAACTTTATGCAATGCAATGACGGCTACACGATTTTCATAATCGCCCCATTCCATGGTGAAACCTGGAGTTAAATACTTCCTCTTTCAAAGACAAGCTAACAGTTGTTCAATGTTCAGGTGTGCACACACACAGTTGTTTGTGTGCCAAACCAGATGTACAGTATGTGTCAAAAATTTATTACAGTATTATGGCAAGACTAGGTATATAAGGTTAGAATTAACCTAACCTAGGCAAAGGAACATCACTACTTACAGTTCTTAGCATGAATGCACTTTTCTTATTAGCACCAATACACTTCACTTTTTAAAATAATATAACTTTTCTTCAAGAAAGAAATGTGTAACAAACTGTGGCCCACCTCAGTAGGTGTCCGCTTCACATTCAAGAAGTCCTGAGTTCAAATATTGGTTAGGGTGAATTACCTGGATAACTTTTTTTCCAGGAATTTCCCTTATCCTGAAAGATGAATGTTGGGTAACATAAATTGCATGGACCCTGGACTCATTTGAGCATCATTTCACCCATTTGATTTATTGTCCAATGTGACATTGGAAGACATACATTAAAAAGAGGAAAAGAAAGAAATTCAACTCTATGAACTCAGATGACAATTGAAATATCTTACTACAACCACATTTTCACAAATGTGACAGATACACTTCATTAATAATCCCATATTGTATTAACAAATCCAATAAATAAATATTTCCCAAGACCTACAAATTACCTTATTACAGAAGACTTGGAGTTAACACAACCTGTACAGCTTGATTTTTTTTATTTGACTCTGCGAAAACACACTGTAAGTAAAGGTAGTATAGGACGGAGAGAGAAAGGCGGGTGTATTGCATGGAATAACAAGAATCTGTAGGGCTTGCAATCGAAGCACACACTTATACGTTACTGTACTATCAAAAGTTGATGACTTTACTTACTAAGTACAGTGTTCCCATTTCCTGTAAGGCAATGCTGTTTCGTTTCATTTCAAAGGTAAGAGGCCAGAGATGAAACTTAATCCTATGGAATTTTCTCCTTCCCCATCTTGTTCTCCATCATAATCACTGTTATCAGTAAATTCACTACAGTTTGTTGCAGCAAAGAAAGCCCCAGGTGGAAATTTGCTGGTTAGACACAGTTCCACTACCCTTTCTGGTAGTTTGACACGTTTCAGTTCAGTTACAGCCCATTCAAAAACATCTGGCTAATATCTGACGCCTCCTACTTCTGTGAATAATTTGTTCTTGGTTTTAGTATACTGAGTGAATTCTTTTTGTGTAGTGTGTATGTTTTTTGAGTGGTTCTTTTCCTTGTGTAGCACGCATTCTCCGTCACACATTCACTGTCCTTGTTGCACTGTTTTCAAACAGATAAGGGTAGCACAATCCTGTCAGAGACTTTCTCTCCATTGATAAACAGTAGAATCATCTCTGTTACCATTGAAATGAATTATTAATTCTTCACCAGCAACAAGTCCTTCATTTTTCATGTACTGTTTTTCAATGTCTGTAACATGTTTGCATCTGCTGTGCCACTCTGCCATTGTTAGAGTTGATTTCTTATCAGCAAGTTTTATAGTATCATAATTTTGAATGTTACATTATGGTCAGCAATCCAGGATTTTACGGTAGTCCATGTAAGTTCTATTGGATTGAGCTCAGCAAATGTGAGAAGTTGTAAAAAGGATGACCATATTGTTGCACGAGACCATCAGTCTTGAAATAATGGTGCTGTAGTTTAACAGAAAGTATCATATCATATACCTAAGTTATGCGTAATTGGAGGAGTTTAGTAACAGTGACATCAAAATTAATCGGAAAAACTATTGACACTTCGTCACTTACATTTTTATATTATTGAGGTAACTGGTAAGTGATGAAGTGTCAATAAACCGACTACAAATAGCTTTTCCGATATACCTCACTGTTTTTCATCCGCAGAAAGATAATTGTTTTTCTATTCATTCTCTTTTGCAGCTGAAGTCATCTTATCTTGACTGTTTTACAATTTGACATTGCCAGTTGGTATATTATGAAATGGCATTATCTATTGCCATCACAATGCATGGTGGAAGATTTGGAAACATTTCTTTCATCTACTTTTCATATTTCCTGAAATTCATATTGCTGTGATAATTCCCTTCTTTTCTGCAAGATATGAATTGCAGATACTCATTAGACACAAAAACTTGTTCACTTCTTGCGTTCACTGTTATTACTGTGGTTCTTTAGATGCTGGTGAAAACAGTCCCGGTAAGAGTCACTGAAATGTAATGTGTTGTCTACATCCTCTTAATCACAGTAAACTTCAGGTGGTTGGGAAAAGAGACCATGATGCTAATTTTTGTGCTATACAGTTGGAGCATGATACAATAATAAAGAAAATATGTTTAAAAGCAATTTCAGCCTTAGTGAGCTGTTAGGAAGTAATAAATTCTTTACTTTATCTTGACAAAATTATACCTAAAAGAAGTTTTTATCTAAATATGGGAAGAAATAATAGCTTTAAGAAGTTCTTGAAATACATGGCAACTGTATGAAAGTGTGAACGTTCTACTTGGCCAAATTGCAAGGAACATGTTAGAAATTCAGCCAGTATATACTTACATAATGTAGGACTTACATAAACATACTAGATGCAGAAAGTTGTAGAGAAGGGCCATACAAAAGCAAACACTGTTATGCATGACTAAGCCTAAATGTAGTAATTTTATGTTCAGTAGCTGCACTTTTGTGGAACATCTGTGAGTAACAATCAATACTTAGCATCTGTGCACATCTCGTAATATTGCAAAGCACCAACTGTTGAAAGTATAACTATTGCTTATTCTTGCCCACCTCGGTAGCGTGTTGGTAGCATGTCTGCCTCACGTTCGGGATGTCCCGAGTTCGAATCTCGGTCAGTGTGAGTTGCCTGGATAAGGTTTTTTTCCTGGGTTTTCCCTTATCCTGAAAGACGAATGTCGGGTAACTCTAAGCTCAATGGATCCTGGGCTCATTTGAGCATTTCACCCATTCCATTCATCGTCCGATATGACTTAACGTTGGAGGGCGTAAATTACCACAACATTGCTTATTCTTGTATGTTCAATTGAACACCTATGTTGGACATGTGACACTAAAATGAAAATTACACCACAGGAAATTTCAGCAATTGGTACCATTCAATTCTCAGTGAATGTACATTGTTAACTACTTCTATAGCTGAGAAAAATGTCTGTGAAACATGTTAAGTGTAAAATACCTTTAAAATTTAAAGTTGCATTGATAAATGCAAAGTTACCCTATATTTAAAGAAGATTGATGCAACAACCTTTGGAATAGTTTTATCATAATTTCACCATTAATTAACAAATTAATTTTTCTCCCCAGAGGAAACGCCACTTCTTCTACCGTGTTCGATCTGCAACAGGACATTTATACCTTTATCACTGGAAAAACATAGGAAAATATGTGAAAAAACTGCAACTAAGAAGAGAGGTGTCTTTAATTCTTTTAAGCAAAGACTTCAGGGAACTGGACTTGAAGAATTCTTACCATTATCACAGATAAACATTAACTCTACTCTAAATATATCAGAATCAAAATGGAGACAAAAACACTTGGATTTTGTTAACACGGTGAGGCAAGCAAGGGGAAGACAAGGCAGCTCTACTGAGACCAAAAGGAACACTCCATCCGATACAGGGCGCAAATCGAGCACCAGTAATGAAACATGTCCATACTGTCAAAGGAGCTTTGGCATTAAGGCCTTTGATCGTCATCTTGAATGGTGCAAAGAGCAAAAGGCTAGAATTCCAAAGAGTACTCCACCTTCCCAGGCCAAAGAAAGACTGGAGGCTAGGACAAAGGTGAGTCTGTTTTAATGTTTGTAAATAAGCTTCATAATGCTTAAATTTGGAAATGAAAAGGTGTGAAATGCAGTTGAACCTTCTTTATATGTAACCCAGTTAAACATAATTCACATTTATATGTGAATATTTGCAGTCCAAATGTAATTTAGAAACATGTTAATAGAATATTCCTATGTGTAAGGACTAAGATACAATGAAGCACAAAATTAATATAATTTTGAGTCAAACTAGTACTCAATGCTCCATATATTGCTAGTGTTTACCTAGAACACATTTCGTTAGGACCTTCCTGACATCCTCAGCTAATGTCGACTATTGAATGTTGGTTTGGTGAACTCCTTGGAGGTGACAGGGGCGTCTCTGTTCATATCTTGATGAACTGGAAGTTTGGATCCTCTTCAAAGGTGGTGTCAAAATTGAACAGTTTTCCTTCATATTTCTTTATTAATATCTTTTCCCATGTGGTTAATACAGTTGGACCCTGAACACTTTTTAATAAGTTGACTTCTTGTTCTATATTGTAATTATCATTCCAAAAATGGTACAATTTTGTCTATTTCTTTGTTTCTGATATTCCTAAAATGCTCTTTAAGCTTAATGTTTAAATTCCTTTTAGTTTTTACAATGTAGAAGTTATCACAGCCTTTGCAGTTCATCTGGTACACACTTGATTTTTTGTCTGTAGGTTACTCCTTTGTATTATATGATTTCAAAAGGTGTTGTACACTGAATTTGTTGTGTGGGGACAAAGTAATTTGGAAATGGGATGGTATGTAAATTTTCAAATTATCAACTGGTGGGGATAGTCGATAATTGATAAGAAGTTAGATAAGTCAATTTTGATAAAGAAGTTCATAGTTCCACCACCAGAGAAAAGGGAGCATACAACAACAGATGATAATCGGAACTTTGAGGTTGAAAATGGACGCAATAGTTTATGAAACTAGTCCCTCAATAATATAGAAATGTAAGTGATGAAACGTTAAAAACTGACTACATATAGTTTTTTCAAGCTCTGAATTTGTTGTTAATTAGCATGTACCAGACTCTGGCCTTAGAAGAAAAGAAAAAAGATGTGTAGAGATCTGTTCAGATAAATTTCATCTGAGCTGTTTTATTTAATATTTTCTAGCTTGTTGAGAGGTATTAAAAGACTTATTGAGTCATACTTTATTAAAACTTCACTCACATCACTATTAACAACAGGAACATTTTTGGGACTGTGCCAGTCCCATCCTCAGCTTATTGGTAACTGAATACTGTCTTCACAATCGGTTGTTATATGGATCTCTGTAATGGGCTCCCTCTCTCAGAATATTTCCTACATAAGTTCATTAAACCACTCATTGATGGCATGTCAAAATTTAAAATATGTGGAATGTTTGTTATAATAAAAATACTCTCTCATGGATTGGACTGGAATGGTCCCGAAAACGTTCTCATTTTTAAATAGTGATGTAAGTGAAGTTTTAAGTTTTAAAGACTCAGTAAGTCTTTTAATATGAAATTAGCTTCATTTTTAATACTTTTATTTGTGACTATTTCAATTATTAGGAGGTATTTATTGGCATTTATTCCATACAAAAATGCTAACTGAGTTATGTCTAAAAGTTATTGTATCTTATTCTGTTTCATCCTGTGTTAAAAGAAAGAAGGAATGCCATCATAATCATTTTATGTACGTGTTTTTATAGTATCGTGCACCGCTTGGTTCAAAGTCCAAAAGAACTACTAAAGAGAAGTACTCTAGCATCACTAATGCTGTCAAACCAAAAAGTCCTGCTGCATGTGGTAGCAATGTTGTCAAGAGCCCAGCAGTATCCATTGTTAAGGATGATAAAAGAAACCAAGGTAAACTGTTTGAAGATAACATGATTATAATTTATTGCTTTTATTTATGGAAGAAGAGTTGGTGGTAGTAACACTAACATCCCTTTTTTTACTCTCTGTTAACATGTTTCAGGAAACCTCTTCAGAATGCGTCCGACTCACCCATATTGTTTCTGTTATGGTCGTCTATAATGGCAGCATCATATGGCAGTGAAATGTACTTCCAGAGAGTACTTGGTTGCAGTAAATCAAAATTCATTGACTGTCATTTGTTTCAAAATGAAAATCTCGTCCAAGAAGACAAACACTTGAAATTTCAGAAATTCACATATCCGAAAACATTTTACAAATTTAATATTTTCATAAAGCACATCAGCTTTGCCCCACAGAGCAAATTTAGCATAGAGAAATTACTTTGTAATAGATTAAAAGACCCTGTTACCCAAGACATAAAAAAGCTGGAATTTACAAAATCAATTGCTCCGATTGTAATAAAGTATATATAGGAAAAACAAAAAGAAATCTAGAAACCAGACTAAAAGAACATGTGAGATGTTTAAAATACAAACAATTGGACAAATCTGCACCCTCACACCATTTCTGGATGACCAACCATAACATCAAACTGAACATCACACTAATCAATCCGACCAGTCATGTAGCCGAATTGCCTGCCTCGGTAGTGTAGATGGTAGCATGTCTGCCTCACGTTCAAGAGGTCCCGAGTTCGAATCTCGGTCAGGGTGAGTTACCTGGATAAGGTTTTTTTTTCGGGGTTTTCCCTTATCCTCACAGACGAATGTCAGGTAGCTCTAAGCTCCATGGACCCTGGACACATTTGAGCATCATTTCACCCATCTCATTCACCGTCCGATATGACTTAACGTTGGAGGACGTAAAATTACACCAAAAAAGAAGTGTAGCCGAATTGGACACATGGAAGATCTTCATTTTGAAAACAAACAACAGTTAATGGATTTTGGTTTACTGCCACCAAGTACCTTCTGGAAGTACATTTCACTGCCCTTAAAGATAACCAGCACAACAAAAGCAACATTAGTCAGTTTGACATGTTCTGTAGATGGCAACCATGTTCCATAAACATGTTAACAGAGAGTAAAAAAGATGATGTTGGTATTACTAGTACTGACTCATCTTAAGTAAATTACATTATTGCTAACTGCTCTTAAAATATATTAGGTGATATTCAATTAAAGCCCAAACTTGAACTTGCCCATATCTTTGAGTAATTTGTATGCATGTAGATGTGGAAGATGTAGAGCTCATTTTTCATTGCAGCTAGATTGGTTTAAATATGAGGGATGCAGAAAATGTTATTCATACAATACATACTTCATTAGTCACCAGGATGCAAGAAGGATCAGAAAGTATCAACCAAAGCTGTATCACTGATTTGATGGAAAGTCTCTTTTAGCATATTAAGTGCCACATTAACAGTGATTTGCAAACACTCCAATAAATGTGACACATTAGGAAAGTACACAATGTTTGTAATAGTTTATAAGTAAATTCATTATGTAGATGCTTTATTTTAAAATGTTGAGGGTTGCTCAGCTTTCATAAGTCTGATTTACTGATTAGTCCAATTTCATAAACCTATTTTCTACTGATAATATTTTAAACTAAAATATTATAAAAGCATTTATTGGAGATCCTGAGAAGTAAACTTGTATATTCCAGATCATATCAGGAAACAAGCCAGGTGAAAAGATGATTTGAAATAGACGTTTCGGGAGCATACATCGCTCCCATCATCAGGATATTTTAAGAAATACTATAACCACAAAATTTATTACTGGATATAACACAAATATCAACAAAGACATAGCACTACCATTAACAAAAGACTGTTTCAGTAAAGTAAATGCCAGGTCAGGAAATGGTGTGAGTGTAGAAAATTAAGTCAAAGAAATGTAACTATTATGTGTTTCAAATGGGAAGAGTACTAACCTGTAGCAAATCAGATGCATTGGAGCCTTCACCGTTGCCACCTCATTATCCCCACTCTTTTTATATTTCCCTCTCTCTCGCTCTCTTGCGAGTGTTTGTGGTGCGAGACGTAAGGGAGCGCAAACTGAATTTTCCAAAGTTTTATAATGCAGTTGTTGAAATTACAGTTGCAACATGGATATTTGTGTATTATGCAAATGGTTTAAATATTTAGTTTAAAATTAATTATAGTTTATGAATTACTTATTTTTCTAATCCAACGAAAATACCAGCGGTGCATCCGTATAGCTGTGAATGTTACTTACGTTAAGAGATAATTCATCATTGTCATTGTCTTCAACATCTAAGTACTGCAAATTTATGATAGCTTTCAAAATCTTCGTTACGTGCTATTTCTTTCCAAAAGTCATCTTCTAGTTTATTTGATGTCTCATGCAGTTTTCCCAGTCTTGTGTTCCTTGTCAATTTCTTGGTTAATAAGTCGTTCAACATCAGTCACTTTAAAAATATTTCTGTTTGCCACATAATTTGAGCCCACATTAACTCTGCTGGATTGTTCTAGCAGAAGTAAGCAGGGGCAGAAGGTGCATCGCGTCTCATTGATCCAGCTGATACACTTTTTCATGGAAGAGAAACTGAATAATGCTGCTTTGAACTCTCTAGAATAAATAGAGATTACAAACCATTCATAAACAAAGATATAATGTGACCAGACATGTTCTGCCAGAATTGCAGGAAGTGTATCGTTTCCTCGTCAAATTTAACAAACACCTTGGCTTATTCAAAGTACACATTTCTTTCACCACGTCATGTCAAATGTTTATGTTTCAGTTCTGAGTAATTTCAAATATACGTGCACGTATATATGCCAACCAATAATGATATCCATTACAGTGCTTACGTCGCAATGCATTGTTGTAATATAATGGTATCTACTTTATTTATTTTATTAGGAAAACTATTTGAGCTAAAAATATGGGGTTTTCGTGGTTATGTTAGATACATTACTCTATCTTCCACTATCTTCAGTTTTGGCAAAATTGAAATTTTGTCTTAGCGCAAATAGTATTTCATACAGATTGATTAGGTTGGAGATCCTCACACACTACTTAGCAGGAATGCAATGTGACAACACCACAGGACTCCGATTGGTTGCTCATGTAGTAGCCCTCAAGGACAAACACCTTCCCATTTGAAACATATAGTACTTAACTTGATCAAGCTGTATAGATCTGTGCTTCTTAAGCAGACAGATTTCCATTTTTAAGGTCGGTTTCCAGGAGGAGCTGAACTGAAATCGAGCATCACGATCAAGCATGCTCCTCTCGGAGGAAATGGCCAAAGCCTCCTTAACTCTCCGCTTAATAATGACTTGTGTATTTATACTGCACTTGCTTATACCGGGTCACCTACCCCTATTTATTTTTTAATTCATGCAATGTGCCAAGTGACATGTGGCTTCTGCCTTTCTTGAATGTCTTCTAATGGATGATTTGCAGAGCAGTTTATAGAGAAAGAGTAGATAACTCATTGCATAAGTGTTGCATGAGACAGAAAGCAATCCCTATGTATGTTGATTCCAAAAACATCATACCCAGACACAGAGCGCTCCAGTAGCAATTTTAAATGAGTTTACAAACTTTTATTCATTAGTATACATTCATACACACCTTTAAACATGCCCCTGAAGGAACAACCTATCACACGCATCAGTTGAGAATAGCACTGGAACACAAAATGGCAGATCTACACAGTGGGACCATTTGGATTTAAATCTTCAGCCAACATGTGTTTTTGTTGTACAGCTGATGAAATCTACACTTTGACAATTTATGTTTTTGTTTAACTGAGAAGTTAACACCTTCACAGTTCCTTTGTCAGTAGAAGTGAAACAAAAGATTTTAGCATGAAATATTTAATATTCCTATAAAATGAAAGCTAACTACGTCACATGGGTTACAACACCGGATACGGTACAGATTATAAATGGTCACAAAGCTAAGCATGATCCTTAATTATCAAATTGTCATTCTTGTGTCTTTGGCTCACAAGAAAACCAATAGCAACAATAAGTAATGTTATTGTTTATTTTGTTCATTGTTTGTATTTTAGAAACTAAAATACAAAGTCTAGGAGAAAGGAAAAAAACCAATGTCACGTCGTTTTGAACCTAGACCTTGCAGGACCATATGCCCATAGTTCACCATCTCGACCAGCTGCCACATATTCTATGTCACTCGTTGGGAAAGAATTCGTTTATCACCTTGCTAGTATTATATGCATGAAAAATTGTCGTTTATTTAAGCTTTTTGTGGCTTCTTAGTCCTCATTCAGGGCTGTAAGTATTAATGCTGGGTCATATGTTACCAATTAGAATGGCAGAGCTGCAATAACGGCCTTTGTACCAAAAGGGTCAGTGTTTTCACATTAGATTATAAGCTGCGGGTTGCATAGATAAGAATAAATAGGGGCAGCTGACTCACCTGGTATAAAGGAAAATTTATCTACCGATCAATAGACATGATGCACATAGCTATAATACTAGCAATTACAATTTAATTGATATACCACATCACAGATTATCCAAATCGCAGAATAGCTTTGAAATACTGGTTATAAAGTTGTATAACACCTTACCAACCGATTTAATTCAATTACCTTACAACAGATTTAAAGACAAACTTTTTAACAGATTGCTTGGTAACCCATATTATTCTGTTCGAAAATACTTTAAAAATAATACCTAATCTTAATTTCAATGTTTTATGTACTTCACTTTATTTTCACTAGTTTTTTATTTTGTTCTGTTTTATCAGTTTAGTATTTTACCAATGATATTGTGTTCCATTTTCATCATTATGAGTGTTTAACCAGTAAGCTTTTTTTTTTTAACTTTATTTTGTCAATTTAGCATGTATTTATACTCAGATTGGTTGTATTTTGTATGACAATAAGCATTTTAATTCGCTTAGCTTCTTTTACCATATTACTGTTGTGTGTTGTATATAGTTATCTGATGTCTATTGCTGCATTAGCTTAATGATAAATTTATTTTTATTATTATTATTATTATTATTATTATTATTATTATTATTATTATTATTATTATTATTATTATTATTATTATCATTTTGTGGTTAAATCCTTCAAAATGAAGTACTTTATCATAGTTTGTATTTAATTTTATACATTTTGAAGCAAATTTTAACACTCGCTAGTTTGCACAAGCATCACAAACAAGTGGCTACACTTATGCATCCAAAACTATAGTATGTCATCTAAAGGTCAGCCGCTAACTATCATAGTAATTGGTTCACCTTCATTGCACCTCTGAATCTGGCTGAGAACTTATAGAATGCCCTTGCTATCTTGATGATTTGCTGAAAAATACAACTTTTTTTTTATTTTTATATTTAAAATCGATTTACATTTAAAGACCAGTTACAAGTCTGTCTAAAACCAAAATATTTCCAATGATAGTGCACCATAGTGCACATATTGCACATTCTAACCCTGTCTGTAGCTATAGCAAGTAGTGCAACTTTTAAATCAAGTATAGGAAATTTGTAATAACCTTTGCTTTTATTTCCACATGACTGCTTGCTGTCTTATATTTGACAGTATACCATGCTTCATTACATGTTTTAACGACTAATATTCATTTGTGTATTTTTCTGTCTGCTTTCTGTCTCCATTTTGTTTTACAGCCACAAACTGAGGTGATTGGTGTTGTACCTATATTAAAAGTCCAGATCTATTATATTTCATGTAAATGATCACACTTTACAAAGGTATTACTAAATATATTAGTACCTGACATATTTGAAATTCCTAGGTAGTTCAGGGGGAAAAAAGAAAAGCATTTATTTTCCAGATAGGTAAATCACAATATACAATACTTACTCCATCTGGCAATTGTAGTACAGATGCTGAAATGGAGCTAGTTGCATTTTCTGGGAGGTAAATTACAAAACTCAAACATAGGTTATGATTTCAGGACTGAAACCTGTGAAGAATAAAGATGTCCAGCACTCACCAGTTACAGGAAACAAAAGAGCAGAGACTGCAACTGTTCGTCGTGTATCCACTCCATCGAGGTAATTGGCATTAAATAATAAGTTACAGTTTGTATTTACCCTGCTAGGCTTTACAAGGGCTTAACCTCTTCACCGATATGGACATCATGTGACGTCCAAGTTAAAATGCCCCAAGCTGATATGGACGTGTATAGACGTCCTGTGCATACATGCATTTAATGCTCATTTAATGCCAATTATTTTAATCTTACTATTTTACAATAAATTTAAATTAGTTCTATATAGAATGTAAACGTACCCTTAAAGGTTTCTTTTTGAATTGGACACCTCCAAACCTGGATAAATACCCAAGGGCACATCAGTAGATTTACACCAAATAATATTGGTTTCCTTGCAAACTTCTTTTTCGCAACACACTACACATTTTCGAAATGGTTACGACTTTTTTGGTTGTGGGTGGTATCCTTTTAGGAAAGTGTTTTCTCTCAAGTATGAGGGGTGATGTGAATTTCTTACCCCGCAGTATAAAGAGGCCTCTGAGTATTATAGTACTCAATTAGGTTACAAGCTATTTATACGTGCAAGTACAGGTAGATGAATGTCTTGCATGAAAATACAGCTCTGAAAATTACTAAACAGTTGTGCATGGTTACATTCAGTGGTATAAAAATACTTTTTTGACCATTTAACTGTTTTTTGTAATGGGGGATAGCTATAATAGCTGATCCACATCACCCGTATTTGACCTGCCATTTCCCCAAACAATGGAGTAGCTAACATGCCATCTGTAGACCAGTACACGTCACTGCTAAATATATCCTAAACATCTCCTTCATAATCGCACAACAAATCTTCCAGATTTTCTACAGTAATATCAGAAGCCTGTACACATCATACGCAAGCTAATTTATTTGCTACATTACCAGGATAAGCCACAATTTCAAATGTGCTATTCATTTAGCTCTTGATAACTATAAGAAATCACTCTGAATACAGAGAGAGTATAAATAACTAAAATACTGAGTGAAAACAGCTGCATAAGCCTACCAGAAACTTTGTAATAACAGATCTGTAATAACAGATGCTGACAGAGTTTTTCTTTCCAGTGTGTGTGTGTGTGTGTGTGTGTTTGTGTGTGTGTAATGCAACATATACTTGTATGATTATCGCTTGGTATAGCATAAACTAAAAGCTAAAACCTTGAATCAGAGAAGTCGCTTGCGTAGCTATACATACATTCGTTCGTATACACACAAAACAAAATGATTCACATATTAGGCGCGTTCGGCACAAAGAATGGCTTTTGCTACAGTGAAACAAAGTAGTGAAATTTCAGCAATTTATTAATATAGTCTCTACTTTATTGTTACTGTAGATATATACTGCCTTTAATGAGTTTTAAACCAGTTTTTATTTCGTTTAAATAACTTAATAAATACGGAAGATACGGAATTGTATTTATGATGCATTTTTACAGCATTTAACAATTTAAATGTCCTGTTCTGTTTATTGGGTATCCGTTTCCGGCCCCTAAGGGGTTTAAATGGCCATCGGCGAAGCGGTTAATAACAGCAATGTCAAAAGTAATTGAAAAAATTATTTGACATTTCATCACATTTTCAACCTCAGAGGTTGAAAATGGAAGTGACACCTCCCAAAATTAGTCCCTCAATAATCGAAAACTGTAAGTGATGAAGTGTCGACTACAAATAGTATTCTTTGTATTTTGAATGTAAAGATGAAATGAAAGGACCAGTTAGACACCTGGGGACAAGTCATCCTTGAAACATGTTCAGGTACAATTTCTTACTTAGTGATGTTTAGTGTCTCAAATTTCACTGAACTTGTAAATTTGTCCAAAGCTTTTGGTGTGATTTACTTACATATGGTAATATTCACCATTTCCTGATGAAGTACTACATTGTGGCTATTGGTGTTAGCAGTTTATTAACTTGTGTTCCATTTTTCATTTAGGATCAAAAGCAGTACGACAGAGCGGATGTCTCCTATGATATTGGGAAATAGTCCTGTGATTAACAAACAGAAAAAATGTGCCACTTCGCAGCCGAGAAAAAGTATTTCAAATGCAGATCTCTTTGGGGGTGCTGTCAACAGAAGAAACAGGAGGAATGACAGCATTACAAATAGGTATATAAATTTAAAGCTTAATGTATTGCAGTCAATTACACTAAACATGTGAGTGATGACCAATTTCTTCTCGGGCAGCAAGCGAGGTGAAAAGATGATTAGAAATCGACTTTTCGGGAGCGTGCATCTCTATCATCGGGATATTTATTAAGTGTTATAACCACAAATGGAAACACTGGATATATCACAAATATAAGCAAAGACAAAACACTATCAAAATTCGCATTACTGAACAAAAGACTTTTCAGTAAATTAAATGTCAGGTCAGTAGATGGCGTGAGTATAGAAAATTAATTGGGTCAAAGAAACGTAACTACTTAACTTGATTATCAAGCTGTATTAATCTTTGCTTCTTAAATCGATGGATTTCCATTTTTAAGGCCGGTTTCCAAGAGGAGCTGAACTGAAATCCAGCATCACGATTAAGCGTGCTGCTTTCAGAGGAAATGGCCAAAACCTTCTTAATTCTTCGCTCCCATTAACTGTTGCATACTGCCAGGATGGTCGTCTCCTGAAAATTGGCTCTATGGCTGTTATCAAAACAACGCTCTGCCAGCCCAGACTTCTTAGGTTGCATTAAACGAATACTTTGTTTATGTTCGATTATTCTGGTAGTGATGGTCCTTCCGTGTGTACCACATTCACAGGGAATGCAGTACACTCCCGGAACTTGGAAGTCACTGATCTCAACAGATGTTTAATCTTTGGAAATGGCTTGTGGATGGTTCTGATGTTGTATTTGGCAAGAATTCTGCTGATTGTGCTGGATAGATTGCCGGTAAACGGGATGCAGGCTGTAGCGGTAGGCTTATCTGACGCTAGCTGTATTACAGGTTTCTCTTTCCTAGCTTTGATGATCGAGGCATCGTCATATTCAGAGTAGCCGTTTTGACGGAAAGTGAGTCTCTGGTGCTGTTAATTCCTGTTTTAAGTGGCTGGGATCAGAGATAGACATGCTGCCCGAGAAGAAATTGAGCATATTCGTCGCCAGGAAAGCTTCAGGTCTTATGTGAGTGATGTCAACTCATTTGCCCAAAACACTTTTTTTTTGTGTGAATGAAAACCACTCTGAGTCACTTACCTTCCTTGAAATATGTGTAATTCTAACTACAAATTCAGGAACAGGAAAAATAAAGTAATTTGTATATAGAATGGCATAGAATTTATTTATACAACTTGCTATTTACAATATTTTATACACATTACATACATATTTTCTTAACCTAGTTGTATAAATTGCTTGGTGCCATCTTTTACACTAGCTAGCTGAGCCTGCTTGGCACCCAGGCCTTCTAGCATTGCTGAGTAGCATAGTCACCTTCCATCATCTACTCTAGTTTGCTATCTGTTTCCTCTTGTTGTCTCAGCATTTTTTCTTTTCCAATCTTTACTTTTCTCATCCACTTCTGTTTAGCTTTCCAAATCAGGTTCCCCAAAGTTGTATTTCTACTTTCATATTTTCCCATAATTTTTTATAGCTATCAGCTTTCTTTGCATCTTTTCCCATTTCTTCTCCCATACTTTCTGTCTTCATACTGCTAGCTCTTTGCACTCTGTTAGAATATGAACTGTACTTTCTGTTTCTCCACATAATTCACATATTCCTATCCTGCTACCTCTTAGTCCCCTTAAGAACATTGATCCCATTCTAATCCAAGCCATTCCTTCCCTCTCTTGCCTGTTACATTGGTTTACGTATCTTTCTGTTCCCCATTCTCTCTTTATTATCCTATAAAAATTTGTCAGCTGATAAAAAAAGTAGGCTAATATTGACTATTGAATGTTGGTTAGCTGAGGAAGGTCCTAACGAAATGCATTCTAGGTAGCACTAGCAATATATGGAGCACTGAGTACTAGTTTGACTCAAAATTATATTAATTTTGTGCTTCATTGTATCATAGTCCTTACTCATAGGAACCTGGTGTCTTGTTATTTTCTATTATCGGACAATGTTGATTTCTTCTTTTCACTCTATCCACTATATCAACTATAAACAAATTGAATAAAATGGGGCTTAGTTTAAGCCTTGTCTTAAACGTAACTTCAATCATCTCTGCGATTCTATTCCTTTCACATCTTATATAAAATTTAATTCTTTTATGTATTTTAGTTATTTCATTTGTAAATTCATCACTTCTTTTATTCTCAATTTGTCTATTAGTGCATCTATGTTTATAGTATTAAATGCTTTTACAAAGTTTGCAAAAAACACATACTGTACCTCTTTTCCTACTCAGATATTTATCAATAATGTAATTTGTATATAAATATTTTAGGGTTAAGCAGTAATGACTATGTGGAGTAAAAGTGTTTGAAAGATTGACAAAGTTTACAACAGATTTGAGATTGACTGGTTTATATAAATATATTTGTAAAATTTTGTAAAAAAACTGCAGCTGCTGACAGTGAAGCAATCCAAATATTATAAATAAACTACAACACTTGATTAGTGGAGTTGGTTACCAAGTGTTGTAGTTTAATTATAATAAATGCATGTGTAAAAGTTTACAAAGTTAGCTGACATGACTGATTATAAAGGAGAAGCTGGGTTCTGTGCCCTAAACACTGGACCTAAAGGTTTATTGTATTATCTCCTCACCTTACAGTTTTAGTTAAATAGCCTTGTACCTGTAATGAGAGACAATTATAGATTGGTCATCTTCTGGGTTTATTAGGTCCAGTAATTCAAAACTTTTCCTACCCAAAGCTTCACATTTGAAAATTATACAAGAGGATGTTTCTTCCTCTTCATTATGCAACATACATATTGGTTCTTCTTTGAAGATTTCCATTGTATCTAGATGTTTCCTTAATCTACAATGCCATCAATAGGCCTGTTATGAGGTTTATTTGGGATGTGTTTATGTGTTTAGTTTAAGTATGTCTTCAGTTAATAAGGAAGATGGACTTCTTTTGCTGTGCTTACATCCTTCTGTTTGCACCATTTTTGCCGATGGTAACATTTAATCCACCCATCAGTGGTTTTTCGAACAGAGTTTATAGGGATGCCAAAACCTGGTTCAGAACCAGTGAATACTTCTGCAGACCCTTTTCTTGTGAAGGCATCTAGTTTTTCATTGCTTAAGATTCCCTTGTGTCCTGGCACTCACCCAAGAGTAACCTTGTGTTTTACCAGTTGTAAAACATTTATTAGGCAGTTCCAGAGTAACTTACAAGTTATCTGATAGCTTACAATTGCTTTAAAGGCTGCCTGACTCAGAGAGAATCCAGCCGCACTTTAGACTCTCCCTTACACAGGTTTCAATTGCAATACTTCACTTGGAATATAATGATATTACAACCAAGAATAACAAATGCTGCATTTTGGTGCCTCCCCATGTATTCCAGCACCTCATCCACCAAAGTGGACTACCCTTCGGAATATGTATCTTGTTTGGAGTCCATTCTAATACAATATGAATAACTCCACTAACTATGTTTTCCGGGCCTGTAGGCCGTGGTCCATTTTCATATCCTTCCGACATTTCGCCGAAAACTGCGTTCGGCATCTTCAGGGTTCTAAATCAATAGACCCGGAGTCCAACACAAGACTGGAGCACCGTTTTTTTGAGTGGAGGAAAAATGCATTTATGCACTAGCCCCGGTATCGGAGTGTGGGACTCCTCTGACAGAGAGAAATCCGTCAGCCCTACCCACTAAAAAACCTCCACCGGTGAGAATTCGGGAGAGGAAGTGCAGCATTACTGCTATTGCACCTGCGGATTCTGGGAGAGGATATTACGGCCAGGCAAAGCCTAGGCCGGGTGAGGATGGCGCCAGGACACAAGCATGACCGAGGTCCTACTTGCGACCTTGGAAATTCAGGAGTGGGATTTGGTTGAGTATTGTTGGTGTGCCTCCGGACGGAGGCACCGTCTTCTAAGATATCTGTGAGGTCCTGAAACATAAGGACACTGTCATTAATTGTTAGTGCTTAAGAATGAGTTGGATAAGATATCAGGCCAGGAGCGGCACTGAGTCTGGCGTCGATTTGTTAGGCTTTGGTTTGCATACATTCATTGTGAATATGGATATATTTAATGTAACTTAACTAAATAACAACTAAATATTTTGGATATATGCTCAGGATTGAGTGTAGTCCCTGTCAAAAATTTTTCAGATAGTGCTACGTCACATGAGCTAATCTTGCTAGATTATTATTTTGTTTATATATTTACAATTAAGTTGTCTTCTCATGTCCATGTGTGTTGCTTTGGTCATTTTCACTAGTCCCCAGAACGACCCCTAGCAGGGACTTCCAGGGCGGTAGTGTTTACCTAAGCCATGGCTTATGTTTAAGGTGGTACTAAGTTGTTTAGGCAATCTTGAATGTTTATTTCTGGTTCCCCCAGGCCAAGAGTTCTGTCAAATAATGTGAATGTCATGTTGTGTATCGTATGCACCTAAGTCGTGAATTAGAGGGTTTTTGTTTTTTGCCTTTCTGTCATATAAGTTATAACTGAGTAGTTTAATAAATTGTTCGATCGAGTGGAGCTTCAGTTCCTCGTGCAGTCGATAAGCTGGAGCTACCAAAGGAACCTTTGCAATAATTCGTATTATTCTGTTTTGCAGTGTCTGCAGTCTGTTTATATGTGTTTTCACAGCGTATCCCCAGACAGGGGCTGCGTACGTCAGTATTGGCCTGATTAATGTTTTATATAGTGTAAGACCCATATTGAGTTGTAGTTGGCTATTTAAATTGATCAAAGGGTAAAGTCTGTTCAGTTGGCCATTTGTTTTGGCCCTGACATTTTGAATGTGTTTCTTCCATGTGAGACCTTGATCCATGGTGGTAATTTGGTCTCTCCATTAGATTCTTTCGCCATGATACGCGAGAGGTGGCTGTCTGGGCCTGGGATGTCAATGTTGGATTCTTTTTGTGAAAATAATTGATTGGCACTTTCTGGAGTTAACTGTTATTCTCCATTTTCGGAACCAGGGTTCAAGATCATTCAGGGCATTCTGTAGCCGCAGGTGTATTATCCGCGGTTGAGTCGACTGTGTTACCAGTGCCGTGTCGTCAGCATATATGTATTTTTCAGTGCGAGTAAGTTCTGGCATATCGTTAACGTATAAATTAAAGAGGGTGGGTCCTAGCAAACTTCCTTGTGGGACTCCTGCCTTAATAGGCTTTAGAGAGGAGGGAGAATCCTCCACAGTTACTCGGAACCGACGCTCGCTTATATAATCTTTAATGAGGGCAAGTGTCGAATCAGAAGTTGTATGATTTGAGTTTGTAAATTAGGCCCGCATGCCATACTTTATCAAAGGCGCGTTCAATATCTAAGAAGATGGCGCCAGTCGATTTGTTAGTATTGTAACCTTTAGATATGGCTTCCGTAAGGCGTAGAAGCTGCTGTGTTGAATGCTGAGATCTGAAGCCAAATTGTTCAGAAATGAGTATGTTGTGTTTTATTATGTGGGAATTTATTCTCTTTAGAATTATTTTCTCCAGTACTTTACCAAAGGCGTTCAGTAGGCTAATTGGCCTATAGCTGTAGGCGTGAGATAAGTTTTTATGTGGTTTTGCAATCTCACTATGTTCGCTACCTTCCATTGTGGTGGGAACCTGCCGCTGTCTAGAGTATAATTGTAAATCTTTGCTAGAAGCTCCAGTGCTCTACGTGGGAGATTTTTTAAAACGATGTTGGGTATTTTATCGGGCCCCGGGGCCTCTCTGTTTTTCAGGTGCCTGATAATCCAGCCGATTTATCCTGGATTAGTTTTTTGCATTTTGTTGTGTGTGATAGTGTAGTCTGTTTCGTGTATTTCCTGCTCTATGCTTTGAATCTCTTGCAGGTTTGCTAGACCCTCGGCTGGGTTTGGTGTGAAGACCTCAAGTGTGGCAGCAAATACCTCAGCTTTGGCCTGGGGAGTTTCTGCAACAGTGTTGTCATGTATGAGTGGTGGTATGTTTGTTTTAGCTCTGGTTAGGCACTTAGCTATATGCCAAACAGAGTTAGAATTCGGATTTAAGTTCGCGAGAGTTTGATTCCATTGGTTCAATTCATAACGGCTTCTCTGGCATCAAGGTAGTCTTGTTTATGTAAAGGATTTCGCGTTCGTTGCCATTTACATCTTAGTCTGTTCCTATTCTGATGTCCTGAAGCGTCAAATTTATAGCCGAGTGTGGCTGGAGGGCGTGGCCTGGTGGTGGGCGGAGCGTGATCGCCTATTGGCTATTGTCAGTCCGTGGGCTGTCTCAGCTTTAAGCATAAATTGGAGTGCTTCGCCTTGCTGCGGTTTCACTCTTGCTCTTTCCAGAGCCGGGATCCATGCCTTGCTCATCTGCGCTGCGGTTTCACTCTTGCTCTTTCCAGAGCCGGGATCCATGCCTTGCTCATCTGCTGTCGCTCTTCTTTTCGATTGAAGCAATTCTTGTTAACGACGCCGGCCGTGAAAGCCTCAGTATTTATGTGACAATATGAATAGCTTGTCAAAACATAATTTTGGTATCATATAATCACTCTCCATCTCAAGTTGAAAATTATATTTTTAATTCTGAAATGTCACTGGTTGTTAGGTCTGTACCAATTGGAGTTCAGGTTCAGATGATATGCTCCAAACCTTGTATTACTTTTGGTGTGTGTGTGTGTGTGTGTGGGTGGGTGGGTGGGTGGGTGTGGGTGTGTGTGGTTTTTTTTTTTTATTAAGGAGCATTTCCATTGCAGCTTATGGGGTGTTTTTTTTGGAATTTACATCCTCCAACATCGAGTGTTATCAGCCGATGAATGAAATGGGTGAAATGATGCTCGACTGAGCCGGGGGTCCATAGGGCTTAAAGTTACCCGACATTCATCCTTAAGGATAAGGGAAAATGCTGGAAAAAACCTTATCCAGGTAACTCACCCTGACCGAGATTCGAATTCGGGACCTCTTGAATGTGAGGCAGACATGCTACCATCTGTGCTATTGATAGCCCCAAGTTATACACAGACAAGCTAGTCTTTGAACACTAAAGTATAGGAAGAATGAATTTTTCTTCTGTATCACTAACTTAAGACAGTGCAAACCTTTTTATACTATCGTTAATTAAATTTATAAAAGGCTATGTTTTTGCTAAGAAAAACATTGAGATATAAAATATTATTGCAGATTAAGATCAAGGGCCTTCTCATCTAGATGAAAGCTGTGTTCCGTAAGAGAAAAGAGTGGAAGAAGAAAAATTGCTTTCTTTATGGGATAAAAATAAAACTAAAATAACAGTAAATACCTGGTTTTCCAAAAACAAAGAATGTTAAACACAGTGTCTTATTTTTTACTGGTGGCTGGCCAGCCAGCGGGCAGTTAGTGCTGCAGCAGAAGGCATGCTGCTGTCTGGTTGAATATTGAAATTCTAGCGCTTGAATATCATGTAAATTATAATTACAATAATCACATAAATTTGTTGCAGAATTTGTCCTTGTGCTGCCACGCATGTCTCACGCCTTCGAAAAAAAGTTCTGTAGACACGCATTAATTCATCATATGAAATTGTAGTAATTTCTCTTCTGATACTGTCTTTCAGTTATTCTAATATTGCAGGTTATTCTGATATTTTTTATTTTTTAAGTTCCTTCATAAATAAAACTTGCATACCATAAGGTCTGGGGATTAGGTGGCCATAGTTCTTTGTTGATGACCATATCTTCAAAAATTTCCCTAATTAATTGCACTATAATTCAGCTATATGTGCTGTACCAGAGACTTGTTGAAAATATGCCTGTGTACAGTCAATATCACACAAATATTCCAGGAATGGTTTGATTATTGCATCCCTGTACCTCTGTCCAGTAAGGTTTCCTCAAAGAATATAGGCCCTATAATTCAGTACACATTCACAGCACAATAAACACCAATTTTCTTGTCATGCAATGGTATTCCGTGCACAATATCTGTTTGTTCTGCATTCCAGTATCTGTTGTTTGTGATGATACATGACCATGTAACAAAAATCATGCTTCGTGTGTGAAAAAATTAATTTTGGGTCGATAGAACCATCATTAACATTACCCGCCATTCAACTGCAGAAATTAACTCTACTCACAGTATCATGTGGTTGCATTTCCTAAACTGTGGTTATCTTATATGGTTTTAATTTCAAAAGTTTTAGTGGCTTTCCCAGCGGAGAATTATGAAACACCTGTTTCCTTTGTGCTGCTTTCTCACTTTTGTCCTATCTCATCAAATTGTTGCTCAGTAAGCATATGGCGAATTCTTTTGGGTTTCTTATCAAGAACAGAGCCAGTTTCTCTGAATCTCTTTACAAGTAGATGAAAAGTCTCTATGTGAAGTGCAGGAATACCAGGAAATCTGTCTACAAATAGCCGTGCCACTTCTCTTGCAAGACTGTTGGCAAGTAGGAATCATGCATGAATATGTGGTGTGCCAACGACTGTCCACCCACGAAGTCTCCGGACGTGTTACGTTTGAGCTCCGCGTCGAAGCATAAAAACAGTGGTTAAAACAAGTTTGTTTTAATAGTGTTGTATATTGGAAGAAAGAAGAAGAAACCAGCTGTCTGTGAGTACTTGTTTCATAATGATACAGAAATAGTTCAGAAGTTATAGAGTGATAAAGGTAACAAATTTTTGTGCATTGCCTAACATATGTGTATAGGCGGCTAGCTAGTCGCCTGTCAGTCGCTGCTGCTGCATCAGTGACCTCTACAGCACGGGTCAAATAGGGAGAGTGAGTGTGTACAATCTGTGCGCGCAGTATTGCCCGTCCTTTCTTGGTTTGCTTTAACGTATTAAAGCGCTTTTATTAATGGATGGAAGAAGCCAAACCCAAAACTAATATACAAAGGGGATCTTTGAAATCGCCAAGAAGCGATGATAGAGGGAAAAAAGAAATAGGGAAGGTAGGTGAAGGCAAAGATGTGAAGAAGAAGAAAGAAGATAAAAAGAGCAAAGATGATGATGTTTTAGAGAGGAAGAAAGAAGAAAAGGATTTAAAAGAATGCAGTAAATATGGATTCAACAAATAAAACGGAAAATATTGTTGGAGAAAGTCCGGAGCAGGTGATGTTGAATTTTGAAGATTTAAGTAACGAAGCAAATTCTATTTTAACAAATGATCAAAGGATGGGGACAAGATCAAAGGAGAGATTGTTATTTTTAATAGAAGGCATGAGGAAGGAATTTTTTAGGGTTAATCTAGAAAAAGAAAGAGCTTTTGCAGAAGTCAAAGTATGGAAAGAGGTTAAAGCAACAATGATGGAGACACCGAAAACTTTTGCTCAGGTTACTGCCACTCCGGCGCAAACTGGCAAGCAACAACAAGTAAGGAAAGCGTTACATAATAAAAAACATGTTGTTTTCATCTCAGCCAAAAATGACATGAATATTAAAGATCTACAAGAAACAGTTACTAAGAATTTGAATCCTGTTAAGAATAAAATAAGAATTTGTAGTTTGAGACCAGCGGGCAAAAATGTACTAATTGAAACAGAAACAAAAGAAGATATTGAGAAAGTTATAAACTGTAAAGAGTTATTGGAAAAAGAATTGAAGATTGAAGAGCCGAAGAACAGAAATCCACAAGTTATCTTGTATAATGTTTTGAAAGGTGTATCAGATGAGGAGTTACAAGAAAATATTTATGAACAAAACTTCATAGACGAGATGACGAAAGAAGAGTTCAGTGAACAGTTTGTTTTAAGATTTAAGACTGGTCCGAGAAATAGAGCTACAGTTCATCATGTGGCCGAAGTTTCTCCAATATTGTGGAAAAATCTCATTCAATCAGGAAGAATATATGCAGGTTTTCAAGCGGTAGCAGTAAAGAATTTCATCTCTGTACCGAAATGTTTGAATTGCTATAATTATGGTCATGTCAAGAAATCCTGTAGGGAAAATAATAAAGTGTGTGGAAAATGCGGAGAAATTGGACATCTGAGGAATGAATGTGAGAAAAGAGAAGAATGTTGTATTCCTTGCAAGAGGAGAGGCAAGATTTGCGGAGGCAAGGGGAATTGTTCAACTTATAATATGATGTTAGAAAGATTTGTTTCCCGAATTGATTATGGTCAACAGTGAAGAAAATATTAACTTACCAATAAAGAAGAATAAGAAGAGGAATACAAGAAGGAATGTTGAAATAAATTATGATGAAATAATATATGAAAAAGTAGGCGAAGAAGAGGAAAGAAAGGAGAATGTTCAAGTTGTAGACGAAGTTGAAGAAGTTGAGTTTGTGTTTGAGAAGGATAGAGAACAGGGAGAATGGTCGTTAATAAATCAAAAGGATACAAAAGAAAAGACCGAAGAGTTTAATATTAAGGAAATTTATAATGATTTTGAAAAAACATTGAAGTTAAGTAGAACATTGAAGTTAAGTAGATTAGAAGAACCCAAGACACTAATTGCGGCATTAAGATATATTACAAGAAGAGCTCATGAAAATGGTGATAAAATTATGATTCCAGTTCCAAATGCAGTTGAAAGGATGGATTCAAGAACAAAAAATCTACCAACAGATCTAGAAGAATTAATGTTGTTGTTAAATATTGTTTCTGAGAGAAGGGGAGAGGTATTAGATCTAGAAGAATTATATAATAATCTTGTTCTATGTTATGGTCGAGTTGTATTTGATTCAGCAGCAAGCTGGCCACATTGTTATGCACAAATTAGACATTCAGGATTAAATAGATCGGAGATTGTTAAAAAAGATGTCGTAAAGGATAATGTAGTAAAAACCGCCAATTTTAATCCTAGCTTTAAGCCAGAAACAACGTTTTATAAGACCAATGCACAAAAAATTCCAAATAAATCTAATAAATCGGAAAATATTATAGCAACATGTTTATCAGCTGTAAACACAAATAAATCTATAACTTCTAAACAAAATAAATATAAAATAGCCCAAGTAAATAAATTTAAGGACAATATAAGAAGTTTCAATCATAATATGGCAAAGGAAGTAAATGAAAATAGAGAGAATTTCGCAAAAGTAAGAAGAGATGTATTTGGTGGATTAAATTTAGGAAGTAACTCATGGAGGAAAGCTTAAGAATTGCACAGATAAATGGGCAAAGAAGTAAATTGGTTATGGCGGAAATAAGAAAAATTGCAGAAGAATTAAAATTAGATATTATCTGTATTCAAGAACCGTATGTGGTAAATTCCAAAATTCCATATATGCCGTTAAGATCCCGACAAATCTTATCTCAGGAAAAGGCAATGGCAGCAATAGTAATTTTCAAGCAAGATTTGCAAATAGTAAACATAGCGCAATTTCTGGATACGCATGTTAATTGCATTGAAGTTATAACAAAGTATGGAAGTTTTATATTGGCAAATTATTATTTTCAATATAGTTTGGATATTGAACCCTTTCTATATAAATTACAAAATATTCATAATAAATTCAGAAATAAAGAAATCATGCATGTATGTGATTGTAATGCAAAATCAACTTGGTGGTTCAGTAAAAGACCAGATGAAAGAGGGGAGAAACTGGAAGAACATATCTCGGAATTAAATTTATATGTAATAAATAAAGATGGTAATCCACCAACCTTTCAAAATAGAGCAGGTGCTGAAGAAAATATAGATATTACTTTAGCGTCAGCAACAGCGGAGAAGAAGATTAGAAATTGGTGGGTCACACAGGGTCAGACCACAAGTGATCATAATTTGATTTATTTTGATTATATATTGAATAGGGAAGTAATTCAAGAAGAACATGAAATAGAATTACGTTATAATTATAAAAGAGCAAATTGGGATAAGATGAAGCAAGTATTTAAGGATTTAAATTTACAGTATACGGGAATATCAGTGGATTTGGATGCAATAAATTTAACACAAGCAATAAAAGTAGCAGTATCAAAATCCGTTCCAAAGATAACAATTTCTAATAATAAGGATAAAATAAAATGGACAGATAGATTGCAGAAGCTGAGATCGTTAGCAAGGAAATTAAGAAGAATATATCAAAATCAAACATACATACGGAAAGAGAAGAGAACTTAAAGAATTATAGGGAGGCCAAACAAAAGTATAAACAATTATTAGAAGACACCAGAAAACAACATTGGGAACAGTTCGTTGAAAATAATTTAAAACAAGATGTCTGGGGACAACCGTATAAAATTATTATGGATAAAATTAAGAAGCCAGAAATCTTAACCACATTAGATAAGGGTAATGGGGAGATGACAGAAAGTGGGAAAGAATCGGTGGAATTGTTATTACATACGTTATTGCCAGATGATAAAGAGGAAGAAGATGATGATATTCATGTTGAAAAAAGAAACCAGATGATGTTGCAGTATACAGGAAATCCTGTTTATCCCTTTGATATTACAGAAATAAAATTAATTCTGCAGAAGTTAAAAAAGAAGAAGGCACCTGGTCCAGATGGTATTATAAATGAAGTCTTGTATAATCTACGAGAAGAAATTGTCTTGTTTTTGTGTTTCTTGTTTAATGATTGTTTGGCAAGAGGGAGATTTCCAAACTTGTGGAAGGAGGCAAAGGTTGTAATTTTGTGCAAAGGAGCAGATAAGGACAGAACGCAACCAAAATCTTTCAGACCAGTATGTTTATTAAATGCTATTGGCAAGATCTTTGAACAGTTAATATATAAAAGAATAATGGAAAATAGGTTGATGCTGGGTATGAATAATAAACAATTTGGTTTCAGAAAGGGATATTCAACTGAGGATGCAATATTAAAAATTCAAGAAACAGTGTCAAAAAGCCAAAAGAATTATGTAATTGGATTATTTGTGGACATATCGGGCGCTTTTGATAATTTATGGTGGCCGTATTTTTTCGGCATTTTAAAAGACAAGAAATATTCAAGTACTATTTATAATTTATTAAAGGATTATTGTTCCAATAGAGAAGTATTCATTGGTGGATCAAATTTTGAAACTAGGAAGAAGATAACCAAGGGTTGCCCTCAGGGTTCTATCTTGGGGCCCCTCTTTTGGGATATTTTATCAGAAGATTTATTAGAACTACTGGAAAGAGATCATAAGGTTTTGGATGTAATAGCGTATGCTGATGACATAGTCATAATGATGGACGGACAGAGCAGACTAGAGCTAGAAAATAAAGCAAGAGAAGTTACAAATACATTATCAAATTGGTGTTTCAGAACAAAACTAAAAATTGCACCAAACAAGTCAAATTATGTGCTTTTTAAGGGAAATTTAAAGCGGGATCCTACAGTGAAGATAAATAATCAGAACATTAAACGGGAAAAAGAGATGAGATATTTGGGTATCATGATAGATGAAAAATTTCATTTCAGAAAACACACAGAGTATATTAGGCAGAAAACAGAGAAAATAATGCTTAAGCTAGCAAGAATAACCAATTTAAATTTTGTACTTCCATTGCGTAACATACAGATATATCATAACACCATTTTTGCTTCAATTATGACTTATGCGGCAGCAGTTTGGGCAGAAAGGATGGATGATGTACAAATAAGAAGATTGTTGAGAAGAACGCAAAGAAAAGTATTATTACGTCTGACAGGAGCTGTAAAAACAACACCAACTATGGCATTGCTAGTAACAACGGCCATTTGGCCGATTGATTTATTAATAAGATTGAAGGGCGCAAAATTTTGGGCGAAAAAAGGAAACTTAGAAAAAGTTTATAATATAACTGGAGTCAGAACAAACAAATCTTGGGTGATTAAAAATAGTTTAAAAGATAAATGGCAAAAAGAATGGACAGACAGTCTAGAAGGTAGAAGAGTGTTTGAAATTTTTCAGAACGTCAAAGAGAGACTAAAATTGAATTTTATTCAACCAACAAAGGGATTTATACATTATATAACTGGACACGGACCTTATAAGACCTATTGGAAGAAAATCAATAAAACTGAAAATGATATATGTGAATTATGTAACAAACAAGATAATCCTGAACATGTAGTATTTGAATGTGGAAGATATGCAATTCACCAACAAGAAGAGAGGCATGCGCTAGCAGGATATATCGTATATGACATAATTCGAGATCAACAATTGGTAAATAAATTACAAGTTTTGACTAACTTTGTAAGTAAGAAAGCATGGGAGGTAAAAATATTCAAAGGAGAAAGAGTTGATAATAGGCGAAGAATAGTACAAGATCCAAGAAGGAGTTCTAGAATACAAAATAGGATAAGACGGGAAGAATTATTGAATAATCTAACAATGGAGTTGACTGCATGGGCGGCAGAGGGAGAGAGTGATGGCAGAGGCCATGGTGGACTACAGAATTAGTAGATTTAGATATAGATTTAGGAAATAAGGATTTTGTAATTTTTATAGTTGTTTTCTTTTGTTTTTTGCTTTTTTGTGTTTATTTCTGTTATTTTATTTCATTTTATTTTTGTAGAGTAGTTTTCTGAGAGATTTGTATAATTATAACATTTGTAAGGATTTTATGGAAAAATAAAGAGAAAATTTGGATATATGTCCCGGTATAGTTGTCTAGGTGCCGGGGTAGAACATTCAGATTTTATTTATTTATTTATTTATTTATTTATTTGTGCCAAAGTATACACACTTCTTTGCATTATAACAGGACTAATCACAATTTGAGCATAAATAACAAGAACCCGCACTAACAACAGCTGAATGTGCACTGTTACGGAGAAAGGCAGGTGCCAGGAACGTTGAGAAGCAGTGTGCGTATACAGCTACCAGCACATACTGTCCATTTTTTTCTTTGTTTTGTATTTTGCTTGCTTAATTTAACTTTGTTAACCAGGAAAGTTTTAATACAGGTTACATATTTAGTATGTGGAATAATTGTAGTGAGGTAGTGTCATTAACCCTCACTGAAAGTCACCAATGACAGTTAAATGTATATAAACATAACAGTGCTACGGAAAGGTAGAGGCAGACTGAAAAATTCAATGCCATAGCCGGGATTTGAACCACAGATCTTCTGGTTGCCATCCAGCTGCTCTAACCATTGAGCTACTATGGCCAACGTGCCGACATGACATTAAATTCTCTGACTGACTTTGATGCTACAATCTAATTTTTAAAAGAAGGTATATGATATCCTCCAGCTTCTCTGTGTGGAGAGCTGCAATGCAAATTTGAAGAATTGTATATAAACTTTTACAAAATTAAATCCAAAAGATTACGCTTATAAAATAAATTTAGTCAAAATGTATTTATGTGGTACATTGACTGTTTAACTGAGAGGACATCATTTCACCTTTGCTTTAAGGTAAGAATGTAAACAAGCTCAAGCTTACAAGCATTTCCATCTGCCAGGATGCAAAACCCTTTGCCAGCACTAAGGAAATATCTGGAAGCTCTGTATATTTTTGTAGTATTAAATTTGAGTTTGAAATTTAGGTCAGTTACAACTCGTGATGATGCCAATGCATATTTAAAAAATGAAACAGCACACAGAATAATAATACTGCAATTAGAAAGTTAACCAGATGCTTACTTTATTAAGAAAATCATATGTGGTGTATATGTGGAAAAGACCAATGGAATACATGTCAAGAATAGCTGAACAATTCTTGCATTCAACATTGGTTAAATCTAAATTCTGTTGCAAAATAATCTTTATTGCTAAATAGACAGAAACAATCTAACCTTAAGCATGGTGTGCATAAAAATGGTTTGAGAACATGCAATGAAATAATGCACTTCTGGAAATTCTGCAATGTGGCATTTATTAATTGGAATTGTTTCCATAAAATGTTATATGACAAAGAAAAGTGGCAAGACAGACACAATAAGTGCAGTTTCAATCTAATTTTGAAACAATACACATTCTGTAACATATTACACCTCCATGTTTTTGGTATTATACTTTGCAGGACTTGACATAATGTGACCTGTTCTGTTGAAAACTCCTGTAAAACCACACCTTAGGTTTCTCTTTTGGCTTACTGTTTCTTGAATTCTTCCCATTAATGCTTACATCCAGATAATTGTTTCTTATATAAAATTTTTATATAATCCATTGAAATGAAATGTTTAATTAACTTTAAAGAGAGTCGATTAATGACATTAATCGACTCTCTTTAAAGTTAATTTATCATAACAACACTGTTTTCAATACTTCCAAAAAAGGAATGAAATGTTTAATTCATTTTAACTCCATTACAGTAACAATGTGAGAATCTGTTCCCTGTGCCATTATTTTACAATCAAATGCTACATTACTAAGAAGCTTGTGAAAATGAAATGCAGCCAGTGAGAGAGGTGTCATTGGCCTATGAGTCTAAATGTCTTGCAAGTCCCATTTTGGTCACTTGTGCCTTAAATGTAGTATTGTATTTGCTTTCAGACTGAATAAGATTTTAAATACTACCTAGATAAACACTTTCAGGATATTTCAGCACTTGGAAATTAGAAAATGTCGCAGTATTTTCATTTGTTTTCCCATACAGTTTTGCATGAATCTTATAATTTTACTTATATATTACTTGAATTATTATTTTATCCCTTTGTCTACCACACATGTTAACACTGTAGTTATTTATGCATAATGGACCTTGTAGCAGAATTTTTACTTAAAAGGCGCGAGTGAAGGTAAATGATTAATTATTCTCACCTTTGGTGATGATCTTGAAGAATTCTGGTAGATTTATTCAAAATTCCTCGGCTGCTCAGGTATTAAGATTATTATCTCCAGGGTGTAGTCGCAGAGGAGAGAGAATATAAGATGATATGCAAATAAAACCATGACAATTCTCCTTTCCTCTTAAAATTGTTATTTCATTTGTAGATAAATTATTTTTAAAACATTCTTTTTAACATTGAACAAATAAATACATTCATCAACGTTAACATTACTTGCTCTTGCAACTTTGAAAGATGCTTTTACATTATATAATGCACCACAATGTTTCTGCAAACTTGCAGATGATATCACACACGTCCGAACTGTTCGGAATTTAAATGCAGAAGAAAAATTGCAAATCCCTTTTCACTTATCTATGTAGACATCTTACTTCTACAACATCCAGACTTCTACTAATCTCATTCACTCTAGGAACTATTGATTTTTCTCACTGTTGCCCTTGACATCCAACTATTTAATTGCATTTAAAGTCTGCATTGCCTACTATATATACACACACACACACACACACACACACACACACACACACACACACACACACACACACACACACACACACACACACACACACACACACACACACACACACACACACACACACACACACACACACACACACACACACACACACACACACACACACACACACACACACACACACACACACACACACACACACACACACACACACACACACACACACACACACACACACACACACACACACACACACACACACACACACACACACACACACACACACACACACACACACACACACACACACACACACACACACACACACACACACACACACACACACACACACACACACACACACACACACACACACACACACACACACACACACACACACACACACACACACACACACACACACACACACACACACACACACACACACACACACACACACACACACACACACACACACACACACACACACACACACACACACACACACACACACACACACACACACACACACACACACACACACACACACACACACACACACACACACACACACACACACACACACACACACACACACACACACACACACACACACACACACACACACACACACACACACACACACACACACACACACACACACACACACACACACACACACACACACACACACACACACACACACACACACACACACACACACACACACACACACACACACACACACACACACACACACACACACACACACACACACACACACACACACACACACACACACACACACACACACACACACACACACACACACACACACACACACACACACACACACACACACACACACACACACACACACACACACACACACACACACACACACACACACACACACACACACACACACACACACACACACACACACACACACACACACACACACACACACACACACACACACACACACACACACACACACACACACACACACACACACACACACACACACACACACACACACACACACACACACACACACACACACACACACACACACACACACACACACACACACACACACACACACACACACACACACACACACACACACACACACACACACACACACACACACACACACACACACACACACACACACACACACACACACACACACACACACACACACACACACACACACACACACACACACACACACACACACACACACACACACACACACACACACACACACACACACACACACACACACACACACACACACACACACACACACACACACACACACACACACACACACACACACACACACACACACACACACACACACACACACACACACACACACACACACACACACACACACACACACACACACACACACACACACACACACACACACACACACACACACACACACACACACACACACACACACACACACACACACACACACACACACACACACACACACACACACACACACACACACACACACACACACACACACACACACACACACACACACACACACACACACACACACACACACACACACACACACACACACACACACACACACACACACACACACACACACACACACACACACACACACACACACACACACACACACACACACACACACACACACACACACACACACACACACACACACACACACACACACACACACACACACACACACACACACACACACACACACACACACACACACACACACACACACACACACACACACACACACACATTCTTTCCTTTTCCATCCACTACTCAAACACTCTCACTTATCTATCACATAAATGCCCCAATACCTTCACAACTTGATCATAATGTTCAATAAACAAATCACATAAAACTTACAAAATCAATAATTATCCCTTTCCCTTCTAAGGCCCAAATTTATTACAATCAGCCGTAAATCTTAGCTTAATTCATGTTGTTTTTCATGTTGAGCTAATGTCTTAGTACTGTCTGTCCTTAAAGAACATATTGTCCTTGCAAACAATATTCAATTCAATTTATTTTGTCCTTTCGATCATACACTGATATCAGACATGTCATAGTATAAAAATTACATTAATGGCAATTGTCATTATTTACAATCACTTAAAACTAATTAATATTTAAAAACTCATTTACAGAACAAAATGAATTTTGCAGTAAAGAGAGTTTTACTCCCTTTATAAAATGGCTCTTCATTTGTTTAATATTTTCTGGTAGCCTGTTGTATAATCTTATACCTTTATTGATAGCACTAGACCTGAAGATTTCCGTTCTACAACTTTGAATGTGAAAGTCATCTTTCTGACGTGTATTGTATTTGTGAATATCAGCATTTTTGTAATTTTGTATTTGTAGTTTATTTTGTTTTACATGCATCACTAATTCCAAAATATATGTACATGCTAGAGGTAATATTTGATGTTTTTTGAATAATGGCCTGCAAGATGTTCTGTTATCCACCCCACTTAGTATCCTTATCGCTCTTTTTTGAAGTTTAAAGACTCTATCTGCCTTTTCTCCCCAGAACACTATCCCATATTGTAACTGACTGTGAAAATAACCATAATATATGTTTCTCAATGCTGCTAAATTTATTAAGCTTTTTAAATGTTTAAGCAAATATCAAATGGAACTCAGTTTATTTATTAAATGTTGAATAAGTGTGGTCCATTTCATGTTCTCATTCATATGTAATCCCAGAAATTTTGTTTCATTATGGTAGCTAATGGTTGTTTTATCAAATACTATTGGAGGTTTGACCACATTTCTATTTTGGCAAGTATGAAATGAAATGGCAATAATCTTATCCTTATTTATAATTAGTTCATTTGTCTGAAACCATGTGTGCAGTTTACAAAGAGCATCATTGAGTTTGGTCGGTATGCTTTCTTGATTGTCTCCTTTTATTAGGATGTTAGTGTTATCTGCAAATAAAATATCTGTGGAATTACTGGCAATTGGCAAATCATTTTTGTACAACAAAAATAACAATGGGCCCAGGACTGATCCATGTGGAACTCCTCGCCTAACTTCTCTCACTTTGGACTGAACTGTATTTAATTTTCCTTTATTTTCAAACTGAAGTTCTACAAACTGTTTTCTATTGCTTAAATAGGATTTAACCCAGTTATTCATAATACCCCTAAAACCATATTTATTTAATTTCCTGAGTAGTATTTCATGGTCTAAAACGTTGTATGCTTTCGTTAAGTCTAGAAATAAACCCACAACTGCTAATTTTTTATCAATAGCTTCTTGAATTTTATTTATTAAACTGTCCATTGCTGTTATGGTAGATCAGTTTTTTCTAAACCCGTTTTGGACTTCTGAAAGAATATTGTATTTTGAGATGAATATCATTCTATTAAGAACCAGTTTTTCAAATATTTTATAAAATGATGATATGATTGATATTGGTCAGTAATTTTCTCTTTTATTCTTCTCCCCTTTTTTATGTAGTGCCTTAATGTTTGATACTTTTAATTTATGTGGAAATACACCCAATTGTAGTGATGCATTATAGACACTGACTAGTGGCTGAGCTATTGCATGTATAACTTTTTTAATGATTACATCTGGTACTTGATCAACTCCAGATGAATACTGTGAGCAGATTCTGATGTAAGAGTAAAGGTATTCTATAGAGCCATGACAAAAGGAAGTTTGGAGAAAGGATGAAAGTGGGGACAATAGGGAGAGAAGGCTTCAATTTGTGAGCAAAAATGCCACCCCTCCCCCTTCAAAAAAAAGTCATACCTCCATGATAAAAGTAGGTGATTCTTAAGGAAAAAGATGTGCTGATTTTGAAAATTGCCACAGAAATCTATTATGTCAGGTTAAAAAGATACTAAGACTAAGACATTTAGGTTCTCACCTACAAGATTTCAGATAAGATATGTTAGATTTATTATTCTAATATAATGGTATAGCACTATACATCATGGTGAATTAAGATTAATTTGAAAGTGTTGTTTTACACTCGTGCAATAATATTTGGAGTATGTTTTAAGGGATATACCTGTAACTCTGCTTAAAAGTGCTTGGTAGTATGTTATTGCCTCTTGTACTCCTGTGTGCTTTTTTTAAATTTATGTCCTCCAACATAAGTCAAATCAGACAGTGAATGAAATGGGTGAAATGATGCTCAGATGAGTCCGGGGTCCTTGTAGCTCAAGAGTCCCCTGATATTCGTCTTTCAGGATAAGGCAAAACCCCGGAAACAAACCTTATCCAGGTAACTCACCCTAACCGAGATTCAAACTCGGGACCTCTTGAACGTGAGGCAGACAAGCTACCATCTGCGGTACCGAGGTGGGCATACTTGCCTGCTTTCACTGACAAGAAACCAACAATAATCTCCCATCATTACTGGGTCCTTATGACCTTGGTACCTCATCTCCATGATAGAAATGTCCTGGTGAAACTGTTCCCCCTGTTCATAACTAACATCATCCAGATTTTTTGGGAAAAAAAGTCTAAATGTGAAAGGAGAACATGGATTTACAGACGTTCTACAACCCATGTCTTTGTAGGATTTTTACAAATTTGAGACCAAGGTTTTATAATTTTTTTCCCGTTATGTTTCCAAGAAAACTTGCGCAACCCTTGTAAATGATTGGCAAGCTGCTAATTCCATGTTTGTAATGTTTTGTCAAGCATTTTATCCTTATGAGTTTTCGGATTTGAGGTCCAACAAAAATTCCTTCTTTCAGTTTTGCATAAGTTAATTGTGGAAACTTGCCCTGCAGATATGCAAATCCACTACAGTCCTTGTTGAGCTCCTTAACTACATCAGCTAGGTTTTATATGTAAAGGAGGAAGAAGAATCTTATGAGGCTGAACCAGTGCTATTTGTTTTACATTTCTCTCCCCTGGGACATATTCCTGCTGCTTGCCCTATTGTTGTACCACAATGTTTTTACTTATCATGGCTGGCCCACAAACACAAAAAGCAGCAATATTTTGTGAATTCCTCTTGTAATCTTAGCAGCAAACCAATTACTTTAAGCTGACCACATATTTTCTAACTATGAACCTCATAGATAGTCAACATGAAAAATTCAATGCCATGGCCGGGATTTGAACCACGGATCTCCTGGTTTCCATCCAGTCGCTCTAACCCATTGACAACATGTGGTTCAAATCCTGGCCATGGCATTGAACTTTTCATGTTGACTCTATCAAAAACCTTAGCCTATATATGGCTATTATGAAGAATTGATTAATTTCCATCAATTAACTAAAATGAACCTCATATTTTAAAGCATGTATAATTTTGGCCATACTTTCATAACTTTCTTTAAGACCTACAGAATGGAAAACTGGAACAGATGGAAGTTATCATTATCAAGTAACAGCCTTTGAGCTGAACTTTGATGAATCTATAAACAATTACCAGTCATCTGGATTATGCTCAATTCTTACCTCACTTATTAAACCATTAATGTCTATACAGAAACATACATTCTTTTGCATTGAGCAATGTTTTCCAAATTTCTGATGTGAATTTTGAAACTGTAATTTTTGTACCAGATGCAAGTAATTTTCATTGTTGCAACCTGGAACCTAGAAGTTCAGAGTCTTCTTGTGATAAATTGAAGTCACATGTCAAATCATTCAAATCTACTTGCTGTACAAATTGTCTTTCTTTTTCAGAATTTTTTGAATCAGAGGTTTGGTTAAATTGTCAATGTTTTCATCTTTACATTTTGTATGTATCTGCATAAGTAACTGTGTAGGACAAGGGTGAGCAGCCTATGACATTTGTGTTACCCGCTGGTACGCGAACTTGTTTTTGATTTTCTATATCCAGTGGCGGCTTGTGGAATAAAAAAGTGGGTGTTCACAAGACCTACACTTAAAATGCACACTAGCACTATCCGCTACTGCTACCACCACTACTAATGAGTGCTAGCTCTAATGCCCCACAAAATTTTATGCAATCTATTAACCTAGAAAGAATGTATCTATTCCTATCACCTTGCTTATTGTGTCACTTTATTGACAGTCTGTAAGCTGAGCATTAATATTCACATGACCAAACATGGTGAACTGAATGCATGCATTTTACGTCAGCGTGAATTCCCGTGCTTCTTTATCTTTTCACCAAGATGTACCAGGTCGGCACATCCTACTTTTGTCCAATTACTCTCTTCAGAGCTAGTCCTGTGCCATGGTGTAGCAGGCTAAGGCAGCATGCCTTGGTCCCTGGCCACAGAAAGCGGCCCGGGTTCGATCCCACCCATGGGGTGTGGATTATCCGTCCCTGGTATAGGACCGGTGCCCACTTAGCATCGTGAAGAAAGTGAGGAGCTTATGATAGGTAAGCGGCCCTGGTCACGAAAACCAATGTTCCGGCTGGGGGATACCAAGATGCTGACTACCTCTCCTCCCCGAATTGATTGGATGATTGCCCACCTCTGCCGGGCACAAGTGGGCGTGAGGCTGGCAGTCAGGTTGGTAGGCCTTGGCCCTGTTAGGGCTGTCGTGCCAGTGGTTAACTTACCTCACTTCAGAGCTAAACAGAAGGCACGGAAATCTAAAAAGCGCATTTCTAATACTGTAACCGTATAGCCATTTACAGGTTGTGTATACATTTTTAAATTTGCGCCTGTAGTCCCACTTCTGATTTTTGTAACACGTTTAACTGTCAAATTGGTCTGCGGACAACCTAGTCGCTTTATTACATGTTTTCTTCACAAGTCAGTTTATCTATTTTATTTCTTAAACTGAATCCACCGAGTTTGTAGCTACCTCTTGAGAGAAGTTCAACAGTCACAAAGATTCCAAAAACCTCGCAATCGGTTACTGCACACAACAAAGAGTAATTGTTTTGCGATAAAGCACTAGTTGTACTTGATGTACTAGGAAACTCACAATTGTCTCATCTGCTGATTATATACAAATTCCAAGTTTATCACAGCGCTTAAAACAAAAAATCTGTTTAGAAACTAGACTGTAAAAACACACCATATTCACAGCAACATAAAGCAACAAAGCAAAGGCTGATAGTGTTAGGAGTTGTAAACATTCTTTGTATTTAGTGTTAGGAGTTGTAAACATTCTTTGTATTTGCAGATAGTAGCACTTTCCAGAGATGAACGAGAACTCTGGCATTGCCAATGTGAATTAACGTGCACATCAAAACTGTGCTATGATCTGGGCGTACCCAACCAATGCCTGTGTGAGCATTTATCGTCTATGCATGCGCAGAGCTTTAAACATTACATGATATGCTAGCACAAGAGAAGTGTACTACCTGCAACGTTGCCACATACTCATGCTATCGCCGTCTACTTACTACACATTAAGCAATGAGCGCGGTAAATACAAATAACGAATGAAAAGAGGAAAAGGGTTTCTATAAGTCAAATATTGGGGATTCACGTGCTCTTGTGGTCCTAAACAGCAGCTGTCCCTGTGTGTATCTAAAATATCTAAAAATCGTGATGTGATTTGATGTGGCATTTTAAGCATCATTTTCAGAATCTACATATGAAAATGGACTAAAAACATGAATTATCTTTGTGGAGGTAAAGTTCAATTTGGGTAGTGTAATTATTGTATAAGAATAAAAATTGGGGACTCCAGAGTGAGAATTTTAAGAAAGAATTAGGATTCCTACTGCTAAACATTGGTTCTCAAATAGGCAGGTTTATCAAAAAGTGCTATTATATACCCTTAACATTGTGTTAATTATTTCAATGTTCTTATGTATTTTATTTTTTATTTCAGAGAAACACCAGAAGCGTATGATCCATTTGTGTCTGCTGAACGTCAAATGCAGGAACTTATGGAACCTGAAGAACAGTGCTACTCTGAAGAGAAAGCAGACACACAAAGGCATAAAGATCAGCAATCTCCTACATTTAGTTTACCCATTTCCAATGAATTATGCAGTTCTCCTGTATCAGCATTTGCTAAATATTCATTTTTTAAATCAGAAGATGAGTTAGGATCATATTTAGAAAGGCTACAGGATGAAAATCAAAGCAGTGAGCTCAGTTACCCAAAATCTGAAGAAAAAGATTCAACAGCAATGTTACAAAGGATATCACTCTCAGTACTACCTGTCACTTCAGATCAACAAGCAATTGCAAAGACAGAACACACTTCCGAAGTTGACTCCTTTCATGACTTGCATCCTATGTCATTGGACAACCTTGATTCAGATTTTGATAAGGACAGCATCATTATGATAGAAAATGACACTTGCTCTGAGGTTGATACCATTGATGGGAGCTTTGATTTTAATTCATTTCCATTTGACATGGAGAACTTAGAAAATGAGATAGAACGCATTGTAGGCAAACGCAAAAAAAGTACCAAATATAGAGCGAAGTTTGAAAGTGCTGCTCTTGCCTTACAACAGTCAGTATCACTCTATCACCCTGGTCCCATAGCAAAACCTTCTGAAGAATTTTTTCTGTCTTCAGAAAATGAAACCAAATCTTCTAGTCATTTATTCCAAAAAGAATCATTTATACATTCCTTAAAAGATTTAAACTCTATTAACTCTCAGGAGAAAAGAAGTGCAGTTTCTGAACCTGTAACATCAGAAAATGAGAATTACATTGATGCAATAAAAGCTGATGATACAGAAAATGAAATATGTTGCTTAATAGATACCCAAGGAAATGCGGCATGTGCTGCTGGAAACAAGTTAAGTGGAGATTCAGCATACAGCAGGTAAATATAAATTTCATTGCTACTTATAATAAACATTTATTGCAAACTAATTATTCTTTCGTACTAGCCATGTGTCAGACAGAATTGGTAAGCTAGACTGAAAAATGTAATGCCACAGCCAGGATTTGAACCATGGATCTTATGGTCTCGGTCTGGTTACTCTTGTTGTCAAGTGTATGACTATGCTAGTATGACTTTAAATTCTCCAAATCACTTGAACCAATTCTATTTTTCCATTTATTGCACACATATAGTTAACTGAGTATGTAAAACTCCTGGTGTTCCAAAAGGTATTGTGATTTATTAATTAAGAATTCTGTATCATATATGGTATCTCTTTTTAGCATTATAAACTTGCATTTGAATTAGACTTAATCTTGATATTGTAACAGCTACTTTCCTGTCTCAAGAGCAAAGACATACAGAGGGAGTTACTGTGGAAGTGGTTAGGATTATATAAGTCCTTGATAATACCAAATCTTGCTGATTTCCTCGTTCTTTAATGTTCACAAACAGGTTTTTTGTTAACATCTTCCAAAGTTAAGTCTTGTTGGATAATGAATGAAATTATTCTCATATGGCCTCATGGTCCATGGAGCTTAGAGTTAGCTGACATTCATCTTTTAGGATAAGGGAAACCTAGGAAGAAACCTAATCCAGATAACACACTCTGAATGAGATTTGAACTAGGGACCTCTTGAATACTGCCACCTATACTACTGAGGCAGGCATACAAATGTTATTCTTTGTTCCTCTAATTTACATCTTGTATGTGACCCTTTTATTATTCTGCTGCTCCTCTGCATGCTGTACGCTGTCTGACATCAAAATTCTAAAATAGTATGTGAATAGAAAGTTTATGAAAGTAAATTTAGTTGGATTGTTGAATAATGTTTCTTTATACTTTTACTTAGTAATATAACGGTTAGGATTGTATGAATAAAATAGCCAAGAGATTTAAAGGAATCTGGTTTCTCTTAAGCATTTTGGCCTAAAAGGACTTCGTATGCTTCCTCTTTTCTAATTTATTGATCAATATCTCCATTGTTGGTTAGTAGTAATATTTATCTCACTAGAACTCAGTGGCTCCAAAAATCTAGTGCTTCATCCATTCTGTGACTTAATCTTCCAGTAGAATGTGTTTCAAAATTTCATTAGCTAATTAATCGTCCTTCCACATTATCCATGTGTAGGCTAAGGTTTGGATAGGTAGTGTCAAACTGAAAAATTATAACCTTAGCCTACACATGGCTTGTGTGGAAGGACAATTGATTTCCATCAATTAACCTAATAGTGGTAATCATGTAGCTTGGGAATTAACCCTTTCACCGATATGGACGTCATATGACATCCAAGTTAAAATGCCCCAAACCGATATGGACGTGTATAGATGTCCTGTGCATGCATGCATTTAATGCTCATTTAACGCCAATTATTTTAATCTTCCTATTCTACAATAAATTTAAATTAGTTCTGTAAGGGATGTAAACATACCCTTAAAGGTTTCTTTTTGAATTGTACACCTCCAAACCTCGATAAACACCCAAGGGCACATCTGCAGATTCACACAAAATAATATTGGTTTCCTTGCGAACTTCTTTTTCGCAACACACTAGACATTTTCGAAATGGTTGCGACTTTTTTGGTTGTGGGTGGTATGCTTTTAGGAAAGTGTTTTCTCTCAAGTATGAGGGGTGATGTGGTGAATTTCTTACCCCTTAACTCTGAGTATTATAATACTCAATTAGGTTACGAACTATTTATACACGCAAGTCCAGGTAGATGAATGTCTTGCATGAATTTACAGCTCTGAAAATTACATGGTTACGACCAGTGGTATAAATTATTTTTTTTTTTTTTTTTTTTTTTTTTTTTTTTACCATTTAACTGTTTTTCGTAAAGAGGGATAGCTAGTAATAGCTGATCCACATCACCCATATTTGACCCACCACTTCCCCCAAACAATGGAGTAGCTAACATGCCATCTGTAGACCAGTACACGTCACTGCTAAATATATCCTAAACATCTCCTTCATAATTGCACAACAAATATTCCAGATTTTCTACAGTAATATCAGAAGCCTGTACACAGCATACACAAGCTAATTTATTTGCTACATTACCGGGATAAGCCATGGTTAACATTGAAATTTAACAATTTCAAATGTGCCATTCATTTAGCTCTTGATAGCTATAAGAAATCACTCTGAACACAGAGAGAGTATAAATAATTAAAATACTGAGCAAAAACAGCTGCATAAGGCTACCAGAAACCTTGGTTGAGAAACACTAATAACAGATGCTGACAGGGAGTTTTCTTTCCAGTGTAACACAACATATACTCGTATGATTATCACTTGGTATAGCATAAATAAACTAAAAGCTAAAACCTGGAACCGGAGAAGTTGCTTGCGTAGCTATACATACATACATTCGTTCGTATACACACAAAACAAAATGATTCAAATATTAGGCGTATTCGGCACAAAGAATGGCTTTTCTTACAGTGAAACAAAGAAGTGAAATTTGAACGATTTATTACTGTAGTCTCCACTTTTTTGTTACTGTAGATGTATACTGCCTTTAATGGGTTTTAAACCAGTTTTTGTTTCGTGTAAATAACTTAATAAATATGGAAGATATGGAATTGTATTTATGATGCATTTTTACAGCATTTAACAATTTAAATGTCTTCTTCTGTTTATTGGGTATCCATTTCCGGTCCCTGAAGGGTTTAAATGGCCATCGGTGAAGCGGTTAAGTACTTACAGCATAGTAAATTGCCACAAATGGTGCATATTTCATTGTATATGAGAACTCCTAGTGATTTACTGGGAACAATATGAGTCAATTGGAAAATGTAAAATCATGCTGGCATGTTGGACATAGTAGCTCATTGGTTAGGAGCAACTGGATGGAAACCGGGATCCATGGTTTAAATCCCGCCTCGCCTATGGCATTGAGTCTGCTCTTGGTCCTCCAAATTTGGTTCCCATTCTCTTTCACTGTCAGAAATTCAAAAATATTTATGCTCATTATCTGAATCATCATCTAAATTAAGTATGTACCTATTACTAATTTCATCTATTAATCTATCTTTCTGCCAATAAAACAGTTCCATCTTTTCAACATGTTCATTGGCTCCCCATCAATTCTGTTCGGACACTTTATTTACTGCACTGTCAAAAAACACTGATACATTACTATACTTAAATAATATGTTGTGTTGTGCAACATCATTTTTAATCTGTGCCCATATAAGTTCTATAGCATTTAAGTCGCAATGATATGGAGGCACAAAAGCTTGGCCATAGATTTGTGCTATGCAATTTATTTCATAAATTTTGAGACAGTCTTTTTTCAACTTTATTGGTTCATATAGTATAGCTTTGGTAGAATGCAGATCAAATTCAATATTATTGTCATGGAGCCATGACTGCATTACTGATTTAAGTGATATTGGAGTCTTGATGATTTGAGTAGAATGATAAGATGCATTGTCTATTACTATAGCCCTATTGGGGTGAATGTTGGGTAACAACTGATTAATAAACCAATTTTTAAATTTTTCACTCTGCATATTTTCATAAGTATTTGCTTGATTTTGATTTACAATCGAGAGCATTGGGAATGAAACCTATTGAACTATCTGCGTGTCAGATTGTAAAATGCTAACCCTTATACTGATCCACGTTTCTTCTCAGAAAATAATAGGGAAACCAGAAGTCCATATCTCTTTCATTTTTCTTAGAAATGCAAATCTTTCTGCTCCATCAGAAATTTTTCTCCGCACGAGTTCTTTACAAATCTAAATTTCATTTTATACAGTACTTTTTGCAAGCTCCATAAACTCACATTGAACAGTTTTTTTTTTTCTTCCCCCTTTAGAACTTACTTGCGCTTTATTTTGTTCCTTAAGTATTCTTTTGAAATGTGAGATGAAATACCTGTAGCTGCAGCAGTTCTTTTATGTTTGACACAGATATAGTTGGCTTTCGTCATTTTAGGGCCTTGCATTCATCTGTAAAAAATTTATGAACATTGATCACAATTTCCCTACCATTTGTCTTATAGCTTTTCCCTTTCTTTCCATGCCTCCTTAAAACTAACACAGACACTAGAACTATTCCCAACACTATCTTAAAATTCTCGAATTCTAAAAACATTTTTCATGTTTCCAACACGTTAACAACCAATACTTCACTTGCAACACCACTGATGCCTGCATGTGCTTACCCTCGTACCACAACAGGTAATTAGGGAATACAGTAGCACTTTAAAATGAACTGTACTAGACAAGGATAATGCGCAAAGAGCCAAGTTAAATCTGGTGCATTATAATGCTTCCAATAAGCTAAATGCAGTCTATTTAACTTTTTAAAACAAATTTCTCTTGTAAATGTAATTATAAAATGTATTTGTCCTGATAATCTCATATCCTAGCAATTCTTTAACAGCTTGGAACCTATAATACTTACTGGTGTATGTTTTCATGATAGATTGATGCAGAATGGATTCTTAAAAATATTAAAAATAGCATTGTTGGCAGTGAAGTATTCTTCATTTGTTGGAGTATTGAAGTAGTCACCTTATTTACACTCACCTTCACTTTTAAATGGTAGAACACAATTGAAACGCCAGAGAAACAAAACTGAAACAAATAGATAAATCTGCTGTAGCATACCATTTTTAGACAGAAAATGATGACTTTGGTCAAAATATAAAATTGCTAAAACCACTTAGCCAATCAGTAGAATTGAATGCCTGGGGGGAAAAATGCATATAATTAAAAACAGTAAGAGTATAATAAATTTTGAAATCACACCGTTAAACAAAGTGTTGAAACTTAGCACCAGATGGCAGCATGATCAGCCCCAGCAGGAAAGGGAAACATGAGAGCACATTTCAATCACCCAGTAGCTGATAAATGCCTTTGAAAACTTTCAACTGTGTTCTAAAATTTAAAAGTGAAGGTGGGTATAAATAAGTGTGACTACCTCAATACTCCAACAAATCCTAAAAATTAGTTCAGTTTTTTGTCAAAGTCCTGAAGAGTGCTTCATATCATCTTCCTCACAAGGGAAGTATCACTGTACTCACACTGCTATGCACCTGAAAATTTGATGGTGTAATGCCTGCTGTATATAAACCATGTGCACCAAAAATCTGCTGAGGAGTAGAACCGCAAGACCCAAAACTGAAGACTGGAAATTGCTGCATGCGACCATTTGCAAGTAGCTGCTGGACATCCCCCATCAACTGTGTTACAAGTGTGGGGGGGATGGTGCTGCTTACATATGCCATGTGTGGACTGCTGCCTATCAGGGTAAACAATCCCTCCTGTATAATGTTCCTCATTTTCAGATACTTCAGCTATACTCCGCACATGATTTTTGGCACACAGGCCTCATATAGAGCAGAGATGATGCCATCAAATTCTCAAGCACATACAGGTGTGAGCATAGTGATAGTTGCTCTGGTATGCATATTTGTGATCTGTAAAGGAAGTAGACATCATGGCAGGTTACATGAACAGTAGCACTTAGAAGTCATGAATGAGATGCTGGAGTTAGACCAGCACCCTCTATGTATTGTATTGTATTTATTTCATCCGTTGGAACATAATACATATGTTATAGGACACGTCAGTTCAAGATACAAAGATAAATATAAACAGTTACGTAAGACTAAAAACTGTAACAGATACAGGATCCAACAAAAGTCTAAAATAGAAAAAAGAAAAAGCAAATCAATATAAACTATATAAAGACCATAGAGAAATGCTATATAAAAGTAATTGTTCACAAATGTGGAGTTTACTCTACTTCATAATTTAATTCAATTTAATTTATTTTGTCCTGTTGATTGATATCAGACACATCATAGTATAAAAATTACATTAATGGCCACTGCTATTATTTACAATCACTTAAAACTAATTAACATTTAAAAACTCATTTACAGAATAAAATGAATGTTGCAGTAAAAAGAGTTTTATTCCCTTTTTAAAATGTATAAGGCTCTATGGAAATCATTGTTGTTAGAATTGCTTCCAGTGGTCCATAAATTTCTCTCTCTTTTCTTAGGAAGAGCATTTATATTCATTAGGTCAGATTTATTGTCAACCATAGGATTGCAAAGGTTCATGGTATCATCAGAAACGCACATCCATTATAAGATTATATGACTATATTAACAAACTCTTCAGTTCAATGAAACCTGTGTTGCAATAGTAAAAGTTTCACTTTGTGTACAAATATAATTTCTGAAGTGTAAAGATTAAGAAAGCTTTTTATAGTCTAATTACAGAGTCTTACAGAGTGTATTAAGCTTTTTCTGAATAATGAAGTATGAGTATGCTTATTTGATGCCTATTTCATATATCGTAATTATTTTCCACTATTTAAATGCATAATATTTTAATGGCTGTAAACATAAAACAGAGGTGACTTAAGTGCCAATTCTTTAATGTGTTCCACTGTAGATGCTCATTAATCCATATATTTAGGAATTTTGTAGTGGATGAGAGGTGCACCTATTTATTATCTCATTTTATTTTTGACTTATAGACAAATATTTTGAATATGGTAGAAAGGGAAAGCTAATGTTTATCTTTACATATTAATTTTTGTGCAAATTGTTCCTGTATTGTCCCAAAATTCGTGTCTTGTTTCAATGTCTTTAGCGCCACCCACTAAGTTAAAAGGTTTTCCATCAGCAAAACAATGCGTTATTTGCATGTAGATAGTTAACTAAATCATTTATGCACAATGCGTATAAAAAGGCCTTAATATTAAAGATTGAGAACCTCCACAAGTTACACACTTTTATTGGACTTTCTAGGACTAGGATCTTTATATACACTTCAACTAATCCTTACACTGATGTAAATATGATATAAACCAGTAATTTGCTGAACCACTTATACCAAAACATAACAATTTTTTCAGTATACCGTATACTATCTGTCTAAAAGTGCTGTAAAACTGTGCTTACCACTTGGAATATGTGAAACAACATGCTTTAATTTAGCAATGTTTTTTGTTTCAATCTTTTGAAATTGGTTTAATTAATGCAAGGGAAACATTTAAATTTTCTTACTCAAATATTTTTCTTTTTAGTCTCAACCGCAAGTCACCTTCAGCTGAAGTAACTCAACAGGTGTTTGAAGTATGCCAAGAAGTGCCTTTAGAACTTCCTGAGTTAAATGTGGGCCAAAGTGAATTGCCAGAAGTTGCTTCATGCGAGGTTTGTGATTTAATTTATTTTTTATTTATTTTATTTATCATTCTTCATACATACATTCTTTAATACATTATCAGTGACAACATTCCTAAGACATAACAAACTTTCTTGTTCACACCCAATATACCCTTCCCACCTGCTTGCCCTAAATTTTGATCTCATTACACACAATCCCTGGTTTTCCGTGTATTGATGATCCTCTGCTCTCTTATATCCCTTGTTCCCATTTCTCCAGTCTTAATTGTTAGTTATTCTTAATCTTTCTTAACTTTTCTCTTTGACTTTCCCTAAATAATCACTTCTTCCATTATTTTCTGCTTTTTCAGACATTTTCCTGATTAGTAATACCTCTCCCCCTCAAAACTGTTCCATTTTTGTTGCCACATTTCATCTCTCCTTATCTTTGTTTCCAGTATAGTATACCATGCCAGTCTGTCATCTTCTCCACATGTTGGACATTTCCCTTTATTCTTATCATGTCTAATACCTGTTATCAGAGAACAGAGCTTTACATTGCACCAAAAATGCACTCATTCACTAACTATGCAGCCCGACTTGAGAGTGCCTGCTTATATAGCTTTAGTAAATTTCCAGAGTTCTAGAATTCTCAAGATGGAGAAACTTCAAGAAGAATATCTAGCAATGAGCTTCTGTTTATGCTGGGCAAGTGTGCTGCTTATCTGTATATGCTTTGAACCACTCGGCATTGTCCTTTTGATAACCTTGAACTGTAGTCACTTCGTCACAGTATTGTAAAAGTTTGGCTTTGTATGTCTCCCATTAACAGAGCTACTTTATTTTAGTTGAACTTTGAAAGGTTTTGAGATTATCAAGGACCATAGCCTGTGTCTTTAACTAGTGTATCTTTGAAATCTGCAGTGTAGGAATACATGGCTCAGAACCTGCGTTCATTTTATAATTTGAAGTGAATGCTTTTTTTTAATTAACCGCTTCGCCGATGGCTATTTAAACCCTTCAGTGGCCAGAAACGGATACCCAATAAACAGAACAAGACATTTAAATTGTTAAATGCTGCAAAAATGCATCATAAATACAATTCTGTATCTTCCGTATGTATTAAGATATTTAAATGAAACAAAAACTGGTTTAAAACTAAGTAAAGGCAGTATAAATCTACAGCAACAATAAAGTAGAGACTGCATTAATAAATCGTTGAAATATCCCTACTTTGTTTCACTGTAGCAAAAGCCATTCTTTGCGCCGAACACGCCTAATATTTGAATCATTTTGTTTTGTGCGTATACGAACGAATGTATGTATAGCTACGCAAGCGACTTCTCCGGTTCAAGGTTTTAGCTTTTAGTTTATTTATGCTATACCAAGCGATAATCATACGAGTATATGTTGTGTTACACTGGAAAGAAAACTCCCTGTCAGCATCTGTTATTACAGTGTTTCTCAACCAAGGTTTCTGGAAGCCTTATGCACCTGTTTTCGCTCTATATTTTAGTTATTTATACTCTCTCTGTGTTCAGAGTGATTTCTTATAGCTATCAAGAGCTAAATGAATGGCACATTTGAAATTGTTAAATTTCAATGTTAACCATGGCTTATCGCCGTAATATAGCAAATAAATTACCTTGCGTATGATGTATACAGGCTTCTGATATTACTGTAGAAAATCTGGAATATTTGTGATTATGAAGGAGATGTTTAGGATATATTTAGCAGTGACGTGTACTGGTCTACAGATGGCATGTTAGCTACTCCATTGTTTGGGGGAAGTGGCGTGTCAAATATGGGTGATGCTGATCAGCTATTACTAGCTATCCCTCTTTACGGAAAACAGTTAAATGGTAAAAAAAGTATTTTTATACCAATGAATGTAACCATGCACAATTGTTTAGTAATTTTCAGAGCTGTAAATTCATGCAAGACCTTCATCTACCTGTACTTGCGCGTATAAAGAGCTTGTAACCTAATTGAGTACTATAATACTCAGAGGCCTCATTATACTGGGGGGTAAGAATCATCCCTCATAGTTGAGAGAAAACACTTTTCTAAAAGGATACCACCCACAGCCAAAAAAGTCGCAACCATTTCGAAAACGTGTAGTGTGTTGCGAAAAAGAAGTTCGCAAAGAAACCAATATTATATGATGTGAATCTGCAGATGTGCCCTTGGGTGTTTATCCAGGTTTGGAGGTGTACAATTCAAAAAGAAACCTTTAAGGGTACGTTTACATCCCTTATAGAACTAATTTAAATTTATTGTAAAATAGGAAGATTAAAATAATTGGTGTTAAATGAGCATTAAATGCATGTATGCGCAGGACGTCTATACACGTCCATATCGGTTTGGGGCATTTTAACTTGGATGTCATATGACATCCATATTGGTGAAAGGATTAATGTGTATATTTTATTCTTATATTCAGATTGTCTGCTTTTACACAATTTTCAAACATCTCTTTTCTGTTGATTCTTTTCTATTGTTGACATACCAGAGAAAATATGTAAAAAAGCAAAAGCTAACAACACTGAAGCAACATATACTACATAAAATGTAATTGTCACAAACTTCATTTATCTTTTTAAGAAAATTGATGGAATTTCCGCAGAATTCAAGACACCAGTTTCGTAAATAATTTGCATTTTCTGTCACTTTTTCCCCCCCCCCCCTTCTGTTATCGTTACTGCTGCTAGGTATTGCATTATTTTGTATTATTTATTATTTTGAGATTTAATGGTTTGAGAGAAAATACTTATCTTAAAAACTAGGAATTGCATCGTGAATTGTGAAATACTGCCAATCGATTCTGTCTTTAAGTTTGTTTAATTTTCAGAGTTTTGGTAATAAATACAAAAATAATACAACACCTAGTAGCAGTAACAATGACAACGGGAAAGAACAAAGTGACTGAAGATGTAAATGATGTATTTGCGAGGCTAGTCTCTTGAATTCTGTAAAAATTTAATTAATTTTCTTACAAAGATAAGTTGGTGACAGTTATATTTTATGTAATACCAGAGAAAATGCTCACACATATTCTACAATGATCATCTTTTTAACAATAGCTGGAGAAAATGTGCTCCACAGGTAACTTTTGATAAATTCCATTCTGCAGATAATGAAGAGATAAGTAGGCAGATTAACCGCTTCGCCGATGGCCATTTAAACCCTCCAGGGGCCGGCAACGGATACCCAATAAACAGAACAGGACATTTAAATTGTTAAATGCTGTAAAAATGCATCATAAATACAATTCCGTATCTTCCGTATTTATTAAGCTATTTAAACGAAACAAAAAGTGGTTTAAAACTCATTAAAGGCAGTATAAATCTACAGTAACAATAAAGTAGAGACTAAATTAATAAATTGTTGAAATTTCACTACTTTGTTTCACTGTAGCAAAAGCCATTCTTTGTGCCGAACGCGCCTAATATGTGAATCACTTTGTTTTGTGTGTATTCGAGCCATAGTATGTATGTATAGCTACGTAAGCAACTTCTCAGGTTCAAGTTTAGTTTATTTATGCTATGCCAAGCGATAATATGACGAGAATATGTTGCGTCACACGCTCACACACTGGAATGAAAACTCTGTCAGCATCTGTTATTACAGTGTTTCTCAACCAAGGTTTCTGGTAGCCTTATGCAGCAGTTTTCGCTCTGTATTTCAGATATTTATACTCTCTCTTTGTTCAGTGATTTCTTGAAGCTATCAAGAGCTAAATGTATGGCACATTTGAAATTGTTAAATTTCAATGTTAACCATGACTTATCCCGGTAATGTAGCAAATAAATTAGCTTGGGTATGATGTGTACAGGCTTCTGATATTACTGTAGAAAATCTGGAAGATTTGTTGTACGATTATGGAGATGTTTAGGACATACGTAGCAGTGACGTGTACTGGTCTACAGCTGGCATGTTAGCTACTCCATTGTTTGGGGAAATGGCGGGTCAAATATGCGTGATACGGATCAGCTATTACCAGCTATCCCTCTTTACGGAAAAGAGTTAAATGGTAAAAAAAAAGTATTTTTATACCACTGGATGTAACTATGCACAGTTGTTTAGTAATTTTCAGAGCTGTAAAAGACATTCATCTACCTGTACTTGCGCGTATAAAGAGCTCGTAACCTAATTGAGTATTATAATACTCAGAGGCCTCTTTATACTAGGGGGTGGCAAAATTCACCACATCATCCTTCATACTTGAGAGAAAACACTTTCGTAAAAGTATACCACCCACACCCAAAAAACTTGTAACCATTTCGAAAATGTGTAGTGTGTTGCGAAAAAGAAGTTCGCAAGGAAACCAATATTATTGGGTGTGAATCTGCAGATGTGCCCTTGGGTGTTTATCCAGGTTTGGAGGTGTACAATTCAAAAAGAAACCTTTAAGGATACGTTTACAATCCTTATAGAACTAATTTAAATTCATTGTAAAACAGCAAGATTAAAATAATTGGCGTTACATGAGCATTAAATGCATGTATGCGCAGGACGTCTATACACGTCCATATCGGTTTGGGGCCTTTTAACTTGGACGTCATATGACGTCCATATCGGCGAAAGGGTTAATTGTGCCCTACAGCTGTTTGCATAAATATGTGCAAGGTATTATATGCATTGCTTTCTTTCATTATTTAAGGTTGCACAGCTCAGTATTTCCATACCATTTTTCCCTGACATAACTTTTGCACATCACATTAGAGGCAAAGCACATTTTGCCTATGTGATGATGGTACAGAATTGCTTCTACAGAATGAGAATGATGCTCAGCAATCTAAGTTGCTAAAATAAGTTTGAAGTTTTATGTATTTGTTTACTTTTGGAACATATTGCCTTTGAATAATTGTATTAAATATATATAGTTGTTGCTTTTACTTTGGATGTTTGTACACAAGATAACTCATACAGACATTCTTCCAGAATTTGGGGAGGATAAAGAATGATCTTGACTCGAGAAAAATATCCACCCCAGCCAAGAGTTGAATCTGGGACCACTCACACTACAGGCAGGTGCTCTACCGCCTGAGCCATGAGGCTAGCTAAAGATAGCAGCACTATGAAAATTCCCTGGATATATCAGATTAGACCAGAGGATTTTTATTTGGTATTGGCAGAAGGCTGAAAATATAATTAGACAGCCAGAAATAAACAGTGTAACAATCAGAACATTGAGAAAAGCTAAAATGCACTGCTATAAATATATCTCAAGTATGGATGTGTTATGCTGTGCTTATTCAGAAAACCCAACAACCTTATTTTAGTTGTGGTGTTCTGCTTACAAGCTGCAAAGGGAAATAAGTACACACATATGCATGTGAATGTAATAACATTGTCACAGTGTAAATTGTATCACAGTATTGCACATGAGGAGTTTTGCAAAACATAAGAAAGCATGAACATTTTAAAACTTAGTCGCTGAATGACATGTGTGCCATAAAATGGATTATAAAATGGACTTCATTCTCTGGATGATTGTTGTCAGCACATGCAGAGGTGAACTGGCAGTGTTGAGTATATGTAAATGACTTCATCTAAATTTAGAGTTTTGTTGGTGGTAAAACATTTTTCCTTATGAGAAAGAACACTTCAAATAGTGTTAGCACATCTAGCCATGCAACACATGTATACTATGTCTTTGTGTCTTACATAACTAGTCTGTGTTTTGACTTTCCACTCTCAGATTCAAAACTATTTTGAAGTTGACACAAAAAAACAAAAATGTGGATACATCAAGTTACATATTATTTGTAAAAGACCACAGATAGGTGAATGAGTATTTACTACAAGGCACTCTCTTTATTCATAAGAAAGAAAAATAGTACAAATTTCTTTGCTATCCATCTTTGGCACTTGCTTTATTAGTATTCATATTTGTTGTGCAAGTGATCAGAAAATTACATTCTCTAATTCGTAAAGAAGTAAAATATATTGAAATATCTTATTTATTAGTCTTTGTCGAAAGGTACAATACAGGCATAGACAGTTTCATTAAAGGATCCTAAGATCAAAACAATACAGAATTCAAATTTAAAATGTCATTTAGTGCGTGAAAAGAATTTTCAACTAATTTTCACAATTTAATCTAAATTGTGACAAATTTAAATTAAGAGTTGCTTTTTGTATAATCATACACTTCAGGTTGAAGACCATAGTCACTGATGTTGCTATGCATATGGGTCAAAAGATCCAATTACGTATGTCTGTGCTTTACATGCTTGCATAAAGTACTTTGCACACTCTTTAAAATGTTAACAATTATTTCTGCTACTCAATGAATACTTTCATTTACACAGTAAGGTATCATTTCCAATTCCTGCATTCTGGGCTACACAAATCAACAGTAATGCTTACTGTTGAAAATGCAGCTCCTTGATGAATATCCATTAGAAATATCAGCTCTATGAATAATTATGTATGTTTGGAGGAATTTAATAATAGTGACGTCCAAATTAATTGAAAACACTCTGTTTAGTGTTTATTTTTTGAGGGACTAGTTTCGGGTGCTCTTGCTTGCATTTTCAACCATGAAGATCCGACTTATCTGATGTCTTCTCTTTGGTGGTGGAACTATGAACTTCTTTATCAAATTATTGACTGAGGATTTCGAAGTTTATTACTCTGAAAAATAAAGACAGACGACATACCAGATGAAAACGTATGCCTGAAAATGAAGAGAGAATGGGGAAGGAAAACAAACAGATCTATGTGATACATATGAGAATGAGGGTTTAACTTGGTTAAGGACAGGAGCCATATTGAGTGTACCAAAGGAGTGCATTTTATATGGAAAGTAAATAAACATAGAACATTATGTAGCAGGATGTAAGGAAATAGAAATCTGGAGGAAATTAATATGTGATAAGAACTTACGTGATGAGGGGCTTGTGTAGTAACTATAAAAGTGCTCATGTTGAAAGACAGAAAAGAATAAGGGAGGTGGGTAATTATGCAGACAGAATCAAAGAGAAATGGATGAGACGGGTAAGGAAGATAAATGGTAGGAAAATGGAGTACACAATAGGATATTAAGCTAAGGTTGCATAAGGGCTAAAATAGAGGTAAACAGCCAGTGAGCCAATACCACTCTAATCCCATAAATACGAGGTCTGCTAAAAAGTATTGCAAATTTTATGCTTTTTCATAAAGTATCTATTTATTCATGAATATCTATTTTGTTCCATTCAAAGTAATCCCCCACCAGATATTATATACTGGTGAAAATGTTTCCTCCAATCTTCAAAGGTCTTTAATTTTTTTTTTTTTTTTTTTTTTTTTTTTTTTTTTTTGTGATCTTGTTCAGCTCCTCCTTTGATGCTGTCTTTATCTCCTCAATCGTGGCATTGTGTCATCATATGAAAGCATTAAATATGTAATAGAAAGGAATACATGTAAAAAGAACTGTAATGTACGCTCATATAATGTAAGGAATAAAGACTATTATAGGACCACGCTAAGGGGAACACTAAACAACAGATCATTAGAAAGTATCGGAAAAGACATGTATAATAGATTGCCAGGTAAAATAAAGAATACTAAACTATGTAACATTAAGAATATAAAAAGGTATTTGTCAGAACAAGCATTTTATAATGTGGAAGAGTACAAAGCAAAAAATGAAAAAAAAACACAACGTACATTCATGTGCCTCTTCAGTTTTGGGAACAAAAAAAGTCACGGGGTAGCCAGGTCTGCGTAGTACAGTGGTTGTGGCATCATAAGTGTGTTGTTTTTTGCTAGAAATTTGCACACAAGCAACATGTGTGAGCAGGGGCGTTATCATGGTGCAAAAACTAATGTTTGTTCTTCCATAAATCCTGGCATTTCTGGCAGATTGCTTCGCGCAAATTGCGCATAACTTGCAGGCAATATTCCTTATTGACCGTTCTATCCTGTGGCAAGAACTCATGATACACCATGCCACTGCAATCAAAGAAAACTAAGCAAAACCTTCAAATTTGACTTAACTTCGTGTGCTTTTTTTCAGTCTTGGCTTGTGTGGCAGCATCCATTGGGATGATTAAGCTTTAGTTTCCACGTCATAACCATAAACCCATGATTCCACACTGGTTATGACCCTCTGGAGCAAATTTTGGTCATTGCAGACAGAGTTCAACAGCTCCTTAGCAACGTTAATGCGATGGTGTTTTTGGTCAAAATTGAGCAACTTTGGTACGAATATTGCGGCAACATGCCTCATGTCCAAATCATTGGTCAAAATTAAATGGCATGAGCCAGTTGATATGTTTAGGTCCTCAGCAACTTCTCTAATGGTGATTTGACAATTGACCAATACTATTTTCTTCACTTCAATGTTTTCATCTGTGCTGACAAGCTCGGGCGTCTGGGATGCTCTTCGTCATTCACATCTTCTCAATCGTCTGAGGACCTTTGGTACCATCGATAAATGTTGCTTTGGTCCAAGGTAGCTTCACCATATGCCACAGTCAACATTCAAACTGCATATGTGCACTTAATTTTGTTGTTTACATAAAATTTGATACAGATTATTTGTTCCATTTTTTGGAATAGGCAAAAATCAAAGATGAGCCAAAACACGTCCAAGCAAAATAGCTGTCAACAATTAACTGAATATTCAGAATGGACGAGCTTGAGGGACATGAGTACCGACATAATGCCACAAAACAATTGAAAATTGAATATACCTAGCCCACAAAAATTCAAAATTTTTAAATTTTTTTTGAAAGACCTCATATAAGCAGCTGACCAGTTTGTACTTGAATAGAATGAAAAATTGTGATTAGAATTGCAAGAAAGTATTGTATATTTAAGTAGAAATAAACTGACAACAGATAACAGTTGGACCTTCAAGATTGAAAATGTGAGCAACAGCTCCTGAAACTAATCCCTCAAGAAATAAAAATGTAAGTGACAGTGTGTAAAACAGATACAAGTGATGTTTTCAATCTGATTAATGTTGGAATGAGTTGACATCTTGTTTATATGATTTGCTCGCCACTTTGTTTATTCTAAACTAGTTTCTGAGAGGATCTTTCCCATCACTTTTGCACTTGACTAGCAATACCCTTGAAAATGCTCTCAAATTTTGGAAAAAATGTTGGATGAAAAGAGAATTTACTGTAAATTCTCCTTTGAGACATAACAGATATAACATCAGAAACCTCTTGAACCACTCACTTATAAATAGCTCATGAAGAACAGATATCCAGAATCTCCCAACTATAATGCCAAAATTGTGAGAAAATACGCATTGGGAAAACTAAAAAGAATTTAAAAGTCAGAGGAAAGAACATTGGAGAAACATCAAATTCAAGTAAATGTCTGCTATAGTACATCATTTTTTGTTGGAACATGTGAAAGAAACATTCAGAACTAAGCACTTTGGAAAAACATTTTTATCAGGAATAAAGCAAAAGTAATGTATTTTGAAATTCTTCCTGTGGATGTTGTCATCCATTTAACTAGAACTACAGAGAGCAGCACAATACCAAGCAGGATCAAACCATCCTTGGGAATGACAGTTGACCCACAACTAAGGATGGGCAAGTCTTCAGAAACTAGTCTTGAATAAATAGATGTATGGTCAGGAAAAAGTGTTGATTATTCTAACATTATATCTCTCCACTGTGTACAGTACTTGCTATTTAGGCCAACTTTGTGGTTTGCTATATTGCCCCAGTTAATGTTGAGGACCTATGATATATGTGGGGAAGTTGTGACTTCATTTCATGTTTACTAATTATTTTTGGAGCCGTTTCAAAAGTAGTTTTTCTGTCATTCTGGCTACTGTTAGAAATCCAAATTGTGATGTCCTCATTTGATAGTTCTGGATGAACTTAAGCATGGAAATCTTACCTTTCAACTCTACAATATGAGTTGGATTTGAGTATTGATTTTCACATAGCATTGTTTTTCATTTCCTTCAAATAAACTTCGTTTATCACATCAGAAAACTGTTTCTAACTGAATCTTAATGGGTCCATTCCTTAAGGTTTTAGCTGGATTTTTTATTCCAGGTAATTTAATTGAAAAAAATTATATTGTATAGCAGTGGTCTAATATTTTTTATTACCGCAATTGGAGCAATTCCCCCCCCCCAGAAATATTACAGCTCAGATTTACCATCTTCAAGAGCTCCAACATATTGTTCTGTGTTTTTGTTATGGATGTAGCCAGTTTGATGCTAATAGCCTACCACCTCTAAAGTAGATGGATGATGATACTTTGACACACAACATTTACATTGTTGAGCTAATACTTGTAAATTGGTGACACATCAAAATTAGTTTAGAAATTAAAACATTACATATGTACCAAGTTAATTGGTGGAAATTAATCATTTCTTCACACTAGCCTTATATAGGCTAAGGTTTTGGATTAATTGCCGTGGCATTGAATTTTTCAAGTTGACTCTAAAAACTTCCCAAACTGCAGCTTATATACGGCAAGTGTGAAGAAATTATTAATTTCCACCAGTTAACTTAATAATAAGAGTTTAATGGTGAAGCCTGGGATTTAAGTACTTACCATAGTAAGTCGCCACAAGCAGTGTATCTTGAATACGAGAGCCCCTAGTGGTTTACCGGGAAAATATATATAAGTCAATTGGAGAATTTAATGTTGTGATGGCACGTTGGCCATGGTAGCTCAATGGGTAACAGCGACTGGATGGAAACCAGGAGATGTGGTTCAGATCCCGGCCATGGCATTGAATTTTTCAAGTTGACTATCAATTACATATGTACATTGTTAGAGACATAATAATGCAATATAATTGAGAATAACTGGAGGGAAAGAGTAAATACCAATAAAATATATTCCCTAAACAAATCTATGCAACAATAAATTAAATTTAAGGGTGAGTCAATTAATGACACTAAACAACATTTACTTTTAAATTTCCCGGTACATGTTTCAAAGGCTATTTTCTTCCATTGTCAACCGGACATTGACTGGTTCTCAGTGGTGTAGCTGGCAATATTTTGTCATAGGTCTCCTCTGGTGGTGGTTTGAGGAACGTGCTAAACAAATCTTTCTGGGGGATGTCGAAATTGAATACTTTGTTTCTATTTTCTTGAAATAAAGATTTGTTTCCATGTGGACAGTTCTTGTTTTCCTGTTTTGTGTGTGTGTGGGGGTGGGGGTGGGGGTGGGTGGGTGGGTGATTTTTCCCCCTCTAAAAATGCATGGCAACTGCTGATTTTTCTAATTGTTTGTATTTTATGCTCCTAATGTTCCTTTGCTCTTGTTTCCAAATTTCTTTTGGAATATGTTTCAGAGGCTACTTTGCTCCATTGTCAACTGGACATCGACATTGACACCAGAGGAAAGTAGCCTCCAAAACATGTTCCAGGAAATTTAAAAGTAAGTGTTTAGTGTCATTAAACGACTCACCATTAGATTTAATTTATTACAACACTGTTTTCAATACTTCCATGAAATGAAATTAACAAGAAATTACTATAGACTCCTTCCAGCCATTCGTTTATAGAATCATATGCCTTATTAACAAATGTTTTTTTTACAGTTTTTTTTTTTTGTTTATAAGTTATTTTGATTTTGAATATCTCTGATTAATTGTGGCAGTTTTTATATAGTTTTGTTCCTATGTAATATGGACATTTTTCCAGTAATATGAGTTTATGTACTTCTTTTTTTTTTTTTTTTTTTTGTAATTTACGTCCTCCAATGTTAAGTGATATCGGACGATGAAAAGAATGGGTGAAATGATGCTCAAATGAGCCCAGGATCCATAGAGCTTAGAGTTCCCCAACATTCGTCTTTCAGGATAAGGGAAAACCCCGGAAAAACCTTATCCAGGTAACTCACCCTGACCGAGATTCGAACTTGGGACCTCTTGAATGTGAGACAGACACGCTACCACCACACTACCAAGGTGGGCTGTACTGGGTATTTTCCATTTCCCTTTCCTCTTGTGTTGTATGCTTGTTGATGTTGACTTACTGTAGTAGTTTTTGACATACGGAAGTAAGTTGTTTAGATAAAAGAAAGATTGAGAATTTTTAATTTTTTTTAGAAAGCAGCCCTCAAGAATCTCTGAAGCTTGAATGGGTCATAGTTATTTTCTTTTGTGTTTAAAAAATTATATTGCATCTCATTGCATTTCTCCAGATGGTTATTCAGTTTGAGAGAATGCTCCAAATCACTTTCTTGTTCATGTGTCTTTGTTCAAAATGTGTAATGTTTAACCGCTTCGCCGATGGCCATTTAAACCCTTCAGGGGCTGAAACGGATACCCAATAAACAGAACAGGACATTTAAATTGTTAAATGCTGTAAAAATGCATCATAAATACAATTCCGTATCTTCCGTATTTATTAAGTTATTTAAATGAAACAAAAACTGGTTTAAAACATATTAAAGGCAGTATACATCTACAGTAACAATAAAGTAGGGACTGCATTAATAAATCATCGAAATTTCAGTATTTTGTTTCATTGTAGCAAAAGCCATTATTTGCGCCGAACACACCTAATATTTGAATCAGTTTGTTTTGTGTGTATACGAACCAATGTATGTATGTTTAGCTACGCAAGCGACTTCTCAGATTCAAGTTTAGTTTATTTATGCTATACCAAGCGATAATATGACGAGAATATGTTGCGTCACACACTGGAAAGAAAACTCTCTGTCAGCATCTGTTATATTGTTTCTCGACCAAGGTTTCTAGTAGCCTTATGCAGCTGTTTTCGCTCTGTATTTTAGTTATTTATACTCTCTCTATATTCAGAGTGATTTCTTATAGCTATCAAGAGCTAAATGAATGGCACATTTGAAATTGTTAAATTTAAATGTTAGCCATGACTTATCCCCGTAATGTAGCAAATAAATTACCTTGCGTATGATGTATACAGGCTTCTGATATTACTGTAGAAAATCTGGAATATTTGTGGTGTGATTATGAAGGAGATGTTTAGGATATAGGTAACAGCGACGTGTACTGGTCTACAGATGGCATGTTAGCTACTCCATTGTTTGGGGGAAGTGGCGGGTCAAATATGGGTGATGCGGATCAGCTATTAGTATAGCTATCCCTCTTTATGAAAAACAGTTAAATTGTAAAAAAAGTATTTTTATACCACTGGATATAACTATTCACAATTGTTTAGTAATTTTCAGGCTGTAAATTCATGCAAGACATTCATCTACCTGTACTTGCGCATATAAATAGCTTGTAACCTAATTGAGTATTATAATACTCAAGAGGCCTCTTTATACTGGGGGGTAAGAAATTCACCACGACATCACCTCTCATACTGGAGAGAAAACACTTTCCTAAAAGGATACCACCCACAACCAAAAAAGTTGCAACCATTTCGAAAATTTCTAGTGTGTGGTGAAAAAGAAACCAATATTATTTGGTGTAAATCTGCAGATGTGCCCTTGGGTGTTTATCCCGGTTTGCAGGTGTACAATTCAAATAGAAATCTTTAAGGGTATGTTTACATCTCATATACAACTAATTTAAATTTATTGTAAAATAGGAAGATTAAAATAATTGGCGTTAAATGCTCACTAAATGCATGTATGCGCAGGACGTCTATACACGTCCATATCGTTTTGGGGCATTTTAACTTGGACGTCATATGACTTCCATATCGGTGAAAGGGTTAACGCCAGCTTTTACTACATACGGCACCGCAGGCGGTTCTCTTTGTTCAGTTGCACTTGAGTACTCACATTTGTACTTGCACAGAAAGAAATCTGTATTCTTATCACTATTGTCACTCAATTCTGCTGAAGTGTTTAAAATACATAATTCCAGATCATTTACATCTACCCATTGACTTTTGGAACATTATTTAAATATCTGTTATCAGTAATTAAATCTGAGAAATTGGCACTAGAAATGTAACACCGTAACTGAAGTTCCTAAGGAGCTTATAAAGCTACTGTAGTCAAACTGTGTCAGCTAAAATACATGCAAATTATTGCAAAAGAATGATTGTGTTTGTAAACAAAATTTATGCAGTCCATTATAAATAAACTATAACATTTGGTAACCAACTTCACTTTTACCGGTAGTGGAGAATTTGACATTTTAAAGAGATAAGTTGGTTGTGAAGTTTATAATTTAAGGGTCATTCAAATGAAATCCGGTCACTGTATAAAGTAATGGTAACGATTTTATTAGCTCAAAAATAGTCGCCAAAACTGTTGGCACATTTATCCCATTGCGACACTAGCCAGTCGATTCCATCTTTGAAGAGGGTAGCAGGCTACTGTCGGATCCAGGCCTGGACCCATTCACACACTTTGAAATCCGTTGTTAATCGATATCTACGAATAGCTTGTTTTAGAAGTCCATAAACATGAAGGTCACGTGGTCGACACTAGCCAGTTGATTCCATTTTTGAAGAAGCTAGCAGGCTACTGTTGGATCCAGGCCTGGATCCATTCACACGCTTTGTCATCCGTTTTTAATCGATATCCACGAATAGCTTGTTTTAGAAGTCCATAAACATGAATGTCACATGGTCGACACTAGCCAGTCGATTCCATCTTTGAAGAAGCTAGCAGGCTACTGTCGGATCCAGGCCTGGACCCATTCACACACTTGTCATCCATTGTTAATCGATATCCACGAATAGCTTGTTTTAGAAGTCCATAATCATGAAGGTCATGTGGTGAAAGGTCTGGACTGTATGGTGGATGTTCCAGTGTTTCTCATCGAAACTGCTGCAATGTCTTCACCATATTGTCAGTGTGTGGACAGATGTTATCATGCAGGAGAATAACACCATTGGACAATATGCTTAAGCGTTTTGACTTTACGGCTCGTCTTAAGGTGCTGTAAAGTGGCTTGATAACACTGGGCATTGATGGTGGTTCCCTGTTCCAGGAACTCGACAAGCAGTGGGCCCTTGTGGTCAAAAAATGACATGACCTTTCCAGAACTGGTGTGCATGGCCTTTGATTTCTTTGGAGGTGGTGAAATTGTATGTTTCTACTTCTTGCCCTGACGCTTGCTCTCCAGTTCAAAATGGTGACACCGTTTTAGTTAATTGATGGAAATTAATCATTTCTTCACACTAGCCGTATATAGCCTTAGGTTTTTGATAGATAGAATCAACATGTTTTGTCATCAGTGACAATATGCGACAGAAAGTTGCATTCCTCCTTATGATAACGTTGTAGATGACTCAAAGGCAGTGCCATATAAGTATTGCGCTGTTCGGCGGTCAGTTGCTAGGGAACCCATTGCACACGAACTTTTCGAAATTTCAAGTTTTGATACTCATGTGAATGCTGCACACGCTAATACCCATTAACCAATGAATCTTGTCCGCAGTGATTCTGTGGTTGCCCAAGACTAAAGCATTCACTTCCACAATCATTTCAGGTGTGATGACATGATGAGCCTTTCCAGTAGCTCATGTCCCTCAAGGAATCTTTTGCGCCATTTCACAACACTTGAATGACACGGACTGTTCTCACCTTACACAGCCTTAATCCATCAATACATTTCATGGCCATTCACTCCCTCCGCCCCTTCAAATCAAATCGCTCCTCATTCCTGCTTACTCACCTTCAAATTCAGTAGTAGACGATAACTTGTGTGACCACCTTCTCTTCGGCATGAAATCTTACTGTTGCTATGCAACGTCAAACTTTGTGCACACTGCAGTCACTCTACCAATAGATGGTGCCCCATACACGCAGTTACGTGGTGCCACCTTATGTGTAATGCAAAGTTAGATGCACTGACCAGGTTTCATTTGAATGCCCCTGATATTTGGATTGCTTCAATGGCAGTAGCTTCAATTTTTTAGAATATGCAGTTCATATTCATGTCAATGCTACCAGAGCAAAAAATAGTTGTTGGTGTTTTGGGATCCTAGAACCCATAACTCTTAACCAGGGGGTTAATGCTCTATTATTGTAGGATGCAAAGGTAATGCCTAAACCTGTAAGATTTTTGCAGTTTATAGTGAGCTTAAGGATAGGTCAGTTTTTTTTTAATCACTGGAATTATTCCTGTGAGAACACAGGATTTATTAAACATTTTCTAAATTAAGAGAACTTTTTACTACTAAGTAATATTCTGATACTATTTGATAGTATATTAATCTATATGTCTTGCTAATGAAGACTGTTTATGCATTTGTAGGCGAAATTTTCAGTTTTGTGCTATTGGTGATATATATTTCCTCACTGCAGATGCCAAATACTATTTCTCCATTATGAGGGTGACTCAAATACAAATGGTAATTGTTGCGTATCGTGGAGCGTATCATGCAGTAAGCAGTTCTGAGTGTGACGGAGTGGGGGGGGGAGGTCGAAGGTCATTGTGTAAGGAAGGGGGAACTAGCTTGGTTAGCCACTGTGCTAGGTTCTGCCATGAGTGAGCAGGAGGTTCCTTCATCTCTTGTGCAATGCATAGGACTTTTCCAGCTGAGTGGCATTTTTTGGCCTTCAATGGGCAGGCTTCATCCTTTCATCACCACTCTTTACTTGCCATTTTGGATTCTGGAGTATAATGATGAACCCATGTCTCATCATATGCAACGATGCACCTGAAAAAATCCTCCCCTTCTTGCAGGAATTGATTCAGATCTCCAACTTGGCTTGTTTTTGCTGCACAGTTAACATTGGAATCCATCAAGCACTAATTTTTCTAATGGTATGAGTACTACCAGTGCTGACACCCACTTCTAATGCAACTTCTTGAACAGCGGAGCACCGACCATCTTCAATAAGCTCTCGAATGACATGGATGTTGTCAAATTGTGAGACTGACCTTTGGCTTCGAGCATGACTTTCATTTTGCATAAATCCTCGCCTGCCCTTAAAGTAGTCCGGCCCGAATAAACACTTGATTCTGGGACAATATAGTGTTCCCAAACTGAGTCCTTAAATGAGTTGAAATTTCCAAAGGTTTAACCCCTTCATTGGTTAAAAACTGTATTATAATGCATTGCTCAACAGAGGAAGGAACCTCCGTATTTTAATTAATTGATGGATATTAATCATTTCTTCACACTAGCTTTATATAGGCTAAGGTTTTTGATGGATAGAGTCAACTTGAAAAATTCAATGTCATGGCCGGGATCTGAACCACGGATGTCCTGGTTTCCGTCCAGTCGCTCTAACCCATTGAGCTACCATGGCCAACATGCCATCCTGACATTATGAGTCAAATGGAAAATTAATGTTGTGATGGCAGGTTGGCCATGGTAGCTCAATGGATTAGAGCGACTGGACGGAAACCAGGAGATCTGTGGTTCAAATCCCGGCTGTGGCATTGAATTTTTCATGTTGATTCTATCCATCAAAGTTCTTAGCCTATATAAGGCTAGTATGAAGAAATGATTAATTTCCATCAATTAACTAAAACATACTTCTATTTTCTTCAAAACTGGCCGGGGTTAATGATGTTTTACTGTATGCTCTTATTAACAAATTGTTATATTTTCCATAAAGGACAATTTTTGCTGAAATGCATATTTCACCCCATATGTTAGTAAATTATGAATTTAAGTCAATTGATGGAAATTAATCATTCCTTCACACTAGTCATGTATAGGCTGACGTTTTGGATAGAGTTAAACTGAAAAATTCAATGCCACGACCAGGATTTGAACCACAGATCTCCTGGTTTCTGTCCAGTCGCTCTTACCCATTGAGCTACCATGGTCAATGTGCTGTCATGACATTAAATTCTCCAATTGACACATATATTTTTCCAGTAAACCACTAGGGGCTCTTTTATTCGAGATACACCACTTGTGGTGACTTACTATATTGTAAGTACTCCAGTACCAGGCTTAATCATTAAACTTTTAAGTTAATTGATGGAAGTTAATCATTCCTTCACACTAGCCATGTATAGGCTAAGGTTTTGGATAGATAGTCAAACTGAAAAATTCATTGCCATTAAATTGGAGAATTTAATGTCGTGACAGCATGTTGAGCATGATAGCTCAATGGGTAAGAGCGACTGGACAAAAAACCAGGAGATTCGTGGTTCAAATCCTGGCCGTGGCATTGAATTTTTTGTTTGCATCTTCAGATGTTGATGTTTTTAATAAGTATTTTTTTTTTCACTGTGGTAAGGTTAGGTATTTCGCTATGTGAATGCTTAAATTCTTGATAGTATATGAAGTAATAAAAATGGAGGATTTGTGACACCTCTGAAATAAATTTCTCAAATGTGCCACAAACTTAAACATATCAGTTTGTGAAGTCAAATATTCATGTCTGAAACTAATTATACCTGCTTAATGGAAACAAGTTTTGATTTTTAATAATTGTATGTTTGGTTTCCTTCCTTCGTTCTACAGCCTAGACAAGAACCGGAAGATCCAGGAACACCTACACCACCTCATGCTGTAAGCGGTTCACAGTTCAACAGTTCATCAAAGTTGTCCAATTTCTGCCATAATTGTGGCTTAAGATATCCGGTGCTGTCTGCAAAATTTTGCTGTGAGTGTGGCATCAAGCGACTGTGTATATAAATGGTGCTAAAATGTTTCAATCATGCTACATACAGTAAAGCAGTATACAGTTTTGAAATTCACTCTTCTTGTATTACAGAAGTTGTAAAAGTTGCAAGAGCATTGAAAGTTTGTTTTTAGGCATTTCAAATCGAAGCAAGTCATTTTATTAGTAGTATTACAGAGCACAAATTAACACAGACATTAATGTTGTTAACATGTTTTAAATCTTGTGTGCTTTTTATATTTTTATACTTCTTGTGGCTCTATGAGTTTTTTATATTCATTTTTCTTTTTGATATGTAACCAATTTTTAAAGACAATATTAGGTTTGCACAAATATGAAAATGCATATATAACAGAAATAAAAACATAATATATTTAATGCAGAATAAACTGAAAGTATGAGTAATGTTTATTAAAATGCATACTTTCTTATTCCATCTCTGTCAAAGTATATTCATTTAAAGTCACAAGAATGTAAATATTTGATGTTTTGTAATATATTGTGACAAAGACATGACATAAGACGAGACAGAGTTCCCCTCAAACTCTTAATACTTCAAATGATTATAACCAAAATCATTAATGTAATGCTAACATATAATCACCTTCTGTTTTACACAAGTACACAACTCGATACATCTAATTTTTTTTTATGTCTTTGTTGTATGTTGCTGCTAGTAGTCTCTCTGAAGGACACAACAGTTTACCTTTCACACAGAGCTTCATGTGGACTCTGAATACAATTCCAATATTCACTTGTAAACTTGTTCACTACCCACTGATTCCTCACTACAAAGCCGCACTTACTGACTCAGTGAACTGCTTTCTACACCGTTTCATGACCTGCCGACTCCTCACCTCACAGCTTGGAATGTATCACACTCCTCTGTCAACTCGCACATATTGACTGATTGACCGACTCACTCGTGAAGCGCACTAGCTCCTCACCATGGAGGCAGTTGTCAATTAATACTCAAAGCTCAAAACACACAAATAACTCTTAAGACTTAATACTCCCCTAACAGGCCTTGCATCAGCTTTCATATAGGCCTGCCAGGTGCGGAAAATCATATCAGTAGTTAAATGTTCTTGAATTATATTCCAGAATGGTATGTGCACAGTAATAGTAATATGAATTGCTTTGTAATGTCAGCTAGTGGCTCTCCTTGAAAGCTGGGTTAATTTTCGTGCAATTGCTGTTGTAACAATAGGAATATCTTTTTGGCTTATCAGAAAATACAGCATAGATATCATCTTTAACATCCAGATTTACTACGATTTAAAATGGTATAAATAGGGAGAAAATATCTCCTACCAATTACTTGTTGACATGCTGTTTGTTTATATTTATTTTAAATTGATTATGAATTGTATTTTAACTATGCTAAAGTTTTTTTATATGTAAAATACTGAAGCATAATGCATCACTGATGTACTTAATCATCTATTCATGAATTACTAGTTCTGTGTAGCACGTGAGAAATTTTTTTACATTAGTACATCAGAGGTATGTGATATGAGGCTTCTTTGAAGGTTTATGTAATGGATTACACTTAGTTCTGGTACTTTGTGTAAGATCAGCTTTTGCATGTAGTTATAGATACACTGGTGTTACTACGGTAGGCGTTGGGATAGAAATCATGTAAAATCCTTTTCCACTTCATGGTTTTCTACAACTTTAATGTTAGTTTACAGGAGAGAGAATGTTTCGAAGATGCATTATGCTTTGCGATTCCTTATGCACTATTTACAAATGATTTCATGTTTTAAATGAAGGGATACATTCAGGTTACTGTACAGGGTAGTCCACAACATCAACAAAAGTGGAGCATTGTAGGAAAGCTTAACATATATTATAGGAAGATCGTCATTGTGCTTTTATTAGCTTCAAGAAGCACTAAATATGGGGTCAGTAGCAGTGTGAATAATCCTCGAAGAAATCCTGGGGGAAATCTGCTGTCACTGTATTCTCCACCACCTCCAAATGAGCAGCAGGAACCATGTGTGATTTCAGAAAATGCTGGAAAATTTTGATTGGGTTTGATCAAAACACTTTAACATCATAAAACTAATGATGAAAACTGGATGTAATAGTATGATTCAGAAACTGACAGTACTGAATCTGAACTCCTCAGGATAACCCCCAAGTAAGTTTGCCAGGTGTCCTGTATTACAGTATGGACATTTCTTGTATTTGAAGGTCTGAAGCACTGTCCCATTTCAACAGCAAATGAGATGCCTTTTTTTTTTTCCCATACTAAGACAACTCCTGTATGCCTAAAACTATCTGTAGTAGGATTTATTGATTAGGCATTTCAATGCATTATTCTTCCTCTAGTTTTTGTGCACTATTTTCTAAACATGACATTAGCAAGAGAACCACCAGCACTGAGCTCACATGTGAAGTTTGCAGGTACGGAACACTGGAGCGTCTGGTTTATGTCAGTGCAACAATTAAGGGAGCCCTGCATTTTTTCATTTTCAAATGCTTTTAGAAGAAATTGTTAAACCTGTTTATTTGTCTTGTGCTGTGCTATGCTTAGAGTAAGAGAGTTCATACTAATGTTATAAAGTGTGATTCTCTGAAAGCAAAGAAGAAAATACTACATTTATCTGGGACAAAATGGAAGATGGGTATAACTGGATTGTCTCTATTACCAAAAATTGTTTCAAGGCAAGATGTCTTATTTGTAATGAGTTTTTTTTTTTAATTGGACATGGAGGCAAAAGTGACTTAAAGCAACACCTTTTGTCCATATTACATAGACATTTCGTAGGAAAATGAATGGCTTCTAAAAAACAAAATTTGTTTCACCCTTGAGAGGTGCAGTCTTTCATATCAATTGATATTTCTAAACTTTTATGTTGGCACCTTGTTTTGTATTTGACACCCCCCCCCCCTTTCAGTTCTGTCTGCCTAATGTCTGCACTAATGCAGACTAAAGGCACTAATGTCTGAACATTATCAAGGTTGTTAGGGAGCAACAATTTTAGCATTATTATTAGCATGTGCACTCTGTATGATACATCTCACAAGTTTGTTAATGTCGAGCAGAAGTAAACCCATGGGTAGCAGCATTTATCCAAGTGATCCAGACTGTGATTCTACAATACTATCATGGCTAAATGACGCAAGTAACATTGACAAATGTAAGAAACACTTCTACATGAAGATACACAATGATTAGGTTGCAGATTTCTGACAGTTTGCTTCAAGTTCTCTATATGCAAAGCATTAGATCCATTGCACAGAATGTAGACCTGCGGTTGCTATGGAAGTGAGCATTATCAGGTGACCACCGTAAGCATAAAGTCAGTGAATAACACCTAAAGCATGGTTATGCTATTGACTCTGGAATATATACTGCCTCATGTTTCATATATCCTATTAACTAATACAGTAAATACAGCTCAAGCAATGTATTCTATTTAGATCTACTTATGCAGTATTTTAGTTAAACAATATTTACAGTACAATTTTGGTACAATATGAACACAATTACTGTAGTAGTATTAGAATGCATTAATACATTTTAAAATGTATTGTCACCATGTGGCATTGTTGTACTGTTCTAATTTCTTCCATCGTGGCAGTGAAGCATGTGCTGTTTCCGTCTTCATAGCAGCGAGGGTGTCATTCGCTGTCTTCATTTCTTCCATCTTCACGGCCAGGTTGTTCTTTGCTGCTTTCATTTCTTTCAGCTCTTCTAAGATCTTTGCCAATGCAACTTCCATCATCATGATCACACTCCTGACACCAATTGTGACTGTGTAGGTTACGTAGATTCAGAAATCTGGTTTGCAGAAATTTAGAACAACTTTTGCTGCAGTAAAACGATGTGAAATTGACAATCAGCTGTCTTCGAGGCTGACTCTCTGTTTTGCTGCACGAAAACAAATGAAAGAAATCACTGTGGTACACTTTAGTTGTCAACTGTCGCAATAACCAACAACCAATTGCTGCTCTAACACCTTGCAGGTATTTATACCTCCCCAGCCATTGTTTCTAGAAAGCCACAGACCTTTCAAGAACTTTAACGGCAGCAACAATGGGCAGAACGTTCTGGAGCCTCTCTCTGTCTTTTTCTCTTCTGTTGAGTGCCTGGCTCTGGCAGCAGCACAATGCCACACAGTGACTGTAAGCTACATATTTGAAATAGTATAGCTCATTTCTTTATTGATACAATCCTTCATAGATGTGAATGTTTATTCTTGTTACTATGCTTGTATCTATTGCAATGAATCACATTTTGAATGTGAATATTTTATTATTTGCAGCAGTAAGATTCCTTACATCCTGAAAAACTGTTCTACTTTGCAAGATGTAATAGGTGCAAACCGGTAATATTTCGCATCAATTGCATTTGCACTTTCCCTGTTGTGTAACTAATCCCAGATACAACTCTGTATACCCATTATTTTTCTCTGGTAGTACTGATATGAACTTTGTATCAATAATGAAAGTTTTTGGTGCACTTTTCAGCTTTTTGTATAATTCCTCAATTAGTTGTAGAGGTTTGAGTATTTCTAATCTGGATGGTTTAAAACCCATGAAGATTTGTGACCCATCCTTATAGTGACATTCAATAAGAGAAATATTTTCAAACAATCCTGTAGACACTATAGCTTTCAATATAATTTTCAGTCAAACTAGTACTTCATGCTCCATATATTGCTAGTGTTTACCTAGAATGTGTTTTGTTAGGTCATTCCTAACATCCTCAACTAATGTAAAGTCAAAAAAACTATTTGTAGTATTGAGGGACTAGTTTTGAAAGCCATCCTTCCATCCTCAACCTCTCTCCAACTAGCGTCTCTCTCTTTGAAGAAGACTAACTAGCTTTTACTAGTTTCATTGGCAGAATCCCATCTTTAAGTTTGTATATTATTTAAATTATTTTATACAAGTATTTGACATAATAAATAGCAGCATCCAATCATGTTACCCTCTGCGTTAACACGGATGGATGTAGTAATGAAATTGTAGGTGCTACTTGCTTAAATGTTTTGACTTGAGATGGTGCTTTAAAAAGTATTTTCATATTTGAAATGTCTGAGTCACGGGAAAATACTCTTGAATCTCTTCACTATTCTATGGAGACCATGCGCAAGATATGCACACCACCTTTAGAAATGATTTCTGAACTTCTTTTAGTGCCTTTTTCAAATGAGCAGCATCTGTTATGAACAGTAACATTTCTTTCTTAATCCCATTTACTATCTTGCGTTTCATCAACTGACAACCAAATTGGATTAATGGCCACAGGATCTCTTATAATCAAGTACTTTTCCATATATATATCTTCCTATTGTTGCTGCATTCGGTATTCATCTTTTTGTGTACTTTTCCATGAAAATTTTAAAACTTACGTAATTAGTTAAATGGGATATTAGCACGTATCATCATGTGGCATAAGGTGGCATAAATCTGTTTGGATCTGAGGTAGAGGCAATAATTTCATCTGGTTCATTTTAACCCACCAAATACATCTGTTGGCAAGGTCATTTAATAGAACAGTGTTGTTCAGTGTTAAAGATACTAATTTCCTCTTACTTCTGAAGGATATATTTTGCATTCTGTTATATCACATTAATAGTAAAATACTCAGAACCAAATTCTTTAATATATTCCTGTATTTTCTCTTTGTGCAGACATCATGATTTAGGCATATTGTAGTTGTGCATATAACCACATACTTATTAGCATGGCCAGAGAATGCAGCACAGAACCAACACTAGAGGACAGCAGGACAGGGTAAGCTTCTGTATGTTTACAGGCCAAGAGGCTGAAGAAGATTGTATCAGTGACGTCAACATCGGAGGCTCAAATTGTGTCTTGTTTAGTACCAAGTAAACAGGGTGTCTGCATCATAAGAATGCAGTATATCAGTGTGAGTTGCAATGCTAAAAAGTTGCATGTGTCTCATAATAGGTCAATAAATAATTAAATCACCGAAAAGTAATTTGTGAAACATTAGTTTTCAGCAGAAAATGCCTAGAAAGTTAATTAATGGAAATTGTTTCCACGCTAGCCATGTTTAGCACAGGGTTTCTGAAGGGTAGAGTCAGACTAAAGTTCAGTGCCATAGTCTGGATTTGAATAGTTCAAATAACTAATTAAACTAATAATGGTCTAAAGTATGAAGCCTGGGACTTAAGTACAACATAGTAAGTCACCATAAAAGGTATGTATCTCATTGTATGAGATATCTTAGTGGTTTACCGGGAAAATACGAGTTGGAGAATTTGGTGTCATGCTGGCATGTTGCCATGGGAGCTCAATGGTTCAGAGCAATTGGAAGGAGAGCTGAATACCTGTGGTTCAAATCCCGGATATGGCATTGAATTCTTCAGTCTGACTCCACCCTTCAAAGTGCCTAGAATGTGTTGTGTGCCATGTACATCAGTCTATAAAACAAGTATTGATAAGTATAATACACCTTTTTTTTCCCCCCCCAAAGAACCTACATAGGAGACAGCAGTGGGTATGTGCTCTTCACAGAGACAATAATAATTACCAGATGTTGCTGCTATGGTGTATCTTAAAGATTTTTCTGTAAATCAATAGTGAAGGAATTTGCTGCCATGAAAAGTGAGGAACCATTCTTTTAGTACCCAGAATAATTCCTAAAGTTACTGAAGATGCATTCCTCTTGATGTTTCCTAATTTACCTTTCTAACTTCGGAACCATCTGCCAAACATAAGGCTCCAGAAGAAAGAAGAGGTGGTATTGTTGAAAAGGAATGTGGTAGCATTTCATAAATGGCTCAAAGATGATAAAAATAGTAACATGAAATTACAGGGATTCTCATCATAATGAGGGAATTCCACTGTAGCAGTACTGAAAATTTAACTCCCAATGGTATTATTCAGGTTCTCTAGGAAAAAATTGTAATAGCCCATCATAGTTTTAATTGGTTCTTGATACAGATGATTGGATATATGGTGCAAATTTATTGCTCTTTTGAGGCATCTGAATGGACTCATAATGGCAAGTGATTAGAGCATAAACTACTTCAAGCCACTATATTTTTAAGCAATGTCGTGAGGATGTGAATGAAGATTCTGCAGAATGTCTCTAAATTCCTAGAAGAGCAGGTAAAAACTAGTGAATCAAAAGCCAGTTAAATATACTCGCAATACCTTGTTATGGGTATGCCCAGTTAAGTTTTGTCAACCAGTAGCTTATAGGTAAATAGGTGATTCCAATGTACTTTCCTTACCCTTGATTACCTCAGATAACTTTGTGAAACTCTGTCCTGGTAGTAATTTTAAATCAGTGCATTCAAAATATTTATCAGAGAGGGTGAAAATGCTTGCTGATCATGAAAAGGTAATACATTTTTTGGTAGAAAAAATTTATGTAAAGCCTGCAAATTATACATAGGGTAGATAACGTTCAAGGTCTTTCAAACAGATGACAGCCTGTAAAAACAGCGCAAACCTTTATAACATCTTTACATAGAGAAATACAGATGTAGGTATTATCCAGAAAAAAAGCTGTAGTAACAAGTGACACTGCGAATACACACTGGATTTTGATATTTAAAATTCTGGAGTGGTGTTTTAAGGGCAAGAAACATATTCTCCCACTAAAAGCTATGGAATGCATTTGCACTAACATGCACAACCTTTAATATAGGAATGTAAAAATATGAATGCACGCATCTTTCAGTACCAAAATGTTTATAAAGGTCTTGTGAAACGTGGTTATTCCGTACAAATTGGTTGAAACTGGGCACGAATCAGACAAATCGCAGCTTTATGTGTCCATAGTGATGGGAGTATTAGAATTCAAAATCTGCATGTATTCGATTCTTTGGTGTTCTCGAAATATAATTATGTATTTGAATACTTCTAGGATGAGTAAAAAGTTCTCGTTTGCATTTGAATACTTTTTGCTTAAGTTCTCGACTAGGTGCAGGTGCATTGAAGTGGTATCTGAATCCAGATCTCGATTCAGTTTCACTCATTCTGGTTGGTGCTCACGATACATGACTTAAAGGTCGGGTAACCTAGAAGAGAGAAGTGACCTGGTTGACAACTGATATAATCAGTCAGGATTACGGAACAAGACTACTAGTGGTGGGCAAAACTGAATCCCTTTAAGAATCCAATACTTTTAAGGGTCAAAATTTTCATTTGAATACAAGTTCTCGGATACTACAAAGGAGAACATTTTGTTTGTATTCGATGCAAGTTCTCGGATACTATCACATACTATGAATCGAGTGCCTTTATCCGAAAAAAAGTTCTCAAATTCTACAAATGAGAACATTTGCTTGTATTCAAATGTGAGTCCAGGGATACTACGGTCATACATTGCTAACCAAGAACGAGTGCACTCATGTTTTTATTTAAGGTTTTATCGTGGCATGCATAAAGTACTTTCAGTTGCTAAAATCATATTGTTCAGATTCTTTGGTGACAACACATTTCTTCTTACATCTGCTAAGTGACTAGCAGTTAACGAAAAATTTTCCGCCTGGATGAAAGTGAAGGTGATGTAAGGTAAAGGTATTTTAAGTAATGTTCAACATGCCATTAAATTGTATAAAATTGCTGTTTACAAAAGATTTAGAAATACAGCATAGTAACATGATTCCTCTTTGTTTAGGAAATTGTCAGCCATTACAACTAGCATATGAATAAAACATGAAACATATTTTGCTAGATTCCCTTCATAACAATGGACATGTTTGCATAAGGCTTTTTATTATCGCGAAAATAAAAAGTTTGATCTCGCACCTTTCTCCCAAATGCAATTTATACCTTTAATACATGCATATATTAAACTATAAATCAATTATTAGCAAAATTATTTTTTTTTGTGAAAGTCTTTTCAATTGGATTTTAAATATAACTACGCTGCATTTTTATAGAACGTATTTGAAAATCAACAGCAAGTCAGCATTATAAACATGATACAGAATAAAAAGAAGTACTTCAGAAAGTGGAGTGCCATTGTTACTAAAATTAGGCAAGTGAGTCAACCTTGTATATACTTTTCTCCACTTACAAGTTTTTTTTTGTAAAAAACTTTATAAAAACTTGTAAGTGGAGAAAAGTATATACAAGGTTGACTCACTTGCCTAATTTTAGTAATAATTATAAACATGAATTTAATTTTGAATTTATTACACGGTTATTCATTCGCTATAGTTGCAGATCTCGTAATGCACATTACTTTTTTACAGTGATTTAGTAATTTAAATAGCATGATCACATTTATGAAATAATTGTTTGGGAACAGTCCGATAGCTTGGGGATATAAGTAGGTTCATTAACCGTGAACAGTATATTTTATCTACATACAGTTATCGTGCCCCGTCCTATCTCACACAATGTTTATTTGTGAGCCAGTTCACTTCTACTCTCTACTCTGTCGGACCCACAGGTCCGTTGTGGGTCCGATCTTTAAGATGTAAAATGTGAACACTAATCACAGCGAGTAAAATAATGGAGATCTCGATTCAGATTCCGGTTCAGTGCACCTACACCTATCCGAGAATTTGAGTGAGAAGTATTCGAGAACAGTACTCAGGACAATGCAAACGAGAACTTTGCACTCAACTGAGGTATTCGAATACACATTGAGGTTTCAAGAATCAAATACATCGATTTTTTTTTTCTGTTCGAAAACTCTCATCACTAATGACTACAATATGCATGTAGATAAAATATACTTTTTACCGAACCTATTTCCATATTTCACATATGTTATCATACTATTTCAATTACTAAACGGGCGCTAATGACCGCACAGTTGTGCGCCCTTAATCACACATCATCATCAATTACTAAATCATGGATTAAAGAAATGCACATTACGAGATTTGTAACTGCAACGAATGAATATTGTCGCGGAGGCTTTGTGCTGTTACAAGCCCGTGCGTAAGCGAATGTTAGGTACTTGCCGAGAGAGAGAGACAGAAGGATGTCTGGATAATTCTTTCCTTCTCTTGCCGACGTGAAAGGCCGTGAAGCTTCGGCAGCTTTGAAAAGCAATGCCTCGTATATAAATAAGCGGCAAAGGACGAGTCAGTGAGTCAATGGAGTTGCAGCTGTGCAGTGTGAGAGTTGTGTGAGTTTTACTAAATTGTACTGCAAGTGCATTCTTTCATTGTTTAGGTGTGGTGAAGTAACGAGAGACTGCGTTGGTGTATGATGTATGGGGTCATCCTGCTGCTGTCAGGGCTGTACAAAACATGGTTTACTTGGAATAAAGAGCACTTTAAAATTTCTGCACACCATACTTTTAATTCTATGAACCTAGAAAGTCACAATATGTTATAAGTTCGAAACCAAATTCCTGTCTTTAATGTTGACATGCTATTGATTTTCAAGTGATACATACCATATAGAATGCAGCATAGTTATAGAGGCTGTTTACTGAAATACACCGAAATAATTTCAGCGATTGTAGACGTGACTAATAATACAATTAAGTTGAGATAGGCAATGCATGTTCTGCGGCTGAAAATAATGCAGTTATTTGCGTTAAACCTAATTGGCATCAGATGCTGATAAGTTGGTATTTGAACAAGATGGGTGAAATTATTGGATTAGAATGTCTTTGAAACTGCTTTTCGAGTATAGAAATATCGATTCTTAGTAGCTTGTTATTGGCGTTCTCAAGATTCAGTGCCTCAAAAGTCTCTTAAATCTCGAACTAATCTCATTGGTACTCACAGATTCACATCTTAAAGCTCAGGCAGCTTAAAGGGGACAAGTGAGATGACTGACAAACATCTTATGAGATAATCAGTCATAGACTGAATATTTCTATAGAATATACCGATAAAACATACTCATTACATGTAACTAATATTTTTCTATTCCAGAACTATCGAATTGTTCCCAAACTATTATTTCATATAAGTACCTGATGGCAGTAACTTAATTATTAAATCATGAAATAAAGAAATGCGCATTACTTCATCTGCAACTACAACGAAAGAATAATACTTGTATAAACTGAAAGTTAAATTCATATTTATGACTCTGACATAATATTGATTTTCAGGCGCACCATGTATAAAATATAATGTAGTTTTATGTACATTCCTGTTAATATGGGATTAGCAATGGAAACACGTATTATTATGCAAGATCTTACTTGACATGTTAAAATTATTAACACGCATAGTCACTGGTTAGTAATGACCAATATGTTTTGGTTTAACACATAAGTGCCTACTATCTGTCGCATTATTTGATGCTCAATTGCTATATACCCTGATATTACCTTTAAAACATTTCTTAGTTTCAAATAAAGAACTTTCGCGCCGTCCTGATTAAAAACAGTGACTCCCCTACACACAGCATGTTTAAATAGGTTCTTACTCTGGCTAGATAATCATTAATAGAACACATTCTCCGATCGTAAGTGATACTATGACATATATCATGGGATATCAAAATATATCTTATATTTGATATGCCAATTTAGTATGATTATATACCCTTTTCTGAGAAAGTATCGTGAGCAAACTATTTTTATTTTCAGAATGTTCAAAATTGCGTATAATACCAAAATGGTGAATTATGAAGAGAATCTAGCAAATATATTTAATATCATGTTCAATATCAAACTTAAAAACTGAGATAAATTCGTCAACAAAAAGGAATCAAGTAACCATTATGTATTTCAAAACCTTTTATAAACACATTTTTTATATAATTTAATAGCATGTTGAATGTCACCTAAAATACCTTTCATTTTTGGACCTTTTGTCCCATCCGAGCGGATGTGTTAAAAGGTTGGTCAACTAGAAAATGTAAACAGAATAGGCTGTCACCAAAGACTCTGGACATAAATATTTTAGCGATTGAAAGTGCATTACACATATTTCAGATAGAGTCATAAATATACACATCTGAGTACGTTCAACATTTTGTTACTATCCGTTGTATTCTTCATGCATCATTTGAAATAAGTCTTCTCGATTAGCAGCGTGTGATTGTAGTAGCTGATAATTTGTTTCGAATAAACGAATAGAAATGTTTTCGGTAAGTAACATGTGAAAATATTCGAGAAATTGCATTCGGATACAAGAATTCTTGATTGCAGCATTCGAGCACTTGTATACGAAAGCAAGATTGGATTCTTCTACAGTGTAATCGATTCTTAAAAGGATGCGAATCTGCTCATCACTAATTACAGCAACTATGTTTGCAGGGGTATGTTCCTTTTCAACATGATATATATTTTAGAAATACTTTTCTACTCTTCTCATACATGTCACAGAGTATTGAATTGTTATGATTGACATTAGAATGAAAAACAAGGAAATTATTTCCAAAAGTGTCATGACTAAAATTGGATAGAATGCACATTGAATGTCCTCGAAGTTGGCATTGAACCCATTATGTAATAACGCAACGCAGTTATTATTCAGGCTGAGATATATTTACTTCAGAAGGCTTCTGTTCTCAGACAAAATATTTTCGTTGGAAATTGATCGTTCTTCCACACTAGACTTGTGTAGGCTAAGATTTGGAAGGTAGAGTCAGATCAAAAAATCCAATAACAGCCCGAATTTGAACCACGGATCTCCCGGTCTCCGTTCGGTTGCCCTTAACCATTGTGCTACCATGGTCAACATGCCAGCAGTCTGACTCCACCTATCCAACCCTTAGCCTACACAAAGCTAGCGTGGAAGAACAACTCATTACCATAACTTAACCCAATAGTTAGCCATGGCGCTTGGCACTTAAGTACTTACCACACAGTAAGTCGCCATAAACGGTGCGTATCTCATTCTAAATGAGAACCCCTAGTGCTTTACCGCAAAAATACGAGCCAGCTGAAGAATTTAATGTCATGGTGATATTTTTGCCATGGTAATTCAATGGTTTAGAGCAACCGAACGCAGTCCGAGAGATCCGGCTAGGGCACTGAATTTTTGTTTGGCTCTACCCACAGGCTCTGCCTATCCAAATATTTTCTTCAATCGATATTTTCTCACTGTAGATCATAGCTACTGTTGATTTTCTCCTAATACAAAATAATTATATATAAGCTACATTTAAAGACCGCAATTAAAATGCATTACAAAATCTTGTAAATAATTACGAAAATTCCTCCATGTTTTAATACATTTCTTATAGAGCCATCTGTAAGCAACAAGACATACTGTTATTTCAAGAATCAATGAAGCTTTTCTCCTACCGTGTCATTACTAAAAATAAACAATTTACTCATGTACGAAAGTAACTTTATAAGTGGTAAGCAAATGTATTAAACTCAAAAGTACTTTCTCATCACATTCTTATAGAAATAATTACTTCTCCATCTGCTCCAAGTTTTAGATAAACGTTTTACAGCAGTATTTTCACAGTCCGTTATGGATTAAATATCAGTTACGAGGTTGAACGATAATTTAAAGTTTAAAAGTGGTCAATGCATGTAGCAGTTTAAGTTCCACGTTATTCATATGAAATTGCAAGAAATTGAATTTACATGAAATTGCTCAGCATTTTAAAGATATGAAGGTGTTAGGTAATTGAAACAAATGACAAAGAAATACGGACATAAAGTTATTTAACCTAAAGTGCCTACATTGTTTGTGTACTACTACTTTGTCTATCTCTGATTACTACAGCTAGAACTTTGATGACATTGCATCTTTATTTTGGGAAGTCTTATTAATTGCTTATGATATATTAGAGATTAGAGATATACAATGGTAATATAGAGTGAATATTGGAGAGAAAATGAAGTTAAACTAATATATATTTCAGAATCAAAATATTTAAAACTAAATAATTTAAACTAGCCATATTTGTTAGGAAGTTCTTTTGTATTTTCGCTAATTTTGTAGTAGGGCATTTTAAGGATTTTTATTGCAATATTGTGCATTTTTAAAGACTTTAGGCAGTTTTACTACATATTTATACGTCTTAAATACAATATAAATGAATTTGTCTTTCTCTATTTTCAGAAACAAAGGAAAATTTGTCACTAATACGCTGGCTGAACTAAGAATTTACATGAGATCTCCTTCAATTGAGCGCATCTTCAATGCACTGAATCTCTCTATAGACAATGTGCTCCACGGGAAATTGTTTGTTTCCTTCAACATTGAAAGACATTTTCGCTTCTGCTGGTGTCATTTGGCATAGTTAGCATTAGTTTTAAGACTTTAATTATCTAATTACAGGTCCTTTATGAACTCACCTTCAGTTTAGTTTCCTCAGGCAATTTAGAGGCAAAAATGTAAAACATTTCATGGGAAAGTGTACTAGATGCACAGTGAATGTATATTGGGCTTTAGTTTCACAGAGTATATCATCACATGCCTCTTCATTGCATTCTATATTTTCGCTTCTTCTCTATTTGGATGCTGTGTTGGATTCCACATGCCTCTCCAAAATAATGGCAAAGTTTTCGCTGACCATCTTGTATAATCTTTAAAGTTATGAATAGCTTTTTCAGCAGTAAGATAATAAGTGTCTCTCCTTTGAGTTGTCCAAATAGTAGTTCAACGAGAATTATAATCTTGCTTAAAGGGAGAGAGAAAGAGAGGGACACAGAAATTAAATTCAGGGCTAACAAGATTTCTCCTACGCCCATCAGATTTGCACTTCTAGAAAGTAAGTTACAGCGAGTGCTACTGGCGCTGAGTAATCTTCTTTTAACAATCGAATGCAACACCGCAGTCCACCTAGAGCTAGCAGAAAATGAACTTACAGATATAATGAAAATGGGCAAACAAAATTCGTATATTCCTATTTATGAACGCAGCCTTTCGCATAGTAGGATTGACTTAGCATGTGTGTAAATGTGCAATGTTTAACGCTCGCTTATTCTATATGCGGCTCCGCAGGCGGTGACACTGATGATGCATTAGGTGAAGATGGAATATCATTGGAATGAGATTGTGGAAGAAACGGGAGATCCCGCAGAAAACGCACTCAAGCGCGGTGTTGACCTCACAAATCTCACTTTGCGGCAGACTGGGATCGAACCCGGGCCGTTTTGGTGAGAGTCGATCTATCTAACCCCTCAGTCAAGACGTGGTCAGATTGGCTTGATGAGCATAATAATGTACGCATTCAGCATTGTATAACGATTTATTATGGCTTGCACGCCTGCAGACGGGCTTGACATAACAGACACGCCCTTATGCGCTGGTGCAATTAACTTATAAGCATTTTCCTGCCCCTCTAATTCATGTTTCTGCATTTCTGTAAGCAGTCAGGATGCTAATATTTTTGCATAATGCGTAGGAGGTGAAATTAAACTTCAAAATATCTCAACAGGCTTATTCTTTAACACATACCGGAACAAAATAGCCATTTGAAATATTTATGAAACATCTGAAGTTTTATCTGCTAGAAAATCTGCTTTTCTGGTTTGGTTTGTAACTTCTTCATGATAGTATTCCAGCATAACGCAAAGCAGTTCATTTTGGATCGCCATCAATGTTACTTTGAACACGTGGCTTTCTCTAGATGACTCTTTAAGACGGAATACAATTCAGCACTATAATTTATTAAGCGGCTATAAATTCTTAGATTTGAAGACGATTCTGACTCATTGAGGCCTCTTAGGCTAATTAGGCTAATTCAAACATCTCGCAAAATATTTCTTTTTCTTTTACGGGCATCTCCCCTTATCAGAGGTTACCTCTGAATGTCTGACGCCAGGATTTCCGGTCTTCCCGCAATGTATCATCTAGGTTCCATCGCCACAAGGCGTTGATGATACCTCCTCTCCAAATTAAGCGGGGACGTCCTCTCTTTCTGCAGTCCTCTGTCGACAAATTCAAAGCCTTTTAGGCCAACTATCCTATGGCATTCGTCTGAGCTGGCCCTACTAATCCAAGGCTCTCTTATTTATACGGTCGACAACTGGCTCAGATTGATTAACGATCTCCCATATGGTCTCATTCTCTACGATATCCAACCTGGTTTTTCTGCAGCCTCACCTGAGCCCATTCATTTCTACTGCACAAAATTCTTTGCCGGTTCCGCTGAGTCAATGGGCAACCTTCCGATCCATACATCATAATGGTTTCTATCACAGCATTGAAGTTAAGCTTCTTGGTACAAAGGTGAACTTCCCGACTCCAGAGAAACCCATTTAGGGAGTGCACTGCACTTCTGTCCAGCTGTATTCGCCCATCTATATATGCTGCTTCTCAGGTCTCAGACGACTGTATTATTGATCCCAAATATTTGAAACGGTCGACAGTCTCACGATCCCCAGCCCTGGGAGTACTATGTCCTTTCCATTGCCACCTACAACCAGAACTCCGTATTTTGGGCATTTATATTCGGACCAGCTTTCCCGAATGCTTCATGCAGTTTTCTTAGCATATACAGTGCATCATACCTGTCCCTGGCCATAATTACTTGCTCATCAGCAAACAAGAGTGAATGCATGACCTGATCGGCTAATTGTATTCTCATACCGCTGCATGATGCATTCCACTGTTGCAGAACATCCTCCAAGTAGATCTTGAATAGGGTTGGCGTCATTACACAACCCTGTCGCGGTGCTTTGAATGCAATAAATTCTGAGGATAACCTTTTACCGTCTTTCACTACAGCTCAATTCACTTGATACGTTCTGCGGACCAGATCTATTGTGGGAACTTGAATTCCAACATCCCTCATTGTCATAGACGTGTTATGGGCACGGAGTCATACGCCTTTTCCAGATCTACAAACACAATGTGAGCTTCTTGACCTTTTTGCGACAATTTTTTTTCGAAATCTTGCGTATGATAAATATATTATCGATTCAGGATTTGTCCTTGGTAAATCCTTCCTGTTGTTCGGCGATCTCTCCTTCAATGTCTTTGTTTGAGCACCTTACTCCAAAGTCGACCAAGAAACGCACCGACGCTGAGGCCCTGGCAACTATTCAGGTCCCATTTGTTTCTCTTTTTGTGTATTGCAGATACATATGCAAATTTCCATTCATTTGGGATGGCACCTCCCCTCAACGATTTACTTGAATAACCTTGTCAAAATCCGCACCAAAACCTGACCTCCATATTTCCACAGCTCCATGGGTCCAGCTTCCTTGCTGTTTTTTTAGGTATATAGAGCTTGCCTCACTTCCTTTTCCAGGATGGGCAGAATTTAATAGAGTTAATCAAAATATTTACGATATAGTTGCAAAATATTTACGATATAGGTGCATACTTGGTACTGTTTCACTTTTTTGTTTTCTTCCGCTATTTTTCGTCTATATGCAATATTTAGCTGTAAAGCTGCATTACCGTTACCGAGAAGAGTCAATTGCAAAATATTTTTAAATGTGCAGCTGAAGACCCGTACTTTTTAAAGCCTGTGCTTAAGTTGTTTATGTCAGTAATATCCGTCGTTGTCCATGATTGTTTACCACCAAATAATATGCAAGGGAAGCAAACTAGAACTTCTTTCACTTTACAACCATATAATCAGTCATGGCTTTTAAATATTTATTGTTTGAGAACCCTTTTAAACGGTTTTTAAACTGTCTCTTATCTGCATTAAAAGTTGACACTACATTTATATCGGGCAATTGTCTGCCAAGATTTATAGCCAGCAATTTTTGCTTCTCTGTATAGTTCAGGAAAATGTCGATTCTCTAAGCTTGTTACAGAATTCATGTTTATGTAGCTCGAAAGCTAACGTACACTGTACTCAGTAAACAACAAAACGCATCTTACACAAATAAAATATGCACGAAACAAACAAAGGCAATGTTGATCGGTAGACACCAAATTTCATTCCAAACCATCATTTAGAGACAGAAGCAGAACATCCCGCCATAAGAGCAAGCGAGAGAAAAGCTACCGCTTTGTAACAATCAACTTCCTTAACTGCTGGGATTGTTGATGTGCTGGAATTGCCTGCCATACCTTTTACTCGCTTTTACTGCGCAAATCTGGTTGTTGCCTGTATTCTGCAACGCCTAAGCATAACATGCTTATAATATAAGTTTCTTGCTCCTCATATGTTTTGTTACTGAAATTCTATGATAAATGTATCGCATAAAATAATGCATTCACTTGTTTTATATCGGAATTAATGCAATCTTTCTAACATACATGTATTTTATTTTTGCACAGTAAATGTGGTCATTGCAATCTGATCATTGACCGCCTCTGAGATACATATTAAATCATCAGATATCTGTGTTTTATATACTTTTTTGTGTAGTTGTGTCTTACTTCTACCAATTATTTTTGTTCTCTTTTATGTGACACGCTATTTTTTATATCATGAGCCACCACTGCGTGTCATAGGTGTGAAAACAACAGATGGATTTCCAAATGTGTCGTGATTATACTATATCTCCATGGTAGCAGGTTGACGTTCGGCATATTGCGGCAAATTCTGAAATGCCATGACATAGCTCATTAGATCATTTTTCTCTTGTGATGAAACAACCTCTATTTTATCCATTTACCGCCTATCCTGAAATAAGTATTGGGTCACAACCCCATGGAATTCAACGGTAGATGACTAACTTTAAATTGTGAACATATTTCCCAATGTATGTTTTTTAAACAAATAGAAGGTTCTAATGTAGAAGCATACACCACATAGCCTGAATTAAGTGTTAATCAGAACTCGCCTCTCTACATTAGATATATAGCTAACCTTATAATAGGAATATATTTCCTAGTTCAGAAAACAATTACGATTGTATCATATGGCCAGGGTGATGGGCAAAGGGCATGGTTTAAAAATAAGACTTTACTGCAAATAATAGGTTTATGAAACAGTTGCAGTCCTCATAAACTTACATGGAACAGTGTGTTTGAAAATTATAATATTTTGAAAATGGGATTATGCTACAAAAATAATAGTAAATTAGTGATAATTACGTGACATTACAGTATTAAAAGTAACGGATAAGCGCGAAGATCAAACCCTTCACTTCATGTCTCCTTTACGGTTTATTTTTATTCTCTCCCCAATCATGGTGCTTCTTTCCATAGTCAACTGTTTCGTTTTCCTTTTTGTCCTTTTCCAAAGTTACAGTTGTGTTTTATAACATACTTTCGTTCCATTACTTTGTCCTCGATTGCGATTCACATTTGCCATCCTTTAATACGTAGTGCTTTTTCTATTCAATGTTGGTATTTTTGACGCGATTGCACGGTTCAGAGGCATACTTTTGGTGCGTTTAGCATTTAGCTTCTAAGTACTTGCGGTGAGTTCTAAAATCCTGCCTCGTACAAAATTATTTTTTCTGGATATATTTCTTATTTACGTTTTCCTTCTGTTTTCCTGATTTTCTTCAAATTATTATGAGCATCGAAATATTCACCATTGGCTGCGTAGTTTGACACACCAATAAATTAGCATTTGTTTTATCGCAGAAAATTTTCTCATTAAATCTTTCTTGCATTGAACAGAGTGCAAAACAATGTATTTTGCACTATGTACATTTCATGACATTGTTACCGTTTTGTCTGAACGATGGGCTAATGCGGTAGTCTCTGATCTGTTATTGATTAAGGTTTCTGTGGAAACGGAAATCGTTATTCCATTGTTTCCTATTTTCAGCTCCCTGTCCTCTCATATGCGGGGGCGCAGGTGTAGTAGTGAACGACTGTAGCAGCAGAAGTGTTTCTATAACACAAAAATGAGCCGGCTGTTGAATTTATCAGCGGTGTTGGCGAAAAATGTTTCGGGTAACGCTGTTGTAAGTAAGAATTGTATATTTCTGCTTATTGTTGTATTATAAGCATACTCTGGAAATTAGTATAACGAATCCCCTATTTTTATTTCAAGTTACGTAACAAGGACAATTATACAAGACGCATAGCTGAATGTCATTGAAGTTTTATATATAAATCTTAAATGTTTTGCAGGCCTATGCGGTTCGCCCAGCAGTTACCACACGCAAAATACATTTTACTGTAAATGGCCATCAAAATGAAGCAAAGGTTTCGGATCAGGTGAGTATGCAGATGGAAGTGACTACCAGTATGGCAGTTCATTTTTATCGCGAACAGCACTTGCATATGCCTTCAGATGCAGTTCCATATTACATTATGAGAGTAATCATTATCATATACGTCCCTAGCCCATATTACAGTTCCAGTGTACTCATCACACTGACATCTCTTCTCTCAGCGGGTATATCATGACATTGCGACTGGGTAGGTAATGACGTCCCCACACCTTTACTCTGAAAGCTATCCAAGTGCCCAATTATCACTAAAACGGGATACTAGTTAATGTATATTTTAAAGGCAAATTCACAACTATGCATATCAATTATGTGAAAAATTTGTAATTATTTGGCGTGGTCTCTCTCTTTACGAGCAGTCATAGCCCTAAGAGATTACGTAAGCAATGACATGTTTCTCACATAAGTGATGTGCGTACTTAATTTGTTGCATTTTAATATGCATCAACATTCCTTTAGTATATTCAATGTTCACAGGCCTTTTTGACTACAGGTGAACTTACTGAATGCAAATTAGACTTATCTAATCCCTGCTCCTTTGAACAGCAACTGGAGAAAAGTGGTGGGGAAGGATCATTGTCATTATATACATATTAGCGAGGGATGATGTTATGGAGAATTGTGATGTAAGCTGGGGATGATGATTGTTCATGACTACCCATATGGTTGCCAACACCGTGTTTTGCATGGTACTGCAGTTGTTTTCATACCAAGCTTTAATTAACACGAGAAACAGCTGCAAATGAATAAGCAAACCTCAGATATCCTATATTCCAAATTCAGAAACGTACATTAGATTGAATTGTAGTTGAAACATTTTTATGATCCTGATAGCTGTGGAGCAGTACATGAAGTGGTAGGACAGTGTTGTCAGTTATGAATGAGGAATTGCATCTGCGAGCTAGAATTTCATTGAGTGGAGATGTAATAGAGTAATATATATTGACATTGTTACCCTATCATAACAAGAACTCTAACGTGAGTTCCAAGTTTCCTGACAGAAAACTTGAGCGGTTTTGCAAAAGCTATGCAGAAGTGTGAACATAATGAAAGGCGTTAATTAGTGAAACATGACTGTAATGACTGTGTAGTCATAGGGAATTTATAGCTGAGCCCCAATGGTACACAGAAATAATCTAGCAAATTTTGCCTTTCATTTAGATTAGCAGTCCCATTGCATATGCTCATTGGTGGGAAGATGACTATACTGTTAGAGTGATAGCTGTATTTGTTGCATTTATATTATCATTTTGCTATAAACCAAAACTATCAAAAAATGGGAAGGTGGGTGGCTTCAAGCTTTAGAAAAGAGACAATCTAGACAATCTTCCTAAGGTACTACTACCTGGCAAAGCATCTAGGCCTGTTGTCTTCCACTGTCAGAGCATACTGCATTTGCTTGTTACCTTTTTACTAGAACAATAAAGTACTAGTTATTTGGTGTACAGTAAGAAAGTAGGTGTTCTGTGAGTAATGCATTACAAATTGAGCACTTGGGAGCTGTATGTGTCTGAAGGTTAGGTGATTAATTATTAAATGCAACATGGGTATATAATACAGAAAGTAAGCTTAATGATGGTAAATGCGTTAAATGTGAACCTTCATATTTATTTACATTTTACAAAGAATGAAAATGGAGGCTAAACCTTCTCTATCTTCAATTTCCATAATGAAAAAATAGGAGAAAAAAACAAATCAAAGTAATCACTACAGTTTATTAAATAACTTCTGCAACTTAAGAAGTGCATGGTGGTATAACAAATTGTTAGTGCAGTAATCAATCTATTCAGCAGGAATGTCCTCTTAAAATGTTGTTTACTCAGCTGGTAAAGAGTAATGTCAAAACATTTATCAGCAATGTCCTGTCACTGAAAGATGTTACATTGTCATTGTTACTATTATTGTATAGAAATCATCAGCCTCTATGCTTGTTCCAATAGTTCATATTTTTTCCCTATAATCATCAATAATTTGTCTTTTCAGTTTTATCAGTGGAAAACTTCTCTTATTGTATAATTTCTATAACTACAGGAAGTGTATGATAATACAACTAATTTTCTGAAATGTGATTGGTCTGTACAAATGGACCAATGCCGTAATATAAACAATACAATTGTTTATTAATACAATTAAAATTCAGCAGAATGTTTAACTAAAAATTGTGGGGTATTACTTTAGATACTATAAAATAAATGCAATTACTAATGAAACACAATGTTTTAGATTAAGAATGGTGAAACTGAATAAAAATTGAAATAATAGTAATTTTCCCTTTCTTTTTACATTATTCAACCATGTTATATGCCTGCCATTTATTACACATTGCTGTCCTGAAGAGATGATTGCATCTGGACAGAGTGTACATACACTCCTTCACTGTGTACATATGTGCGAATGGCTTGCCTAAATAACTCAGCAGTTTTGCATTTTTTCTGATGGGTTTTGCACCTACATAGTAACCAGATGGTTTTATTTCACTGTTATCTCAGTTTTTCCTACTGTGACAAGTAAGAATAACTAGCAGTAGCTTTAAGAATAGAAGAATAAAGGGGAGAGAGGCTTTGATATATAAAATTCAAAAGATTTTACAGGATATAGGTATGGGTTCATTATGGTTAGATAGTGGAAGAATAGAAAAGGGATTGTGGAAAGAAGTAAAAACAAGAATTGAAGATATTGAAAAACAAGAATTATGGGCTACTCTTAATAACAAAAGTTCTCTGAAATTATATAAAACATTGAAAAATGATTGGGTCAGGGAAAAATATATTGATATCTGTAATAAAGTAGGAAGAGAAGTGTTGTCATGGCTTAGAACAGGATTAATATACTTAAAGGGTATAAGGAATGGATATATTAACAGATGTTCAATGTGCGAAAAAGATAGTACTTGGCATTATATTTTGTCAAAAAAACAAAATATTGGAGAGACGAATTTCTTTTGCATAAGTGGGAAAACATGTCAAATGAAATAAGAGGCAAAAGAATCTTGAATCTGAGATTAGAACAAAACATAATAAAAACTGGGAAAATTTATTGGCAAGGTAAGACAAAAATGGCTTTGGAAAACAGGGAAGACTAATGAGAACAGCTAGGCAAAATAGTAGAAGGTATAAAGGGAAACAAAAATATAGATTCCAAGTCTAAGTAATGCTCCATTATATACACAACCTGGGTTAATTATAATGGGGCATGGGAATATGCAACTCCAAAATAAGCAGTAATGTACAATATTGTATTTATGGTATATTTAATTATGTTATATATGTATGAAGTTGTATATGCTAGATATTGTATTAAGAAATAGGAAATTAATTAACTTAAGAATAGAACAGTGAAGAGAGGTTGGATTTTAGCAATTCTGAAATGTGAAGTACTGATGATGTCGCTCTTTTAGTATGGTTACAGCTGATGCCATAAAAAGTCTCCCGAATTTAGGAGTAGTTTTAATTTCTCTAAGTTCTGCTGCAAAAGTGTAGTACTTGCTGTGACATGACCAGTTAAATGAGGTGATATGAATAAGTGTAAAAGGTTTTCCAATGTAATGGTAATTTATGTATTAAAATTGTGAAGAAGTGGTGAAACAGCATACAAGGGTAAACATTTCCTTGAGGCACTGCATAATATGGAAATGGAAGCAGGTTTATAATTTGTCTCTCCAAATTATGATGACTGCCTTCAGCATATGGTTTAATTGTGTATGCATGTGTCCATCATTACAAAATATGATTATGGTGTAATCTGTTACGACCAGCCCAACTTAATTTGTTTTCTAAGCAACATCCTTTAGTATCCTGGTGCAGTTCCTTACTCCATTATATTGTGTGCACTAATGTTACAGATGCCAACATGAGCCTTTGTTCTAAGTTGCAAATATAGCCAAGAGATGCCTTTTATAAGAATAAGAGCAACCACAGAGCATAGTTGAAACATCAGTGTAGCTAAAATGCAATGATCCAACTAGGGAATCTCACTTAATTGGCACTGTCCTTTTTTCTATTCTGAAGTGCCTCAAAATGGGCCAGGGTTTTAAAGAATTTTCCCCAATAACTTGAGTGATTATTTTTTGGTTTGGCCAGTAGTGAACATTTTATGCCTTTCAATTCATGGAGTGTACACTGAAAGGTTGTCTTCATGTAGGTAAAACATACTGCTAAATACAAAGGACTGGTAAAAGTATGATGCAAAGTGTAGGTTGTTAGGCCGAAGTAAGCCACAGTAAAACTTCAGGGTGGGTTATATGAAATATTTTGTTTGTTAACAATGCTGCCAGTTGTCAGGATCTTATCAGTGTGCCAGTTATGTCCCATAGGAGTTCTTTTACATGCCAGTTATGAGTACACTTGAAGACTATCGGTCTAAGCCAGGTTTTAACTCAAGACCTTAGATCAGTACGTCAGCGTCTAACCACCCGAGTCACTCAGACCAACATGTTGGTCGTGTGATTTGGAGGTGTAACCGAGGTTAGTTCAAGATTAGAGTGAGAGAGAGAACCGAACTCATTTGAGTATGAATCAGGAACTGTATATTGCTACCTCTGTCTTCCTATTTTTGTGGATTAGTTTATTGTTGGTTTGCCAGTTTTCTCTGTAAATGCACAGTATTGACAAAATGGAGTAATTTGTTGACATATTGCAGTGATTTTACTTGGTCTCTTAAAAATATGTGGGTTGGTTATAGCTCTGAAGTGTTAACATCTCTGCTTAAAGCCCCTATGTGTTTTCCTTTCATAATTTACTAGTTTTACCACATTAACTGTAAGGTAAGTGGGGCATTGAAGTCTTTTAGGCTAACTGCTGTGACACTAAATGCTGCAGAACTTTTAACTGTGTGTAACTGCTGTTAGAGTAAAAAAACTAGTTCTTCACACTTTTTGTCACATATGGATCTATTAAGCCAAATATTGTTGAAGTATATTTGAAATCAGCGTTATTTGATTTCCTTACTTTCTTCTTTAAGGGCCTCAGTTTGTTCGAGGTAGAAGTTTTTTGTTTTAACAATTGTAATTTATATATAACAAGAATAATCAGCGATGAGCATGTCAGTAAAGTTAAACTGATGTTAACAAATAAAAAATGGGTTTATGTCTATTCCCAGATAGAAGTAAATGACCAATTTGATGAATTCTTCAAAATTATGGCTTTAATATTTGAAGCTATTTTCCCCAAGAAAGAAATTTATCACATGTGGCGGAGGTCAAACCTTAGATTACTTCAGGTATAAGTATCTGTGGAAATAAGGTAAATTTGTTCCTGTATGTTGCACAAATAATGGCCCTGATATTAAGGCACACTACTCAAAATACTGCAAAATACTTAAGGGTATTTAAGTTAATTGATGAAAATTAATCATTTCTTCATACTAGCCGTGTATAGGCTAAGGTTTTGGATTAACTCAAAAGTTTAATGATGAAGCTTGGGACTTAAGTACTTACAATAGTAAGTTGCCACAAACGGTGTATCTCAAATATGAGAGTCCCTAGTGGTTTACCTGGAAAATTGGCCATGGCATTGAATTTTTCAGTTTGACTATACTCAAGAGTAATTAATGAAGCAAACAGAAGGCATTACTCAGTAGCTGTTGAGTAATAATATTAATAATTTATTCACCATTCAGTAATTACAGTAGGCTTCATCACATGTAATAGCTACCTTAAATCTAGTAAAAGCACTATATGTGACTATATTTCAGAAACATAAAAAAAAAAAAACATGTTTTATATGTCTTCCTTACATTTTTCTATAAACTCTTGTAAGTTATAAAAGGGGTTTTCAGTTAACCATTTGTACAGTCTTTCCTTAAACATTTGAGTAGGTAATTTGTGTATTCTTACAGGAAGTACATTGAAGAGTTTAATGCCACTTATTTTATAATACTGTCGCCAGGCAATTATTGATTGGAGGCGGCGCGGGCAACGAGATCAAAGAGCCGGCAGTGCACTGCGGAGATAAAAGCTCGCCGAAATGATGGGCGGGGGGAGACGGATTTCTCGGGAATTCGCCTTTGTTCTACCCGGGTCACGATTGTTTGAGAAATTTCTGGTGTGTTAGTAATCTATAAAATGGCAGCCCGCCCGCCAAAGACAGTAAGTCGGTAATTGAACGCGTGTGGGTAAATAGCTGTGTTTGTTGACCTTGTATGTTGTATTGTGTAAGTGTACGAAGCGTATTTCTACGGAAATAAAGTGCAATTTTTTGTGTGTTTGTAACCTGGACTTTTGATTTCACGAACCCACAGAGTCACAATTGGTGTCAGAAGTGCGACGGCATGGAGGCTGCATTGGAAAAGATTTTGGAGAAGATGACGGAAATGAAAGCAGCAAATGACAACCTCGCTGCGAAAACAGAAGCGGCAAATAACAACCTGGCCGCGGAACTGAAGGAAATAAAGACTGCTAACGACAACATCACCGAGAAGATGGAACGAATGAAGACCGAATTAATGACGAAGACGGAGGCGGCAAATAACCTGGTCGCAGAACTGAAAGCGGTAAACGAGGCCCTCGCCGCAAAGTTTGAGAAGCAGTTGGCGGACGTAAAGGAGGACGTCACGGAGCTTGGTGAGCGCGTCGAAGACCTGGCGAGCCGTGTTAACGACCTGGAGGAAAAGTCCGACAGTAACACCAAGTCCCTGAACGCCATGGTAGAGGACATCGTCAGCAGGAAATTGAAGGACTTGAAGGCCGACGCGCTGGGACGCGACACATCTGCGCGCATCAAACCTCCAAAATACGACGGCGCGACAACTTTCGAAGTCTTCCGCCGTCAATTCGACACGGTGGCCAAACACAACAAGTGGTCACCAGAAGAAGAGGCCGCACAGCTGATAGCTAGTCTCCAGGGATGGGCCGCAGAAGTTCTGAACGCGGTCCAGACAACGGCGGCGCCCAAGGACATCTGGGAAGCCCTGGAGAATCGCTTTGGAAATCACCGCTTAGCCGCAGCGTACCGCAGCCAGCTGAAGTCAAGGTCACAGCGGCCAGGGGAGACGCTGCAGGAGTTCGCCCTGGCAATTGAACAGCTGGCCAGCAAAGCCCTAGTTGATCTCCCACCAGAGTTCGTATCCCGAGAGGCTGCCTACACCTTTGTCGACGGGGTACGAGACACGGAGATTCGTCAGTGCCTAGTGCTCGGCGATTTCAAAACCATCCACGAGGCGCTAACGGCGGCATTAAGGATGGAGGCGGCCAAGGTGACAGCTATCCCGACGTCGAGAACGAAGAGTGTCCGCTACACCGGAGACAGAAGACCAGCCGAGCGTCGCCGGCGAAGACCTAGTGGCCTGTGTTGGGGGTGTGGACAACCGGGACACCTGGAGAGAGACTGCCCGCACCAAGAAGAGCAGCCGGAAGAACGAGTGAGGCCCGGCGTGGAGAGAGGCGCGTCGGTGCCATCACCACCATCCCCTCGAGTGACATTGCGCGCCGTCAGCCGGCGTATGGATGACAGCCTCATCGCGGACGGCTGGGTAAGAGGAAAGCCGTGCCGCGTGCTGGTGGACACAGGGGCGGCCGTGACCATCATCAGACCTGACGTGGCCAAGGGTTTGCTGACGAGGAAGCCGAGGCGACCATACCAGCTTGTGACGGCATCGGGCGACACCTTGCCTGTGGAGGAGGAGGCCCTATTGAAGTTGACCTTGGGACGGAGTGCCGTACGTCTGTGGGTGTTCGTCGCAGAGGTGGCTGAGGAGGTGATACTAGGATTGGATGCCCTCAGGAGTCACGAGGCGACGGTCGACATCGGCAGGAAGGTCCTGCGGCTCAATGGAGAAGAGGTGATACTTCGGCAGCCCGAAGAGCGCCATGGAATTTGCAGGGTCGTCCTGAAGGAAGACGTGGTTGTCCCCGCGAGAAGCGAGGTGGTGGTGACGGCGCGACTGGAAGGCCAGCGGACGAAGAACATGATGCTGGACCAGAAGACGCCTGTGCACGGACTCTGTGTAGCCAGGACATTATTGCCGTGCCGGAGGAGGTGCCAGTGAGGCTGCTCATCCTGGCAGACACCGATCACGACATCCAGGCCAGAACGGAACTGGGGATGTGTGAGCCCGTGGTCAGTGTAACTGCAATCGACAAGATGCAGGAGCCGGTGCCGACTCAACACCTGGGGCATCGGCTGGAAGGCTTACTGGAGAGGACAGCCGACCACCTGACCGCAGAACAGCTGGAGAAAGTTCGACAACTGCTGAGGAGATACCAGCGCATCTTCAGCCAAGGCGACAGTGACTACGGCCACACAGCCTGCGTGCTCCACCGCATCGACAGCGGAGACGACCAGCCTATTCAGCAACCACCTAGACGCGTTCCGCTGGTGAAACAAGTGGCGGTACGGGATATGGTAGATGACATGAAATCCAGGAGAGTGATTGAAGAGTCTGACAGCCCTTGGTGTTCACCTGTAGTTCTGGTGACAAAGAAGAACGGCGAGCTACGCTTCTGTGTGGACTACAGGAAGCTGAACGCCGTCATGCGGAAGTACTGTTTCCGCTTACCCCGGATTGACGACATTCTGGACACGCTAGCTGGTGCACAGTGGTTCTCGACCCTGGACCTGATGTCGGGTTACTGGCAGGTGGCTCTAGACTGGAGAGACAAGGAAAAGACTGCATTCTCGACAGGCCAAGGGCTTTGGCAGTTCAGTTATGCCCTTTGGTCTCTGCAATGCACCAGCTACCTTCTAATGCCTAATGGAATCAGTGACGAGAGGGCTGACTTATGACGCCTGCCTGCTGTACCTGGACGACATCATCGTCGGTAAGACTTTCGAAGACCATCTCGAGAATCTGAGTAAGGTGCTACAGAGACTGCAGGCAACCAATTTGAAGCTAAATGCAAAGAAGTGCCAGCTCTTCCGCAAGGAAGTGGACTACTTGGGCTGCAGTCTCACCAACCGGAGTGGCCACAGACCCGGAGAAGACACAGGCCATGAGAGATTGGCCTCGGCCAAAGGATAAGAGACGATTGCGCAGTTTCCTAGGGCTATGCAGTTATTACCGTCGCTTCAGAAAGGGGTTCTCCAACATCGCCAAACCCCTCACCCGTCTGACAGAGGAACACCAACTTTATTTGTGGACGGATGACGCCAAAGGCGCTTTCCAGCACCTGAAGAAGACCCTGTGCAGTGCTCCAATTTTGGGATTTCCACAACCAGGCGGCATCTTCATCGTGGACACTGATGCCAGCGATCATTGCATTGGAGGCGTCCTATCCCAAGTCCAGGACGGCCATGAGTGGGTGATAGTCTACTACAGCAAGACGCTATCCAAGGCAGAGAACTACTGCGTCACCTGGTGAGAGTTACTGGTGGTAGTAAAGACATTGGAGCACTTCCACAAGTACCTGTACGGTCAGCCATTCCACCTGAGGACTGACCATTTCGCCCTAACCTGGCTATTGAGCTTTAAGAACCTGGAAGGCCAGACGGCACGTTGGGTCCAGAGGCTGCAGGAGCACGACTTCACCTCTGAACATTGTAGAGGGAAGAGCCACAGCAACGCAGATGCTATGTCCCGATGACCCTGTCCAGAAGAGTGCGGCTAATGCACAAGAGTGGAAGAGAAAGAGCGTGCCACAGCAGTCCGAGTAGTGCCTGCAGATGGCTGGGATAGCACAGCCTGAGGAGGGAGCAGCTGTCAGACGCAGACTTGGGACCACTCTTGACAGAAGTGGAGGCAGGGACAAGACCAACCTGGGAGGACATCGCACCAAGGAGCGCCACATATAAGTCGTACTCGGCCCAATGGGACTCACTGAAGACAAGAGAGGGTGTGCTGTTCCGGGTATGGGAATCGCCCGATGGAAAGACACAGAGGGAGCAGTTGGTACTTTCCCAAAGTAAGGTACCGGAAGTCTTGGAGGAAGTGCACGCCGGCACTTCAGGAGGACACCTGGTGGCAAACCGGACAATCGACAAACTCTGACAGCGCTACTATTGGCTGAGGCTCCGAGCAGACGCTGAGAGATGGTGCTGTCAGTGTCACGTGTGCGCGGCAAGTCGCGGCACCCAGACTAGGAGCCGGGGTTGCATGCAGCAGTACAACGTCGGAGCCCCATTCGAAAGGATCGCCGTCGACATAGCTGGACCATTCCCAGTGTCCGACCGTGGCAACAAGTACCTGATGGTGGTCGTGGACTACTTCACCAAGTGGCCGGAGGTGTATGCCATCCCGAACCAGGAGGCAAAGACAATCACAGACTGTCTTGTGGAGCAAGTGTTCTGCTGATTTGGGGTGCTGTTAGAATTCACAGTGACCAGGGCACCAATTTTGAGTCCAACCTGATGGAGGCACTAGAAAGGCACAAGACCCGCACAACACCCCTACATCCCCAGTCAGATGGCATGTTGGAGAGATACATCAAGACCTTAGAAGAGCACCTGAGGAAGGTCGTGGCCAGCCATCAACGAGACTGGGACGTCAAGGTGCCACTGTTCTTGCTGGCCTACCGCTCGTCTACACACGACACCACTGGGATGACACCAGCCAGCTTAATGTTCGGCCGAGAGTTACGCCTCCCTTGTGATCTGGCTTTTGGAAGCCCCCTGGACGCAAAACAGCCAGCAACCGAGTATGTGGAGAACCTGGTGGACCACCTCCACGACATGCATGAGATGGCTTTTCAAAACATCCAGAAGGCGAGTGACTGCATGAAGACCCGATACGACAGGCAAGCCAACAGCCAAGGGTTTCAGCATGGTGACCTAGTCTGGTTGTACCACCCTACCCGGACCTACTGCCCTACCCACCCTACTTACAACGTTTCCACAATTTAGCCTACACACGGCCAGTGTGAAAGAACAATTAATTTCCATTAATTGACCTAATAGTGGTTAACTATAAAGCCCGGGCCTTAAAGTACTTACAGGTTGTAGGTCACCATTAAGGTAGTTTTCTCATGTGTTTATGAGAACTCCGAAGTGGTTTACCGGGAAAATACGGGTCAGTTGGAGAATTTAATGTCATATAGGCACGTTGGCCATTGTAGCTCAATGGTAGAGCGGCTGGAGGGAAACCAGAAGATCCGTGGTTCAAATCCCTGGCTATGGCATTGAATTTTTCAGTCTGACTCTACATTTCCACAATTTAGCCTACACACGGCCAGTGTGAAAGAACAATTAAGAGAGCTACCATTAATAATATTTTGTGATTTAGCTAAAGCATTTGACAACATAGATCAGAAGCTCTTGCTGTAAAACTTTATGGTTTCAGAGAGATCTCTATAAATTGGTTCAGATCTTAGCACACACAACCCAGAAAGCCAGGATAAATGGTTATGATTCAGAATCAGATGTTATTTATTACTAAAGGTGCCTGACAACACTACTCAAGCCATTGTTATTTTTAATATTTTTAAGTGACTTGCCATGTAATCTTAGCAGGGAATAGCTGTGCTCTTTGAAGAGATATCTGAAAAATCACACCAAACCATTTGAACAGCTCAACATTTGGGTTGAAGTAAATAAGCTATCACTAAACTATGATAAAACAAACTATTTAGTTTAAAACAAAGCATAAGCAAGTGATGGAATTAAGTCAGTTAAATCAGTCATACTGTAAGTAAAATAACTGTTACAAAATTTCTTGGACTTCAAATAGATCAGTGATCAGCAGCAGCATACACCCTTGTGTCTCTTATCCGCATGCACACTAGTGCACTCGGAAGTGTTGATGGGTAGGCAGTGGTGCAGTGATGGCTTTTCTGTAGTGTCATACAACTCGTTAGTCACGTTCAGAGACAATTGAAGCCTACGTTGTTCACATGTATTTAAATAAGTTTGTTATGTAATGGTTATTCAGCTGTTTCTTTTAGGAAATTAATAGGCTAGCATAAATATATAATATACTCTAGGTCAGTCTTATTAAGGTTGTTACATGTAGAACAACTAAATAATAATAATAATAATAATAATAATAATAATAATAATAATAATAATAATAATAATAATAATAATAATAAGTCTAATAATAGTAATAATATAATCACTACAGACAATACAATAATAACAACCGTACTGTAACTGTCTGCTGGTGTCTGTAACTATTCCAGAATTGTGAGTCATTTATCACCTTCTAATTTGTCGTAATCACTAGAATGACAAGTGTCATAGTGGTGCTGGAGATTATATTTTTGTATGACATTCAGGACTTTACTGCATCTTAAACATAGTGTAGCACTATCAAATGGTGTAAAAAAAAAAAAAAAAGCCTGCTCCTATGAAGGGTTAAATAATGTAGGGGTAGAAGACCTTCATGAACATGTAGCCGTCTTGTACACAATGTTCATATACAGGTAACTAATGAGCCTATACTAATCACCCCATAAGCTAACAGGTTGCCTCTCTCCACCCCTCCCGCACTACAGTGCATTTGTTGGTGCACTGCTTACCCGATACCCATTACCCCTCCCGCACTACAGTGTATTTGCTGGTGCACTGCTTACCCAATACCCAATTTAGCATGTCATGAAGACCACTGAAATAGATGAAGAGCTTAGTTGCAGAAAATAAGTCATGCTACCAAAACTTGGCTGTGCTTGCTTTGCATTGAGGATCTTAAAACATCTGCTTAACCAAAATACCTTAAGAACAGCACATTTTGCCTGTTTCACTCCCTGTAGTGATAAATTATCTTCTTGGGTTAATTTGGTAACTTCACAACAAATCTTGTTGTGCAAGATACTGTGTGTTCCCTATTTTTTTAACTTTATTGGTAGTAGTTACTGTCTGTTTCCATTACTTCTATAACTGTTACATTATTTTCTGTCTATTCTTATTTTTTCATTTTGCCATAGCCTAGTGGCATTGATGTAGAATTATAGTGATATGGAAACTGAGTATGGGAGAAACTTCATGTGCTAGTGCATGCCTTCAAGCACACACAGCATGTAGGATTTGACCATGTAAAGTAATTACGTCATGCAATTGTGGAAAAGCATGCACACATGCACAAATCAAGATAATGTTAATGACCATGTTGACATTCTTTATTTGAGTTTAGAGGAATAGTGCAATAGATTTTAAATTACTCTTATATATGTTTTATTTAATAGCATACAGAGGAAAAATAATCGATAAATCTCCAAATTGTCAAATAATAGGGTGTTTATGTGATCTATGCAGCAGCCACCACTGAGCTTGCAAGTGATCTTGGTGAGGATGGAAGCGAGTTAAACTCTAGGCAACCTAGCTTAAAGGGCATTTTATTTGCTTTGTTGGTTTGTTATATACTATGTTCAACCCATTCATTAAGTTGAGTTATTTGTCTTACAAGTTGAACCCCTTCTCCAGGATGCTTAGCCTTTTTGAAGATGAAGTGTCTCCTGCTTTCCAGAACTTCATACTTTGAGGAAAGTGAACTGCTGTTTCATTAGCTTGTTTACAGAGATGAATATTGGTTTTTCGTGAAGTATCCCTATTGTCCTAAGATAATTCCTGAACTCACTGTTTGGTAAGATAGCTGATGATTTTCCGTAGGAGTTGAGTGTTTAATTTAATGAGATTTTTACTTGGTTCTTGATTAAGGTCCTATAAATTTTTATCTTTGGAACCATCTTCAAAGGATTGTTCTCTTCATTCAATCACTGATTTTAGTTGATTTGTAGCTTATTCCACGGATTAGTTCTGGACCTATGAATGGGGCATGAGCCCCTTTCTTGCTCAGAGAATCAGCTTTTGTATTGCTTTCAATACTTATATGGCAAGGTAGTCATCATAGTTTAACTTTGTTAATGGATGGGAGATTAAGTAACTTTTGGTGTGGTTCCCAGACCAGTTTTGATGTAAACTAGTTTGAGTTGGGGACATGTAGTGCAGCTTGGATGTCAAAATTAATAAGAATCTGCTGGTTCCTTTATTCTCTTTCATAGCACAGGCATACACACTCCAGTGTAGTGCATTTGATCTTAATGCAATAGAATAAAGATTTATTATAGATTTTTAACAGTAAAATGGTTTTAAGATCTAAAATAAGGTTTCACAAGTGGTGTTGCCTATATTGTATATTTCAGTTCATTTTGTTAATTTATTTGCAGATGTATTTTTATAGCCTAGTTAACCTCAGTATTTATCAGTACTGTAACCTTTGTAAAATCACAGATATACACGGTGTTCATTTTTATCTGTAATTTTACCGCGCATAATTTGATGTCATCAATAGCATCGCTGATGGAGCAAGTTTATATATGATTCCCCTAGTAGCTTGTGATCGTATTAGATGTCTTGACTGCAGCTTTGAGGCCTCCTTCTACCGGCAGGTTGTTCTGCCTGCGTAATACAAAGGTGTGTAATTTAGCCTGGTGCGTAGATACGATAACTTTTTAAAAAACTATATACTGCAATGCAGTGTACTGCAAAGCTAATTATGCAGCCATAAAAGTATACCATGAAGAATATATGAAATGATAAGTCAATGAACACTTATTTCACAATGAACATCTGTTTTTCTGTTTTAGTAGACATATATGCATATTGTAAACCTGTCACATAAAATAGAAATATTCAATTTGATCTCAATTCTTTTCTATCACCCACAGTTTCCTCACAATGTAACTTCATTAAAAACCAGAAAATTAGCAGAACATGTTCTAGGAATGAAAATTAAATTAGTGTTACAATATGTACAAAGGTTTTATCCAAGTCTAAACAAGAAAATATTTCTAGTACATAGTCTTATGTGTCCATTTTCTTATATTTCATTTCTCTCTTTCCCTGAATCACTGTATTGCAAGAAGGTATGCTTGAGGCCTTTCTGTCATAACATTATTTATTGCTTCTAGATTGGGACCAGTCATTTTATAGCGTTCAGTGTCTTTCTTTTTGCAAGTAACTGATTCTGCATCTTGAAAATGTGTGATGCACCTATTGGTTTTAAAAGACATAAGGATACCAACATTAATAGGCATTTTAATTACGCGTGAGAATGACAAAAAGTTTATATTGTATACTGATAAAACATAAGACGTTTATGTTGCAAACAAAAGTATGTCAATTTGACGGTACCTGGACATTTTTGACGACATTATGCTCCGAGGGATTTTTCTGCATGCTGGATACCGTTGCATAGACTCCTCTATGCAGCGGTTTAAACTATTTTTTATGTCACACCTATTTTAATGTCAATACGAAAGTAGCATTCAACATGGATATGTGTTCATATCCAGGGGAAGCTGGTTGTATTAGTTACCAGAGCAACAACTCTGAGAGTGCTGTAATTTGCTTACTGTTATGCAAAAATTACCACTTCTTCTCTGTAGAGGGCACCATGATTTCAAGATAGACTCACCAGTCAACTATGGCATCATTCTTGCTCAATCGGAGGGCGGAAAATAAGGAATAAAAATGAACACCATGGTTTATTTTCATACAAACTCTGAAAAACATGATTATCTCACTAAAAATAGGCATAAACTGAGCATGGTTACACATAATACATCACTATTCAGCAAAAGCCTAAGACACTCTGGAATTACCTTATATAACAAGTTACCCGATAATATTAAACTCACCACCTCAGAAACTGCATTTAAGCACAAGGTGAAACATCTGCTATTGCAACATTGTTTTTACTCAGTTGATGAGTTTGTAAATACTTTTCCATGAACCCCTTCTGGGTGTGTAATTTGTTATACTTGTATATAATTATTTTATTTGCATTCATGTTTATTAATTTTGACGATACCATGAATTCTTGTAATTCCCAAGGTTGACAATAAATGTAATCTAATCAAGGGGACTACTATGTAAGCATATGTGAAAATTTTGATTATCTGTTTTTTTGCATGTTAAAATTCTCCATGCCTTTCTGATCAGGAAAATATATACTTCAGACCCCCTACAATAGGTGAAACCTTAAAAAATTAAAGTACTTGGTGGTGCCTTGTGCCCTTTTTAACTGGCAGCTTTGCCAAGTATTGAACACATATTTTCACTCATTCAACACAAATTACAGGCTAATTTGTTTCTTTCAGATATAGGCTAACCTGTGCAAGCAACATGTGTTGAAAGAAAGCTGTTATGTTTTGACAGTATTTGTTAGGTGATTTGTCTTTATTGAGAGTTGGAGGTTTTTTTAATGCTACAACTGTAGGAAGAAATACAACATTTGGAGTTAAATGTTGTAAATTCTGTGTCTGCTGACATATAAAAAAGAATGACATGTCTTTTCCTGAAACATCACATAGTTTTGCAAGTGTGGAGGTTAAATCGACTCCAACAAGTACTTCCAGAAAGAAGTATTTCGATTATTAGTGGTTACTTCTCTTAATGCTAAGAATAATTGAGTCTGGCACAGCTATTGTTGAGATTACTGCTTTAAAAGCATTAATAAAGAAGGTTGTGCAGTGCAAAGCATGTGGTAACTGAAGGTTTCAATTTGGTTGAGGATATTGAGGGTAGAAAATGTGTGGCATCTCAGTTGACTACTAGTTGTAGTAAATATAACATGAAGGAACCTCATTGTACATCAGGTTCAGCAAAAAAGAGTGTACAGCTGTAAGATTAAGTTGGCCCATGCTATTAGGTGCATTGGCATCTGTGCAAAGTTTGACAGGTATAACAAAATTATTCTTAATAGCCTGGAGGAATACTATCATGAAGATTGCTGTCAACGAAAATGTGGGGATTAATGAAGAGAATCTAAATCTTGCTGCAGCCCTGAATGTCTCTTGGCAACAAACAAGTTACAATTCAATGGTGTGGTAATAGGTACTTCCTAAGAAAATGATAAAGTAATTGGTGTGGAATGTTTAACTGATTTTGGCAGAGTGTAACACAGAAGGTGTGCTCACAAATGTGTGATTAATTTTTGTGGATATAATGAAGTAATGGAATCTGAAGTTTGTGGTGAAAATATTCAAGATATTGGAAGAGAAATATGGATTTAAATATACTTACTACTTTGGGGATAGCGACTCAAAAGTGTACCAGAAAATGTGTTTTACTATGTTGATATAGAAATAGAAAAAGAATAGAATGTGTAGATTCCATGTCCCAAAGAGATTAGATACATGCTTTAGAAAATTGAAGAAAGGCTTGAAGGGCAGAAAGCCATCCTATGGCAAATGTCTTGGTGGATATGGACTACTTATTAGAGAAGAAATAGATATGCTGCGGTTTTATTGTGGGCAAGGTGGTTTGAGACCTGAGATTGTTGGAGAAGTACATGCATGCAAGAACTCAAAATCCCAATGAGAGCTTTAATAATTGCATATGGGAGTGACTTCCAAAAAACAGTTCTGTTGGACTAAATATATTGAAAATAGGAATGCTGGATGTGGTAATGTGTTTTAATGAGGGAACTGTGTCAAGAGGTAAAGTTAGGCTACTGGGAGAATCTGGAAGGTTAAAGTGGAAAGAGCACTATTGAAAATAGATTAAAGAAGAGAAAGCACTGTCAAGGACTGTTAAAGTTCCAAGGCTAAGAAGAACTCTGAAAATAACTAGGGAGAATAACATCAGAATCAGGTTAAATATGGAAAACACTAGCTTTAGAAGAAGTCAGACAAAAATTAAATTTTAACTTTAATGTCAATATTTAGTAAGTTTAATTTCGTGCACCAGTAACTAAAAATTGTGTTAAAAAGCTGAAACTTTGTATACTCTTTGAGCACACAAGTACTTAAATAGTTGACTAATTATTGTTGTGGTGCAAAGATTTCATACATTTTTGTGAAAATATGTATTTTAATCTTAGGGATCTTTTTGCACTCAAACATAAAAACATTTTATAATTCCTTTCTTGGAAGTGTTGAAAACAGTGTTGTAATAAATTAAATTTAAAGGGAGTCTATTAATGACACTAAACAACACTTTTAAATTTTCCCGGAACATGTTTCAGAGACTATTTGCCTCCATTGTTAACTGGACATCGACTGGTACTCAGTGGTGTAGCTGGCGATATTTTGTCATAGAAAGATTTATTCAGCAAGTTCCTCAAACCGCCACCAGAGGAGACCTATGACAAAATATCGCCAGCTACACCACTGAGAACCAGTTGATGTCGGTTGACAATGGAGGCAAATAGTCTCTGAAACATGTTGGTGAAAATTTAAAGTTTTGTTTAGTGTCATTAATCCACTCCCTTTAAATTTAATAAAAACATTTATTTGCACAAAAGCAATAATAAAAACATTGCAAATCTATCCTTGAGAAAGTTTAGTAAACTTTTCAAGGTTATAAAACCTATTTTAATTTAAGATCTGGGAACAGAAGTAATTCATGGAATGTTTTCCTTTTTCCCATCTCTTAACTGTGGTTCAAGCAACTAAGCGATTAAGCGTTATGTTCTATATGTTAAAATAATGTTGATCTGCTACTACTACAAATTATAAATGGCATTAAATTTTAACAAACCTTTTGTGACAGAATACAATAGAAAAATTAATCAGACTACCTTATTATGACTGGGAAGGAAGAAAGTCATAAGTAAACTGAAAAGCTCAATGAAGTTCCCTTACTAAAGTCAAAGAAATCAAACAAGAATTAAAACTTGCTTACCTAAGAGAAAACTTACAAACAAGTACTTTAGAACTATGTGTGTTTGGAGGAATTTAGTAACAGTGACGTCAAAATTAATCGTAAAACTATTTGTAGTCGTTTTGACACTCGTCACTTTTTTTATATTATTGAGGGACTAGTTTCAAAGGCTGTTGCCTCCATTTTCAACCTCTCTCCAACTAGCATCTGTTGTCTGCTCTCCTCTCTCTGGTGGTGGAACTATGAACTTCTTTGTCAAATTATCTACTGATGGGATTTCAGAGTTCATTACGCAGTCCTTCATATGAATATGTTCTCCCATGTTAGTTTATTTTGGTTTATCACTCTTTTTAATAATTTTTGATGTGGATCAATGTCATGAGTTTCATTGCAAAAATGAAATGGTACTGCTGACTTTTCTTCTTGTTTCATCTGATGTTTCTAAAGTGCTCTTTGACTCTGTGTTTTTAGATTTCTTTTGTTTGACCTATGTAGCATTTTTCACAATTTTTACAACTTATTTTGTGTATTCCGGATCTGTTAACTGATGGGATTTCTCTTTTGTTTTTGAATTTAGTAATTTTAAAATTGAATGTCCATTAATAGGTGCCAAGATTATATTTTGTTCTTTAAAGATCTTTAATTTATTAAATGTTTTTGGGTGATATTGTTGCTTTCTTTTTCTTTTGCAAATGTGGTAGCTTCCTTAATGATTTTCTTTAGTTTAGCTTTTCTAATTTTCTTAAACACCAGACTTAAGTTGTATCTATTTTCTTCTCCTATGTGTAGTATGGCTTTTTGTTCTTTGACGTAGTCTTTATCCTTGGGAATGTTGACTAGTCTGTGTGTAAGGCTGTTTATTATTGCATTCTTATGTATAATTGGGTTGTAGCTATTATGTTTTAGGTAATTTTCTCAATGTGTTAGTTTCCTGTAAATTCCATATTTTATTTTTGTGTTATTCCTGATATTTAGATCCAAGAAAGAGTTGTCGATTGCTTTCCTTCTATTGTGAATTTGATAGTCCTTTCTGCAGATTGAGTAATTTTAATGCATCATCTGAATGTTTATTTGGCACTATTGCAACTATGTCATCAACATATCTATACCAAACTTTGAAGATCCATGATAAGGCCTTTTTAATTTGTGTTTCAAATGCACTCAATTAAATTTGCGAAAAAAGGTTAAAGTGGGTTGCCCATTGATAAACCTGATTTCTGCTTGTAGTGTTGTCCATTAAAGCTGAAGAAGTTTTGTTCAATGCATATTTTTGTTAGTGAAATGTATTCTACTTCTGTTGTTTCCATTTCTATTGTAGTTAGCCATTCTTTTTAATAAAGTCTAATTTTTCTGTTGGAATGCCTGGAAATGAGATGTGACATCAAATGAAACCAGTCTGTCTTCTTTGTCCAAATTTATATCTTTGATTTTTTTCTACCAAATCTAAAGAGTTTTTTTAAATTTGCACTTTCAAATTTTGGGAAACTATTGAATTTATTTAGTAACCATTTGTCCAAATTATATGTGGGAGCATTTATGCTACTAGTGATAGGTCTCATGCCTTTCCCTGTTTTGTGAATTTTTGGCAGCGCATATATTCCTGGTAATGTTGGATTATCTACTTTAATTTTGTGAAAATTTTTTGTTAATTATTTTGCTCTCTTTTATTTGTGGTTTCAATGTAGTACTTCAATGGGTTGGTTTCCACTTTTGGCAATTATTGTCTTCTAACAAGTCTTCCATCCTCTTAGTGTAATCTGCTTTTTCCAAAATTACTAGTTTATTTCCCCTGTCTGCTTTAGTATAAATAACTGGTTTCTTTTTAAGGGCTTTTATGATTTGGTTACTAAAATTTTCTTTTCCTTTTTAATTTGTTTTACTATTTTGGAACATTTGTTTTTTACTGTGTTTCTATTTTCTTCATTTAGTGTTTGTGTAGCAAAACTAAACTAAAGAAGTTTGTGTAGCAAAGCTAAACTAAAGAAAATCATTAAGGAAGCAACCACATTTGCAAAAGAAAAAGAAAGCAACAGCATATTCAGTTCATTCACATATCACCCAAAAACATTTAATAAATTTAAAAAGATCTTTAAAGAGCAAAGTATAATCTTGCCACCTATTAATGGACATTCAATTTTAAAATTGCTAAGTTCAAAAACAAAAGATGAAATCCCATCAGTTAACAGATCCAGAATATACAAAATAAGTTGTAAAAATTGTGAAAAATGCTACATAGGTCAAACAAAAAGAAATCTAAAAACCAGAGTCAAAGAGCACTTTAGAAACCTCAGATTGAAACAAGAAGAAAAGTCAGCAGTACCATTTCATTTTTGGAATGAAAATCATGACATTGATCCAAATCCAAAATTATTAAAAGGAGTGATCATTTAGCTGTTATGGTACTCTTAAGTTAGCTGTTGCAGTTTTTTCAGATTATGTGGCATGTTGAAATATTTGTTTCATTTTCAGATCTCTCGTGATTACCCAGTTGTGGATCACACATTTGATGCAGTTGTCGTGGGTGCAGGAGGAGCAGGTTTGAGAGCAGCTTTTGGACTTGTTGCAGAGGGCTTCAAAACAGCAGTGGTTACAAAACTGTTTCCTACTCGTTCCCATACAGTAGCTGCACAGGGTGGCATAAATGCAGCTCTTGGAAATATGGAAGAGGACAATTGGCAATGGCATATGTATGATACTGTAAAAGGTTCTGATTGGCTTGGAGATCAGGATGCTATTCATTACATGACAAGAGAGGCTCCCAAAGCTGTAATTGAACTTGAGAACTATGGTAAGTTGAAGCGGTTTCAAATGGGAGTATTGATTTCAGAAGCACAGTGACGGTTAGGTACTAAAATGAATCAGTTTCAGTGGTTTGTTTTCATACTCAGTTTGTAACCAGTTAAGTTTTATGTCAGTTGAGAAAATGTGTATTTGGTGGTCATGTTTCTCTATGTCCCCTCAAATACGCTGAAATGGTTGGAATAAGGGACTTGAAAATTCACATGATACTTGTTTAAGATTGTTAGCTAATCTTTCATATTATTGATGTCAGTTGCATATGATACTGTTAGGCATCATTGGCATTTTAAGTTAACCCATTTGCATCGTATAATGAACTACACTCATGATGCTTTGTGGCATTTAAATCATATGACAGCTGAACTTGTGCACACGTGCTGTTGCACATAAATGCATGAGTTCAAATTGTAGACAATAGATGACTCTAAAATATGTTCCTGGCAATCTACATACCAAAATGCTTTATATATATTTTTTCCTTGCATTTCACATGTTGCTTTTCCATTAAAAATTGTTTCTCTATTTCGCACAGTGTTGTGTATCTCAATAAGCAACATGGCGAAGAGAGTAGTGCGAAGTAATGATGAAGAGGGCTTACAAAATCTTATTGATAATGTTTTCTTCAGTGATAATGAACTAAGTGATTAACTAAGTGATTTATCTCTTAGTGAACCAAATTCTAAAGAACCACAACCGATACTTCATAGTGATAAGTTATGAAAATAGTGAACACAGAATGAAAGAAGTTAAGTCCTGTAAGTTAATCAATTGCAAATTTGAATTTTGCTTGATAGATGCCCAGGCAATGTGCCAGTCAGATTAAAAACACATTTAACTCATGATAAGTTCCGTTTTTTAGCAGTATGCACTCAAAACTGTGTACATGTATTCTTTACTGGTTGATTTTATACAATTTTTTTTAAAATTACCATGCTCACAAAACCACTGGTAGGGCATTTAAATCTAATTTCTCAGCAACTAGTAGGGTTAAATTAAATTTAAAGGGAGTCGATTAATGACACTAAACAAAAGTGTTTAGTATCATTAATCAACTCCCTTTAAATTTAATTTATTACAACACTGTTTTCAACACTTCCAATAAAGGAATTGTAACTAGTAGGGTATTTAAATACAATGTGAATGGGTTAATTATTATGATTTTTCCTTCCATCAGTTTCTTCTTTTTGAAATGAGCATAGTTTGAGAAAATCTGTATTTTTTGGTTGCAGGTATGCCATTCAGCAGAACTACCGATGGAAAGATATACCAGAGAGCCTTTGGTGGACAGTCTCTGAAATTTGGTAAAGGTGGTCAAGCTCATAGGTGCTGTTGTGTGGCTGATAGAACTGGTCACTCATTACTTCATACACTTTATGGACAGTCATTGCGTTATGACTGCAACTATTTTGTTGAGTACTTTGCATTAGATCTGCTAATGGAGGATGGTGAATGCAGAGGAGTGATAGCTTTGTGTCTAGAAGATGGAAGCATTCATAGATTTCGTGCCAAAAACACAGTAAGTTTGAACTTTTTTCAGCCATTTAAACTGCAGTGAATGCAGAATAGAATTACATTCTAAGTGGTTCAAATAAAATAAAGGATTCATTTCTCTGAATGTCTTTTCTGGTCCTCAAATTCTTATTCTAAGCTTTTTTATTCTGTGTAATAGGTGCTTGCAACTGGAGGCTATGGAAGGGCATATTTCTCCTGCACTTCAGCTCACACATCTACTGGTGATGGTACAGCAATGATTTCCAGAGCCGGTCTCCATAATGAGGATTTGGAATTTGTCCAGTTTCATCCTACAGGTAGGTGTTAAGTGCAGAAACATGTAACGGAGCCACAGTACTTCTTTCTGTATTAAAATAATGTAATATGTTCCATCCATTCATTGTTTTGAGGTAGTAAGAACACATATTTGGTCAGTATATTAACATATAAACCTTTATTAAATTATAGATGTCATATTTATTACACATCAACTTTACTTACATACCTATATTGAGGACATGTTTCGCGAACCATCATTCGCATTGAAGCAATAATAATTGGCGAACAATGAGTTCTACGTTGTCGTGACTATTTGTAACTAAGATGATTGGCAAGGGTTCCACGTTGATGCTACTTTGAAGCTATTATAATGTGTGGCTCAGGGTAAAACAATGAGGTTTCTCACAGGGTTTGCATGGATGTGTGTGAGAAGGAGATCTTAATGACACTGGAATGCCCGTTTCCAACTTATTTATTTCCCGCTTCTTTTTTTTTTTTTTAGAACATCGAAATTGAAGTTGCCGACCAAGGGTTACCAATATCCCTGTTTAGAGTTACTGACGGCAGAATGTTTATTACTCAATAAACTTTATTCGTTCCTCACGTATATATGAACTGACAAATATCCAAGACAGAACAAGTTGACCGCCCTAATCGCCCTCATGCCTCAGACTGCTCTAATCGGCTCCACGCCGAAGACTGTCTGAATGACCACAGATGCACGTGGGTGTATCACTTTCACTTTCTGAAAACTCCTTTTCAACCAAAGATCCCTTTGTAGCTATTTTGTCGCCATTATGAATGGTCCAAAGAATACCCTATTCAACAAGTCAAGTGAGCCCCTTTAGAAATCTGCTAAGGACACTGTTTCTTACATTGCTTTTGTTATAACAACTTTCCCCCCCAACTGCTATTCGACTTAACTGGCCTTGCACGTGTTATGACAAAGAACCAACATTCCTTTGACATCCATCATGATTCTTTACTTATGGCAAACCTTAATTTCGGTATCAGCATCATTGGCTCTAATGTGGCTCTATTGGAGTCGCTCCATTGCTCTAATGGAGTCGCATTAGAGCCATGATGTGAATGATGTTTCACAATATAGGTACTTAAGTGAAGTTGATGTGTAATAAATACGACTCATCTATAATTTAATAATTATTTAGTTTCACTGTGGTGTTCCAATACAGTTAAATTTTGATATATAAACCTTTGTATTTGTGGTTTACTATCTTTGTTTCCATTGTAAGTAATTGTGCATTTGAACAATACATTTACCAAGTCTCCAGGTAGAAGTGGTCTGCTATAAGTGCAAAATGTTTATCATCTTAGGGTAATCATCCATCAAGACAAATTGAGTGTGCATGAAATGTGAGCAAAGCAAATACACTTATAAATCAGTGTAATATATTTTATAACTGTTACTTAAAATTTAAGACTTGTTGAAGTTATATGTTGTTCAGTAAAAGATTACAATTATTGGAGTTTATTCCTTCATGGATGCTCTTATTTTGTATTCACCTATCTGGGTGTCTGTTTCTTTTTCCTGTTCTCTTGTGATTGATTGCTTTTATGCTTTTGTGTTACCCAGTTCTTTCCCAATCTCCTTCACCTTTTCTCCTTACAATCTTTCCATCATTACTCTTATGTGCTCCATCTCCTTCGGCGTCTGGGTTTGTTTCTTCTACTATCATCAACAATATCATGATAACCACAATCCTTACCTTTGTCATTAAATTTATTGTACGTTTTTCTTGATCTTCATTCTGAAACTCCCAATTCTCACTATTCGTCTGCAGGTCAGTATCTGTTTTCAGTGCTCTGAAGACTACTTGACATGTGTGCCCCTTTAGCAGCCTTTGCCAAACCTTAAGTGGAAAAAGAAAAGTTCATCCTAAAAGTAAATCTTCGTCCAGTTTTCACCTGTGCTTTAATTAAGAGAGATTCAATTGCAGTTTGAGAAATTATCATTTGTTTATAAGAATTCCTCAATTTCTTTTCAAAGTCTAAAAAGGCATTTCAATGTTTCTCTTCTATTGGGCCATCTTATTTGGTGGTAATAAGGCAATGCTTGGGAATTTGCTTTCATTTCCTCTATGCAGCTGTGTAACTGTTCATGTAATGTGAAACTTAAACAACCTTTGACACTTTGTCCACCATATTTTTAAGCTTAACAGTATTATAACAATATTTTAACAATATTTTAAAGAGATTCTTTGTGAACTGTGTAATGAATTGCCATTAAACAAGCACAAGCAGACATTATTTCAGAAAGAAACCGCTGCCAACAAAACACTTTTTGAACCCTATCACTGTGGCACCATCTATTCGTATGGAAGGTATACAGATAGAGGAATTCCTATAAGGCGATAGTTAGGATCAAAACCTGGAATGAAAATACTGAATTGTTCATGACTGATGGCATTACTCTCATCAAAAGCAACTGAATAGCATGTAGTTTTGTTAGTTTTGATTTAATTGTGCTTTAATGTCCAAATCCATGTTGACAGTTGTGCTGATAGCAGTATTAAGTGAAAAACAATTTAAAGGGATTCTATGCAACCTGGGTAGAGTTTCTCAAGTGCCATTATTAGCAGTTAATGAACTTCCCATCAAAATCATTGTCATGATTTTGTAATACCCTGTGTAATGCAATAACTAGCTGTGGCAAATTTCTGAATGGATTAACTATGTAATTGACAACTTAGTTTGACTAGTTGTATTACAGAACTTGAATTTCAATTTGCAAAGCATTAGTACAAAAGTGAATCGAGAAGATATTGACACATTGCTTCACTCACACTGTTTATTCACAGGACATGTTTCAAGAGCTCTTGCTCCTATCATCAGCTGATACTCGACTAGTGCAAGAGCTCTTGAGACATGTCCTGTGAATAAACAGTGTGAGTGAAGCAATGTGTCAATATCTTCTCGATTCACTTTTGTACTAATTTGTGCTTCACTGTCCCTATGCTTCTTCCAAGTTTATACTTTGCAAAGCATTATTCATTCTAAATTAATAATACATTCAAATTAATTTCAAGGGCTACAGAGCATGTTGATCTATGTGCCTATAAGATTGAGTCTGAAATTTGAAGTATAATAAATATGTAAAAAGTTATAAATACCTCATTAACTTCCTTTTTTTGCAATGGCATCTCAGGTTAAAGCAGATAAGTATAAGACATAAGAAATAATCACAAATAGAACAATGCGGCTTTTTATTCAACAAATTACGGACTTATTCATATTCTTCTTTTGTGAAATACATGAAGATCTTTGAATACTGAAGGACAAGGAGTACATATCACATTCTACAATGCAGTGGAGGAAGGCAAACAGTTGTATAGGGTGTTCTATACAGCCGTTAATGACATGTTTGCACTAGAACTTTAGTTAATCAGTTCTTTTGGTCTTGGAAGTAATGTTGTATAACACTCTTTCTTTTTTAAATTCATCCTCCATTTAAATGCATTAGCCATTGATATGTGTATTGATCTTTATATCTTGCCTTTGCCATGAACTATTTTATAAAAGTAACTTTTAGTTCCGGTACCCAAAGGCAGACTGATAGTGCTACATGCAGGAGGTGAAAATGGTTTTGTTTAAAATGCTTACCTATGCTTCAAAGCCCCTCAAAAAGGGGGTGATTATCATGATGTGAAGTACATGAACTACGAAAAATGGAGAAGAGAGCGACTTATTTCTAAACTTCCACCCAGTAGTGTCCTTGTAATTGACAATGCACTGTACTATAATGTCATGCTCAATCCTTCCTCTAATTCCATCATGGCTTACCAACCATCTGACCGCTCAACAGCTTCAAGAAATTAGAAACTTAACAGTTTAGTAAAATCATATAATTAGGAATATTAAGTCCAAAGATATCAGATACAGAATTGATGCTGTTTTAGCAGAGCAAAATCAGTCTTACACCTTCCACCCTGCTATCCTGATTGAAATTCAATGGAGTACATATGGAGCATAGCGACAAACTGGGTAACAGAGCACAGTGTAACATTCTGCATGGATTATATAAAATTATTGGATGAAAAGATGGCAGCAATTACAAAAGAGGAGTGGAAAAACTGCTGTGAAAAGATGAAGGGAACAGAAAAAGAATATTTTGAAAAGGAAGGTCTCTGAGACCTTGAGGCCTTGAGTTAGTGATTCATTTAGGTAGAGACAGTGACAAGTGATGAAAATAGAGTAACAAGTGAAGAAAGTGATAATGAGGAAACGTAACAGTTTTGGATAACTTCTGGAACATGTTAAATCTTTGTAGGCGAGTACAAAACTTCTGTTATACACCTATCATCTAACCCACCAGCTTTATTAACATTTGTTTGCATGATGTCACTTGCATATACCCGTGCAAGGTCAAGTTCTAGCTCTAAAAGATATCTCTGTACTGTCATTCATGTGACTTAAGACTCATCTTGGCAAATGACATTAATGAGAGACATGTTATTGTAATATTACACAAATATAAATATTTGTAACAAAAACTTATCTTAAGAAAATGATGTTAATTCTGCTTTCTAATTGAGATTGATTTCACAAACAAATTGCTCGCATTGTTTTCTACGTAATGTTATTGTAAGTTGCAGATTTGTATGCACACCAGAAAGCATTTGATCAGCTGTGACCCAAGTTCCAAATCACTACTGTTTACAATTCACTGTTAGAAGTGAAGCAATAAATATTTGTGATTGAATTTCCCTTTTTTTGTTGTAATTTACATCCTCCAATGTTAAGTCATATCGGACGATGAATGAAATGGATGAAATGATGTTCAAATGAGTCCGGGGTCTCTGAAGTTTAGAGTTGCACGACATTCGTATATCAGGATATGGGAAAACCCTGGACAAAACCTTATCCAGGTAACTCACCCTAACTAAGATCGAACTCGGACCTCTTGAGCGTGAGGCAGGCACCCTGCCGAGGCGGGCTCAAATTTCCTTTGCTTCATTTATGCATTGAATGATGATTCATGATGTAAATAACTTGATTCATTTAATTTAGTTAAGCTGTGCATGTAAATTTATTTTTAATAAAATTTTGAGTCAAATTAGTACTCAGTGCTCCATTTATTGCTAGTATTTACCCACAACGTGTTTTGTTAGGACTTCCTAACATCTTCAGCTAATGTTGACCGCTGAATGTTGGTTTGGTGAACTCTTTGGAGGTGATAGGGGCATCTCTGTCGGTATCTTGATGAACTTGAAGTTTGGGTTCTCTTCGAAGGTGGTGTTGAAATTAAACAGTTCTCTTTCATATTTTTTTATGAATATTTTTTCCCATGTGGGTAATGCAGTTGGGTGTATTACTCAGTCTCTATATTTCCATATTAAGATGTTCTCCCACATCAGTTATGAATATCACTCCTGTTAATAATTTTAGATTTGGGTCATGGTTTTCATTCCAAAAGTGAAATGCTACTACTGACTTGTCTTCCTGTTTCAATTTAGTGTTTCTAAAATGTTCTTTGACTTTGGTTCTAAAAATAGTTTTATGAATTAATTTGGACATCATTGTTACTGAATTCCTCCAAATATCACATAAATGAATTGGAAGTTTTATTTTAAATGAAAGTTCTGTTGGTCTTTGTACATTCTTTCCTTTACCAAGAGCTTTTTTTCTTTTTCAGGGATTTATGGCGCTGGCTGTCTGATCACAGAGGGATGTAGAGGAGAAGGCGGTTATCTGATTAACAGTGAAGGTGAACGATTCATGGAACGTTATGCCCCTGTAGCAAAAGATTTAGCTTCCAGGGATGTGGTATCCAGATCAATGACAATTGAAATCAGAGAAGGAAGGTGAGCAAAAGATACGCTGATTTAATCTTCTAATGGATAATTGAGCTAAGATTTATTTGAAGGAGTTGTTTAATAACAATAAATTTGTAATCATGTATAATGCAGTTGATAATTCATTATGCTTGAAGACAGAAATATTAATTGAAAAAACTATTTTAGTTTTTCTTTTCTTCTCCCCCCCCCCACACTTCATCATAGTTTTATATTTCTGAGGGACAAAGTGTAAAAAAAAAAAAAAAAAAGACTAGTTTCAGTTAATTTTGACCAAAGATTTCTTGTATCATTTTTACCAAACGGTACTGCCTTTTAGTAAATAGACTAATACGGTTGTGTGCCTGCCATTATAGGAAGATAATGGATTTCTGGACTGTGGTTTGAAGAAGCTGAAGTTGTAAACAAATCAGGCATTACTTATCTTAAATGTGTCATTCATTATTACATATCGTGTAAGATTCTCAGCATAAACTTTATAATGTGGCTCTTATATTTATGCTGATGGTTTTAATTAACGCTAATTGAGAGCATTCCTTCACCCAATTGGTTCAGATTTGGTAAATATTCCTTTGCAGTGTGATGTCCATGTTTTCAGTGACTTGAAAATAAGAAATGTGATTGCTTCAGACTAGAAGTCAGAGCTATCAGATATAAAAATTGTTTCTGTAATAAGAGAAGTAGAACAGCAAAAAAGCAGTAGTGCATGATTTTCAGTTAATATAAGAAATATTAGTATTCTTATTTATACGTGTCTTCAGCTTATTATTTTAATGCAGAGCTTTTGATATCTATCATAAGTCACAACAATAGCAACACACAGCAGTATATGTCAATTTAAAGGTAATGAAAATACAATTAAGAAATTAAAAATTAAAGAAAATTAAATATACAATGGAATATTTCACTGTGCGATTCTGGCCACCTCTCTCGCCTCTCGCTTGGCCAGTTTGGTAGAAACTGTATTTGGTCTTTCCATTCATATTTACAATATTATTTTCTAGGTCTCAGAGAGTTTTCCTGATCCTTTGGTGTATGTTAGATGTTGCTCAAATGGAAGAGCGCTGTAGTAAGATGGGATTAGGCCCCCCCCCCTTTTTTGTGCAAGGGTGTCATTCATCTCATTACTACAATGAGAAGGAATCCATTCTAAGACTTAATTCCTTGCTTTGTGCAGTGAGATTTCTAATCAGTTTCTTACAGTCCAGTATGTTACAAATAGGTGTGCTGGTGAAGTTTGTGATAGCTGATATTGCAGATTGTGAGTCATATGACAACTTTTGAAAATGTTGATGACTGGTATGTTGTTTCAAGGCACTCTGAGTTGATTTTATCTCCCCATCAAAAACGATGTTCTCTTCCTAGTGATGTATGTGGAGAAAAGTCTGCAGTGTATCCTAGCACCAGTTCAGTCTTTTTCTACTTTGGATATGTATCCATTCCTTTTCGGGATAACATGTACAGATGGTCTCTGTGGCTATTGCTCTTAGTGTTCCTTGGGAGACCTTAGTTTTTTTATGAATTTTTCAGTTAGGTATTAAACTTTATCTTTATATTTTTGGTCAAGTGGATTTTCTGGCAGTATTACTGAACTAGATCTTTAGGAAACCTTTGAAGTCTGTTGAGCTTGTAGTACTTTTTGCAGGAAATCCTCTTGTGTTTTCAGTCGTTGGGTTGTTGTATGTTAGTAGAATAATTAACTCCTGGTAGACAAAGCAGTTTCTTATTAGTTTCAATGCAATTTAGTATTTCTGTCTATATTTCATGGTTGTTTGTGTGTAACAATATTTTGTAACAACACAGATGTGCTCTGAAGATGGGAACACATGTTCCTGAAACATGTTAACAGAGAATAAGAAAATGAATGTTAGAGTGACCAGTACTGACTCATCCTAAGTAAATTACATATGTTAATAAGCCTCTTCATTATGTTCAGTACCTGTTGATTTACATTCCAAGAGCTTATGCTCACTGCAATTTTTAACAAACCAGATCACAAATGATCTGTATGATGAGGAATGTACTGTTTTTGTGATTATAGTTATTTTAAATAAAAACCTTGTGTGACAAAAATGGGGAAAATTTTGTTTTGGCCAAACCAAAACATAATGGTCTGGTTGTCCTTCCTTTTTTTCTGGCTCAATCTACAGCTTCCCAACAGCTGCTTTTTATATAACTGCTTCTGTTCAACATTCTAGCATTATTCCGGAATGATTCATACCTTTCATCTGTTCTCTTTGTTCTTTACATGTGAGCACTGACTCTTATTTCTTTGTTCATTAAATCCAGTCTCCCCTTGAAATGTTTCTCTTCACTTTTTTCTTTCATTTTCCTTAACATCACAGGCATCTAGTTCGTATCGTGCAGCCTTAGATTTATACATGTACTTCCAAAAATCAATTAAAATTTGTGATTCTTGTTGGTGTATATAAGTTACTCCTCTCACTTTTCAATATATAGCATAAAAGCATCTGAAATCTTAATTGTGTATACGACGTAAATCCATAAACCTGATTTAACATATCCTAAGCTCTTAAAAGTATATGTTTTTATCCCACAGAGGCTGTGGTCCAGAAAAGGATCATGTTTATCTGCAGCTTCATCATCTGCCACCAGAGCAGTTAGCAGCAAGACTACCAGGAATATCAGAAACAGCCATGATCTTTGCCGGCGTAGATGTGACTAGAGAGCCTATACCTGTGCTGCCTACAGTGCATTATAACATGGGTGGTATTCCTACAAATTATAAAGGACAGGTGCTGACAGTTTGTGATGGAAAGGATAAAATTGTCCCAGGTTTATACGCTTGTGGAGAAGCAGGTTGCTCTTCTGTTCATGGTGCTAATCGACTGGGAGCTAATTCATTGCTTGATCTTGTTGTGTTTGGTCGAGCATGTGCCAAAACAGTAGCAGAAGAAAATAAGCCCGGTGAACCTATTGGACCAATCAGACCAGTAAGTATATAGGCTGGTTAACAAGAATATGAGAATGGTAACCAAAATGTAAACAAAAATAAAATCCAAAACAGCACACAAGATTTTGGTTTACGGTAGTTTAGTTATGACAACCAGAATACATATTGATCATATGGATTAAAAAAAAAGGGGAAAGTTGAACCTCGAAATTCTATTTGTTTTTAATTTACCAATGATATTTTTCACTTATTTCCAATTCAGCTATACCTGGATAAGGTTTTTTCCAGGTTTTTCCCTTATCCTTCAAGACGAATTTCAGGTAACTCTAAGCTCCATGGACCCTGGACTCATTTGAGCATCATTTCACCCAATTCATTCACCGTCCGATATGACTCAACGTTGGAGGACGTAAACTACAAAATAAAAAAAAAAATAAATAAAAAAGAGTCCAATTCAGCTAACTTAATGTTAACCAATGTTGAAATTCAATAGAGTAAAGATAATATAAATGCAGATAAATTATTTCTGATTGCTCTGGTAATATCAAGCTTTCGTTCTTTTATCAGTAACATACATTAAAGTAACAAATTACATTACATTAAAATACATTAAACTGTAATTAAAAAAAAAATGTTATACTGGTATTTAGGCTATTGTTTTTGAGACAATAGCCAATTTTAAGTTGTCCATAAACTACAGCATTTCTCTACAAGAACCAAAGCTCAATCGATGTGTGGGTTTCAGGATCTGAAATTAGGCAGCATATGCACCAGCTTATAGAGAGAGCTCTAGTGGCTGTTTCATGCCACAAATGCCCAGAATATCTCTCCTCAGTGAAGAGCTTAGTATGCACAATATGGATCTAATATGCCATGTGAACACTTGCATTACTATGTATCTATTTCTATTTTGTCCTCATTCTGGTTACCATTATCAGTTATTGTAAACCAACTTTTTTATATGTAATGCAATATGCAGTGTACTTTTTCTATCTGTGTCTGTATACCCTTATTTTATACTTTCCAAAAAAAAAAAAAAAAAAAAAAAAAAAAAAAAAAAAAAAAAAAAAGCCAAAATAATACATTTTGCAACTTAGAAGAATCTCCCAAAAACTTCAGTGAAAAATAAAGGGTGACTTGTTTTTCAGTCAGTTTTGTAATTAATACAATTTTGAGTCGAACTAATGTGTAATATTCATATTTTCTTTGACATACTAACTGTTCAGTAGCTTTCTTTTTTTTCTTGACATCCTCCAACATTGTCGTATTGGATGATGAATTGGTTGAAATGATGCTCATATGAGCTGAGGGTTCATAGTGCTTAGTGTTATCTGACATTCATCTTTCACGATATGGGAAATCCCTGGAAAAAAAAAAAAAAAAAAAAAAAAACCTTATCCAGATAACTCACCCTGACTGAGATTCGAACTAGGGACTTGTTGAATGAATGTGAGACAAACGTGCTACCACCTATGCTACAGATGCAGGCTGAGTAGTTTTTCCAATTCTGCACCATATATACAAATTTCTGCAGTTATTGAGAAAAGTCATAAAATCTTGAATAAAATTGTTACAATTTTTTCTCAAGGCGTGCATTTTGCACTTTGTTATTAAGGTGACGTTATGAATATATTAGAACACCAAAATGTGAGCGCCATTGATAAATTTACCTTATTTACCATTGGTAATGTAAAAACTATGTATAAAAACACTAGCATGAACGAATATCCCATGCTTATTGTTTTCAGTTATGTAATAAGTATAAATGAAAATTTTATATTTAAGTTTGATTTATGAGACACTATGTTTACACTCAGTCTTCACTTACTTGTTGTTGTATAATTGAAACGTTTTCAAGATCATTCGATCTCATCATCAGCTGTTTGGTGACTAAATGAACCTCCTTCTTCTTCCACTGCTACGGAGCTCCGATCACTCTGCCATCTGGTGTTAGTGGCACTAAGTTTTAATACTTCATTTAATGCTGGGATTTCAAAATTTATAACTTTATCACGGTTTTTGTTTATGAAATTTTTTTCCCAAATATCCAATTCTATGGGTGTACTTAAAGATTTTAACAGTTTAATGTTGTGGCCAATGTTGTGGTTTTCTGTCCAAAAATGGTGTGAAACTGCAGATTTTTCTGTTTGTTTCAACATAATGTTCCTCTGGTGTTCTTTTTGCCTGGTTAACATGTTTCTCTTAGTTTTTCCTATGTAGCTTTTTTCACAGGTTTCACAATTAATCTGATAAATTCCTGATTTCAAATTGTTGGGGATTGTATTTTTCAGTGGTTTATTTAGCAGGTTCCTCAGACTGAATTTGTTTTGGGGTGCTAGTTTTAAGTTTAGTCTTTTGAAGATTCGTTCAAATTTTCTAAAAGCCCATGGATGGTAGGTGAATTTTCTATATTGCCAATTTGTGTTATTAAGTGGTGTGAGAGTGGTATTTTTTGATCTTATCTTCAGTTTTTCTTTCCTCTTCATCATATTCCTTATGATGGCTGGGTTGAATCCATTTAATACCGCTATGTCTTTTATGTGTTGTTGTTCTTTCAAAAATTCATCCTTACTCAGTGGGATGTTGTATAGCCGGTGAATTAGACTTCTAAAGGCAGCTAGTTGATGTGAAACTGGGTTGTATTCATTTTTCTTTATGTAATTATGTGTGTGGGCTTCCTGTATATTCCAAAATCTACACCATGATGATTCCTAGTTATCTTGAGGTCCAGAAAGGGTAGGGTGTTGTCTCTTTCTACTTCCATAGTAAATTGGATGTGATTATCTTGCAGGTTTAGTAATTTTAGAGAATCTTCTCTAAGTTTTTCCGGAATGATAGCAAAAATATCATCAACATATCTCTGCCAAAATTTATAAATCTGTGGGAAGGCCTTTACTATGTGTTTCAAAATAGCTCATGTATAGGTCTGCTAAAATAGGCGAAAGTGGGCTCCCCATTGCTAAACCTTTTGATTGTCTGTAGAATTTTTGGTTAAACATGAAGTAATTATTCCTTATGCATAAATCTGTAAGATTGATAATATCATCTATTTCTCTGGGGTCCGTTGTAGTCTGGGTTAGCCATTTTTTGAGGAATGTAGGTATTTTTTCTACTGGAATGCTTGTAAAAAGTGCCTTAACGTCAAAAGAAACAAGTATGTGATTTTCCGGGATGTTATATTTCTGTAGGTGGTTTATCAATTCCAAGGAGTTTTTTATTCCCAAACTTTGAAATTTGTCATATGATTTTAATTTTCTTACTAACCATTTTGCTATGTGGTATGTAGGTGAATTGATGCCATTGATGATGGGTCTCATGCTGTTGTCTTGTTTGTGGATTTTTGGCAGACAGTACAACCTTGGTAGTGTGGGGTTGGACGATTTTAAGTTGTATTTTTCAAATGTACTTAATGTTTTTGTAATTGATAAAGCTTTATTAACAGAGGTGATACTTTTGGATAATGGATTTTTTGGAATTTTTTCATATTCTGGACTTTCTAACATAAGGTTTACTCTCTTAATATAGTCTTCTGTCTCCATAATTACTATAGAATTACCTTTGTCGGCTTTTAGGTATACCACAGGCTTCTTATTTAAATTTCTTATTGTTTTGTTGTTAGTATTATTGTATATTGGGGATAACTGCTTTATTATATCCAGACATTCAATTTTGGCTTTGGTTAAGTTTTCGTTTTTTAGGTTATGTGTGGCTATTTGTATGTCGGCGATAAAATCGTCTTTATTATTTGAGAAGTTCACACACGTATTGAAACCTTTCTGGAGTAATCTAATTTCATCGGTTGTAAACTTTTGTTGCGAAAGGTTTATTACGTTAACTTGCTCTTTAAAGTCCCGGTGTTTTGGCTGATGAGGGTGTTCCAGTTGCCGTTCTTTTAACAGTTTGAATTTATTTTTAAGTCTTTCGTTTTTCTTAATCATTAATGTGTTTAATTTTTCGTGAACCTGCATTTCGAAATTTTGCCAAATGTGAATTCCTAATTGTTTGGTTAGTTCTAGATGTAGGTTGTATAATTCCAGGTCTATTTTATTTATGTAACTGCAATGTTTTGAAATTTCCAGTTTTATCACCATTTAGCAATGGGGAGCCCACAACATTAATGGCCACAACATTAAACTGTTAAAATCTTTAAGTACACCCATAGAATTGGATATTTGGGAAAAAATTTTCATAAACAAAAACCGTGATAAAGTTATAAATTTTGAAATCCCGGCATTAAATGAAGTATTAAAACTTAGTGCCACTAACACCAGATGGCAGAGTGATCGGAGCTCCGTAGCTCTCAAAAGAGACCATAATGTGGTTTTTGGAATATTGCAGTTTTATAGGTGGTTTATCAATCCTAAGGAGTTCTCTATTCCCATACTTTCAAACTTACAAGATCCAACAGAAATAGAGGACATCATTAATCTTACAGAATTATGTACAAGACAACTTTTTCACATTCAATAAAATATTCTATCTACAGTCAAAACATTAAGGGATGGGTAGTCCACTGTCTTCCATTTTGGCAGACTTAAACACATGAACCACCTCAAAGTTCATATAGTAAAAGCCTTCTACAAATTTCAAATTTTGGAAAGGATATGAAGATGGACATTTGTCTTTACTTCCCCAGAAATTAAAAGATGATGCTTTGAAACTACTGAATTTACAGGATAACATTAAATTCACAGTTGAAATAGAAGTAAACAACACGTTACTTTTTTAGACCTCAAAGAGATCAAGACAGTTTTAAGTTTGGAATACACAGAAAACCTAATTACAAAAAGAAAAATGAATGTAACCTAACTTAACATCAACAAGGTGTCTTTAGAAGTTTGATTCAGCAATGAAGGGTTTTTGAAAGAACAACCCAATATAGTGGAAATAGTGGATTCAACCCCGATCTCATAAGGAACTTGCTAAAAAGGAAGGAGAAACTCGAGAATATTTCACAACCACATTAACACCATTATCAAATACAGACTGGAAGTACAGAAAGTTCATCTACCACTCTCGGGTTTTTAACAAATTTGGTTGGCCTTCAAAAAGTTAAACATAATATAGCCCCACAAAACATTCATCCTAAAGACCTTGGTCAACCTGAGCACATGAAAATCCTGAATTTATCAGAACAGTTGTGAGGAATATGAGTACTACTACATATGTAAAATGAAAAGAAACTCAAAAACCTGACTAAAGGAATACCAAAGAAACAAAACTGAAACAGATGGATAAATCTACTGTTTTATGCAATTTTTGGAGAGAAAATATTATTGGTCAAAATATAATTGAATACCTGGGAAAAATAGGAAAAATACACATCATTAAAAGCAGAAACAATTCCGCCATTAAATGAAGTGCTAAAATGTTGTAACCCTAACACTAGATTGCAGCAGTCTCAGCAGGAAAGGGAAGCAATAGAGAGAGAGAGAGCTTCGATCATCCAGTAGCTGGTGATGACAAATTCTCTTGAAAACGTTTCACTTGTTTTGTAACACATAAAAGCAAAGATGAGTGTAAATAAGCTTGATTACTTCAATGCCCTAACAAGCAGTTATCTGCTAGAGGTAGTGAGAGCTTAGAAAGGCATGGCTTAAAAAGGTGTTGAGTCATCAGAATATAAGGCTTGTTTTCTTCTCGTATAAAAGAAGCACTTACTGAGGTTCATATGTTGAATGAAGATCATTTATCACTAATATACAATAATTGGTGAGACAAATACATTTTCATAAACATTTCACTTAAGTATACAACTGCTGAAACATCTCTGGTTTCTTTGTCTTCATTTCTGTCCCATGAGTTCTCGAGAGTTATAAGTTGTCATGCTCTGAGCTGCATATTGCGACAAAAATATAAAAAATGAAAGTTGGCTTCAAAGTACTTTACTCTCGCGAAAATTAGCCATGGTAGCTCAATGGGTAAGATCGATCAGACATAATCTGTGAGATCTGTGGTTCAAATTCCGGCCATGGCATTGAATTTTTCAGTTTGACTCTAATTATACAAAACCTTAGCTTATACATGACTAGTGTGAAAGAACAATTAATTTCCATCAATTAACTTAATAAGATAGATTGAGTCAACATGAAAAATCCCGGCCATGGCATTGAATTTTTCATGTTGACTCAATCTATCAAAGATCTTAGCCTATATACAATTAGTGTGAAAAAATGATTAATTTCCATCAATTAACTGAAATAATAAGAGTTAAATGATGAAGCCTGGGACTCAAGTACTTACGATAGTAAGTCACCACAAACGGTGTATCTCGAATGCGAGAGCCCCTAGTGGTCTACCGGGGAAATATAAGAGTCAAATGGAGAATTTAATGTCAGGACAGCACGTTGGCCATGGTAGCTCAGTGGGTTAGAGCGAATGGACGGAAACCAGGAGATCCGTGTTTCAAATCCCGGCCAAGGCATTGAATTTTTCATGTTGACTCAATCTATCAAAGATCTTAGCGTATATACAGTTAGTGTGAAAAAATGATTAATTTCCATCAATTAACTAAAATAAGAGTTAAATGATGAAGCCTGGGACTCAAGTACTTAAAATAGTAAATCGCCACAAATGGTATATCTTGAATATGAGAGCCCCTAGTGGTTTACTGGGAAAACATGAGTCAAATGGAGAATTTGTCATGATGGCGCATTGGCCATGGTACCTCAATGGGAAAGAGCAACCAGTCGTACACTGTGAGATCCGTAACTCAAATCCTGGCCATGGTATTGAATTTTTTAGTTTGACTATCTATCCAAGGTCAACAATTTTAGACAAAAGTGTCTTCTTAGTTGAAAGAATTTCTAAATGTTTCATCATTATTATTTTGAAATGTAACCTCAGAAATAATGGGCCACATTTGATACTATCTGTCTCAATGTGTAATTTGAAAGGTTGAAAATTGACAAATAGCCAGATGAAATGCTCATACTTTTCCTATAAAATATCGTAAAATAATCTAAAGTGTAACTAAAAATCAGCTGGACACTGTTTAAGCAAAGCAAGTTTACTTCATAAAATAATTTCAAGTCGAACTAGTACTCCATCTTCCATGTATTGCTAGTGTTTACCTAGAATGCATTTCGTTAGGGTCTTTGTGATGAATCATGTTCTAGTTAAATACTAGCACTATATGGAGCATGGAGCACTAGTTGTATTAATGTTGTATTTCATTGTATCATAGTCCTTACTCATCTTTGTTTAGCTAGGACATACAATAGTTTGTATATGTGTGTAAATATGACAATATTTACGGCAGCAAATCATTTACGCTATCATTAATTTTATTATAGCATGGTGTAATGTGTCTTTGAATAGTAAGCAAATTTAACTTTAAGATTTAAAGAATATTGCTTTCATAAACTACACACTTGCAGGACAAATTTATTTCTTAGATAAACTAATTATTGATAAACAGTGAATAAGTAAATTATTATTAAATTATAGATGAGTCGTATTTATTACACATTGGCTTCACTTACGTACTTATATTGACATGGTTTGCGAAATATGTTCTCAATATAGGTATATAAGTTAAGCCGATGTGTAATAAATACCACTCATCTATAATTCAATAATTATTTCACTTCTCTGTGATGTTCCAGTACAGTTAAATTTCGATAAAGTAAATTATTGTTCAACATTGAGAATAGTAAACTACAGATATTTACTTTGTTACTATTTACAGAATGCTGGTGAAGAATCTGTTGCAAATCTGGATTGGGTGAGACATGCAAATGGAGCAATACCAACTGCTACATTGCGTCTAAATATGCAGAAGACAATGCAGACACATGCAGCGGTTTTCAGAACAGCAGAAACTTTACGGGAAGGTGTGAGTAAGATGCAAAACCTTTACAAAAAGCTGTCTGATTTGAAAGTTTCAGACAACAGTCTGGTTTGGAACTCCGACCTGGTAGAGACCTTGGAGCTACAGAACCTAATGCTTAATGCCATGCAAACTATTGTTTCTGCTGAGAACAGGAAGGAATCAAGAGGGGCTCATGCACGAGAAGATTTTAAGGTAAGTAAACATTTTCTGGAAATGGCTTTGTTTTCAACTACTATTCCATTAAGAGAGTTTATTTTTTGGGAAACATTTACTTTTGTGCTCCAATGAACAAAATTTACTGTATGCACTTGTCAAAATTATATGGTATTAACCCTCTGTTACATATTTCAAAGAACCAGTGTAAATTGTGGAAAACCATTTGTGTAGGTAAAATATATGGAGAAAGAGGTTAATGTTTCCCAAAATGCACATTGTCAATGTTACAGATTTTGTTCTCATTCATATTACTTGTCTCACATATCCAGATTGTAGACTTAATTGCTAAAACCACACTGCCTTCGCAATTGAACTTATTCACTGGCTAGGAGAAGGACAGTTAAGTATTGTGCAATGTCTGTATCCTTTTGATTATTTTTATAGTATGAGTGGAATTAATACGTAATAAATGCTCGTAGGAAAAGAGGAGGCAAGAAAAAGAAGTGTGAAGGGAAGGGGGTGAGAAGGGAGTGTGAAGGGAGAAGTGGTAAGAGGAAGTAGAGTGAAGTGATAGTAATAAGTTGAAACAAGTGGTAATTAACAGGGATAGACAATTTGGCAAGTAACAACTGGTGCATGATATAATAGTAAATGGAAAGCAATTATTATAAGGGCAAATACGTATCAAGTATGTAATTATATTGAAGAGCTGCCCCTTTGAGCAAAGTTATTCATGAAGAATAATTGAAATTAACATTTTTCTTACTTTTCTACATATTCACCCATATTTTCTATGCATTTGTTCCAACAGACAGGCAGTTTTTAAATGCCAGTTTCAAAGAAAGTACGAGGATGGGTGCAGAGCCAGTTGTGCATGAAGTCTATCACTTCCTCATTGTTTGTAAAACAATGTCCTCCAAGACCTTCTTTAAGCGGACCAAACATGAAGTCACATAGTGAGAGATCTGGGCTGTAGGGTGGACTTGGAAGGACAGTCCAGTGCATTTTGGCCAGTTTTTGCTGTGTTGGTGCTGCAGTGTGTGATCTGGCATTATCCTGCAGAATCAACACATTTCTGAATGGGCTACTGCGATGTTTTGAGCGGAAAGCAACTCGAACTTGGCTGAGGTCACAGTAGTAGGCAGCATTAATGGTCAGTAGTCGTCTTTGTTGTTCGAGGAAATCAATGAGGACACCTTTTGAGTCTCAGAACACTGTGGCCAAAACTTCCCTGCAGACAGTCTTGACTTGGCTTTCACTGGCTGTTGCTTTCCACTCCTCCACTCCAGACTGGCTGTCTTTGATATGGGTGTGTAATGATGTATCCATGTCTCATCACACGTGATGATTCTGTCCAGAAAAGCATCACCTTCCTCTTTGTAGTGCTTGAGAAGCGTGCAACACATTTGAACTCGCACTGCCTTCTGTTCTGCAGTGAAATACTGCGAAACACACGAGCTGACACTTTTCTCAATTTCAGCTCCCTTCGAATGATTGATTCGACACTCCCATAGGTTATGAGAAGTTGTCAACAAATCTCAAGCACTGAAATGTGGCGATCCCCTTCAATGATGTCTTGAACAGCTTGGATGTTTTCTGGATTGATGCTCATGCATGGGCGGCGAGGGTGAGCCAAGTTTTCGACACGTTCACATCCGTCATTAAACTCATGGCACCAATGTTTAACTCTGGACCATGAAAGGTTTGTTTCCCCAAACTATGGGAGTAACCGACGGTGAATTTCAGCTGCACCAACATTTTCATTGACAAGAAACTTTATTATTACTCGTGCAACAGCTGGATGCACCTCTCTCTGACATCTTGGCAGTAACTGAGGGACAGCCAAAAGTGTTCCCAAGGCCACTGTCCTCTTCCAGGGATTTCAATGCATGTGCTGTAAAAGCCTTAAACCCATACAGCAGTCTATGCGTGTGCAGTAAACAAAGGCCTGTTAATATTTGATTGCCCCTCCTCGTATATCAATACTCTTTCTGTGCATGAAACATTTAAGTTTTAATAATTATGATATAGAAATAACAATATTGTGACTTTAGGGTTCGTGAAATGAAAAGTACAATTTCACCACTCAAAAATGTTCTTTATTTCCACCGACTTACAGTTTAACACTTGCCAATTACACAGAATTACTTGCTGCACACAATTACAATTCACCAGTTCGTCCGTTACAATTTCACTTGTACTCGCGATTACATAAACTCCGATGCACATACCAGTTACGTACAGTCTTCCGTTGCACAATCTTCTCGTTCATTAACACGTCACTGACTAACTCTTACACCAAGAACTGCGACTGTCTCCTCGCTCACACTCACTAACCAACTGACTGACCAACTCAACTCCGTCTGTCTGTAACCCCCTTTATATAGGAATATCGCCGACTTCTGGTGTTTACAGGATTGTTCCAGTAACAGAAAGATCGAGAACCAGGTGTAAGGAAACAGACGGCACAGTCATGTTTTTCCTCCGTCACCACCGCCTGTCACCACTATAAGACAAACGAGGGGAGGGCGTAGCTAACACGGACCTCCCCCGTCTTCCGCTCCCAGCTGCTTTCACAGGATGTTCCAGCGCTCGCGTTACACTGCTCCCTCCTCAAAGCTGTTCGCCCTGAACAGCCCCATCGTAGCGTGCGAGGCGGTCCAGGTGTACCACCAGCATCTGCTCGGAGTCTCAGCCAGAAGTAGCGCTGCCGTAGTTTGTGAATCATTCGGTTCGCGCCCAGGTGTCCTCCTGAAGTACCGGCGTGCACTTCCTCCAAGACTTCCGGGACCTTGCTCCGGGGAAGTACCAACTGTTCTCTCTGCGCCTTCCCATCGGGTGACTCCCATACCCGGAACAGCACGCCCTCTCTGGTCTTCAACGAGTCCCATTGGGCCCAGTACGACTTGTAGGTGGCGCTCCTCGGTGCGATGTCCTCCCAGGTTGGTCTCGTCCCTGCGTCCACTTCCCTCAAGAGTGGCCCCAAGTCTGCGTCCGCCAGCTGCTCCCTCCTCAGGCCTGCGCTATCCCAGCCTTCAGCAGGCACTGCCACAACTACTCGGACTGCTGCGGCACGCTCCTTCTCTTCCACTCTTGTGCGCTCATGGCCGTCCTGGATCTGCGATAGGACACCTCCAATGTAATGGTCGCTAGCGTCGGTGTCCACAATGAAGGCGCCACCCGGTTGTGGGAAACCCAAAATAGGAGCACTGCACAGGGTCCCCTTCGGGTGCTGGAAAGCGTCTTCGGCGTCCTCCGTCCACACATAAGGCCGGTTTTCCTCCGTCAGGCGGGTGAGGGGTTTTGCGATGTTGTCGGCCTTTTCCTCTAAATCATTAAGGCGGTCGTCTACTTGACCCTTCCGCTTGCCCAGGTTCGTGACGTCATCCCTCACGCCGGCCAACCGTTCCTCAAACTTTGCGGCGAGAGCCTCGTTCGCCGCCTTCATTTCCGTGGCCAGACTGCCGTTCGCTGCTCTCATTTCTGTGGTTAACTCGGCCTTCATTTCTTCCATCTTCTCGGTGATGTTGTCGTTGGCCGTCTTCATTTGTTTCAGTTCCGCAGTGATGTTGTCGTTGGCCGTCTTCATTTGTTTCAGTTCCGCGGTGATGTTGTCGTTGGCCGTCTTCATTTGTTTCAACTCGGCGATGAGGTTGTTGTTTGCCGCTTCTATTTTTGCAGCGAGGTTTTCAGTTGCCGTCTTCATTTCTTCCAGCTTTGCGGCCAGGTTGTTATTTGCCGCTTCTGTTTTTGTTGTTAACTCGTTCATCTTCGCGGCCAAGCTGTTATTTGCCGCTTCCGTCTTCTCTGTTAATTCGGCCTTCATTTCCATCATCTTCTCCAAAATTTTTTCCAATGCCGCGTCCGTGGTTGGAATGTTCGGTGATATCATCCCACTTCTGACACCAGTGTGACTTTAGGGTTCGTGAAATGAAAAGTCCAATTTCACCACTCAAAAATGTTCTTTATTTCCACCGACTTACAGTTTAACACTTGCCAATTACACAGAATTACTTGCTGCACACAATTACAATTCACCAGTTCGTCCGTTACAATTTCACTTGTACTCGCGATTACATAAACTCCGATGCACATACCAGTTACGTACAGTCTTCCGTTGCACAATCTTCTCGTTCATTAACACGTCACTGACTAACTCTTACACCAAGAACTGCGACTGTCTCCTCGCTCACACTCACTAACCAACTGACTGACCAACTCAACTCCGTCTGTCTGTAACCCCCTTTATATAGGAATATCGCCAACTTCTGGTGTTTACAGGATTGTTCCAGTAACAGAAAGATCGAGAACCAGGTGTAAGGAAACAGACGGCACAGTCATGTTTTTCCTCCGTCACCACCGCCTGTCACCACTATAAGACAAACGAGGGGAGGGCGTAGCTAACACGGACCTCCCCCGTCTTCCGCTCCCAGCTACTTTCACAGGATGTTCCAGCGCTCGCGTTACAATATGAATGAACTGTTATACAAGAATGAAAACAGTTGCTCTTTTATGCCAAAATAATTGAAAATGGATTTCTGTTTTGAACTTTAATTTTTTTATATATTTTTCTTTTTTTGTGAAAATTATTTTTGTCCACCCAACCAAAACATGAGTGGGAAACATCTCTGTGCAAAACTTCTACTACTGTCCTTGTCTCAGTAGTAATTGTAGCGTAATCTGCTTACAATGATTTCTTGGATCTACTGTTGCAATGGGAATGTCTTAACTCTAATTGCTCCTTCTGCTCATTGTTCTGACGACTGCTATGACATATCCATCCTCTCCTATTCATTTAAAGCTTTCCACCATGTGGTTAGCAGATTGTGAACCCCTTTCTTGAATGGGCATTGTTTGTGCATGGCTGTGAGATAATTAAATTTTTTTTGCTTTGTTATTATTGTTTTTGTTGCTGGAGTTGAAGTTATTTTTAATGAATAATTACGTTTAGATTTTTTGTTTTTATTATTGATTCATTGCATTAATTTTTTTTACGTTTTTCTTGTACATGCTTTACATTTAATTTTACATTTTTATTGATTTTACAAATATCTGAGCCAAGTGGCCAGTTCTTTATCACTATCTCTTTCTTGTTCAATATCATTTTATTTGCACATTATTTACTTTGTGTTTGAGTCTGTGTCTCAGTGCATATTTTTTTGACGATTTGCAACTTTGTTAACACTTTTGAATATTTAATATGTCCAAAAATAGTGACAAAGATATTGCAGCCAAATGAAAAACTGTGTACCTGGGAGTGTATGTGGTAAAGGGTTTTCCAGTTATGTGGCAACATCTCACTCAACAATTAATTTTAGAAACTAAGTTTGCTACTTAGCCTAAGAACTACTCAGTTTCACTGTTCAGGAATACCCTGTTTGTTATCTTCTGGTGAGGTGACTGAGCACTTTGTTGCTTGAAGGCGTGAGAATTTAAATGGGCAAAAGTGAATGATTTTATCAATGTTGTAATTTCCCTAATTACAACAGATTGGATTTATATTTACACATAATGATAGCTGGAATCTATGTTTCCCAAATTAGGTTAACTTATATTTACACTTTCAGGAACGAATTGACGAATACGATTATTCGAAACCAGTTGAAGGACAAACTCCACGGCCATTTGATCAACACTGGAGGAAGCATACACTAACAACAATGGACTCGAAGACTGGTCAGGTGAGCATAACAAGACATTCTGAAATATCCTTCATTGCATGTTGAACGAAGGTAGGGATTAGATTTACAGTAAATATAGTACTTTGGTTACATTATGAGTAAAAGAAAGAAATGTTTGTCAAAGGAAGTAAATACAAATGCCATAAATGGAAAAAGCGGTGTGCATGAAATAGTTGATTTAGAGTAAATTTTAGTTCTGTCTATATCACAAAAAATGTTTTAAATTACCAATATGAAGGAGAATTTAGCATAAATGCTAAATGATACATTTTCTTTTCTTTTTGTGGGAAGGGAGTATGATAAAATTTGAAGACCAATAAAAGCACAGACAGCTAAAGTTGGTCTCGAACATCTGATTAATGATAAGATTGTTCCCCCTCCCCCCTTTTGATATGTTTCAATGAACCTCACTAAATTTAACAAATATAAGATTCTGTTAAGTTACAAAACACAACATGTGCAGAAAAAATGCAGAAATTGAAATTGTTATTAAATTTATGGATGCTCTTTAATTCCTGTGGTTCTCAGCATACCATTCTATATTTGACATGAAAAACTGCTTAATTTTGCTTAGAGGTCTCTTTATGTGCCGTTACTCTACAACAGAGGACCACTGGCTTTATTTCCCTTTTGAAGCAAGCCATGCTAAGGATTTTTATACCCAAAAAACCCTCTGCTGCATTTGAACATATGATTTTAGGAACTTGAGGCTAACATGTTACGCCCAGGCCATGGAGAATGACAGAAAATTTAGTTGGCCGAGATTTGAACATGCAGAATGGGAAAGGGGACAATGCCAATATATACTTGGTTTCCTGTCTCCAGAAACTCCAACAAAGGCATAGTTATTTACTGTAGAAAGCAACAAGGTGAATATCTGAAGCAAATAGCAAAATAGGTAATTTAATACTGGTATTTTATCAGTATTAGACTATGTAGCAATGTGAATCTGAGCAAATAATCAGTACTGCACACTACAGAGTAAATATTCGTATTAATTAGAGCTTCTCAGTTACCAGCCGTACAATACTTACATAGCTGCTCAAGCTTTCAGAAGAAGGACACAGAGCAAACATGGCTGAAAGTTCGAGCAACTTTCCATATAAAATTAGGCTTAATGAAGAACTCCGGTAAGGCTATGAACAAAAATGGAGAAGCCTTTGCATACCTCAGAAGCCAGTTTCCAAAACTCAGCGATGCTAAAGTAAAAGGTTCGTTGGTCCCCAAATTAGAATTTTGAAAGATGAAAACTTTGAGAAAAAAGTTAAGTGCTAAGGAACTAGTTGCATGGAAAGCCTTTCAGGAAATGGTGAAAGGATTCTTTGGACACAATAAGGCAAAAAATTGCCAACACATAGTTCATACAAAAGTGAATCGAGAAGATATTGACACATTGCTTCACTCACACTGTTTATTCACAGGACATGTTTCAAGAGCTCTCGCTCCTATCATCCAAAGGATGAAACATGTCCTGTGAATAAACAGTGTGAGTGAAGCAATGTGTCAATATCTTCTCGATTCACTTTTGTATTAATTTGTGCTTCACTGTCCCTACGCTTCTTCCAACTTTATACATAGTTCATAGTTTGGACAGTTACCAAAATCTAGGAAGGAGGATGTCCCTCAAAATTCACTTTCTAGTTTGGACAGTTACCAAAATCTAGGAAGGAGGATGTCCCTCAAAATTCACTTTCTTCATTCTTATTTGGATTTTTTCCCAGAGAACTTGGGAGCTGTGAGTGACGAAAATGGTGAAAGATTCCATCAGGGTATTCAGAAGTTGGATCACGGATACCAGGGTAGATGGGATCCAAGTATGTTGGGTGACTACTGCTGGCTTTTTGTTTAGAGAAAGCAACATAGACTACAAAAGGAGGAAATAAAGCTTGTGTTAAAAATAACTCTTATTTAATATATTGTAGCTGCATGTTTCAGTGGCTTACCATTACAATATTTGTTTTTGTTTGATTTTAATGCTATTTTCCTTCCCCCCCCCCCCCCCCCTTTTCAAGTTTCTTTCTTAGATAAAATAAGTTCTAAAAATTAAGTAAAACCTAAGGTAGCTAAAAGATACGAATGAACATAAGGTAGCTAAAAAATACGAATGAACATAAGGCGGGGCTAGGCGTGGCTGTTCTATGGCTACTAGCAAATGCGGTGCATGCAACATTGTACAATTTAGCACACATACCGGCTCGCATTGCCGAAGCATGTGGCTAATTTCTTTGCGCGCTCTAAAGATACCGATTAAAGAATTATTTTGTTTTTCCCATGTTACAGAGCTATTTTTGCTGAGGATTACTGTCTAAACTCCATGTTTGTAGGGCATCTGGTTTCGGAGATACGGAAAGATAAGGCACCTGAGTAGAAAGAAAGGAATCATTAACTGTCAGTGAAGAAAAGCACACATGTGCTATGCTGCAGTTGGATTTTGTACTTTACATTCAGTAAAGTGGTGATCTTTAAGAGTGCACTTGTGCTTTTCAAGTAAAGTGGTGATCTTTTAAGAGTGCACTTGTGCTTTTCATAGTTAGTAAATATACTGCTTAGCAAGCTTAGTACTGGTGCGTCTAGTAGTAACTGCGAAACAACTCATAAGATTTTACATAAATAGGCTACAAATATTCTTGTTAATGTGTATTTCTTTTTCAAACAGATGTCAATTAAAGACATTTTCGAAAGTACCAATTTCGCTCAGAGTGGAGAATTAATGTAACAAGCTTGTCACGTGAGTGCTCAGTCTGTGACGAACATTGTTTAAGAAGGCAAAGAGTTTACCAAATTAGGAGAAGTTTCCATATTTAGCTCTCCAGGGAAACATCGGGCAGCTAAAAAACGTGCTACCAACTTAGACAATTTTCAAAAGTGTGTTTTATGTAGAACAATTTATGATTTGTATGACAAGGATGAATATCCAACTGCCCAAAGGCTGACCAATTTAATAAGGGGGGAAAATACAATATATGGATTCTGTATCTTCTATGCATAATATTCTGAAATCTCTTGGGTTCAAATATAGGAGAACCAATGATGTTCGCAAATTTCTGCTTGAAAGAAGCGATATTGTTGCTGCAAGACTAAAATTTCTGCGCACAATGCATAACGTTAGTACATGAGATTCATGGTGTAAAAATGCTTCATAAATACACTTTCATATCTTCTGTATTTATTAAGTTTTTTAATGAAGCAAAGTCCATTACAGACAGTATACAAATATGCCAACATTAAAATAGAAACTATATTCACTAATCGTTGAAATGTCACTATTTTGTTTCACTGTAGCAAACACCTTATTTTATAGAATGCATCTAATTTGAATAATTTTGTTTTGTATGCATATGAACGATAGTTACATAAGCGAACTGTTCTCCAGTTTAAGGTTTAAAGGTTCAGATTGAGTGATGATCATTGTGTATTTTCTCACACACATGCTGAAATATTAAGCAAACTTCTCTGTCAGCATTGTAACACTGTACATTTCAGCATCTGTATGATACTTGCTAGGTTGAGACAGATATATCTTACATCTCTGTCGCCCGCTTACTGTCGAACTGGCAACACCAAGACGGTAGGATAACCGTATTGGCTCAACGCATATTCATTCATATTTTGTAGCTACTCTAAGCATTTTATTTAAAAAAATTGGAATGTAGGCCAGATGTGGGAGAGGTGTTAGTTTATTTTACTTTGTTACCTTCTGTGTAAAACCAAAGCATTTTATGTACAGGATGAGTAGTGTTCAAATATTCATCACATTATTAAAATCATATGCTAACAAAGGGAAATATTTTATTTTTGTAAGACTCCCCCTGAGCTCTTATCACACAAAAACGTTACATGTTAAGTAGTTTTTACTCATTTTCATATTTAGGAGGTTCAATTTAGTTAAAGTGACTATTTTTGTTCTATGGCAGACAAAAATTTGAAAATGGTTGACTAGTGTTTTATTTGACCTGTTGACGCTACAATCGCTCTGACACAAAACTATGCCTTGGAAGGTGTAGACAATAAGGTGGCTATAAGAAACAACATTTTCTGGATATAGAGCAAAATACAAATGTGGTGTATAAAATACACCAGTGCACATGCTCTGGGGTTAATGGATGAGGTTTGTTGCTTAAAAAATATAGTGTATATTCAGAAAAGTGAAGAAGTGAATAACAGTCAAGTTAAGCTGTTTATTCGGTTACAGAATACTTTGAAATTGTAAAACGAATCTATCAATAGGTTGTATTAGTATAGTAAAACCTGTCCTCAGTGGAATCAAACAGGACTGTCGAAAATTTCCGTTAATACAGATTTCTGTTTAACGAAGGGCTTTTTCAATTTCACGTGTAATAAAAACACATGGGAAAACAAATCCTTCCTTACACAATTTTCCTTCCAAACATTTCTCACCTTTTAAACACAATGACTTATTTGGTAATGTGCAGAAGAATAATCCCTCTGTTTGCTGTGTTTTTGTGCTTGTTTCCTTCAATTATTGAAGGTAGTTTAGCAATCCAATCAGCAATGGTTTCAGTGTGAGCATCATTTGAATCACCACAAAGTTCGTTAAAATGTATCTGATATCTTTTGCGGAAATTCTCCAACCATCCATTAGATGCTTTGTATTTCAGTCTTTTCTAGTCTTTCAGCTATCTTTTTAGCACATTTTTGTAACATAGGCCCAAATATCTAGTGATTTTTTGCCCTAACTCTATCAAACCACTCCCACACTATTTTGTTAACTTCCTGGTTTTCAGTTTTCTTATATTCTCTTTATTTTCCCATCAGTACAATTTTCCCACCACTTTAGAATTTCCCTTTTTTTTCTTTAGAATTTCGTAAACTTGAGTTTTACCTACATTGAAAACATTAATGATCTGCTTTACACTCAGTTTATCTCACTAGTTCATCTCACTTTTTGTTTTGTGTTAAGATATAGTACAAATTTAAGTTAATTGATGGAAATTATTGATTTCTTCACACTAGCCCGTACACAGGCTAAGGTATTGGTTTGATAGAGTCGACATGAAAAATTCAATTCCTTGGCCAGGATTTGAACCACAGTTCTACTGGTTTCCGCCCAGTTGCTCTTACCCATTGAGCTACCATGGTAAGAGTCCACAGTTTTCAGATAAACGTCTCTTACTCTCCCTATAAGTAATATATATTTATGGTTTGTGCTCTGTGATATGCTACATTTTTATTCTCCAAGATGACAAAACAACTTTAATGTACTGCGTTGTGTAATAGGTGATAATTATTTCTGATGAAGTTGTGTTATATTAGGACTTTTACCCCTAGCATGGGGCAAAAGTCCTGTTCATATGGGGCAAAAGTCCCAATATATATCACATACAGGCTGTATAGAAATGAATATCGGGGTTTTAACTCTTTATAATATTTATTACATTAAACTTAGTTATAAATGATATGTCAAATGAAAAAGCAACTCAGTTTTACCAAAAACGTATAAATGTTTAATGCGACTACCCTTTGTTACATGGCACACATCAAGTCTATAGCCGAGCTCTTCCCAAATGTCAAGTGTGTATTCAGTAATTTTAGCAACAGCTGCTTCAATCCGGTTGAAGCCCCAGAGGTAAAAATCACATGGCATTAGGTCAGGAGAAGTGCAGGCCATGCATAGAAAGCCCTGTCATTGGGGCTCTTGAGGCCTATCCAGCGCTTGGATACAGTTACGTTCAACCAATCATGTGCTTTGTTATGCCAGTGAGGTGGTGCACCATCTTGCTGGAAAATGAAGTTCTCTGGCTCATTTTATTCCAACTGAGGGATGAGCCATTTCTCTAGTGTATCAAGGTAAGAAGTGCCAGTTACAGTAGGTTTACCAAAAAAGGAAGGCCCATATACTTTTCGCCGGGATACGGCACAAAAAACATTCACTTTAGGTGAATGTCGCTGCATTTGTACCATCTCGTGAGGATTTTCTGAGCCCCAGATGTACACATTATGAGTGTTAACATGCCCTTCACTTTAGGGGAATGTCGCTGCATTTGTACCATCTCGTGAGGATTTTCTGAGCCCCAGATGTACACATTATGAGTGTTAACATGCCCACTAAGGTGAAAGGTTGATTCATCACTGAAGACAAAAGATCCCTAAAATCGTCATCGTCATGAAACATGTTTGCAAAGTTGGCACGTAATCCGTGGTCTGTTAGCTTTAGAGCCTGTAATAACTGTAAACGGTAAGGACATAGCCGTAAGCATTTTCTTACAACTTTCCAAACAGTTGACACAGGAACTTGTAATTCACAACTAGCCTTCCGGACTGATTTCTTTGGGCTAAAAGTGAATGACTCTCTCACTCGCTCAACAGTCTCTTCACTTACTGTTGGTCATCCCATGCTCTTACCTTTACAAAGGCAGCTGGTATCTTCAAACTGATGATACCATCTACGAATGTTATTATCACTAGGAGGATCACAACCGAACTTAATGCGGAACACACGTTGCACAGTTACTACAGATTCGGTCTTTGCAAACTGTGAAACACAAAACGCTTTCTGTTTACTAGTCACCATCTTTGCTACTACCGCTGTCTAGCGGATTGCGGCAGAAATATTGCATGCACATGCGCACTGTGCCAACAAACAAAATTTCTTGAGTTTCATTTTCATTTGACATATCATTTTTAACTAAGTTTAATGTCATAAATATAAAGAATTAAAACTCCAATATTCATTTATATACAACCTGTATAGTAAAATAGTGATAAAATAAAATTGGCCATGGTAGCTCAATGGGTAAGAGCGACTGGATGGAAACGTGATTCAAATCCTGGCCATGGCATTGAATTTTTCACGTCGACTCTATCAAATATAGTACAAATCTTGTTTTTGAAGTGAATGATGACTGTGACAATGGTTGTATGTTTCTCAGTATTCGTACAGTCATTAGCAAACTCCCCTCATAGATAGGTCAGGTAGTAGCAACATAGTTTATGTTTCAAATGAAACATGTACTTAGAGCAGGCAATGCACATTTTCACCGGGTGCCTGAAAAGATTTTAATTGAAATTTTCCATTAAACTGTTTACTTTGATTTCTGTTGTCCATGTAATACAGTTTCCATTTAATAAAGGGAGTTTAGCACGGTTTTCATGCCTAAATTCATGGGACCATGATATATTTTGGTTTAAGACAGATTTCCACTTAAACAGGAGTCCATTGAAGGCAGGTTTTAATGTAGTTACAAAATTAACATTTAAATTTTCATGATTATGATAATATTGATGGAACCAATTATGTAAAAAATTAGCCTAAAGGTTAATAATGATCCTATTGTATTAAAATGCTTGGGTGCTGATGCTTCATCTTTAGCATTTCAGGAAACGAAAATCTGGTCCTTTCTAGGTGCTGTGTAATTGAGGTCTGTGTGCACCATTACTCCTACAATATACAGCAACTACTCAGTACATGCAAATACTTGCATGGATTCTAATAAAAGGAATAACAGATTTTAATGTTTGGAATAAAGCAGGTTCTAAGTTTTCTTTCAAAATAGAAGGTTGGGTCAAAGAATAATGGGAATTTTTTAATTTCACAGGTTTTATACATCTGATTTTCAAGACTTTATCTTGTTTGTACAATGTTGCTGATGTATTTTTGCATTTACAGCTGAATATTTAGTTTATTGTCGACAGCTGAAAAGGCAGTACATGTTTTTGAATGCTTGGAGTATTTTTACTTTTAAAAACGATGGATCAATGAATTAGCATTTGATTTTGCTTGAAAAATGGAGTAAAGTGCTGTACCGCATTTGAAATGTAGACTATGGCTTTTGGTAAATCTACTATAAAACAAGAGTCTACGAATGGTATAAACATTTCACAGAGGGTTGAGAAGACATTGAAATGATGAGTGCTTTGTATGCTCTCACAAATCAATTACTGATGACAATGTGGTAGAAGTTAAAAAAAAAAAGGTTCTGGAAAATCACCATCAGAAATATTTCTTATATGGGCACATCTTTGACTCATGCCAGCAATTTTTTGTTTTGGGTGCGAAAAGTTTAACAGTTAAGTTTGTTCTGAAACTGTTGAATTTTGACCAAAAACAATGCTGAGTAGACATCACTCAGGAATTGCTGAATGAATTCAATGATTCAGAACTTCTGAAGCAGATTATACAGATGATGAAGCATGAGTATAGGAGTATGCCATCGAAATCAAGGTCTAATCATCTCTATGGAAAATGCCGACGAGTAAAAGAAAAATTTGAAATGTTCGATCAAATGTGAAGGTTCAATTACAGTGGGATAGTGCATCATGAGTTCCTGCTTTGTGGTCGTACAGCCAATGAATACTACCTGGAACTAATGCCCTATTACATGAACCAGTTTGAAGAAAATGACCAGAATTATGGCAAAACCGCTTGTGGAAAGTGCATCCAATAATGCCCCTGTTCAAAAACTCAATGGTTGTTCATGATTTTTTGGTAAAAAACAAAATCTTATGTTGCCTTTGTTTTGTCACCTCCCATCATTGTTGGTTTGCAACCAATTGCCAGTGTCTTCATCATCAAACAGCCATCAGTAGTTTTAAAAATGTCTATAAAATCTTCTTTCATACTTATTTTTGCTTCTTCAATCTGGTTTTCTGGCAAGCCGCACAGACCAAGCCACAACTTTTTCCATGACTTGAACAAAGTTTCTCTTGCAAGCAGGTGAGGGGAGTGGAGTGAATTTGCCTGCTGGCGAGAGAATTTGAGTAATGTACCTACTGAGAATAAACATTTAAACATTTAAGGGCGAGGGTATCTACGTAGGGCAGCCTTCACAAAGTAAAGACTGACCTCCCTCTACTACCATGGAGTTACTGAGCTGTCCCCAAGGGGCGCCCGGCACCTCCAAGGCTCTTTCCGTGGGGCAAGACCTAGATGCTAACAAGCCCCCTCATCTGTTCCGAAAACACAAGAACGGGTGGAAGTGGATATGCCACTTATGCATGCCAAACCCAAAGGGGAAGGCTACCAATCAACCTCGGTAGGGCCGCCTGATGATCTAGCATACCTTTTAGTAGCTATGCAGGCTAGTACATGGGAATATATGGGTTCCCACATCCCTGTCCGAAGACGTAGCCGATCTCCCATGAGTGTTGGGAACACACTGCCCCCTCGAGTCCAACACAATCCGAACAACTCGCCTACGGGAGGGGCTCGGCAGTTCAGCCAGAGGTCCCTCTGGTACTGTCAAAGGTACCACGAGTGCTAAGGGTCCGCAGCATCTGCACCACGGCAGCTGAAGGGGACGGATCCCCTCCCCTACGGGAACCTACTGAGCATAGCAATTTATCGTTCGCCCCCCCCCCCCCAAAAAAAAAATTCTCATTTACTGATAGTTTTTGTTTTGTTTTAAATTTTCATTTACTGTGCTAAACAACACTTTAAAAAAATCTAATACTGGCCTGGGTTATCTATATGTCCAGGTTAAACAGGTCCGGGTTAACAAGGTTTTACTGTACATGGTTACATATCTGTTAAGTGATTGAAGTTTTATTTGCATCTTAAGAGAAGTTGGTAATGGCATGAATTATGATAATTACGCTCTTCTGGTTTGAACATGCAACTTTTCCCAAATGTCAGTACAACTCCTCACAGAAAGGGTAGGAATTACAAAACCACTTGTATTTTACAGTATCCCCATAAAATGTATTGAAAAATATAACCTACAAAATGTATTGTGGTGCATTCATAGATAATGAAACTTAATAGATAGGATGATTAACAGTTTGTTTATAAGCTTAATAATTAGATTTTGGTTAAGTAATTTTTGTATGCAAATTAAATTTTAGAACAAAAGAAATACAGACCTGTTCTTCCTGCTAGATTGTTCAGCAATCATTTTATGCCCAATCTCAGCTAATATAGAAAGATAATTTATAAAAATTATTTTGGCTGGTGATACCAAAATTAAGAATTGCTGTGAGTAAAGAATCGTAATGGATTAAAGGAGTATTGTATATTTGTTACGACAGGAACAGGGGCAGTTGGTTGAGTTGTGTAACAAAAGACACGGGAGAAACAGAATTCTAAGGGATAGCAGTTGACTTCGTTTGAATAGGTATTCTTCGGACCCTTAATAATGGCATGACCGAGACTAATAATCACAGTGGACAAAATAGTCACAAAGGGAATCTTTGTGTGAAAAGAGGGCTTCCAGAAATGAAAGTTACACACCCACGCACAGCTGTGTATAGTGTGAAGAAAGATGATCTGCGGCTGGCGGCTGATTCAGTTGGTTCTCTCTGGTTCTGTCTTGGTTGAAGGCAGGCCAGAAGTGATGAGAGAAGATACTTGTCGGTTCGTATGTACGTGAAGAACGAATTAATATTATCGAGTAATAAGCATTCCACCTACAGTGACTCTAAACAATGATATATTGGTAATCCTTGGTCGGCAACTTCGAGTTTGATGTGATGATAAAAAGCAGCAGTCATTAAACCAGTTTGAAACGGGCATTCCAGTGTCATTAGAACCATCCGAGATTCATAAGATTCTTCTATTGCAGAAAAAGGCACTACGAATACTTTTAAATAAAAATAGCAAAGAACCATGTAAACCACTATTTATTAAATTGAAGATTATGACCGTGTACAGTCTATTTATATACATATCATTAATTTATATCAGAACAAAGATTAACCAATATTCTCTCAGGACTGATCACCATAATTTCAACACAAGAAATAAGCATAAATTAGACTACCCAAGATGCAGATTAGCTCTTAGTGCAAATACTTGTTTTTATAATGGTATTAACATGTTCAACAAACTACCTGAGGCAGCAAGAGTTGTCCCAATTAATAGACTAAAAGTATGTATTCTCAACTGGCTATTAAATAGGCCATTTTATTCAATTAACGAATTTCTGGATAGTTCTGTTGACATTGCTCTGTAATTTAAATTTATGTTATCTGTAGCCACATAGATAATTATTGTTTTATATATTTTAGTATTGTAATTATGACGATGTCATTTCTGGATGTATTCTGGTCTCTGACAAATAAAGATTATTATTATTCTTACTCATACATACCCACGCATACCCTGAGAGAAATCTCATTGCTTTACCCTGCGCTAACCAAAATTGCTTCAAACTATCCCGTCAACGTGGAACTGTGTGTCACCCATTTTATTGCTTCACAGGAAGCAAATGTTACTTGAAGAAACTTCTGCGCATGTGCACGTCCCATAGAGGGGTAAACAAACCACAGTTACCTACAAGTTTATAAATCTCTATGGCAGTTTCACAGCTGTTTCTTAATCTTTTTTATGGTTGCTGTTTAATTTTCAAGAGCACAAGTTTGGTGTTCTGTTAACATGGAGTTAATGAAGATGCATGTAGTCAATTGGTCTGAGGATGAGAAAAGTGCTTGTTTTCTTTAGTTCAAAAAAGTATGGATATTAAAGGAAATAAGTCTGTTTCAACAAATGTCAATACGAGAAAGGAGGAGACATGGCAGGAAATAGGTTTTCTGCAGCTTTTGGGGGGAACCAATGAAGTATTCTCCATTTGAAGGAACAATATGAGAGACAGAAGGTACGTGTTAACGTGAATGTTCACAAAGTGCAGTCTTTACCGTTTCATATTTAACATGCACTTCTGGCATTAGATTAATATGGAATTTTATTTTAACTAGAAAAAGTAACTGATTTCACTGCTATTTAATGCATAATAGTAAATATGCTATGGTCATCCAGTAATTTATCTATTTAATAGATAAACCTAGTGCATTAACCAAGAGACTGCCGTAGTGAGATATATAGTAAGAACGGGTGTTAAATAAAATTATTCTAGAGCAGAGATAATACCTACTAAGTGAATTTCAATAGGCATGTATGTTAACTCTGCCTGATGCGAAGGAATCAGCTACCAATTCTATCATGTAATCTAATAAGAGCATGTTCCATTTTTAAAGTACAGCTTTACTAAACCTGTATCTATTTCTGAAGCTTACGTCACAATTTCCAGTCTTTGGTAGATAAGTTTTCCTTTGTCATCTTATTTCACAAATTCTATGCACCACAGCCACAGTCATTACTTCATAGTTGTTCATTTTGCAAAGATGGTCTGCCTTTAATCTACCCCTTTAAGGTGGACCAAAATTTTGTGCTGGACCAAGATGTTCTGTCTCTTGACTATCACAAATCCCTATTTATGAATAAGGAAATTGATGGTCCACCATTAGTCCACCGGAAGTGGCACTTTGTCTGTACCAGGAATGACTATGAATAGAGCCTATTGAGGTCTACATTAAAAGTGCCATTTGTTGTCACTTTGTATTTATGAAACGGTTTTATCTTTTTTCAGGTAACTATCAGCTACAGACCAGTAATAGATCACACTCTAGATAAAGAAGAATGTGCATCGGTACCTCCAGCAATACGATCCTATTAAATTGAAGTTGTCAGGCATTGTACTCCAACTTGAATCTCTTTAGTGGTACAATTGCAAATTTGAAACCAACATGGAGAAGAAGCTGTGGCTTTACTTCATACAATTTTGCTTACTTATATTTATCATCAATATCTTAAGTAAGCAAAAATTCCTACCACATTAGAGAACTTTAATGAAAGCACAATTTCAGATACTGTAGTATTGTTCGTTTCACCAAAGTATTATTTATTTATTCATTTGTTATAATTGTTGGACTATTTAATATAGGTGTCATTAACCAATTCTGCTTTCCTGGATTTCTGAATAGTATGTTGCTGTGAAATATCTGCTACAGATTAATACAGCTACAACATATTTGCTCAGTTGTCCTAGAACTTTCATGACTTAGTCAGCAGATCTCAAGCTTTTGCACCAGCTTTTTAATGTCATATAATTCTGCACTCCCCTGCTTAATCTAAGAATAAGAAAGGCAGTTAGACTAACCCAGTATACAGGAATGTAAAGTCCATTTGGAAATGCTGGCTATAGTGCAGTGTTTTTGGTGGGAGTCTGCCCCACAGTTTGAGAACTGCTGGACAGTCATATAAAAAGTTTCTCAATTGAGTGTTATTGCTGTTTTACTAGATATAATTAGTACCATAAGTTCTAACCCAGTGAATAAATATAAATTTCTTTAAAGGCATTTAAAATAATTGAGATTTTACAGTTGGTGTTTGCTGAAGAAAGAAGTTGAAAAGGAGTATTAAGATAAAAACAGCAACTGGTGGTTAACGTTTTAGCGTTACCATAGATGTTCAATGTTAAATGTTGTTAATTTGTTAATGATGTTGAAGTCAGTGTATAATGCTTCTCTCCGTGATACTACTAAACTGACCATCTAGTTTTTGAAATACTATGTTAATGTTAAGAAAAACAGTGTTCATCTAAATCTGTGGTGGCTCATCAGGTGCTGTTTTAATGTAAATAGAACCTTTCAGTTTTTACTTCAGGTGTAATGAATGTACTTACATATTTCCGTGCTGCTGAAAAAGAATGTGATATATAAATATAGAGAGTTAGCTGTATTGTGGTTAAACCCACAAAATCATGTGGCTGTTGTAAAACACATGTATCTAATTTAAATAAATTGAATAGAAGATACTCAAAATAACACTTTTGTCATTTCTCCCACCTTATTAAATCCATTATTAGAACCTTCCATTCTGTATGCTGCCAAGTCCTAATTTAATGACTTGAAAAGTAAAATACTGATCTGTTGCACTTTTTCAGTTGTTATTAAGTTGAAAATTTAATCATTCTTCCACACTAGCCGTGTGAAGGCTAAGATTTGAATAGATAGACTGAAAAATTCAATGGCATGGCTGGGATTTGATCCAAAGATCTCTGGGTGTCCGTGCAATCGCTCTTAACCATTGAGCTACCATGGCCAATGTGTCGTGACATTAATTTCTCCAACTGAATCGTATGTTTACCAGTAAACCACTAGGGGCAGTCACATACAATGAGATATGCACTTTTTGTGGCGACTTACTAATTCTAAGTACTTAAGTTACCACTATTAGCTTAAGTTATTAGGACAAGAGTTTCATAACTTCAAGCTTCCTTTGCTGTTGTCAGTTAAATTTTACACAAATAGTGTCTTTGTTCTTAACAAAAACGTTTTTTATGTAGAACAAAATTGTTCTCTGTAGAAATTTAAGTCCAACTTGGTACGTGAGTTTGGACATCTAAAGATCTGTTATTAAAATAATGAAATGCAGATTGAGTACTCAAACTAGTGAAATTGAAGTCTGAAGAATATTTGGTTTTATATTAAGAAGTTAACTTTGTCATGTGTCTTGTGCCATTATAACTTTAATAAGTTCATTCCATAAATAGATACAATCTTTCAGTATATTAACATGCAATGTTTCCCACTTATATAAAGCACCTTATGAAGCCGATATGGATGGCTAAGTTTGTTAAAACACTGATTCATAAGTGGGAGATCTGTGATTGAAATTCAATCAGCATGTACTCTCTGATTGGTGTTTTTTCCAGGTTTCCAGTCCTTATAGCTGACAAATGCAGCAGAGTTACCTAAAGCTAACTTAAAAACTAAGCAAAGAAAACACCCATCTTGTATAAATGAGATTTGAAAGTGTTTCAGGCAAAATTACCTTTCTCAGGTTCTTGGTCTGACTTGCTTGGACTTGAGAAAGGTTGCAAAAGCTATCAAAACTGATTGTTCATCAATTAGAAGTGATGTCCAGTTTTCCAATTGACTCATATTATTATTGGAATTTGTTTCACTGTCTCCAACTTCTGCACTAATATTTGTGTTATGCGATGCATTGTCGCAAAAACTCAAGTTGGTCATGAATACTACCTACCATATCCAGGATCTGGTTGATGACTGTTCTTAGTGACAAACTGACAAGATTCATATTCTTGAACTTGCTGTGGAAGTGATTTTTCTTTCCTGTGATTTTTGTTGGACAAATAAGGCAAACTTCCAGTAACAGCACATTTTTCATGCTAGTATATGTGGACTTCAACTGGGATATTGAGTAACAACTTTTCTATTTACAGTAGAAAGTAGTGAGAGATACCACAAGGTCCCACCACCTTTTGGCTGAAAAATGAATTATCCATATTCTGCACATTTTATCAAACCATCCCTTACTTTAATCTCAAGTCCAAGCAATGCGACAATGGTGACAAGAATTTGTACAGAGCTTTTACTTATGTTGATTTCCAGTTTTCCTAGCATATATTTTGGAACAAAGTATTTGCTTCAAAAGAACGAGTTAGTGTTGCTGCAGGAATAAACTTTACTTCCATGATGCCTCCCTGAACTTTAAAATAGGTGCTAAAGAAATAGTATATTCCAGTATGAGATTGGTAGGTGCTTTATGGTAGGGCCGAGGAAAGATCTGAAAAAACAAATCAAACTACAGTGATAAAATATTGGCCCATAAGTTCTGGTGTTTTGTTTTTAAGGGTAAGTTGTGTATGCAAAATCAAATGCTTTGGTAATGCTTTTGCTATTCTATGCAAAATTATTGCTGTATAAAATACTGGATTTAGTTAAATTTATTGGGAGTCGATTAATGACACTAAACAACACTTACTTTTAAATTTTTACGGAACTAGTTTCAGAGGCCTTCCCTCTATCCTCAGCCGGACATCGACTGGTTCTCATTGGTGTAGCTGGCAATATTTTGTCATCAGTCTCCTCTGGTGGCAGTTCGAGGAATTTGCGGAACAAATCTTTCTGGGGGATGTCAATTTCGACATCCCCCAGAAAGATTTGTTCAAGTTCCTCGAACTGCCACCAGAGGAGACTGATGACAAAATATTGCCAGCTACACCAATGAGAACCAGTCGATGTCTGGCTGAGGATAGAGGGAAGGCCTCTGAAACTAGTTCCGGGAAAATTTAAAAGTAAGTGTTGTTTAGTGTCATTAATCGACTCCCATAAATTTAATTTATACAACAACACTGTTTTCAACACTTCCATGAAAGGATTTACTGGATTTAGTATTTGTGTGCTTATATATTGTTTATTCTTGCGCTAGCTTCTGTGGATTTGGTACCTCTATTAAAAGCAAAAGGCAGAAGGTATTGAAAATGCTCTTTGTATTTGACTTAATACTCCATTATTTGAACTTGAAAGGAACAAACAGCATATAAGTATACCAAAACTAATAAGTACACTGTTTTGTAGAGCATATTAATTATGTATTGAATAACACAAAAGGCATTGTCAAAACATTTTTTATCTTAAATAAAATGAGAGAACATAAGCTTTCACGGCCAGAGTCAATATTACAAAGAATTATTTCTGGGCTGTTTTGCCGTGGTCTGCTGGCATAAGAAAGTCCATACATTTCGTCCATAACTGCGGTGGACATCTTCAGTGGCACGGTCAAAGTTTCTTCAGAAAAGGTTTTTCTGCATCTGAAATAAAATGCCATAACTTATGAGCCAAACTATTAACATTAACAGCTCTGTATTACATAACTTTATTTATATCAACATATCAGTGGTAAAACAGCTGATTGAAATGACTTCTGAAATTTCAAGTCTACAAATGACACACAGTGAGTATTGTAAGTTCGGACGACTTTATTGTACTAAGGAAGATCTGTTAATTAGTGGTAGCTGCAGTAAGCATTATTCGGAGCAATTATTTGCTAATATTTAGGTTGTAGAAATAAATTTTAAAGAATAAAAAGGCAGTAAAGCTAATACTTCGACATTTAATAGTTAAGAAACAAAAAATTGATTGAAGCCTTTAATCAGAAATTTAAGGATAATGATGGAAGTACTACCTGCATGTTGAGAGCTGAGAATGCTGTAATTGGCTTTCTATCGTAATAGAATGAATGAGAAAGGCATGGGGATGAAACAGGTATGCTCATTGGAAAGGCTCTCGAGACACCAGACGAGAGCATCCTTAGGCTGAGCAGTTGAACAGTGGGTAGACACAGTAAGACCGGGTGAAAACTTTAGAGAATTAAGTCACAAGAAATAGACAAATTTAAAAAGAAGTTCATTCCTGTGCAAGGGTTTGGTTTAAGGCAGCAGGTTACATGCAATTAGTAGTGCAGAATTGTTTGAGAAAATTGTGTTATGGATGGTAACAACTTCAAGAAAAGCATTTTGGAAAATAGATTGCAGTTTTAACTCGCAGTGTGAATATTTTATGCAAGTGTTCTTCGCTATTCTGGTGTACAGTAGACGTGGAGATTTATATGTAAAATATGAAGCTATTAACAGTGAAGCAAATAAATATATACAAATATAATAATTTGTAACTTAAAACTTCACTTATAAGAAATGATGATAATTCTTGTAAATTCTCTGGGATCGCGATTTCATGTAAACTTATACACATCTTCAGTTGGAAACGAAGCTGTTGCCATCATTACGAACACTAGATCTCGATATGTTCTTGTTAGTATTACCAAAATCTGAAAATTAAACAAATTTAAAAACAGAATCAACTGCCGGTACTTCAAAATTCATTATGCGATGTTTGATTTTTAAAATAAATATCTTTTCCCAAACCATTAAATCTATCAGACCATTTAATTGTTTTAATAATTTAAATAAATCCAGAAGTTAAATTATTAAAACAATTAAATGGTCCAATAGATTTAATGATTTGGGAAAAGATATTTATTTTAAAAAACAAACATTGCATAATGAATTTTGAAATACTGGCAGTCGATTCTGTTTTTAAATTTGTTTTATTTTTATATTTTGGTAATACTAACAAGAACATATCGACATCTAGTGTTCGTAACAATAGCAACAGCTTTGTTTCCAGCTGAAGAGGTGTATAAGTTTACATGAAATCGCGATCCCAGAGAATTTATAAGAATTATCATTTCTTATAAGAAGTTTTAAGTTACAAATTATTATATTTGTGGAGATTTATATTTCATTCCAGTTACTTCTGGTCAATTAATTCATTTCCAACACATGTATGATAATTTCCTTAGTTAAAAGTGGTTAAAATGTGTAGAACTAAAATAGAAAACTGGGGTAATAAATGTATGGGGAGCAAAACTGTGTTTTCCTTAGATACTGCTCTATTACACATAGAATAGTAAAATCTGCATGTGAACTGTGATTTATATTGTTATATTATTCTGAAATGTTCTATTTTCTGTATGATTATGCTCTCCAAAGATATCACGTGACCTGACCTTTCATCCTTACTCTTAAGAGGTCATCAGATTAGAGATGCCCTTCTGCAAGAGTAGGTAAACAAAATTCAAAGTCTATATTTCATCTCTTTATTTTCTGCTTAGCAACCGCATAAAGCTCTAATTGCCTCTATTTTCATCACTGACTAGACTGAGAACAAAAGCCGTATGCACATTTGGATCAGATAATGCAACCAAATATTGTTACTATGCCAATTTAGGGTGGGCATTCTTAAATAATAGGAGAAAAAGGTACCTAATTTTGAGATGGTCCAAAACAAAGGGACATGATTAGTATAAGCCCCAAAAATGTCCTTAATTGAAATAAGACTCCAGAAACAACAAAACCAAATACCTAAGATAATTCAAAAACTTATTGCTTGAAAAACTTATAAACTATCCAAATAGGTCCAAAGAGAGAGTTATACACTCCGCTGTTTGTTTACATGATTAGATTTGTTGGCAAGTAACATTTTCAAGCTTTTGCAGATTCAGTAAATTGTGGAGAGGAGTTTGTCCTTCCTCAAGTTATATTACTGAAACGTGTGAATAATGTAAAATTAAGAATGAATTATAGATGGTATAATTAAGAGCTAGTATTTAGATCAGTCTGAAATGTGCAGAAGATAGTGGAGTATAAATACAAGGTCAGGCTGTTAACTGTGAGGAAAGGAAAATTTTCAAGATTTGTAGAGGATGTCCAAAGTGATGACTTGGATTTCAACTGGCTGAAATAGACTGAAAATGACAAAAATTGAATATACTTATTGTTTATTGGTGCACAGTTTGTGTGCTTGCCTCCTTAAGTCAAACTTCTTTAATTCAAACTTGCATACCTATAATGAATACTTCTATTCATTCTAACAAACATATGAAACAAAATATTTAGGAACAATTTTTGATTCAAAATTATGTTGGAGACATCATATTGAAGAAATAGTTAACAAATCAACAAAAAAAAAAAAAAAAAAAATTCAATTTTGAAAAGATTAGCTGGAGTCAAGTTGGGCAGTAATTGGGAGACACTGAACACCACATACAAAACATTCATCAAGCCAATACTTCTTTATAATGCAGAGGTAATACTTACAGCAAACAGTTCTAATATAAATCACCTAGAAGTATGCCAAAATCAGGCCCTGCGACTAATAACCAGTGCAGCAAAGTCAACTCCACTCACGGCAATGCAAGCCTTAACTCGGAACTATCCAATACATCTAACTTTAGAGGAGCAGGCACTAATACAACATGAAAAAATGTTGCGGTTAAAAACAAACAAAATGGCAGAAAAGATTAGTTACTACAACCAATCAAGATGAAAACACAAACAAGTTTCCTACACAAAGTTACAGAATTAAAAACAGATCTGAATCTTCGTAATCCTAAAGAAAACATTTTAATCAAAGAAAACCACTAACTTTTGAACCAATTAATATTCAATTAGATTTAGAACAAATAGTTACATCTGAAACCTCTAAACCTGTACTAAAAGCATTAGCATTAGAAACTGTGAACAATAGATACCCACCTGAAGAATGGTTACATATCTACACAGATCGATCTAGCTTGGACAACAACTCAGGAGCAGGAATTAAGTGTGCACTGTTCTCATTCTATCAACCAGCAGGATACCACACAACAAATTTTGATGCAGAAGTAACGGCTATTCATATTTCACTTCAACACCTTCTATACAGAATAGATAAATTCAAAAATGCTGTCATACTTTCTGATTCTAAAACAGCATTATGTGCAATAAGTTCATATAAAATGAGGTCAATCCAAATTAAAGAATGTCACAAAATGATCCAACAACTTCAAAAACTACAGAAAAGAATTATATTACAGTGGATACCTGCACATTGTGGAATTGCTGGAAATGAATCAGCTGATTTTCTTGCCAAAAAAGGTGCAAATTTAATTCAGAACAAAAGTAAAAACTTACCCTTTACATCCATAAAAATATTAATCAAAAGCAAATATAAAAACAAACAAAACCAATCAATATCTAACAAAGCCAAAGATAAAAAATGGAACATTTTAATTAAAAATCCAGAAATTATTCCAGAAATCCCATGTAAAGCTGCAGTAGCAAATTTTAGATTACTTATGGAACATGATTATTTGGCCAAACACTTACACAGAATAGGAATTTATACAAGTCCAAATTGTCCTCTGTGCAACAAAGAAGAGGAAATGACTGAAGAACTTTTAACCTGTGAAGCCCTATCTGCCGGATCCACTACACAGAAATATTGGAGAGCAAGAGAGCTAATGGTTTCAAAGCCAAAGCCTAGCATTTGAAAACAACAACAACATGAATACTTCTATCAGCACAATCAAGATAAGCATTCATGTACATCTTATACAGGGTGTAACAAAAGGTATGTCAAAAATTTGGGAAACATTTCTTACATATAGAGGATAAAAAATGCTATATGAACAATGATCCAAAATTTTTTATTTTCAAGGTAGGGCGCTTTTTCTACTACTTTGCTTACATAGTGAGATGTGTAATACATAGACCCCACAGTAAAACAGTGGTTTAATGGTACATACAGTAGTAAACATTTGTTTTTACATCTGATTAAATCGGGTGGAGGTGATGCATTTCACTGTTGTAGTCATTGTGCAACAGTACAGTATGTAGCTTGTTAGACACTGGTACTATGGAATTCCTCCTTATTTCAGGCTTTCTGTCCATCGATTTCTGAAGAGCAGGTTCCCTGGTATATGGATAGGAAGATGTGGATCAATTCAATGGTCTCCATGCTCACCTGACTTAAACCCACTAGATGTTGATTTATGGGGCATTTGAAATCTCTTTGTTTATGCAACTCCAGTTTCAGATGTAGGGACTCTTTGTGCTTGTATGGTGGAAGACTGCCAGACAATATGAAATTCTCCAGGCCTAACTCAGCGCATTAGCGAGTCCATGCAATGGCAGGTTGACGGATGTATTGGAGCTAATGGTCATTTTGAACATATGTTGTGATTTTCTGCTTTCCCATGGTTCTGTCGTTCAGCATTATATGGGGTTCAGCTGTAGAAAAAAAAATGCTCTAAAAACATTTTCTGGATATATGTTCATGTAACATTATTTTTTATCCTTTATCCTCATGTTTTCTCAAATTTTTGACATACCTTTTTGCTACATTCAGTATAAGTTTATATAGTTTGAGCTAGATTACGTGATGGAGGGGGACACCTAGCACCTTGATCTGCCAATTGGATCTTTTGTGTGTACACTTCCGGGAGGACATCATTCCAATGTACGCCTTGTAGATCAGGGAAAACCATGAAAAAAAACTATGGGTGAACACATGGGACAAAGTTAGAGAGTATTTACGTTATGTAATACTGATACCTAAAGGTTAAAATAGTAATCACAAATGCATTACAAAGATAGGAAAACACATAATCACCATCAACACAATTAATATATATATATATATATATATATATATATATATATATATATATATATATATATATATATATATGTGTGATTTTTTTTAAATTCACGTCCTTCAACGTTAAGTCATAACGGAGGATGAAAGAAATGGGTGAAATAATGCTCAAATGAGCCCAGGGTCCATAGAATTTAGAGTTATCTGACATTCATCTTTAAGGTTAAGGGAAAACCTCGGAAAGCCTTATCCAAACTCACCCTGACCGACACCAAGGTCTAATCGTCCCAATGGAAAATGCCGAAGTGGAAAAGAAAAATTTGAAATGTTCGATCAAATGTGAAGGTTCAATTACAGTGGGGTAGTGCATCATGAGTTCCTGCTTTATGGTCGTACAGCCAATGAATACTACCTGGAACTAATGTACTATTACATGAAACATTTTGAAGAAAATGACCAGAATTATGGCAAAACCGCTTGTGGAAAGTGCATCCAATAATGCTCCTGTTCAAAAACTCAATGCTTGTTAATGATTTTTTGGTAAAAAACAAAATCTTATGTTGCCTTTATGTTTTGTCACCTCCCATCATCGTTGGTTTGCAACCAATTGCCAGTGCCTTCTTCATCATCAAACAAGCATCAGTAGTTTTAAAAATGTCTATAAAATCTTCTTTCACACTTATTTTTTCTTCTTCAATCTGGTTTTCTGGCAAGCCGCACAGACCAAACCACAACTTTTTATGACTTGAACAGTTTCTCTTACAAGCAGTTGAGGTGAGTGCAGTGAATTTGCCTACTGGCAAGAGAATAGCAATTTATCGTTTGAAAAAAAAGTTCTCATTTAATTATCGTTTGTTATTTTTGAAACTAAGTTTTCTTTTATTGCTAAACAACACATTTTTTTTTTAAATTTAAATCCAAAACTAGTCTTGGTTATCCATATGTTCAGGTTAAAGAGGCCTGGGTTAACAAGGTGTTACTCTACATGGTTACATATCTGTTGAATGACAAGTTTTATTTGCATCTTAAGAGAAGTTGGTAATGGCATGAATCATGATAACCGACATTCGAACTCAGGATCTCTTGAACGTGAGGCAGACACGCTACCAATTACGCGACAGAGGCGGGGATACCTACTCTGTGTTTGTTTATTATTTCGGTATACAACAATTTGCAAACGTTTTATCTGTTTTACTTTGAAAAATCCAGTAATAACAAACGCGTCCTAATCTGTTCTAAAGAAACGGTATTTTTGCGCAGTATTTGTGAAGAAACATGTTTGTTTAAAAGCGCAGTAATGATAAGTAGAACAGCTAGAAACATCGCTTCAAATGAAAAAACGAGGTTTGATGGCATTAAGTGCAGCTTTCAATGTGTGCCAGCTCTTCCAGTGTGATAAGACCCAAATCATTTGATCCGGACGATGTCCTTTGACTTGCACCCAAGAACAAATGTAGACTTTAATTTGTAGATAACACACTTTTGCCTCCCCTCGCGGACTTGACGTCATCACAATGTGTATCAAGATATTCGGAATACAAGGAACATTCTCTGCCGAGATCAAGAGAACGCCGGTTCTAGTGGTGCTTTTGCCTTGTATAATCATATCGCTTTCAGAACAATAGATTTGTAGTGCTGCTACATTCAGAAACAGTTTTAATTCCGTGTTGCATGTCCTTTTGTTTTCGTTGTAAGACGATAACATTATAGACAGCAAGTGATAGGTATTTACTTTGACATTTACTGGAGTATTCGCGTTCAGAGTAATATTTCTACTTCTACTTCCATACGCTTATGATCTCAAATCTACTAATTGAAGTGGTATTTAGTCACTTTCTTGAAGAGACATCTGAGTACAAGCTGCAAAGTTACCTTCAGCTTCTTATTCGAAACCAGCTGGAAGACCTACTTTTTGAGACGTGCCCTGGTAAGAAATGAAAAGTAATTTTAATTAAGCAGAAGACTTTCGGTAAGCTAAAGGCATACCTTTTTTAGAACATCATAAAATTCAATCATATTCAAATAATTACAAGAGTGAGGTACCAATTGAATCCACTGCCTACTATATTCGGCGCTCATTTTAACTATCAGAAATCACCCCTTTCATAACCTCACAAAAATGGGCATTGAATAAAAAGAAATAGCTACTTGATCTGCTAACATTTTATAATGTAATATTAAAGCAATGCTTACTAAACTGCCTGAGGAGAATATTTGTGATTAGGGAAAAGTATCATAGCTACAGTTAAATTGCCACATAACCAGACACATGAATCTTTGTTGGTTCTGCAGAATTAAACGTTATCTTGTTCAAAATGGTTTTAGATTTGTAGTAGAGGATATTGAGCTAATCACTGCCTCAGTCAGTGTTAGAAGTTTACTGAATTCTGTCTCTTTTTGGGGGTAAAAATTAGTGGGTTTAAAGAAACAATTTTTACATTGGTTAAGGTAGAGTGAAATGTCTTTGAGCACTTTAAATCCAATGCATTTATATATCTTATTGACATTTGCCTTTAGGGGGTAGTTTAATGTCCTACATCGGACGATTTAATAGTATTTATTTTTAAACATCATTACTAAAAAATGTAAGCACTTCAAATGAGCAGGTAATACACACTATGCTGGGACAGGTAATTTGTAGAATTACTCAAATGAATAAGACCTTTTCATAATGTTGAAGGTATTGGAAAAATGTAATGATGTTCCGTCTACATTATACATTGCAATTAGAGTAGTCACAGTTTAATGTTAAACGTTCTGTTGCTCTTTAATTGCAATATACGAATCTCTAAGGAGCATAAAAGCGGAGTTCATTTCCCCCAACTAATTTTACAATATCTTTAGTGTGGAACAAAGAGTTAAGTATAACAATATATTTCATATATGTATTTTAATACATTGTGACATCATGACATCACGAAGTTGCACCAAACTCACTTTATATGTTACTAAAATCGTTAGCCCAATGTTAAATTTTAGTTTCACTTTTTAAAAATACACAGAGTAAGCCCGTTAGTCTATTGTTCCTTTATGTCTCTGTTGCACGCACCAACTTGCGCTGCTCGAACTTTTTGACAGACACAGAACGCTTCTCTTTTCCACTTCCGTACTTGCCAACTCAGATACTTACTGGTTAACTCACTTACTAGCAACCGACCGGGATGGCTGAGGCGGTTTCGTGAGGTCCGTGTTCCATTCCTGTGGCCGGACAACCTGACCCAGGTTTTTTTTCGGGTTTTTGGGGGGTTTCCCGGGTCGCCAGGTGAATGCTGGGTAGATTAATTACATCCACCAAATTTCCTGTCCCTCTATTATCATTTCGCGACATCTCTCATCTGGTGGTCTCCTTTAGGGTAGAAGTGTCGACGGGTGTCTAGGCGTTGCATGGCAGGATGATATGCTCCAGGTAAACTTGTCCTCCTCCAGTGGGACGGTATGTGGTCCCCGGGGCGGCCTGTTGGGTTGTTTCAGGGCTACGGGGGATGGAATGCCGGGGAGTTTCCAACTGGTAAATTGTAGGGATCCTGCCCTCTGCACTGTCGTGGTTCCTTGGGACGGTCGCCCTTTTCTCCTCTGGCCTCATCCTTCCTCCTGGGGGTGCCCCACTTTGGGGCATAGGTACAATAGACCAATACTAGCCTATTCACGGCTAGTTTGAAGGAATAATTAATTTCCATTAGTTAACTTACATAATAAGAGTTTAATTATGAAGCCTGGGTCTCAAGTACTTACAATAGTAAGTCGCCACAAATGATGTATTTCGAATACGAGAGCCCCTAGTGGTTTACCTGGAAAATATATGAGTCAATTGGAGAATTTAATGTCAGGACGGCACGTTGGCCATGGCAACTCAATGGATAAGAGCGACTGGACGGAAACCAGGAGATCCATGGTTCAAATCTCCGCCATGGCATTGACTTTTTCAGTTTGACTCTATCTATCCAAAACCTTAGCCTATATACGACTAGTTTGAAGGAATGATTAATTTCCTTCAATTAACTTAAACAATAGACCAAGTTTGGACCTCCTTACCGAGTCCCCTCCGTAACATAGTCCGGTCCGGTCCACTACTAGCAATTTATTGCTCCTCTGCATCGCGCACACTGGAGACTCATAACTACCTGAATGGTTGTGCACTTCTTGCAGACTGACTCCAGCCTACCAGCAGAAGAGTAGCATCGCCCGGAGGGGGGGGGGGGGGTTGTTTTTCTGCCCAGCACCTAGCCGCTTAGTGCGGCTTTATCTGGGCAGTATAGAAGAATGTCATTTGTCTCATGCGGATTGTCTTGGTCAGTGTTGTATCTAGCCATTTGCGGGCGCAACTGCCCGCGAGGGGTGTCCGCGCCCAGTGTTGGCTGCGCCCTTCCGCCTGCCGACTCCAACCTGAACTCTAGGTTGGCTTTTATACCTGGTGGTCACAGAGGATTGTTTGGGAAACCGAAACCTCTCGAATTGAAGGATTGGAACACTGTCGAAATCAATCTTATGCGAAACATACCTTTAGTAATTAAAATAAATTATGTTTAAATAAGTAGTAGAAAATTTAAATAAAAAAGGAAAGCGTTTTTAAATATTTAATAAATTACTTTTGCATCACAAGCTTCAACGTAAAAATTCCTACATCATGTAGTTACTCATACAATGTGTTTATGCTAATATGTTAAAATTATGCTATTATTTAAAATAAGCAAACCAACAGCATAGTTCACTAATTTAAGGCATTTATTCTTTGAAAATGAATATATTGCCCTCTGGTAAGACATTTAATTTCATGATAATTTCTATGTTCAGGAAAGGTATTCTATATTTGCGTACAATTTTAGCAACAGGATTAACTTCATTTTAGCACTGTATTTAAAGCAAACCCTGAGTCAAGGTGGATGTGGGAAATCTTGTAGAATTGATGGCTTTTTTAGGAAAAAAAGAAGAGAAATTTGAGCTTTTAAGTACTGATGTTGGCCGCGCCGTGGCCGAGCGGTTAGAGCAATTGACTCTCGTCATAGCGGTCCGGGTTCCATCCCCGGCGACAGCATGTGAGATTTGTCGTGGACAACACGGCGCATGGGCGGGTTTTCTCCGGAGAGCCATCATTTCATAATTTTTTCCATTACCACCTTTCATTTCACCCTCATTCTGTCATTTATTTCTCTCATTCTCATACCAGGCATCGGGCTGATCACCCATCCTAGGTGCTGCATCTGATTCAAAGTATTTGTTTCTCAAACCCGACGCCTAAAAAGGCATAAAGATCCGGGTATCGACCGCATCCTTCATTGGTTGGAGTAGAGTTCGTTGCTAACCCGTTTCCGTCCAGTAGGAATCGATTCATTACTATGGCCAATCAGAGTGGAGTAAATCACGTGATAGGAGCTGATTATTTCTTGTTTATTTCTTTAATCTACCGCGACGGCTTGGCCGTTTGCATCATTCGGTTTTCATTCCTTTACTGCTACCATTTTGCAGTTCCAGTTTGTTCTTTCATTATGCGAAATTTAACAACCCGGAGATTTGTATCATTGTTATAAATAATACTTTCACTGTTCACATTTCATTCGAAATTACGTCGATACTTTTGTCGTATTATAAATAAATTCAATTACAACGTAGTTAGTATTAAGGTGTTTAAAAACAACATATCTTAAAATATTATTTCGAGTAAAAGTATAATTTAGGGAATTGATGATTGGACTAAAATTATTTCTGCGTTTCAACACAGATGATTTGACCCGAGGGAGTTATTCCATCATACGCGTACTTGGGGTACCAGTTCAGAGGGTTGGACACCACAGTATGTTTTCTCATATTAACAAAATCCTTAGGTTCATACAGTTGGACTACTTAAATGCAAAGTTTATTATTTTCAATATTTAATGCCATCACCTAGTAGCAAGCAAGCCGCCCCCCCCCTCCTCAAAGGAAGCTAGTCAGCCAGTTGAAAATTAATCTATTTACCAATCAAGACATTTATTGTCAATAGACTGCAAAGCAGTTTCTGACATTGTCAATTACAATTTCAATATTTACACACACTCACACACACACACGCACGCACACACACACACACACACACACACATATATATATATATATATATATATATATATATATATATATATATATATATATATATATATATATATAACAATACAAATGTCAATAGAATTACAATTCATCAATCGTGTACAATGCCTTACTTAGTAGGTAAATCTTAAGCTCCTTTTTAAAAGTATTTTCTGACATAGCTTGCCTTACAGAATTCGGCAGTTTATTTGTATAAAATCAGTGCCATTACGTTTGGATCTTTAATACTACTATTTATTCGAAAACCCTGTCTAAAAATCATTGTTGTGTCGTGTGTTATAATTATGCATATCCCTATTTCTCAAGTTATCCTTTTCCAATCCATATATTATTACCCTATATACATATAATGAATATAATTAGTTTTTCTCTGAAATACTGCATACAAGAATCCCTATAATTTAGATGATACGTTATTCTAACTGCTTTCTTTTGTAATTTTAGTAATCTTCTCATATTTGATTTTGCACTACACTCCCAAATTTCAATTCCATACACTAGATGAGGAAATATGACACCATAGTTGATAATTTTTAATCCTCTTTCTTCTAGTAGATTAGAAAAGTGCCGAAGCAAGTACAATGACTTACTGATTTTCCCACGGATGTACTGAATATGTTCCGACCATGTTAGTTTGTGATCTATTATAATATATAGAAATTTATGTTTATTTGTAACATGTATATTTTAATCTGATAATATTATAGAGTCATGTTCATTATTTAAATTCCTTAAATTAAACTGTATTAACTTTGTTTTAGACATGTTACATTTCAAATTATTCTCCCCAAAATAATTAAAGAGTGATTCAATAGTTTGTGTGATTATATTACGTAATTCTAGAATCGAGGTGCCCCAGCATACAGTTGTCGTGTCATCTGCATACGATATTGCTTTACTCTGTCCATTGTTAGGTATGTCATTCATGTACAGTATAAATAAGAGAGGACCCATCACAGAGCCCTGCGGAACACCGTAATTAACAGTTTCAAAACTGGATGTATTTTTTATCTCATCCTTTGCTAATAAAAATGTTAGGTGTACTCTTAAAAACCTTATTGAGTGTCTTTTCCGTTTACCAGAATAATTTAAACACTGGATTTTATCCTGTAATCTCATATGTTTCAATGCCACATCATTCATTTATTCTGGTGTTTCTGAAGCTAATACCAAATATTACACAAATTAGCAGCGATTCTTAATTATAATCAATATATTCCCTTAAGGGTACCCATAAATAAAATTCCTATATTTTGTAGTTTTTATCTAAATGTTCTTAATGTTTTGTCACGTGCTGCTGTACCAAAATATTGTGACTTTGTGGGTTCGTAAAATTAAATTTCTAGTTGCAGAAATTCAAAATTCTCTTTATTTCCGTAGAAAGACAGTTTGTACCCTCCTTACAGACTCTAAAAATGACGTAACACACACGAACGCAATCTTCTTGTACACTGCACAATTAACAGTTCTCGACTGCTCACTAGCAAATAACTCGCGACTTGGTGTCTCTCGTCTTTTATAACCGAACAACCGTTTCTCGAAAGTTGCCGAAACCTTACGATCGTTCGTGGCGTAGCGAGACAAGGGGAGAATTATCCAGACATATCTCTGTCTCTTTCTCCCTCTGTTGCTCCCTCTCGGCAAGTGCCTAAGCGCTCCTTGGCTCATGGACGTGGCTTGGACACTCCCCGCTTCTCTCTCTCTCTCGCCAAATAACAAGCACCCCGCGACATTATAAATACGTTTTAAATTTAATTTTAGTTTTATAGTAATTAATTACGTATTATAGACGATCTTCTTCAACTATCTTCATTGTACCACTATCGTGGTATTAGGGGATTCTTGTTCCTCTATCCCTTTTAAGGTCGGGCCTGAGAAACCGAAACTTTGGATCCGTTAGAGAATCAGGATAGGTGATAAGCCTGGTGTGAAGGTGAAGGAAGTGGATGATATATATATAAGGGCGAGATGAATGATAGGAAAGATGGTAATGGAGCAATTGGTGGAATGCTGACGGGGGAAACCGGAGGACCTAGGCCGCCTTGTTGTGAGTGGTCTAACCACTCAGCCCTGGCGCGGCCCTATTATACACCATCGTAATTAAAAAGAATAATATTGCCATTTTGTTTAAACACTAATACACAAATCAGGATATAGAACTTGTTTCAATCTTCCGGTTGTTTTAGAAAAAATACAAGTTTTGTAGCAAGTTATCCTCGGTCATTGAAATAATTAGTTATATTTTGTTACATTTTTAAATTGCAAACAATAAGCCAGTATATATCCCTTAATCCTCTGTTTAGTAGGAAAATTATTAAATTAATAAATTACTACATCCAAACTTCAATACCGATATTTTATTTGAAATACAGTTTCTGAGTTTCCCCGAATAAAATAAATTGCATTTAAAAACAAAACAACTTGTGTGTTTGAGTGAAAACCATAACTCAAAAATGGAAAGTTCATTAAATACGAAATTTGTTATTTAGGTTCAGCATCTTTTAGGAAACCAACACAATTTTTTTAAGGAAATCCCCCACTACAAACTATCTTTTAGTGGAAAATTTTATTTTCTTAAAAATTCTCAAACAATTTTTACACATTATCTGAACAATGAACATCTTGAATTTTTTGGAAACAGCTTCTGGAAAGCTCTTCTTTGTAACCGAGCGGGATGGCTCAGGCGGTTTCGTCTGTGGCCTGCATTCGGGAGGCTCGGGTTCGATTCCCGTGACCGACCTACCTGACCCATGGTTTTTTGGGGGGTTTCCCGGGTCGCTATGCGAATGCTGGGTAGGTTAATTACATCCCACGAATTTCCTGTCCCTTCATTTCATCTCCATTATCATTTCATATCATCTCTCATCTGGTGCTCCCTTTCAGGGTAGAAGTGTCGGCGGTGCATGGCAGGATGATATGCTCTGAAGAAAACTACTTACTTCTCCGCTAGGTCGGTTGCCGGTCTCCGCTCTTTTGCTGTGACCATTTCGGGACCGCAAGCCAGGGACCTTTGGGGCTCGGCTGCTGGACTCGTTGCCATCCCGCTGTAGGGGAGCGTGTCCGTTGTCTTGACCTGTCGGGGGAAGTCTCTATCCAAGTAAACTGTAGAGACCCTGCCCTCTGTACTGTCGTGGCTCCTTGGATCGGCCGCCCTCTGTCTTCTTCGCCTCATCCTTCCTTCCGGGGGTGCTCCCACTTGGGGGCATAGGAACAATGGGCCCGAATCCGCTCTTCTTTGTGACTTGGAAAACTACTAAACTGGAAGAGATAGACAAAGATATCTGTTGTTATTGGTTCCAATATCAAAATGCTTATACAGTCCTCAAATGGGAAGTCATTACTATACAAATATAATAGTTTTTAACATGAACTTTACTCATCTAAAATAAAATTATGACAATTTTCTTATTAATTAATGAGGATCGCGATTTCGTGATTATTCATTCGCATCGTCAGCTCAAACAACTTCGTTGTCAACGTTACGATCACTAGAGGTCACTATGTTTTTGCCAGTACCGCCAAAATCTGAAAATGAAATAAACTTAATAACAGAATCGACTGCCAGTATTTCAAAATTCATTATGCGATGTTCATTTTTTAAATTTTTTTTTTCCAAACCATTAAATCTTTCGGGCCATTTAATGCCATTTAATTGTTTTAATAATTTAACTTCTGCATTTATTTCATGGTGAAATGACCACAAATCATCTGCTACGGCCGATTTATCAGTCTGTAACATTAAGTATAAACAGTCACGGTAGCGTAGATGGCAGCGTGTTTGCCTCACGTTCAAGAGGTCCCGAGTTCGCATCTCGTTCAGGCTGAGTTATCTAGATAAGTTTCTTCCGGGAGTTTCCCTTATCCTCAAAGTCGAATCTCAGGTAACTCTAAGCTCTATGGACCCTTGGGTCATTTGAGCGTCATTCCATTGATCGTCTGATATGACTTAATGCTGGAGGACGTAAATTACTTTTAGAATGTAGCCCTAAGTGCGTGTCTAGCAGAATATGGATTTATTTATTAAAGAATGACAGTATCCGGAATTCCCTACTGAAAGTAAGACAGATGAATAACTTGACACCCTCTTTTTCTTACAAATAAATAAGTGAACTCAACCAAAAATTTACTCCGCAACATTCCGTCATACGCACGTCTAAAAACTACCTCTGTATCACCTTCTGTTATCCTTTCTGCTGCAGTAGGTTACATTGCCGTGTCTTCATCACAGCCAAGACACTAATTGGCCCTTTGAACCATCGACGATTGCCGGGCCTCTGGTTTTGCACTTAGGGCTGCGCTTTGCTACGAGGACTGTTCAATAAAGAATGGTCATAATTTTTTACGGCCATAATTTTTTGCACTAAAATTCAAATCTATTATATTCTGTTAGCTGAATCTGAAACAAACACACCGTAGTAGTTTCATTATTGGTACTCCCATTCTCGTCTGTGAGAACCAGGCAAGTTCATACATGTTCAGTATCGCCTACCGTTGCAATGGAGCTAATACGCGAGGAACAATATGCGTCTTTGAAATTCTGCTTTCGTCTCAACAAATCTTCAGTTGAGGCCTATACAATGTTACAGGAGGCCTATGGAGAGTCTGTTCTTCCCTAGAGCACAACTCGAAGGTGGTTTAAAATGTTTAAAACGGGGAGACAATCAATTTCAAAGGAAGTTGGACCTGGTGCTCCAGTTACTGCTCTTACGGAACAAAACATCAACACTGCTGCTGCCATTGTGAGAGAGGATCGACGAATTACCTTAAGATCACTTTCTGAAATACTGAACATTTCATTGGTTGCCACCCACACGTTGGTGACAGAAACATTACACATAAGACGTGTTTGTGCGCGATGGGTTCCAAGACTGTTGATTCCCGAACAAAAGGACATTCGCATACACGTCTGCATGCAGTTAAAGTTGGTGTTAGAGGAAGATCCGGAGTTTCCTTCAAACGTAATCACTGCTGATGAAACTTGGCTACATCATTTTGATCCTGAGAGCAAACAGCAAAGCTCAATGTGGAAATCTCCTTCATCACCAACCCTCAAAAAGCAGAAGTGGTTGCTTCTGCTGGGAAAGTTATGGTCATCTCATTCTTTGATATTCATGGAGTGGTTTATCAGCATGTTGTACCTGTACACACATCAGTAACTGGACAATACTACCGGGATGTCCTGAAAACATTGCAAGTCCATATCAGGTGCAAAAGACCACATTTCCGTGAAGCAGGCTGGATGCTGCACCACGATAATGCGCGGCTGCATATTGCCAATGTTGCGTGAAGTGCATCCCTCACACTCCCTATAGTCCGGATTTAGCCCCATGTGACTTTTTTCTATTCCCTAACTTCAAGAAACGCCTTCGTGGGAGGCATTATCCATGATCAGAAGCAGTGATGAAGGCTGCGGAGGCGATTTTGAATGATCTCTCAAAACATGTTTTCCAGCATGTCTTTGAAGACTGGCAGAAACGCTGGGACATGTGCATCGCATTCAGGGGAGACTATTTTGAGAAGGACCATCAACATTATGAGGATGAGTAAAGGTACGTTGTCAAAAAAGTTGTGATCATTCTTTATTGAGCAGCCCTCGTATTTTAGTGTCTGTCACCTCACACTTGATAAAATGGCATTTTGACCGACAGATCAGTCAGACTAACAAGAAGGCATACAACACCTACTTTGTAGATTCCATTTATCGCTTTACTGCTTCGACTGTGGATTAGCTTTGTTGCGTAATCGGCGAAGTACCCGGCCTTAACATAATGACATCGTTGAACAGAACGATGATGCTGACACTCTAGGTAATGCCTTCGCTGCTATTCCCAGCGCATCCATTTTTTTTTAATTTACGCCCTCCAACGTTAAGTCACATCGGACGATGAATGAAATGTGTGAAATGATGCTCAAATGAGCCCAGGGTCCATAGAGCTTAGAGTTTCTCGACATTCGTCTTTCAGGATAAGGGAAAACCCTGTAAAACCCGTATCCAGGCACTGTCCACCAACACAAAGTAAGTCCCTGAAAGGAATGCGCCTCCATACACAGTGTGACAGAGAACTCATGCTACACAAGGAACAGAACCGTGCTCTCTAAAACATGCTCCCTATTCACTCTGCACACTAAAACCGAGAAGATTCATTCACAAAAGTAGAAACCGTCAGAATGTTTTTGAATGTTCTGTAACTAAATTGACATGGGGTGTAACAAGCTACCGAGGGAGGGTGTAGAAACATTTTCCAACCCCCCTGCGTCTCATTCCTCGGAGACTTTCTTTCCTTTGGTATACTATAACTCATCCTGACCGAGATTCGAGCTCGGGACCTATTGAACGTGAGGCAAATACGCTACCATCTGCGCTATCGAGGCGGGCAGCTCTAGCTCATTCTATTGCTACCCTATTTTTCGCACTGTAAAGAGCAGTTGAATCAGAGGAGCTCTGGTTTAGATAGTAACACATTTTTAATGATGCAGAGCTTAAACAGTCCTTGTCGTTTACTAGATCCTCAGCTCGTGGGTCGGATGTTCTCTTCATAATGCTGCAGCATTTCTTTCAACAGAAACGTTTAATTTTTTTCCATCTATATCCATATATGGGGCTGTGCCATGGCTGAGTGGTTAGACCGCTTGGCTCTCAGCTAGGCGCCCCCAGTTCGATCCCAGGCAACCGCAAAGTGGGATTTGTTGGGGACAACATGGCGCTGGGTGGGTTTCCTCCGGGCCCTCCGATTTCCCCCAGCATCATTCCACCAATTACTCCATCATTCATTCATCCCAGGCGTTGGGCCGACCTCTCAACCCTAATCTCATCTATCAGGTCAACATGTTTCGGCTACCTCGCTCTGAGGGAATCCTAACGACTCCTAACACCAGTATTGGTGAGAAAGGGAGACATATATGGCGAACTGTAGTTTGGCGCTGGACCTCCATCGTTCCAATACTAAAATCTGGTAAGGATCGTCATCTGGTTTCCGGGTATCCGTCCCCTTCAGCTGCCGTGGTGCGGGCGCTGCGGACCCCTAGCACTCGTGGTACCTCTGACGTTACTAGAGGAACCTCGGGCCGAATATTCGAGCCCCTCCCTGATTGGGAGTTGTTCGGATTGGGTTGGACTCGAGGGGGCAGTGGTTCCCGATACCCGTGGGAGATCGGGTACGTCTCCAGTCGGGGTTGAGGGAAGTCATTAATATTCCCGCGTACTAGCCAGCATAGCTAGTAGAAGGTGTGCTAGATCACCAGGTGGCCTCACCGAGGTCATATCGGTAACCTTCCCATTTTGGATTTGGCGCGCGTAAGTGGCGTATCCACTTCCATCCCGTCTTGAGTCCACAGGACCAGATGGGGGGCTTGTTAATCTCTAGGTCTTGCCCTATAGAAAGCCCCACGGAGGCGAGGGCGCCCTTTTGGGACAGCTCGGTAACTCCCTGGTAGAAGCAGGCCCGGATCCTTGGTCCTACGTGTCCAGGACTAATGGGAGTAGAACCTCTTGCGTTAACGTGTTGCAGTTTGATATTCCCGTAGGGGAGGGGATCCGTTCCCTTCAGCTGCCGTGGTGCGGGCGCTGCGTACTCTTAGCACTCGTGGTACCTCTAACGTACTAGAGGAACCTCGGGCGTAACATTCGAGACCCTCCCGAATAGGAGTTTTTCGGATTACGTTGGACTCGAGGGGACAGTGTGTTCCCGACACCCGCGGGAGATCAGGTACCTCGGCCAGGCTTCGGCAGCCGGGAGAGGGCAGAGGGTTGCCTAATAAGTCCCAGGTACTAGCCAGCATAGCTAGTAGAAGGTGTGCTAGATCACCAGGCGGCCCCACCGAGGTCATTCGGTAGTCTTTCCTGCGAGGTTAACGCGCGTAAGTGGCGTATCCACTTCCACCCGTCTTGAGATTGGGGGGGGGGGGCTTTTAGACTCCAGGTATTGCCCCAAGGAAAGAACCTTGGAGTTTTCCATAGCTCCCGGGTTAATAGAGGCCGGGGTCTTCGGACGTTCGGGTAGACCTTGTACAAGTTGCAGTTTGATGATTAATGAGCAGTGCACATGTTGATTTTAATTGCATCAGATGTTGACGATCGTCCATTGCGATTTTCATGATTACTATTCTACGACGAAACACTTAATTTCGTTAACTCTACACACATCATGGGCGCGTTTCGAGAAAAAGTACCTGCTTTATGGCCTCAACAATGACACTAAAGAGCAGGTATTCCTTATAGCCCCAGTGGTTGTTTTCCACTCTTGATTCGGGCGTTCGTGAGAGAGAATTTTTTAGGGTGCGAGTGTTCTCTGTTTTATGCCATGTTTTGAGTTTGGACAACGGCGCTTTGCAGGTCTCGGTGCCCAGTGTCACATTTTTCAATGCTGCTATCAATCCAGCCATGGAATAGGCTACAGCTGCCATATTTTCTTCATTGTATATGAACGGTTACCTCATTTAATTGTCTCTTAGAACGTTTACTCCAAAGTTGTCTTGAATGTTTCAACACGTGAAGAAGCGAAAGCGGCTTTAACCTCTCCACAGAGGAAACCTGCCAGTAGCTTTCTGGCACCGCAAGCCATTCTCTGCACTTTAAGTCGGATATCTTTTCTTTCACAGATGAGTCGAAATTTTAACATAGATTTCTTACAGAACACCTAGCCCATCTTCTCATGTATTTGCTTATAAGCAAAGTGTGAGTATTCTCTGAATCTTTTTCGCGTTATAAATGCCACATCCTAGAAAGCTGAAGTCGATATCACTCTCATAGTGCAGCTTGTAATCTTTGTGTGGTGGTCCGCTTTATGTCGAACAAGCCCTATTGATTATCGTGGTATTACGACCGTGGTATATATTAATGAGAAAAGAATTTAAATTCAGAGAATCCTCATCAATTAATAAGTAAAATAAGACCTGAAGCTTTCCTGGCGACGAATATGCTCGATTTCTTCTCGGGCAGCCAGCCAGGTGAAAAGACGATTAGAAATGGACGTTTCGGAAGTGTGCATCTCTCCCATCAGGATATTTATTAAATGTTATAACCACAAATGAATCACTGGATATAACACAAATATAAACAAAGACAAAACACTATCAAAATTCGCATTACTGAACAAAGGACTGTTTTTGGAAAATTAAATGCCAGGTCAGGAGATGGCGTGAGTATAGAAAATTGTGTCAAAGAAACGTAACTGCGTAACTTGATTATCAAGCTGTATTGATCTGTGCTTCTTAAATCGACGGATTTCCATTTTAAGGCCGGTTTATAAGAAGATCTGAATTGAAATCCAGCAACACGATTAAGCTTGCTCCTTTCGGGGGAAATGGCCAAAGCCTCCTTAATTCTCCGCTCCCATTTACTGTTGCATATTGCCAAGATGGTCGTCTCCCGAAAATTGGCTCTATGGTCGTTATCAAAACAATGCTCTGCCAAATCAGACTTCTCAGGTTGCATTAAACGAATGCTCCGTTCATGTTCGTTTATTCTGGTAGCGATGATCCTTCCGGTTTGTCCTATATACGGTGTCCCACATTTTCAGGCAATGCGGTACACCCCCGGAACTTGGAAGTCCAGTTTGTTTTTCATTGGTCTCAACAGATGTTTAATCTTCGGAGGTGGCTTGTGGATGGTCCTGATGTTGTATTTGGCGAGAATTCTACTGATTCTGCCGGATAGATTGCCGGTAAACGGGATGCAGGTTGTAGCGGTAGGCTTATCTGACGCTTGCTGTATTACAAGTTTCCCTTTCCTAGCTTTGGTGATCGAGGCTTCAACGTCATATTCGGAGTAGCCGTTTTGACGGAAAGTGAGTTTCAGGTGTTGTAATTCCTGTTTTAAGTGGCTGGGATCAGAGTTAGACAAAGCTCTGTGGGCCAGTGTATTGAGAACTTCCAGTCGTTGAGACTTATGATGAAAACTATGACCGTTCAGATAGAGATCGATGTGTGTAGGCTTGCGGTATACAGCATGCCCCAGTGTACCGTTGCTGTTTTTTGAAACAAGAATGTCCAGGAATGGAAGAGTTCCATCCTTCTCCACTTCCATGTTAACTGTATTTGAGGTCGAAGGCTGTTGAGATGCGCAAGAAAGCTAGGCAAAGTGTCTGATCCATGTGGCCAAATTACAAAAGTGTCTAATCGTCTTTTCATCTGGCTTGCTGCCCGAGAAGAAATTGGGCATTAATAAGTAGTAGTACATTTTCATGAAAAGGATTTAATCATAAAGGACACGTTTAAATATTATTTTATTTTACGCTTTAACTGTGTAAATGATGACTCTTAGTACACAGTTAAATAATTATACATACACTATAAGGCTAGTGAAATATTACAAATCTGAAATGAGAGAGAACTTCAGAATAAAACCTATGAAATTATTTATAATTTAGAATTAAGAACAATAAACCACAAACTTTCATAAGTTAGACTCTGGATTGTTGCGATGCTCTGTTTATTTATAAGTAAATACAGAAAATTAAATCCTGAGAAATCTATTAGAATTCTGCATAAATATCAATTGGAAAGACAAGTAATTAAATGTATTACAATGATACACTAGTTTGAGTCAGGAAGACAATGTCTCGATTTACATATAGCAGGATCTCTGTAATAATAAGTATTAAGTCTGTAGTAGATACATTTGGATATTCATTTACAGGATTTGCTAGCCAATAGTTTAGTAACTTTAAATTGGAACTTCCAAAGTGAATCATTTGGTAAAAGCTTCACTGCAAATTTGTTGAAGTATTGGTTGCCTTATTTGGTTTTTTTTTGTGTTATCGACGGCAAGGACAATGTGTGGAAAATAGGGCGAATGAGGTAACATATCTCAGTTAAAGTCTCGCAACATCTGATGCGTCATTAAAGGTTGTCTTTTTTGCTACAATAACTACAACTAAGCTTTACACTTATCTAAGACGAGGGCTGTTCAATAAAGAATTATCACAATTTTTTTTTGATAACGTAACTTTGCTCATCCTCATAACTTTAATAATCCTAATCAAAATAGTCTCCCCTGAATGCGAGGCAGTTGTTCCAGCGTTTCTGCCAGTCTTCAGAGACATGCTGGAAACCATTTTTTGAGACATCCTTCAAAATCGGCTCCTCAGCCTTCACCAGTGCTTCTGATTATGGATAATGCCTCCCACGAAGACGTTTCTTCAAGTTAGGGAATAGAAAAAAAGTCACATGGAGCTAAATCCGAACTATAGGGAGCGTGAGGGATGCACTTCACGTTGATTTTTGCAATATATTCAGCAACAACATTGGCAATATGCGGCCGCGCATTATCGTGGTGCAGCATCCAACCTGCTTCACTTAAATGTGGTCTTTTGCGACTTGCAATGTTTTCAGAACATCCCTGTAGTATTGTACAGTTACTGATGTATGTGCAGGTACAACATGCTGATAAACCATTCCATAAATATAAAAGAATGAGATGACCATAACTTTCCCAGCAGAAGCAACTACTTTTGCTTTTTGGGGGTTGGTGATGAAGGAAATTTCCACATTGAGCTTTGCTGTTTGCTCTCAGGATCAAAGTAATGTAGCCAAGTTTCATTAGCAGTGATTACGTTTGAAAGAAACTCCGGATCTTCCTCTAACAACAACTTTAACTGCATGCAGATCTGCATGCGAATGTCCTTTTGTTCGGGAATCAACAGTCTTGGAACCCATCGCGCGCAAACACGTCTCATGTGTAATGTTTCTGTCACCAACGTGTGGGTGACACCCAATGAAATGTTCAGTATTTCAGAAAGTGATCTTAAGGTAATTCGTCGATCCTCTCTCACATTGGCAGCAGGAGTGTTGATGTTGTCTTCCGTAAGAGCAGTAACTGGAGCACCGGATCCACCTTCCTTTGAAATTGATTGTCTCCCCTCTTTAAACATTTTAAACCACCTTCGAGCTGTGCTGTAGGGAAGAACACTCTCCATAGGTCTTCTGTAACATTGTATAGGCCTCAACTGAAGATTTGTTGAGACGAAAGCAGAATTTCAAAGCCACATATTGTTCTTCGCGTGTTACCTACATTGCAGTGGTAGGTGATAATGAACACGTCTGAACCTGCCTGATTCTCACAGGTGGGAACCAGGAGTACCAACAATGAAACTACTACGGCGAGTTTTTTCACATTAAGCTAACATAATACAATAAGACTGAATTTTAGTGCGAAAAATTATGACTGTAAAAAATTATGATCATTGTTTATTGAACAGCTCTCGTAGTTTAGTCTTCACTGTATATTATCACGTTTATTAGATATTACTCATATGAGTATTTCTATTAGAACAGTTTCATCACACTGGTTTTAAAACACTAAGTCCAAGGGCTTGGTTCTTTTCAGTCTTCGCACTCTGTTTCTATTTGCTAGCGTGCACATTTTTTTAATTTTACGTCCTCCAACGTTAAGTCATATCGGACATGATTGAAGTGGGTAAAATTATACTTAAATGTGTCCAGGGTCCCGACATTCCTCTTTAAGGATAAGGGAAAACCCCGGAAAAAACCGTATCCAGGTAACTCACCCTGACCGAGATTCGAACTCGGGACCTCTTGAACGTGAGGCAGACACGCTACCATCTACGCTACCGAGATGGGCAATTATAGGCAGTAACTCTGTGTTTTCATGTGCAAGTAACCGTCTTTCGTGCTTAACCGCAACAGCTTTAATTTCTTCATTGGGAATTTCTATATTCAAGTCCCTGTGGATATTTTCATTGCGTACATACCAGGGTGCTTTTACTATAGCCCGTAGTACCTTATTCTGAAATCTCTGAATGGTTTCGACATACGTTTTCTTGGTGCAACCCCATAAGGGTATGCCGTGCATCCTTGCAGGTTTCAGCACTGGTTTATAAATCAACAATTTGTTGTGTTGTCTTAGTTGCGAGTAATGTCCCAGTAGCCAATACAGTTTTCTAAATCTTAGATCTAGTTCACTTCTTTTTCTTTTTACATGCGATTTCCAGTTAAGCCTTTCATCTAGTACCAAACCTAAATATTTTACCTTCTTTTCGTAGGGAACAGTTTGTACATTTAGTCCAATGGGTACTTTTTCTGTATTTCTGTTTGTGAAGTTTATACGGACTGACTTTGTTTCATTGAATTTTATTTGCAATTTGTTTGTTCAAATACTGACGTTGCTGACTTTTTTTTTAAAGTTTTTCTGTAACCTCTTCAACAGTATCACCCACTGACTGCTGTGTCGTCGGCAAATCTCGCAATCTCAGTTTCCTCATCTTGCATGCAAGATATTATCGGTCCAAGTACACTACCCTGTGGCATACCCGCAGTGATATATTTAAATGCAGAATATTCACTTTCTTGTTTAACTTGGAATGCTCCATATTTGAGATTGGATTGTAAGATTACACTGAATGCTCCAGGCAGACCTCTATTTTAAGAAGAAGGCATTTATACCATACTTTATCAAAGGCCTGAGGTACGTCTAAAAAGCGCTTGCACACAATTTCTTTTCTTCAGTTCTTTCAATTGTTTCCACAATTCTGTGAACTTATTGCGTGGTTGAACGTTTGCTTTGGAAGCCGAATTGGTGATTAAAGTAAATAATGTAGCGTTGTAGTGATCGAAGATGACTCCTTTAGGAATCGCAACTTCAAGGGTCCTCTCTTGAATGACTACATTCAGTATATTTATTTACAAACGTTATTTTTGTTATGGATGATGTCCCACTAGAGAGTAGAAATTCATGGAAGGTATTACTTTACAGACCCGCAAAATACAAAGCATAACCATCTTGGGATTGAGATTTGGAGCAGCAGATAACAGAGATGATTAACTTTCTTGCATTGTGTTATTAGCTTTCTTCTACTGTTATTTACATCCTACTTTTCACCGCCTACCATGAGACATTTAAGGAAAACAAACAGAACACTTTTAATTGCTTATCAATAATGAATCTCAAATGGAAATGCATTCAGCAAATTCTGGGCATTTATTTCGTGTGGAACTAATATAGAAACGATTTGGGTAATTCGATTTTAAGTGGCTCGCAACATTAGGATGAAATATGTTCAACTCCTACCTCAACTGCTGAGCTGTAATCCGTGGAATTGCTAAATAAAATTAGGTACCTTCATTTTTCTTGATGAACTTGATGAATTCCAGCTATCAGTTAATTGAATATTACAGGTTTTATATCTGATGAAGCGCTTTTCAGCTGCCTTACACAATCTGTAAAACTGTTGCTTATTTATTATTGTTATAAATATGAGGCAGTAATGACCTGAATATCTACTTCCGATACATAATTATTAAATTCCTTTTAACATGTAGATGTAGTAATTGTAAACTAAACACTGAACTTCATTGTATTATGATTTTAACCTCCTGAATACATCAATCAGTATTAAAATATTGAGCAACTGTTAATTGTTTGTCTTTTTCTTACAGAGTGTCTACGAAAGATGTCTTCTCTTCCACAAGGAGCTTTTGCTGCGTGGAAAGTTCGCGAAAACATGAGCAAGTGCGCTAGTTCTGAGCACAGTAAACTGGTTCCTTCTAAGTTAAAGGAGAATGACAAAACTGGATGTCAGTATCCTCATGTAAATAAGAAGTGTAAGTGTAAAGGGAAGCAGATCCTGGTCTCCAGTAGAAATATCTCATTCAGCTCCTTGTTCTTCATCATTCTATTTATTTGTTTTTAAGAAACTGTTTAGTCGAGAAGTATTAATAAGAAATAATTCTTTGGAAACTAATCATGATAATTATTTATTATAATACACAATACCAATCTTGATAATTATTTCTTAATTACACAGTAAACACTATTCTGACTGATGGATATAGGTATTGCTATGTTCCCAGTTTTAAAAATATGTTTATATTTTCATATTCGTGTCATACAATTCCGTTCCAGTTATTTACATAGAACTTATAAGAAGGTATTTTGACGCTGTATTACACACCTAGCAGATTGTGTACGATTCCAGCCCATAGGTAAAAATAGAAAGCACTGAGTTATTGGAAACGGAAGTCCAAAACACCAACTTTATCTATGATTCTGCAAAGCTTTGTTATCGAGAAAGCTTTTGGATATGATTTTGACAAAAAATTGGTATCTTTTGGTTTTAAAATTTGACAAAAATTATACTTTATCCTGAAATTTTAAAAATTTCGACTCTTGTCGAAAATTAAAACATTCCTTTCAACTTAAACGTTATCACCATCCATTTTTAAACGCTTATTTGCGGATTTTGCACTTTTTGAGATATCTTGGTAAAACTTTTGACACATCCGGATTGTTGCCTCAGTAAGACTTTCAAAAGTCATCCCTATCTGCAATCCTTATAGAATTCTCCGTGAAATGGGGGCTACGACAGCGAGCTATAAATATATGAAAGTTCATTTCTGACATCTAGGTAGAAACAAAAATGGAGGAGAAAAGGTAATGGCACCTTTCTCTCTGAGATTTTACATTCTTTCATTGTAGTATTTTGTTTTCAAATCCAGCCACGGGTAAGCTCACCCAATCGCCCTTCATTTGCTGTGCAACTGTGGGTATCTTTCCTAAACAAAACAGTGGCATTTCTGGAGTTGGGAATAATATCTAAGTGTCACATTTTACGTGTCAGATAAGACACGTCTTGTAGATTTTTTATACGTAAATCGTTGTTAAGTGACTCATTTTTATATCGCTGTATGAGGTAATGGTTTTTTCTTTTTCCACTAAAAGTCCTGAAACATATCAAATATGAAATATTTATTTCCCTTGCCTATGGTGCAGTGATAAGTAAGCACACTTTTCAGTTTAATGCCTGTGAATTTAACTGTGCACTTGTTTTGTTTAATTTTTGTGTAAGCTATTTTAATGCAATTTTAGTTGCAGCACTTTTAAATGTTTTGTACCAACAGAAACAGAAAGATGTTAATTTATATTACGTTTTTCCTTTCTAGTTTTGGAGCATCCACCAGCAAAGTACAACAATAAGTTTATGAACAGCATTTGGGGGCTGTACAATCGGTACTCCGTTCACAACTTGAAAAAAATTACCGAAGGGGACAGTATATTCTTTGCAGGAGAGCAACAGTGGTAAGTGGTATTCACCGGAATGGATAGCAGTATTTTATATAGCAGAGTAGAAGTTATAAAACTGAGGAATTGCAATAGAGAAACCCCATTACAAACGGACCTATCAATCAAACTCAGAAGTATAACATTTAGGGCTCAAATAAACATTCAAGGATATAGTCATTTGGTAACAGTTGTGTATATATTTTGGTGCAGTGTGCACTGGCAGGTTTCTATTTTCAGAAATGAAACTGACGATGATACTAGTAATAATAACACTGCTGATAATGTTCGTGATGATGATGGCGATAATATGATTATGAGAATGGATTTTGATGATGATGATGATGATGGGGAAGAAATTAAGCCTAGAGTAGATAAATTAACAAATATCACGTTAATTAGAAGAGATTTCATTCATGTCCAATAGTAATTAGAGAAATAGGAAAAAATGTCATTTTATGATTATCACAAGAGGCAAGATTTTGTAGTGACAATTATTTATAAAATTCGCAGGAATGATTCCAATTGGTGGTGTTTTATGGTGAACATTTTACCATAAATTCGCGTTATTTTTTCGCAAATTTTCGGGAAGAATTAATGAGTAATGACATGGCTGAAATGAAAAGTAACAGGTAATTAGACTAGCACAACTGTGAAAACCCCCTTTTTCCAAATTAAAATATTTTATTTGATATCAGAAGGCAGCAAATATCACAGATCAGACATCGCCAAACTGCAGCATGCAACAAGTTGTGATAGTTTTGCTTTTTATACTTGTTCTGTTGTCTGTCACAACTAAGTTATATGCAGAGAAAAATCTCTCACTGTCAGCGTTTGACATCGGCAACCAAAGACATTGAAGGGACTTTTCACAGAAATTGCGGCAAGAATCAGCTTTTGCCTTCAATGTCAAGAGTGCTGTTACTACATCTAATCTGTTATCGTTACCATCATGGCTTTGCTGTTCAACAATGTCACAAAGCTCTTTGTAATAAAGAAGCAAATCAGAATCACAAGTAATACTACTGGTTTTAAATGTATTTAGTTGTTTAAATGCTGCCATTACATGATTTAAATCACCTATACTTTATTTAATAACTAGCCTATAAGGTTCAAACAAATGATCTAAAGCTTTTATGGTTATTACATCATCAGTTTCTTTTGCCATAATGGAGTTCAGTTTAGACAAAGTCATACGACAGCAAACTTTTAGATTTTCTTGTACTGCTTCTCTAACACTGGGATCCATGATATGATCAACAAGTGCACTTACTCTGTTTCCAAAGTGACCACTCTAATATTTCACATTTGGCTCTCAGCGAGTTAATTCGGGATAAAACAAGATGAGCCACAGGTTTTTGTTTAGATTGAAATTACAATATTGGATCTGTTATCAATCTGCAATGTTTAGAAACAAATGTTGCCTGTACCGTTAAAGTATTGCAGCACTTGGCATCGCTAAAATGGCAATTTAACAAATTTTGCGCAGGAACTGAAAGCTTTTCTTTTATTAGAAAAAAAATCGTCAATTGCATCAAAATAGCTGACAGTGTAAACTACTGCATTAAGCTTGTTAGACCAGCGTGTCAGTACATGCATTGAGACCAGTTTAGCCTCTAAATCTGGGTGGTGTTGTTTGTATTCATTTGTTTGATTTCGGACATTTCGGAACACATTCTTAAGCCCTGAGGGACAATATTTTCATGATAATATAATGTCTGAGAGTAGCTTCCAAGAAGTACAGCACATTTAGTCAGAATAATAAGAGTTTTTGCTGTGCACGGTGTGGTATCCAATAAATAACATTTCCAGTTAGCATACGACAAACAGTTCTCAGTATCACGGACCAGTCGGATGCTGTGGTGTCAGTTTATTGCTGCACCGCTTAGCTGTTATTTCAGTGCGCATGATGTCACTGTATTGGCTTTGTTAAGTGTTAAATTTGATCCTGCTTTCGTTAAATTTGTTAACATTTTTTTCACGACTTCTAGCTTCACGCTTCACCAAGGCGGTCCGGGTTCGATTCCAGGCGACCGCAAAGTGAGATTTGTGGTGGACAACATGGCGCTGGGGCGGGTTTTCTCCGGGACCTCCGGTTTCTCCCGCCATCTCATTCCACCGGTGCTCCATCTTCATTTCATGCATCATCAGTGTCACCGCCTGCGGTGCCGTATGTAGTAAAAGCGGGCGTTAAACATTACACATTTCATTTCATTAGCTTCACGCTATAAAGACATGAATGTTAAAGCTGTATTTATGTAATTTGTAATAAATGTAAATATTTCTAAGCAGACTAAAATAATATAAATTTTCTTATTTATCGCTAAAAATATATATTATTCTCGAAATAAGGAAACATTCGCGAATATTCGCGGAAAAATCGCTAAAAACAAAATCTCTTGCCTCTGATTATCACCTTTGTCCGCCTATCCAGCATTAATTTTCATACTTCTTTGGTAACACATAATACGTCAAACAAACATGTCCCATCCTCGGTTATTTAGGGGTAACTTGCTAACCGTTGGTTCCCGAGCTCGCGAGTTCAAACTCGGCAGAGGGCACTGGACTTCTTCGGCTTAGAACTTCTTGGTATGACTTCCTTCGGAAGTGGTCCTGTGTCGTAGATTAAGTGCACGTAAAAGAACCTCAAGCTCGATAAAGAGGTCTATGTGCAAAATCGAGGGCCCTTCCACCCCTAATATACGAACAGAATGAGAGCAGATTAAGATTCTCCGTAAAAAAGGCGCGTATGTGTGTCACATAAGTAGCCATTGGAGCTTTTTGTGATGCTTATTTGTGTGTGCAGAAAAACAGAGTACAGTTGGCACGACATTAATGACATTCAGAATAGCGGAGTTGTTAATCGTCGAGCACTATTTCTGGTCCTACGGGACAGGACATCAGAATACCGAACAGTAAACTACGAACACCAGATTCCACTTTATTTTCCCATTCATTCGAGATTTACGCCGTTTTTATCTCACCAGAAGGCTCCCTATAGGGGGGGATGGGTCCTCTTCAGCTGTTGTGGTGCGAGCGCTGCGGACCCTTAGTACTCGTGTTACCTCTGACGTTACCAAGAGGAACCTCCAGTCGAACATTCGAGCCCCTCCCGAATGGGAGTTGTTCGGATTGCGTTGGACTCGGGGGCCAGTGTGTTCCCGACACCCGCGGGAGATCAGGTACTTCCGGCGAGGCTTCGGCCGCCCGGAGGGGCTAGAGGGTTGCCTAGTCGAGGGATTAGGCTGTTTCGTCTTACCACATTCACGCTCCACAGAAAGTATGGTTCTCTCAACCACATGCCATTTTAGCTTTCTTACGTTTGGCGGTTAGTTGAAACTTAACACAAAAAAAAAAAAAAGGAAATTTCAGAGTTCCATCAAGACTCTGGAAGTAGTTTTTTTCGCTTCCCCGATATTCTGTACATCTTAGATTAAGTATGTCCGACGGCTGACTGGAAAAAATGAATTAGTTTCTTAAATTTACGTCCCCCAACGCAGGTCTTATCAGACTATATATGAAATGGGTTAAGTGATGCTCAAATGAGTCCAGGGGCCACAGAGTTTAGAGCTACCATTCATTCATTTTTCAGGATATGGGGAAAAACCTGAAAAAAAAAACTTATCCAGATATTCACACTGACCGAGATTTGAACTCGGGACCTGTTGACTGTAAGACAGTCATGCTACCATGAAGCTAGAGAGGCGAACAAAAAGAATGAGATGTTCAGTAGTTCGTCTTAATATATATAGGCCACGCCATGGCTGAGTGGTTAGACCGCTTGGCTCTCACCTAGGCGGACTGGGTTTTATCCCAGTCGACTACAAAGTGGGATTTGTGGTGGAAAACATGGCGCTGGGGTGGGTTTCCTCCGGGTCCTCCGGTTTCCCCCATCATCATTCCACCAATTGCTCCATCATTTTCATCCCAGGCGTTGGGACGACCCCCAACCCTGATTTCATCATGTCAACATGCTTCAGCTTCCTCGCTCCAAGCGAATCCTAACTCCTGCATTGGTGAGGAAGCGAGAGATTGTATTTACGAGGACGGTTCAATAAAGAATGATCACAATTTTTTGACAACGTACCTTTACTCATTCTCATACTTTTGATGGTCTTTCTCAAAATAGTCTCCCCTGAATGCGATGCACTTGTCCCAGCGTTTCTGCCAGTCTTCAAAGACATGCTGGAAACCATTTTTGAGAGATCCTTCAAAATCGCCTCCGCAGCCTTCACCACTGCTTCTGATGATGGATAATGCCTCCCACGAAGGCGTTTCTTCAAGTTAGGGAATAGAAAAAATGTCACATGGGGCTAAATCCGGACTATAGGGAGGGTGAGGGATGCAGTTCATGTTGAGTTTTGCAAGATATTCAACAAGATTGGCAATAGGCGGCCGCGCATTATCGTGGTGCAGCATCCAGATTTTTACAAAGATGTCTGCTAATTTTACAAGTTTGAATAAAGTTAAGTAGTGTAATTTTTTGCGGGGGAGGGCTTCTGTTAAATACAATTTAAATAAGTAATCACGTACATTCCGCATAATAATTAAATGTCATAGTGCTTTAGAACTCGAGAAAGGTTAGAAGTACTGTTAGGTATATATTACAAGTATGAATGGAAATCCATGTTAGTATATCCATGTTAGGTTCGATTCCCGTGGGAATCTTTATTAAATTACGCAAGTGCTAAATGACAATAACTATTAAACACTAATAAATTTACAAAACTACACTAACTACACTAAGTAAAACGCTGTGTAACTTCTATAAATAGAAGGTACCGCAGTTCTGAGGGCACAAGAAAAATATTGCAACAGCGCTTTAACTTGGTGAACGTATTGAGAAGGACCACCCCGTATGTTTTATGGGTAGAAGACCCTTATAATTGATTACATGTGAGGAAGTGTGGTCAGAGGTGAAAGCTTTGATGACGCAGGGATGGAATGAACGCAGCTACTATACCCGGGCCGCTTTGGTGGGAGTTGAGCGGTCTAACCACTCCACCACGGTGCGGCTTTATACAGTTTTCTAATTACTAAATAATGTACTTACATGACAATATATTATTAAGTGCAATTATAAGTATTTTTATGTAGGTTAGCTATTCTTTGTTATGTACGTTTTCAGTGATTTGTATACACCTTCATAGATCAATAACCTCTGCATGTTTCTTGTATTGAATTCATAGTTGCAATCATTAGCAGTCTTTTAACGCAAAGCATTTGAAAACTCGTTTAATTATTACACTTTGTATTATTATAAGCGCTACAACCCGAACCTAATGGGATCAATATATAGTACTTTTATAATTATTCACTTCAAAATTCTCAGTGCAACAGTTTAATGTGCACGTCACTATGAAATGACAATTTTATGGCTGGAAGTAAACCTTCAATGACGTATAGCAAATTTGTCTTTGTTCAGGGATAAAGTATATTTGAATAAGCTCAAGTTCTTCTCAGGCAGCAAGCCAGGTGAAAAGACGATTAGAAATCGACGTTTCGGGAGTGTGCATCTCTCCCATCATCAGGTTATTTATAAGATGCTATAACCACAGATGAAATACTGGATATAACACAAATATACACAAAGAGAAAACACTATTCAAACTCGCATTACTGAACAAAGGACTCTTTTCAGTAAATTAAATGCCAAGTTAGGAGATGGTGTGAGTATAGAAAATTAATTGGGTCAAAGAAACGTAACTACTTAACTTGATTATCAAGCTGTAAAGATCTGTGCTTCTTAAGCCGATGGATTTACATTTTGGTAAACTGCCTTTAAAATGTAAATCCGTCGACTTAAGAAGCAAATATCAATACGGCTTGATAATCAAGTTAAGTAGTTGTTTCTTGTAGCAATAAAATGTTGGTTGCACAGGGTAATGCAGGATAGAGCACTTTATCCTCAGGGTGGAGCAAAGAGAGTACTCTCAGGGTATGCGTGGATATGTATGATCAAGGATGGTTCTAATGACACTGGAATGCCCGTTTCAAACTGATTTAATGACTGCTTCTTTTTATCATCACATCAAACTGGAAGTTGCCGACCAAGGTTTACCAATATTTCACTGTTCAGAGTTACCGCATTTAGAATGCTTATTACTCGATAAAACTTAATTCGTTCTTCACGTACATACGAACCGACAGTTATCTTCTCTCATCGCTTCTGGTCTCCTTTGACCAAGAGAGAAGAAGATAACCTTCTCAAAAGGCCGCCAGCCGTGGACTGTCTGTCCTTACTGTGCACAGCTGTGCATGTGTGTGTGTGTGTGTGTGTGTGTGTGTGTGTGTGTGTGTGTGTGTGTGTGTGTGTGTGTGTGTGTGTGTGACTTTCACTTCTCGAAACCCTGTCTTTTCACACAAAGATTCCCTTTGTGACTATTTTGTCCATTGTGATTATTAGTCTCGATCATGCCATTATTAAGGGTACGAAGAATGCCTATTCAAACGTATTCAAGTGCTATTCTTTTAGAACCTTTTGTTAAGAAAACTGTTTCTTACGTTTCTTTGGTTAAAACAACTATTCAACCCAATGCTATCCAACTCAACTGCACGTGCACGCGTTTCACAACACATATATGCCCGCCTCGGTAGCGTAGTGGTAGTATGTATGCCTCACATTCAAGAGGTCCCAAGTTCGAATCTCGGTCAGGGTGAGTTACCTGGATAAGGTTTTAACCGGGGTTTTCCCTTATTCTAAAAGACGAATGTTGGGTAACTCTAAGCTTCATGGCACCTGCTGATTTGAGCATCACTTCACCCATTCCATTCATCGTCCGATATGACTTAACGTTGGAGGACGTAAATTAACAAACAAAAAAATAACAAACAAAAAAAAAAAAAACAAATATACATACCTTTGAAATCCATTACGATTCTTTATGCATTGCATCCCTTAATTTCGGTATCACAATTAGTTTTCTATACTCACGCCATCTCCTGACTTGGCATTTAATTTACTGAAAACAGTCTTTTGTTCAGTAATGCAAATTTTGATAGTGTTTTGTCTTTGTTTATATTTGTATTATATCTAGTGATTTATTTGTTGTTATAACATTTAATAATATCCTGATGATGGGGGAGATGCAAGCTCCCTAAATGTCGATTTCTAATCGTCTTTTCACCTGGCTTGCTTCCCGAGAAGAACTTGAACATATTCGTCGCCAGGAAAGCTTCAGGTCTTATGTTTAATTTGAATAACTTTCCGAATCATCTAATGTTAAGAATGCTTTACCTAATCTTTGAAATAACGCTGTGAAATGAATCAAGAAAGGTTTATAATTTTTATTTGAAGCTGGACTGCAAGCTCGTTACGAATAAAGTTTTTTTGAATTGTATTATTTTTAAGAAAATTTCGATTTATGTGTACCGTGCCAGTGTAGGTATATAATTACTGTCTTGTTTCAGTTATGCTGCTGCTACTCCTACATCTTCAGATGCTAATTCAGGATCTAAAGGAAACGCATCTCAAGGTTCGACCTCTCTGGATAACTTTTGGATGGGTAACACTTACTAAATTAAGAGGTACTTAGCTTAATTTCCAGAGCTCTCCATTATCATATTGTAGTTTATACTAAGTTTTACACCTTTTCGTACCATTTTCAATACCTAGATTTTAGTCCTGTACCCATCTCTCAAAACGTTTTATTGAGGATTTAGCTATGGTTTATGTGTGATATTTAAGACATGAGTTCGACTTCTGATACAATGAAGCTTGGAAGGAGCATGTAATTAGAAAAAAATTCCGTCGATTGTCAGTCGATTAAACAAGCCACATAAGCCGGGATTTATTTATTTCAGCTTCACTATAAGTAGATTCAATTGTTACCCTAATGCTCGATTCCACCAACAGATGTTAGGACTTAACACAAGTTTAGCAATAGTTATAACAGAAATTGCATTTCACCAACAAGTGTTAGCTTAACACTCGTTTTAAATCTCTTGTTAATATAACAAGCCGAATATCTGTTGTTAAGTCCTTAACAATTGTAACATTTCAAGATGGCGAATATGAACCCAGCTGTTGATGTCGATTTGCTATATTTAAGACCATATAAATGACATTCGTAATAGAGTACGGCCTATGAGGAGAAATTATTTTGAGAAGCTATCAGAAAAACATTTTCTACGGAGGTATAGACTGTCCAAACAAGTTGCTATGAAGGTTACTGCGGAAGTACAAGAGAGGTTAGAACATGCATCGAAAGGAATATGCCAATCTCGCCTTTGCTTCAAGTATTAATAACATTGCCATTTTATAACACACTAAATTATGTGGATAATACACTGTTCACCTGCCGTCTTGAAACGTTCAAGTCACTCGTCACTTCTGCCATTCTTCTCTCCTCGTTTTAAAATTACGTAATACCGAGTTAGAACATGCATCGAAAGGAATATGCCAATCTCGCCTTTGCTTCAAGTATTAATAACTTTGAAATTTTATAATTCACTGAATTATATGGATAACGCTGTCCACATCCCGTCATGAAACGTTCAAGTCACTTGTCCTTCGCACCTCGTTTTAAATTTACGTAATACTGAGGAAGTTGTTTCATGCTTATAGTAGTGACACATGTATTTGAATTAAATTCGTTTCGAATATTTTCCCCGTGACATCTTTCTCTTTTACATTCACCGCATCCGTCCTCTTATTTTCCACGATATCCTTACACTTCGTCACCAATTCAATTAACAATTCTATCTCCATCGATGAGAAATTTGTCTCACGGCTTTTGTTTACGATTTTGTGTACCCGCCATTTTTCAGCCGTGTGCAGACGAAAATGAAAACAAAAGCGCATCGTAGTACGTTCAAAAAATAACACGACTCATCCGTAGCAATCTGTAGCTGTAATACTTACAAGTCTCTTGGCGTTAACACTTGTTTGCTAACATTTTCAGAAAACAGATTGGTGAAATGCAAGAACTTTAACAGTAGTGTTGGCGCTGTGACAATTGTTAAGTTACGTTTGTTAACGTCGATTTTAACATCTGTTGGTGAAATCGCGCATAACTGCTCTAAATTGTTGTCCATGTTGTTTAATTAGCTTAATATAATTTTTTAAACTTATTTTAAAATTTCATAAATTCGCACAATGATACACACTTCATAAAGCTACTACAATAATAGTATTTGAATAGGTAGAGTCAGACTGTAAAGTTCAATGCCAAGGTCAAAATTTGAACCACCGTCTCCGTCTCCGTCTGGTCGCACTTACCCTTTGAGCTACCATGGCCACCGTGCCGTCAGGACATTAAATTCTCCAACTGACTCGTATGTTTCCCAGTAAACCACTAGGGGCTTTCATATGAAATGAGATAGGCAGCTTTTGTTTTGAACGGGATTTTATATAATTGTAGTGTCTAAGATACGCGATGTCTGTGTTTTTTTTCTTTTTATAAATAACTTAACAGATTTAAGTTAATTGATGGAAATTAATCATTTCTTCACACTAGCCGTTTATAACCTAAGGTATTGAATTGATAGAGTCGACATGAAAAATTCAATGCAACGGTCGGGATTTGAACCACGGATCTAATGGGTCTACACGGATTTAATGTCATGACGGCAAATTGGCCGTGGTATCTCAATGGGTAAGAGCGACTGGACGGAGACCAGTAGATCCAAATCCCGGCAGTGGAATTGAATTTTTCATGTCGACTCTATCAATCCAATACCTTAGGTTGTAAACGGCTAGTGTGAATAAATGATTAACTTCCATCAATTAACTTAAATAAGAAGAGTTAAATGATGAAGCCTGGGACTCAAGTACTTACAATAGTAAGTCGCCACAAACGGTGTATCTCGGTTGCGAGAGCCCCTAGCGGTTTACCGGGGAAATATGAGTCAATTGGAGAATTTAATGTCATGACGACAAATGAGCCATGGTAGCTCAATGATTAAGAGCGACTGGACGGAGACTAGTAGATCAGAAGTTTAAATCCCGGCTGTGGCAGTGAATTTTTCATCTCGACTCTTATAAATCCAATACTGGCTAGTGTGAAAAAATGATTAATTTCTAGCAATTAACTTAAGCAAGAAGAGTTAAGTGATGAAGCCAGGAGCTCAAGTACGTACAGTAGTAAGTCGCCACAAACAGTGTATCTTCGATGCGAGAGCCCCTAACTGTTTACCAGGGAAATATATGAGTCAGTTGGAGAATTTAATGTCATTACGGCAAATCGACCATAGTAGCTCAATGGGTTAGAACGACTGGACAGAGACCAGTAGATCCGAAGTTGAAATCCCGGCCGTGGCATTGAATTTTTCATGTCAACTCTATCAATCCAAACTTAACAGATGTTCATTATTTGAAATATCGCTTTTAACTGTTAAATGTTAGTTTGCCTTACTTGAAGGAAAAAGACGATTTTAACATTGCGGTAAAAGCTATTTTATAGTATATTAAGCTTCTGAAATGTTGAATATCCTGAGCATACATTAGAATATACCGATATTTTCAGGGAAATCGCGGGAAGAAAATTATTTTTACGCATTATCATAAAGGATATTGTCGCGTATGCTTTGGTGAAGTGAAGGAACTTGATTTATTTTAGGAATTTATTTGAAATTTTAATAGCATGAGGTTTCGTTATACAATTGAAAGTATTAATTTGTGGAAGTAAAGATGTAGAAACCTCATAGCGGAATATTAGACGACAAACCCGTCATTTGCATATTTTCGGAGCGTTAACCAAATAAGAATACCAAACGCAGCAACTCTAGGCGTTGAACCCGGTAGTTGGTAATGGACGATCAGCAGGTCGTTGGACTTAAACCAACATGGCGGATGGAATGTTCCAGAAGCTTTTCTGCTGATCAAAGGAAAAAAGTCCCTAGGTTCAACGTATGCTGGCCCCCGCTTTTTGGGCTTGGCCGTGAATACTTATAGCGGTGATTATCGAGGCGCGCGGGAGTCTAAAGCGAATTGTTGCGGCCGGAGGCTACGCCAAATCTTCACTTCACCACGCATCGACATTTCCTCGAAGGTAAGCCCGACTGGGTCTTAATGGAGTAATGTAGCTATCAACATCAATCCACCCAAAGTCTCTTCAAGTCTTCGGGGTTGACTTGTATTGTAGGAAATTATGATGTTATAGTAAACTGAAATTTCGTACAAAGTTGCGCTATTTCTGTCTGTAACCTAACTACAAATTCCCTTTACCATTTACCTCTACCATCTGACCCCCTATCCTTTCTGCTGCGCTCCCAGTTGCAACTTAGATTGCAAACCCTTACGTTAAACCCTGAAGCAAAATATGAGGTGAGCAAAGAGTTCCACTTGGGGCGACGGTTTGAAGTAAATGGGAATAATGGGTGTTTAGCTCAGGGTAAAGCAATGAGGTTAATCTCGGGGTATGCGTGGATATGTATGAGAAGGATAGTTTTAATGACACTGTAATGCCCGTTTCAAACTGGTTTAATTATTATTACATTAAACTCGAAGTTGCCGACCAAGGATTACCAATATCACTGTTTAAAGTTACTGAAGGCGGAATGCTTATTACTCGATAAGACTTGATTAGTTACGTATAAACTGACAAATATCTTCTCTCATCACTTCTGGTCTGTCCTTGACCAAGACACAGGAAGAGGACTGCCCTAATCGGCTCCAATCCACGAACTGTCTGCATGATCACAGCTGCACGTGGGTGTATGAGTGACTTTCACTTTCTCAAAGCCCTTTATCCAACCAAAGCTCCCCTTTGTGACTATTTTGTCATACCATTAAGAAGGGTCCGAAGAATGGCCCATTCAACAAAGTCAAGTGCTACCCTTTAGAAACCTGCTAAGGACACTGTTTCTTACATTTATTTTGTTATAACAACTCAACCAACTGCATCTGTTCGTGCAGTACAAGACTCCTTTGAAATCCATCATTATTCTTTACTTATTGCAACCTTTAATTTCGGTATCAACCCTCTTTAAGTATACACAACCATATCCACAATTTGTAGGCTAAAATCATCCCAGTTTACAATCTATAATGCTACAATATAGATGCGACTTACGCAAACACGTGTATTTGACCTTGAGACAAGTGTGTACTTAATGAGTTACGTGTTTAAACGCCAGAGTTAGATATTTTAATATATTTTACCATAAAACCTGTTGCTCACGTTTCTCATGAGCACCTCTGTAAACAAAAAAGGTATATGCAATTTATGGCTAAATGTTAAAGTTTTAAACTGATATCATTAATTTTGAACGGGATTCTACATGCAATAACGCTTTAGGAACTGTTTTTATTAGATTTAGCTTGGCACAAGTTGTATGGGGACAGAGAAAGTATCAGAAAAATTACAAGTGCGAGGGCTGTTCAATAAAGGATGATCATAATTTTTCGCACTAAAATTCAATCTTATTATATTCTGTTAGCTCAATGTGAAACAAACACGCCGTAGTAGTTTCATTGTTGGTACTCCTGGTCCCCGCCTTTGAGAATCAGGCAAGTTCGGGCATGTTCAGTATCGCCTACCGCTGCAATGGAGGTAACACGCGAGGAACAATATGCGGCCTTGAAATTCTGCTTTCGTCTCAACAAATCTTCCGTTGAAGCCTATACAATGTTACAGGAGGCCTATGGAGAGTCTGTTCTTCCCTACAGCACAGCCCAAAGGTGGTTTAAAATGTTTAAAGAGGGGAGACAATCAATTTCAAAGAAAAGTAGACCAGGTGCTCCAGTTACCGCTCTTACGGAAGAAAACATCAACACTGCTGCTGCCATTGTGAGAGCGGATCGACGAATTACCTTAAGATCACTTTCTGAAATACTGAACATTTCATTGGATGCCACATTTCCGTGAAGCAGGCTGGATGCTGCACCACGATAATGCGCGGCCGCATATTGCCAATGTTGTTGCTGAATATCTTGCAAAAATCAACATTAAAAGCATACCTCACCCTCCCCATAGTCCGGATTTAGCCCCATGTGACTTTTTTCTATTCCCTAACTTGAAGAAACGCCTTCGTGGGGGCATTATCCATCATCAGAAGCAGTGGTGGAGGCTGCCGTGGCAATTTTGAAGGATTTTTCAAAAAATGGTTTCCAGCATGTTTTTGAAGACTGGCATAAACGCTGGGACAACTGCATCGCATTCAGGGGAGACTGTTTTGAGAAGGACCATCAAAATTATGAGGATGAGTGAAGGTACGTTGTCAGAAAAAAAAGTGATCATTCTTTATTGAACAGCCCTCGTATTATAATGTAAGTTAAAAATGCACAATCCTTAAATTTGGGCCTATCTGCTTTTTATTTGCAGGATTTCATTTTAAATTATTACTTTATAATAACTTTGCGATGGCATTTTTATTCGTTATCAGGTACGCACGATAAATTCAGGTGTTATGCTTCATCGAAAAAATTCTACACCGAAATTTCAGTAGACTAAGATGCTTCAGGACTCCTTAATTCAAATAAAAATCATTTTCGAAAAAGGTGCATCTATGTGTGCTGTTTCTGTACGTCTCTCTGTGAATAGCATAACCCTGAAACGAAGGTATAGTTCACCATAGCAAAGAAAGTCTACGGGGAATGAGACGCAGGGGATTGGTGAAGGTTCCTACACCCTCCTTCGACAGATTTATGGCACCCCATGTCAGTTTAGTTATAGGGCCATTAGAAAACATTCGGATGGCTTCTACTTCTGTGAATAAATCTTCTCGGTTTTAGTGTACTGAGTGAATAGGACGCATGTTTTTAGCGGTTCTGCTGTTTGTATAGCAGGTGTTCTCTGTCACACACATTCACTGTCCTTGACCCACTGTGTAAGGGTGGCACATTCCTCTCAGAGACTTACTTTGCGTTGGTGTACAGTACTTTTGTGAATAAATCTCTCGGTTTTAGTGTACTGAGTGAATAGGACGCATGTTTTTAGCGGTTCTGCTGTTTGTATAGCGGGTGTTCTCTGTTACATACATTCGCTGTCCTTTTCCCACTGTGTAAGGGTGGCACATTCCTCTCAGAGACTTACTTTGCGTTGGTGTACAGTACTTTTGTGAATAAATCTCTCGGTTTTAGTGTACTGAGTGAATAGGACGCATGTTTTTAGCGGTTCTGCTGTTTGTATAGCAGGTGTTCTCTGTCACACACATTCACTGTCCTTGACCCACTGTGTAAGGGTGGCACATTCCTCTCAGAGACTTACTTTGCGTTGGTGTACAGTACTTTTGTGAATAAATCTCTCGGTTTTAGTGTACTGAGTGAATAGGACGCATGTTTTTAGCGGTTCTGCTGTTTGTATAGCGGGTGTTCTCTGTCACACACATTCACTGTCCTTGACCCACTGTGTAAGGGTGGCACATTCCTCTCAGAGACTTACTTTGCGTTGGTGTACAGTACTTTTGTGAATAAATCTCTCGGTTTTAGTGTACTGAGTGAATAGGACGCATGTTTTTAGCGGTTCTGCTGTTTGTATAGCAGGTGTTCTCTGTCACACACATTCACTGTCCTTGACCCACTGTGTAAGGGTGGCACATTCCTCTCAGAGACTTACTTTGCGTTGGTGGACAGTACTTTTGTGAATAAATCTCTCGGTTTTAGTGTACTGAGTGAATAGGACGCATGTTTTTTTAACGGTTTTGCTGTTTATGTAGCAGGTGACATTCACTGTCCTTGTCCCACTGTGTAAGGGTGGCACATTCCTCTCACAGACTTACTCTGTGTTGGTGGACAGTATATATATATATATATATATATATATATATATATATATATATATACCAAACTTGGCATTTAAGTTGAAAATATTCCAAAGATGCGATAGAAATGGGTTCAAGAATATCTCCAACACAAATACCACTTTTTATATTGACAAAACTTCGACATGTTGTAGTTTTCTTTGAAACTGCCTAATGAATGCTTTTCGTCTTAAAAGGGCTTTACTATATCTATATGTGTGTACCTTACCATCTACAAGATCAGAAAGGCAATACCATAACTATTAAAATGGCTAGAAACGAAGGTCCAACTTCTCTAAGTTCAGGGTAGCTTCTTGAAACGCAAATCAAATCCGTTTCTGCAACTGCGATATTAACATTCTAGCTTATAGTTCAATATTCAGAAATATGAGAAGTTTAGAAAGATTCAAGCTTTCCTGTTTTGTGGAAAACAATTCATAATTAAATCTAGTGCAATAATGGTAAGCTTAGAAAATTGTTATCTTCAAATGGGAAGTCCCACATTTTGCATTCCTTTGCCCATGACTATATCACTACCTCCTACTCCTCTGCCTCTCATTATTACGAGAGCTGATCAACAAAAACTGAGACTGATCGTTTGTTGTAGTTTCCGTGATAGTTTCGTATCTGTAACATAAATATTTGAAAAGAGCTAGTTTTTATGTATAATTTCGGTAGGCGGCAGCACTCTCGTATTGGTAGGTTGGTAGTAATGCTCTGTTTTGTAGACCCTACGTGCATTTCACATACCTGACAGTGGAAGTGATGCGAGAGGAGCAGTACAGCGCAATCAAATTCTGTTTTCGTTTAAGCCATTCAGCCACCGAAAATTATGAACAGCTGAAGCAAGCATGCAGTGAAGATGCACTACCTCGTGCAACAGTTTAGGTGGTTCAAGGACTTCAAAGAAGGCCGACTTGTCAGTGTTAAGCAAGGTGGGTCTGGTGTTCCGGCGTCTGCTGTGACTGAAGTCAACATCAACATAGCTGCTGTGATTGTCCGAGACGATCTGCGTATAACATTACGTAACCGCATTACCAAGTTTTCTGCACAAAGTTATGGAATTAAAAACAGATCTGAATCTTCCTAATTCTAAAGAAAACATTTTAATCAAAGAAAACCCACTGACTTTTGATCCAATTAATATTCAATTAGATTTAGAACAAATAGTTACAAAATCTGAAACTTCCAAACCTGTACTAAAAGCTCTAGCATTAGAAACTGTGAACAATAGATACCCACCTGAAGAATGGTTACATATCTACACAGATCGATCTAACTTGGACAACAACTCAGGAGCAGGAATTAAGTGTGCACTGTTCTCATTCTATCAACCAGCAGGATACCACACAACAAATTTTGATGCAGAAGTAACGGCTATTCATATTTCACCCCAACACCTTCTATACAGAATACATAAATTCAAAAATGTTGTCATACTTTCTAATTCTAAAGCAGCATTATGTGCAATAAGTTCATATAAAATGAGGTCAATCTAAATTAAAGAATGTCACAAAATGATTCAACAACTTCAAAAACTACAGAAAAGAATTATATTACAGTGGATACCTGCACATTGTGGAATTGCTGGAAATGAATCAGCTGATTTTCTTGCCAAAAAGGTGCAAATTTAATTCAGAACAAAAGTAAAAACTTACCCTTTACATCCATAAAAAGATTAATTAACAGAAAATATAAAAACAAACAAAACCAATCAATATCTAACAAAGCCAAAGATAAAAAATGGAACATTTTAATTAAAAATCTAGAAATTATTCCAGAAATCCCATGTAAAGCTGCAGTAGCAAATTTTAGATTACTTACGGAACATGATTATTTGGCCAAACACTTACACAGAATAGGAACTTATACAAGTCCAAATTGTCCTCTGTGCAACAAAGAAGAGGAAATGACTGAAGAACATCTTTTAACTTGTGAAGCCCTACCTGCCGGATCCACTACACAGAAATATTGGAGAGCAAGAGAGCTAATGGCTTCATTGCCAAAGCCTAGCATTTGACAACAACATTACGTAACCTCAGTGAAGTGTTTAGAATTTCATATGGCAGTGTGTTAAGAATTATGCACGGCCACCCCGTCTGTTGGCTCCCGAACAAAAGGCTGTGCGAATGGAGACAAGCCGTGGAGTGCTGCGTCCCTTTGCTGATGGAGGGGATGCATTTTTTAAATCGATTATCACCGGTGATGAGTCATGGCTGCATCATTATGATCCTGAAGTAAAACAAGCCAGCACAATGTGGAAATCGCCAGGTTCTGCAACACCAAAAAAGGCGAACGTTGTTCCATCTGCAGGGAAATGCCATGGTGATCACATTTTTTGACTGTAATGGAATGATTTAACAGTATGCAGTTCCCCCTCACACTATTGTTACAGCAGCATAGTACACGTCAGTTTTAGCTACATTGAGGAAGCACATTGCAAAGAAACGACCAGAGCTTTCTCGGACTGGGTGGCGACTTCATCATGACTATGCACGGCCTCACGTCGCAAATCAAGTCATGCAGTTACTGGCTCGATTCAACATTACCTGTGTACCACATCCACCTTATAGCCCCAAACTTGCATTCTGTGACTTTTTTATTCCCATCACTAAAGGCAAAGCTGAGGGGTATTCGGTTTGAGAACTTTGAAGCAGTGCTCAAGAACAGTGAGGCGAATCTCAAGGACCTGACAAAGAATGGTCTGCAGCACGTGTTCAAGGACTGGCAGAAACGCTATAAATGTGTATTGAAGTAGGAGGGGCTACTTTGAAATAGATAATGTAAACATTAAATTGGAGCAATAAACTCTGTGAAAAAGAATCAGTCTCAGTCTTTGTTGATCAGCCCTCGTATTTATTATTATTATTATTATTATTATTATTATTATTATTATTATTATTATTATTATTATTATTATTATTATTATTATTATTATTATTATTATTATTATTATTATTATTATTATTATTATTATTATTATTATTATTATTATTATTATTATTATTATTATTATTATTATTATTATTATTATTATTATTATTATTATTATTATTATTATTATTATTATTATTATTATTATTATTATTATTATTATTATTATTATTATTATTATTATTATTATTATTATTATTATTATTATTATTATTATTATTATTATTATTATTATTATTATTATTATTATTATTATTATTATTATTATTATTATTATTATTATTATTATTATTATTATTATTATTATTATTATTATTATTATTATTATTATTATTATTATTATTATTATTATTATTATTATTATTATTATTATTATTATTATTATTATTATTATTATTATTATTATTATTATTATTATTATTATTATTATTATTATTATTATTATTATTATTATTATTATTATTATTATTATTATTATTATTATTATTATTATTATTATTATTATTATTATTATTATCATTATTATTATTATTATTATTATTATTATTATTATTATTATTATTATTATTTTGCTCATTCTCATTTTTCGTTTCCGATGTTTGTTTTTCAGAGAAGAGATTCTGATGTAGTCAACATAGAGGTTCAACTATGGGATCATTACACAGGGCAATAGCAGAATATATCTTTTTTCTAATAATATATTTTATATCTGGTGACCTGAATTTATGCGTACGAAATAACTTACTTATACACTCATGTGATATCTATATTACAAAAGGGAGTTTAAATGGATTATTTGCCTAAAGGCTTTCAATTGAGTGTAGTGTAGCGGTTGTTACTCTATGTGAAATATATTACTAGCATTTGCATAGTTTACAACCTTATAATACTCCATATTTATATACCACATTGATGTACTGATTTAAATACTAATAGGAGCAGCAGAAATGTATGAAGTGATTTCTCTGCAAACTGTTAAACTTTGATTTTTAATTGTACATGGTATTAGTATTATGTTGTAATCGAAAAGAGTATCTTTCTAAATTTTAGAATGTTGATGTATTATTTTGAATATAAACTGTCTGTGATAATTATATACAGTGGTACGTTGAATACAGTTTTTGATTAAAATATTTGTAGAAAAATAATGACATCTTTGTGCAAATTGCAGTGAAGGGGAGTTCAGCTCTATGTAAAGGTTCAAAATCTTGAAATATTATAGTTTATTTGAATCTACGCTCAGTAACATTTTACTTGAGTATATAAAGTACATCTTTGTAACACGTATATATAATTTAAATAATGTACTCTTTAAATTCTTTCATATATAAATCAAGGGGATTTATAAAGTATTTGTCGAATACCTCAACGTGATTTAGTGTTGCATTAAATGTAATATCTAGGTCTTCACCCTAATAATATTAATCCAAAAATCTTGATTAAATAATAATGCTGTTAAAGTGGTTTAACACAGCACTGATGATGAATAAAAATGACTAGTGCCTGATTTCACCAACAGATGTTAAAATCGACGTTAACAAATGTAACGTAACAATTTTCACAGCACTAACAAAGTTGTAAATGTATTCCATTTCGCCAACCTGTTTACTGAAAATGTTAACAAACACATGTTAATGCCAATATACTTATAAATATTACAGCTATAGAAGCCTATGAATGAGCCGTATTATTTTCTGAACGTACTGCGATGCGCTTTTGTTTTCATTTTCGTGTGCACACAGCTGAAAAAATGGCGGGTAAACAAAATCGTAAACAAAAGCCGTGAGACAAATTTTTCATCGATGGAGAAAGAATTGTTAATTGCATTGGTGACGAAGTGTAAGGATATTGTGGAAAATAAGAGGACGGATGCAGTGAATATAAAAGAGAAAGATTTCACGTGGGAAAATATTCGAAACGAATTTAATTCAAATGCATGTGTCACTACTAGAAGCACGAAACCACGAAACCTTCTTCGCACAAGGTGCGAAGAAGAACAAGTGACGAGTGACTTGAACGTTTCTAGACGGGAGGTGGACAGTGTATTATCCACATACTCGTATTTCAGTGAATTATAAAATCGCAAAGTTATTAATACTTGAAGCAAAGGCGAGATTGGCGTATTCCTTTCGATGTACTACCTCTCTTGTACTTTCGCAGTAACCTTCATAGCAACTTGTTTCGACAGCCTATATCTCTGTAGAAAATTTTCTTCTGACAGCAACTCAAAATAATTTCTCCTCATAGGCCGTGCTCTATTACATATGACATTTAGATGATCTTATATATATAAAATCGACATCAAAAGTTGCGTTCACGCCCGTCATCTCGACTATTTACAATTGTTAAGGACTTAAACGACAGAAATTTGGCTTGTTAGTTTAACAAAAGTTTTAACACGAGTGTTAAGGTAACACTTGTTGGTGAAATGTAATTTTTTGTTATAACTATTGCTAAACTCGTGTTAAGTCTTAACATCTGTTGGTGAATTCGGGCATAAATGTTTCATTTTCTAATTTGTGTACCAGGATTCGGTTTAAACCTTTGCCTGTGATTTACGTACTTTTATGTACGGAATAGCACCTTTTAAATGGCGAAAAGGGGTAGTTAATAGGACGTGTGTAAGGGGGGTGCAAATAAAACCCCAAAACGTATATTTGCAACATAAGCATGCAGTTTCCCACAGAAAATGTTCTGACACGTGGCTATTAGGATTGTATTTGTTGCAAAATCTAAAAGTTGTGTTTATTGGATGGAGAAAACTTAGGTTTTCTTTTGCCTTGTGCATCTGTTCATTGGGGTTTTACTTGAAAGAAGGGACTAGTGAAGTTTTATTCTACAAGCTAAGTGCATATAGAATCATGAAGTTATAGTTTAAAACATAGCAGAGGTGTGGAAGTTGTTTAGTGCCCTCACACTAATGTTCCTCTCAAAGGTGCGGATCCTTCAATGTATACAGGGTGTCCCACCTAACTCTGCACCTAAAATATATCAGAAATGAAACAAAATATGAAATTTCCAATTGGTCAGGAAGGTACTTATGTCAGGGGCTCACACAATGAGAATGTATGCACAATCCATAAAGGTAAACAAATAACACCAAGTTGTGTTTTTTTTTTAAATGGAACATGTATGTTTATCCTAGCAAAATGACAACTAGAGCTACAATTAATGATAACACATTTGGTCCCGATTTTCTAAACACATTTACTATTATGTGTTTCAATTGGGAAGGTGTTTGTCCTTGAGCACTACTGGGTGAGCAACCAATGGGAGTACTGCGGGGTTGTCGTATTGCATTCTTCCTATGTGGTGTGTGACGATCGCCAAACTAATTAATCTCTAATAAATACTATTCGCGTTAAGATAATTCATATTTTTCCAAAACTGACCCATGAGGAAGGAGAGAGTAATGTATTTAACATAACCGCAAAAACCCCACAGTTTTAGCTCAAATAGTTTTCCTAACACAAATAAAGTAGATACCATTATATTATAACAATGCATTGCGACATAAGCACTGTAATGAATATCATTATTGGTTGGCATGTATGCGTGAACGTATATTTGAAATTACTCATAACGGAAACGTAAACCTTTGACGTGATTCGATAAAAGAAATATGTACTTTGAATAAGAAAAGGTGTTTGTTAAATTAGATGAGAGGAAACAATACACTTCCTGCTGGTCTGGCAGACCGGGTCTGGTCACATTATATCTTTGTTTATGAATGGTTCGTAATCTTTATTTACTACAGAGCAGAGAGTTCAGAATAGAATTATTCAGTTACTCTTCCATGAAAAAGTCTATCAGCGGGATCAATGAGACGCGATCCACCTTGCCCCATTACTAGTGCTAGAACAATCCAATTGAGTTAACGTGGGCTCAAATTATGTTGCAAACAGAAATAATATTTTTAAACTGACTGACATTGAGCGACTTATTCACGAAGAAATTGACAAGGAACACAAGACTGGGAAAACTTCGTGAGACATGCAGATAAATTACAAGAACACCGCTTTTGGAAATAAATAGCACGCGACGCGATTTTGGAGCCTATCATCATAAACTTGCAACACACGATGAAGACAGTGACAATGACGAATCGTCTCTTAACGGAAGTGACGTTCACAGCTATGTGGATGCGTCGCTGGCAGTTTCGTTTGATTAGAAAAATAGGTAATTCATAAAGTATAATTATTTTTAAACTGTATGTTTAAAACATGTATGTAATATACGAATATCCATGTTGCAATGGTGATTAGAACAACTGCATTGTTATAAAGCTTTGGAAAATTAGTTTGCGTTCCCTTACTTCTTGCGCCAAGAAGACTCGCAAGTGTGCGACAGAAAGGGAAATATAAAAAGAATGGGGGTAACGAGGTGGCAACGCTGAAGGCTCTAACGCATCTGATTCGTTACAAGCCAGAACGCTTCCCATTTAAAATAATAGTAATTTCAAAAGTTAATACTTAAATTTTCGGATGGTATATCTTTGACAAATAAGAAGCACAATAACAAAAATGACTTTAACTCTATGATCACGTTTTAGCATAGTATGCATTAGCTCAATACAAGAACAAATGTGCATTCTAATAAACACTTCTTTATTATCCTTTTAAAGTTTACGTCCATCTAAGAATCCAGATCCTCTGGGTTTGCAGGAATTCAGTTCAATTAGTGAGTAAATCAGCTGCAATAGTTTTATAGTAATAATAGTGTAAGAGAATGCCGATTCTGCTTAAAGTAAATGTGAGTTGGCTCCAAGGTTTCTATCCGGGAGGTTCCAGATTCAGTTCTTGTTGAGAACTTACCGTCGTTTTCGTGTGCCTCGGTTGAAGTGGTCTCAGCCGCTGCCTACAAGTGAAAAGGCGCCGAACGTGAGTGCACTTGGTGCATTTTAAATGGCGCTTTAATCGAACAGGTTATGGAGGATGACAAAGATGTCGCAGAGGTATCGGCGTCAGAGGAACAGGTTGGTAACTACGACTCGATGGCCTTCAAATAGATGTCCACATCCGGGCTGCTCAATTAAGGCATAAAATGGGAGGTCGAAATCACCTCCTTCCACCCGCTGCGATAGAATCGCGCATTTATCTGTGGCTACCGAATTCCAGTGGCGGAACATCGCTATCATTGTGACGCATAGGAAATCATAAACATGCGCTCTCATACCTTACTCCTTACTAATGTTTCTTAGGATGACTTCTGTGGCACAAGATATGTTTTACAAGGTCTGCAATATGTGGTGCAAAAGACGAAGTGCACAGTCTCAAAAGATAAGCAAGGGGATCCTCTCTGATCTTGCTGCGATATTCTCTTTGAAAAGGTTTGTTCGTAGATATATGTAGAGCCAAAGACTGCCATTAAATTACATGCAAACAAACGTAATCTCTGATAATCACTACAGGGCAAATATTTAAATAATTCCCATCCTTCCTTCTCAGAACCTATTACTGTCATGGAATTTTGAGGTAAAAGTAGTTCCATTTGTAGCTCGTGTGGGGTTTCACTACCTGGAAACTTCAAAGGAGTGCAGAATAATTTGATATTGGTCTCAAATTTTTATATCTTCAAATTGGGAAGGAAATTTGCCATCAAGTTGCTTTAGAAGTTCTGCGTACTTTTCCAGAAGTATGACGTTTACAGTGAACACGGAACGCAAGCAAGAGAAATGATATCAATCTGCAACTACCATTGGTCCTTCTCACAGTCGCAATTTTGCCATAAATAAGATATTTAATTTATTATCAACTCCCCTCAGAAACACAATTAACCACACCTCATCAGGTGCGTCTACAAAAGTATTACTTTTGTTTGCAATATAATTTGAGCCCACATTAACTCAATTGGATTGTTCTGGCAGTAGTAAGGGGGAAGGTTGTCTCATTTCAATTGCAAGTTGATCCAGCTGATACACTTTCCCTGGTTTATAAACGGAAGAACAACTGAATAATACTGCTTTGAACTCTCTAGAGTAAATAGAGATTACGTAGATTCATAAACAAACATATACTGAGGCAAGTCACGTTCTGCCGATGCACCGTTCTACAAGCCACACTGCAGGACTCCGATTGGTTGCTTGCCTAGTAGCGCTCAAGGACAAACATAATCCCATTTGAAACACATAATAACATCGTCGTTTGCCTCAAAGAGCAACAATGGTGCTCTGCAAATAAGTCAGGATGCTGTAAGTTTTCTTCATACGTTAGGTAAGTACCAACACTGAAACAGCTCACTGGGGAATATTTTAAAATATGCTTCACACTTTACATAAATTAAAATCACAAACAGGGAAACTATTGCTGATCTTAAATACATATTTCATTTCGAAGAATGCGTTCTTCGCAAATAAAAAATAAGATATTCCTCAGTCTTCTTATATTTTCGTGCCACATTACACACGTGAAGCCACACAGGAGATACTAATTGTTAATACTTGCTGTAAAGTTAAGATCAGTATTTCAAGGTTAACGTTTTAAATTTAAAGCAATTTTGAGCTCGTTGACCACTTCTCTGGCGATATCTTGTACCTTTTTGCAAACGTACGTATGGTCACGATGCAACTTCCAGAATGCTTCCATATGGAGCATACGTGACACAAGTGCTTGCTCCAGGTTCTCTCCAAGTGTATAGTCATATTCCTTTTCTTCCTCACCTAAATGCACAAGGATAAGAATTGTTGCTTTAGCAATTTTCTTACAAATTATACCACCTTAAAATACCATTTCTAAGCTACGTTATTGCAAAATATTCAATAAAATATACTGAATTACAATTTAGCTGTTCAAGTATACTCTCAATTAATTCATAGTACTCGTTTTTGGAACTTAATATGTAGAATTTATTAATTCGTATGCAATTTGCTATTAGCGGGATGCTCATCAGGGCAACTACGAGGGTGTCTGAAAAATTTCCGACCTAATACAGATACAAGACATTTTTTCAGAAATTTTCCTTTTATTTTTCAACATAGTCTACTTGTAACTACGCACTTCTCTGTAACCCGTCCAAATAGTACTCGGCGTTTTTCTCTGCAAAATAATTGTTCATGGAGGTGATTGCCTCTTCATTTGTCGAAAATCTCTATCCCCCGAGGGCAATTTTCAGATGAGGGAACAAAAAGAAGTAGCTCGGGGCTAGATCTGGTGAGTAAGACGGATAGTCAAACAGTTCAAACCGTAATTTTGGATTTTCGCCATTGCAATCGCTGAGGTGTGAAACGGTGCGTTGTCTTGTTGAAACAGGATGTTCTTTTTCTGCAAATGTGGCCGTTTTCCCGCAAATTCTGCCTTCAGCTTATCAAGTAATGATGCGTAGTATGCTCCTATAATGGGTTTTCCTTTTTGAAGATAATATATTAAAATAACTCCATGACTATCCCCCAAAAAGGAACAGTCGCCATCACTTTCCCAGCCGAAAAAACAGTTTTTTTTAGCCGGTCCCCCCTTTGCGATCCACTGTTTGAACTGTATTTTTGTTTGTTTTGTATCCAAATTTCACCTACAGTAATTAATCGGCGCCAAAACTCGGATTTATTGTGCCTAAACTGCACCAGCAGAGCCTTGGAAATGTTCATTCGATCACATTTTTGGTCTAACGTGGGCAAACGCGGTACCCAACGCACAGACAGCTTTCTCATGTCTAAATGTTGATTTAATATGCGACAAACACGTTCTTTTGACATGTTCATAGCCTCTGCTATCTCTCTCACTTTAATTCGGCGGTCGTCTAGCACCATTTGGTGAATTTTGGCGATGCTTTCGTCGATAGCTAAAGTTTTTGGACGTCCCGAACGTTCATCGTCTCTCAAGTTCTTACGGCCACGTTTAAATTCAGTTGCCCAAAACTTCACTGTGGTAAATGATGGTGCTGAGTCCCCGTACACAGACTCCAACTCATCTCTGATTTGCGTAGGCGTATTGCCTTTCAAAAACAAATATTTAATGACAGCTCGATACTCGATTTTGTTCATTTTCATAAAAACACTCACATCAACTCACTCAAACGGCTGTTATATAACAACTGAGCGTCCATAATGGCTGAAACTTTGGTGAGTAATTGTGAGCAGATGAACAACGAAATTCACTTGCTATTTACGAGTGCTGCCATCTTAATGTTGAGGTCGGAAACTTTTCAGACCACCCTCGTATAACAGCTCGGATTTTCCAATGAAGTGTTTCACTTTGCTAACCATTGCTTGGATTTGCAGATGCTAGTTGCAAGTCAACTCCTAGTGGAGCTGGGAGCACATGGTTTCCCCGTTTTTCCTTAGACTTTCTATTGACCCAGCCCATTTTCGTACTCTGGGAACAGAACACAAAATGGTAACAAGCCGCCACAGAAGAGGAAGTAATGTCTTGGACACCATGGACAATAAGCGTGGCAATAATATTTGAAACGCTTTACATTTCTGTGGCATTAAACATGTTCAAGATAGATTGTTTAGAGAACGCAAGTGTCGTTGTTACACAAAGGAAACCTACTCTACCCACAACTATGACTGCCACAAATTCATCTCCATGCCCCAGAAAAGGGAAACTTCTCTCTCTGCCCCTGAAAACCAATAGAAACTCTGGTTGTAAGAATGAATGAATGAAAGTAAATGGGTTGAGCCCTTTCGATCCCTTGCACATAGGCGTCGTATTGGGCCCATTGTGCCCCTCTTACTGGAGTGCTTATTCAAGTCCCATAGCCTTCAGAAATGACAGAATAAGTTATGGATGAGCACTCCTTATATCATCTGGTCTCAGTTTGTCTGAGCCTAGAATAAAGTGCCTAAGTGCAGCAAGTGCTTCACATTCACACAAAATATGTAGAGAAGACTAATCCCCTCCACCGCACTTCCTGCGTGTGGACTCTGCACTAAGCTTCACTACACACACGTGTCTCTTTAGGGTGTTGTGGCCTGTCAACAGGCAAACAATACCTCTAAGTTGTACCCGAATAAAGGTTAGCAGAATCTTACTGTTTTTCTTGATAGATCCCTCAACATAGATCGAGCCTGCCTAGTTGTAGTAAGATTACGCCATGACGTGCCATGTTGAAGTGATATCCAATCATGGATCTCACATCTGGCCCTTCTTGGGGTAATACCAAGGACAGGTGGACCAATAATCGCGTTGGCCGAGCCGTCCCTGGCAAGCCTATCAACTAGTTCATTTCCTCTGATTCCAGCATGCCCAGGAACCCAGCAGAGCTGTACTGGTCGGCGATAACAGAGAATATACATGGTCTCTTGGCACTATCTTACCAACCTAGACCTTGTTGTGCTAACACATAGTACTTTCAGGGCAGTCTGGCTGTCAGAACAGATACTAATCCGACCATGCAGCCAAGGCATGTAGCAAGTGCAGTTGTTTCACAAAGGAAATCTGCTCTACCCACAACTATGACTGTCACAAATTCATCTCCATGCCCCAGAAAAGGGAAACTTCTCTCTCTGTCCTTGAAAACTAATAGTAACTGTGGTTGTAAAAAAGTGACAGTCACATGTTGAGTCCACCTGGAATCTCACTTAATAAAACTCCGAACTGCAGCTTTTCTCTGTTTTATTAAATGCAAAATTCATGTAAAGATATTTTCTCATCTGACGACCTACGGATACATTTCTCACTATGTAGAATATCCTAGAACATGTTCAAAAAAATTCAAAGTAAAAAAATGTATATATACATATATATACAAAAAAGTAAAAAATAAATAAATAAAATACTAAAAAAATAAAAAAAAGCCATCTGCCTCTCCCAAACAAATAATATTCTGGCTGAAGAGGGCGAAATAAGCCCTAAAGCAGCCTTGGGTGTAAGTAGACCCAGAATCCCCCTACCACCATGTAAAGATATTACGACTCGGCCAAAAGGACTGCGGGGTGGGAACCTGTGTTGTAGAAAGATTATAAGGACTTTTTAAATGTGGCGGCCGAACTGCACACAGGTTAGCTAGACATTAACGAAGATTTATTATTCTTTTTTTTTTTCCTTTTTGTAATTTACATCCTCCAACGTCGTCATATCGGACGATGAATGAAATGGGTGAAATGATACTCAGATGAGCCTGGAGTCCGTGGAGCTTAGAGTTACCCGACATTCGTCTTTATGGATAAAGGAAAACCCCGGTAAAAACTTATCCAGGTAACTTACCCTGACCAAAATTCGAACTTGGGACCTCTTGAACGTGTGGCAGACAAAACCATCCAAAACCTAAACCTTAGCCTATGTACGGCTAGTGTGAGCACGCCTCGATAGCGTAGATGGTCGCATGTCTGCCTCACGTTCAAGAGGTCCCAAGTTCGAATTTTGGTCAGGGTGAGTTACCTGGATAAGGTTTTTTCCGGGGTTTTCCTTTATCCTGAGACGAATGTCGGGTAACTCTAAGCTCCATGGACCCCGGACGCATTGAGCATCATTTCACTCATTTCTTTTATCGTCGGATATGACTAAATGTTAGAGGACGTTAATTACACACACACACACACACACACACACACACACACACACACACACACACACACACACACACACACAAACGGCTAGTGTGAAGAAATGATTGATTTCCACCAATTAACATTCCTGGAGTATTTATGTGACATTCAGTACACACAGGCATATTTTAAACACAGCTCTATTACAGCACATACAGCTGATTTATCGTTGCAACTAATTAGGGAAAATTTTGAAGACGGTACGTAATTTTTATTTATGGAGGAACTTAAAGAAATTAAGTGCAGCGTAACAGCCCGCATACGTTATAAGAACTCAAAGACAGTATCAGAAGAAAAATTAGTGCTATTTCAGAATATGAATTAATGCGTGTGGACGGAAAGTTTCTTCGAAGGTGTGAGACATGCGTGGCAGCATAAGGACATCATTTCCAACACATTCTGTGCTAAAGGTATGTGATTATTGTAATAGTAATTTATATGATAAATCTGAACACTAGAATTTAAATATTCACCGTGGCAGCAGCGTGCTTAATGCGGCGGCAGCGTGCTTTCTACTGCAGTACTAACCGCCAGCCGACTGGCCGGCTACCAGTGAAAAATAAGGCACTGTATATCAGTCCTACTAAATCTTGTGGCTAGATGTTATAAATATTGACTAACAGAAACATTAAGTTTTACTACGAGGGCTGTTCAATAAAGAATGATCACAATTTCTTATTGACAATGTACCTTTACTTATCCTCATAATTTGGATGGTCCTTCTCAAAATAGTCTCCCTTGAATGCGATGCACTTGTTCTAGCGTTTCTGCCAGTCTTCAAAGACATGCTGGAAACCATGTTTTGAAAATCCTTCAAAATCGCCTGCGCAGTCTTCACCACTGCTTCTGATGATGGATAATGCCTCCCACGAAGGCGTTTCTTGAAGTTAGGGAATAGAAAAAAGTCACATGAGGCTAAATCCGGACTATTGGGAGGGTGACGGATGCATTCACGTTAAGTTTTTCAAGCTATTCAGCAACAACATTGGCAATATGCAGTCGCGCATTATCGTGCTGCAACATCCTGCCTGCTTCATGGAAATGTGGTCTTTTGCGCCTGATATGGACTTGCAATGTTTTCAGGACATCCCTGTAGTATTGTCCAGTTACTGATGTGTGTGCAGGTACAACGTGCTGATAAAGCATTCCATGAATATCAAAGAATATGATGACCATAACTTTCCCAGCAGAAGCAACCACTTTTGCTTTTTTGGGGGTTGGTAATGAAGAACACTGAACTTTGCTGTTTGCTCTCAGGATCAAAATGATGTATCCAAGTTTCATCAGCAGTGATTACGTTTGAAAGAAGCCCCGGATCTTCCTCTAACATCAACTTTAACTGCATGTTACCTCCATTGCACCTTAGGCGATACTGAACGTGTCTGAACTTGCCTGGTTCTCACAGGCGGAAATCAGGAGTAGCAACAATGAAGCTACTACGGCGTGTTTGTTTCACATTAAGCTAACAAAATATAATAAGATTGAATTTTAGTGCGAAAAATTATGACCGTAAAAATTATGATCATTTATTATTGAACAGCCCTCGAACAATCTGTACGTCAACAGCTTTCGTTACTTACGTTTTAAGAAGTTTCTTGCGAGTTCCAGCTCATCAAAGTGAATCTTCACACACTCTCCTAAAAATGCCAATATATAATTTAACAGCGGCATTTCGGCGTTCAAAAGATCCAGAAGTTCTTTCATCTTAGGAAACCTGCGGCACACTGTGAATAAACACACAGAAATTCAGATTCTTATTTAAGGATTTATTGCAAACAGCTGTCAAGAACATCAACAAGGTACGTGGCTTATATATATGGTTTGTTATAGTACCTGAACCCGTATTATTTATTGCACATTACTTAAGTACCTTCTTAATTTTTGTGTAATAACTGACAAATGTAATCCAAAAAATCAATTCAGAATCGGTACAGAAACAGAACTCTTTCGCTTTCTCGGTGTGTTTAATCATTTCGTTAACTGTCTTACTACTTTGGGTAGATATCTTTGTCTTGGCCTACTCGCAATTATTTATCTTTGATCTAACTTAACTTCTCTGCGCTAATTTGATTACTAACATGGAGATACAATGATTCTCAAATGAATTTAGTGGAATATACTAAGAAAATAACAGACCGAGAGTCAGTATTACGTCATAATAGCTCTCCGTATCAGTAGTTGCAGAACACATCATACAAGCTTTAAATGTGTTTATGAATAACCTGTGCCATAATTTTTTTATCCAGATTTATTGAACCCTATTTTACACAGTGGTATATTAGGGCTAGAGTTGATACATAAAATATACAATTTTAACAAAAATATTTTAAATACTAGAAGGAAGAAATGATGTTTTAATCTAACGCATATTAATTTAAACTATTTCAGACGTTTAAACACTGAGTTTATAAACATCATGAAGTACTTATACTGTTGTGGCTTCATTAGCAAAGATGTGAGTGGAGCAGAAAATTTAGTTCCTAGAGAGTCTAGCTTGAATATTACTTCTTGTCTTTCTCTCCAGAAAATGGGACAACAGAAAAGGAGATGAACCACAGTTTGAAATTCTTCACCACACATGCACTCGGGGTTGGATGTTAAGTGAAAACGTGATAAGTATTCACCAAATTTACCATGTCCGCTTAAAAACTGCGTCAAAACAAAATTTGGTACAAGAGTTTCACATTTTCCTCTGTCATATACACTAGGGAAAAATAATGTTTTTGTTAAACTTCCATTTGGAGTTGTTAGCCATTGTTAGTTCCATTTTTCAAAAATATGTGCCATAATTTAGATCGTAGCCATAGCCCTGCTTGCAATAACAAGGTTCACACCATTGATAACAATGCAACGCATACGAGAGTGGTCTGAAAAGTTTCTGACCTCAACATGAAGATGCCAGCACTCATAAATAAAAGCTAGTAAATTTCGTTGTTCATCTGTTGACAGTTACTCACCAAATTATTAGCCATTTTGGACGCCCAGTTGTTATGTAACAGTCGTTTAAGTGAGATGATGTGAGTGTTTTTATGAAAGTGAACAAAATCGAGTATGGAGCTTCTATTAAATATTTGTTTTTGAAAGACAATACGCCTACGCAAATCAAATATGAGTTGAATTCTGTGTATGGGGACTCAGTACCATCATTTACCACAGTGAAATTTTTGGCAGCTGAATTTAAACGTAAGAGCTTGGGAGACGATGAACGTTCGGGACGTTCAAAAACTGCAACTACTGACGGAAACATCGCCAAAGTTTACCAAATGGCGCTATACGACCGCTGAATATAAGTCAGAGAGATAGCAGAGACTATGAATGTGTCAAAGGAACGTGTTTGTCAATTATTAAATGAATATTTAGACACCTGAGAGCTGTCCGCGCGTTGGGTGCCGCGTTTGCTCACGTTAGACCAAAAACGTGTTCTAATGGACATTTCCAACGCTCTGCTGGCGCAGTTTAGGCGCAATAAATCCGAGTTTTGGCGCCGATTAGTTACTCTAGAGGAAATTTGGATAACCATTATACGTCCGAAACAAAATTACAGTCCAAACAGTGGTCTGCAAACGGGGCAACCAGCTCTAAATAAAGCAAAAACTGTTTTTTTTTCGGCTGGGAAAGTGATGGCGACTGTTTCTTTTTTTTTGGGTGTGGTATAGTCATGGAGTTATTTTAATCGATTATCTTCAAAAAGAAAAAAACCATTACAGGAGCATACTACGTATCATTACTAGACCACATGAAGGCAGAATTTGCGGAAAAACGGCCACATTTGCAGAAAAATAAAATCATATTTCACCAAGACAAACGCTCCGTTCACACCTCAGCGATTGCAATGGCGAAAATCCACGAATTACGGTTCGAACTGCTTGACCATCCACCTTACTCGCTAGATCTAGCCCGAAGCTACTTATTTTTGTTGCTCTCGGAGGATATAGAGTTTCGTCAAATGAACAATTATTTTGCAGAGAAAAGCGCCGAGTATCATTTGGACGGGTTACAGAGATGGGAGCATCGCTGGGAAAATTGTGCAGAGTTTCAAGGAGATTATGTTGAAAATTAAAAAATAATTCTGAAAAAAAAAAAAAATGTCTGGTATCATTATTAGGTCGGAAACTTTTCTGACCAGCCTTGTATAGTTCCCGAGGTCGTGGAATTTCTTACTGTACTCGTTACACCTGTGCGTAACAAGAGTACAGATGTAATAAATATATATTTCCGTTTTCCTGTACATTCTGTTTGGTACAGTATATTATAAAATAGGATGGATTATTGATAAGATTATCTAAATCGTTCGAAATTGGTACACATATTTATATTTTAACAACCCTTATTTATTTATATTTATTTATTCATTCATTTATTATTTATTTCTTTATTCATTTATTATTTATTCATTCGTTTATTATTATTTGTTTATTTATTTATGTATTTATGTATTTTTTCATTCAGTCATTCGTTCATTCATTTATTAATGGCACCGCCAATACAATGCCTCACCGGTCGCCCCTGTACTATGTTACTACTATGTTACATTTTTGTTGTTGTAATTTACGTCCTCTAAGGTTAAGTCGTGTCGTGATACCGAAATTAAAGGATTGAAATAAGTAAAGAATCATGATGGATTTCAAAGAAATTCTGGTTCTTTGTTACAACACGTGCAGGTGCAGTTGAGTCGAATAGCAGTTGGGGTGAATCGTTGCTTTAACAAAAGAAACGTAAGAAACAGCGTCCTTAGCAGAGTTCTAAAGAGTAGCACTTGACTTTGTTTGAATAGGTATTCTTCGGATCCTTCATAATGGCATGACAAAATAGTCACAATGGGAATCTTTGGTTGAATAAAGGGCTTCGAGAAAGTGAAAGTCACACACACCTACGCGCAGCTGTGGACCTTCAGTTGGTGGCTTGGAGCCGATTAGGGCAGTCCTTTTATTTTCTCTTGGGCAAGCCAGACCAGAAGCGATGAGAGAAGATATTTGTCGGTTCATATGTACGTGAAGAACGAATTAAGTTTTATCGAGTAATTAGCATTTCACATATAGTAACTTTAAACAGTGATATTGGTAACCCTTAGTCGGCAACTTCGAGTTTAATGTAATGATAAAAGAAGCAGTCATTAAACCAGTATGAAACGGGCATTCCAGTGTCATTAAAATTATCCTTCTTATCCATACTCACGCATACCCTGAGAGAAACCTCATTGCTTTACCCTGAGCTAAACACTATTTGCTTCAAACTGTAGCGTGAACGTGGAATCGTGCGCCACCCAGCATTAAATTGTATCAAACTGGCCCCCAACGTGAAACTGTGCGTCACACATTCTATTCGCTTCAAACTGTCGCCCCAACGTGGAACCCTTTGCTCTCCATTATATTAGTATCAATCGGAAGATGAATGGAATGGGTGAAATGATGCTCAAATGAGCCCGGGGTCCATAGAGCTTAGAGTAACCCGACATTAGTCTTTCAGGATAAGGGAAACCCCCGGAAAACCTTATCCACGTAACTCACCCTGACCGAAATTCGAACTAGGGACCTCTTGAATGTGAGGCAGACATGCTACCACCACGCTACCGAGGCGGGATTACTATGTTACAACTTCAACTAAATCAACTAATAAGAAAAATCGACATCATTTTTCTTAAGATAAGTGAAGTTTTTTTGTTACAAATAGTTATATTTATATAATGTTCATGAAATTCCAGTCATACACATCCTTAATAAGATACACTTTTAAGATTTAATGTAGAGATATTTTACGGTCTTGACTAGAGCGTTGGTTTTCTATAGTAAGAGTAGTTATGTTTTTACCATGTTTTCTTTCTTCTTTTTTTAATGGAGGAAGCAATATCCGTGGACTCGAGTATCCCTCTATCAGACTGTAGTTTGCCACTTCTGCAATCGCTGATTTGTCTATATCAAGAAGCTTTTCGATGCTGTTGGAGACTACCACTTCATAGTTACTGAACTCCGCCATTTGATCCAATACTGCTTTTATTGTTTCCAGAACATTCTTTAAAGATGTTCCATTCTCACAGCTTTTATCTGCAACATGAGAAACATTCTTTCAACACGCCTGTGTTTGTATAATAACGTTAACAGCTAAATGCCTTTATCACTACATACTACACCACAGGTTTTGAGGACTGATGATACATGCAAAAAAATTGTAATTGTAAAGCAATTTTTGGAATGAAACGTTTTGGATACCTCCCTGACACTTTTCATGCGAGCTGAGGTAATCCTGTAAAATACTCAGATAGCAAGGATAGTCCCACCTATGCCCTATTTCACCAACAGATGTTAAGACTTGCTTTTGAGGAGCTATCAGAAGAAAATTTGTTATGGAGGTATAGACTGTCGAAACGTTTTGCTATGAAGGTTACTGCGGAAGTACAAGAGAGGTTAGAACATGCATCGAAAGGAATATGCCGATCTCGCCTTTGCTTCAAGTATTAATAACTTTGCGATTTTATAATTCACTGAATTATGTGGTTAATACACTGTACACCTCCCGTCTTGAAGCGTTTAAGTCATTTGTCCTTCGCACCTCGGTTTAAAATTAAGTAATACTGACAAGTTGTTTGGTGCTTGTAGTAGGAACACATGTATTTGAATTAAATTCGTTTCCAATATTTTCCCCGTGACATCTTTCTCTTTTACATTCACAGCATCCGTCCTCTTATTTTCCACGATATCCTTACACTTCATCACCAATTCAATTAACAATTCTTTCTGCATCGATGAGAAATTTGTCTCACGGCTTTATTTATGATTTTGTTCATCCGCAATTTTTCAGCTTGTGCAGACGAAAATGAAAACAAAAGCGCATCGCAGTACGTTCAGAAAATAATACGATTCATGCATAACCTTTCTATAGCAGTGATATTTACAAGTTTCTTGGCGTTAATACAGGTTTGTTAACATTTTCAGAAAACAAGTTGGTGAAATGCAAGAAATTTAATATTAGTGTTAGCGCTGTGACAATTGTTACGTTACATTTGTTAACGTCGATTTTAACATCTTTTGGTAAAATCGGGCAATAGAGTTGAACCGTGGAACTCCTGAAGGGACACTGGGACTGAAATTTCTATTTTGTATATTACTATACCTACAAACTTCAAACTTTGCATGCCTAATGGGTTTTATATTAGAAAATAGTTTTAGTAATTTGTGATCATTAGTTTTGAAGGAATTAACCTTTTATTTTTATTCTAATTTAAGTTCATGGCAATATTAAAGTTAATGCATGTGCATCCATAGCCTTGCTACTAACTCTATAAACAACTCCAGTCTCTGTGTAGAAGAACAATACATTAATTTTAGGAAAATTATTTTTTTAATTATGTAGCACATTGAATTTAATTTTTAGTACTTTTTTGCATTTAACATTTTGTTACAGCCAAACCAAGTCTTAAATCTTATAGCCTGAGACTGATGTTGTAGACCCATTTATGGAGCATATGCTCAAAATGATTCAGAGCCATAGATCTAAAACTAAAACAGTGGCAGCAGATATTGTAATAAAAATGTAAAGTGGTGAAAAATCAATTTTTCTAAAAATACGAGGGCTGTTCAATAAAGAATGATCATACTATTTTTAGGGTCATAAGTTTTCGCATTAAAATTTAATCTTATTATGTTCTGTTAGCTTAATGTGAAACAAACACGCCGTAGTAGTTTCACTGTTGGTCCTCCTGGTTCCCGCCTGTGAGAACCAGGCTAGTTCAGACATGTTCAGTATCGCCTACCGCTGCAATGGAGGTAACATGCAGTTAAAGTTGATGTTAGAGGAAGATCCGGAGTTTCTCTCAAACGTAATCACTGCTGATGAAACTTGGCTACATCATTTTGATCCTGAGAGCAAACACTAAAGCTCAGTGTGGAAATCTCCTTCATCACCAACTCCCAAAAAAGCAAAAGTGGTTGCTTCTGCTGGGAAAGTTATGGTCATCTCATTCTTTGATATTCATGGAATGGTTTATCAGCATGTCGTGCCTGCACACACATCAGTAACTGGGCAATACTACAGGGATGTCCTGAAAACATTGCAAGTCCATATCAGGCGCAAAAGTTCACTTTTCCATGAAGCAGGCTGGATGCTGCGCCATGATAATGCGCGGCTACATATTGCCAATGTTGTTGCTGAAAATCTTGCAAAACTCAACGTGAAGTGCATCCCTCACCCTCCCTATAGTCCGGATTTAGCCCCATGTGACTTTTTTCTATTCCCTAACTTGAAGAAACGTCTACGCGGGAGGCATTATCCATCATCAGAAGCAGTGGTGAAGGCTGCGGAGGCGATTTTGAAGGATCTCTCAAAAACTGGTTTCCAGCATGTTTTTGAAGAGTGGCAGAAACGCTGGGTCAAGTCCATCGCATTCAGGGGAGACTATTTTGAGAAGGACCATCAAAATTATGAGGATGAGTAAAGGTACGTTGTCAAAAAAAAAAAAAAAAAAAAAAAAAAAATGTGATCATTCTTTATTGAGCAGCCCTCATATATATTAAATTATGAGAAATGACGTGTTTTCAGTTTTGGAAAGCAATATGGCTGCTGAGTGGAAGTGTAGCTGTACAAATCACAGACGGAGGCAGAAAAGCAAGATGAAGCAATAGAATGCCCGCTAAGTGACTTAAGTTGCTGTCAACTAAACAATATGTATTACAAAATGTAATTCAGTGGTAAATTAATGTGTAAAACTTATTCAGATCACTCAATAAATAACTAATGTCAATGCCGTTTGTATAATACTTTCTCCTTTAAAGCTTATCCCCCCAGGGGCGTACTGTGGTAGGTACGGGAATTGGCGATCCCGGGGTCCCGAGCCAAATCTCTCGATTGGATGCCTCTGAGTGGTGAGAGAGCTAAAGCCAAACCTTCAAACAAGGTCCACATTAGTGTTTGACCCTAACCTCCCTGAACACACGTCTGACGGATAACCTAGCGCGGGTTGCTGGAGTGGGAAGCGCAGGGGTGACTGGGTAACGCGTAACCCCCAGCTTCTGGTTATCATGTAGGACTGTGTTCGTATCCGCTGATAAAGGCCAGTCCCGGGGAGGGACCATTGCATGAGTTGTTACACTCCTGAAGGCGATTGGGTTCCTCTGTCTATACATTGGGAGGTGAGACCCAGAGGTGAGCAAGGTCCAGGCCAGGACTCTCACCTAAGCCGGGGTGGCGTCCAGGATGTGAGCATGCCATCGGAGACGTTTGCAATGGTGGAGGATATTGTCGCTAAGGGAACTGATAAAATAAACAAAACTGTTAAGAAAAGTGGAAAGGAAATAGCTCAGTCTCGCTATTTGGTTATGTTTAGAACTGAGGAAGGTCGAAAATTTACTACCGTGAACCCGTTTAATATTAAGAAGGGTCTAGATAATATTGCTGGTCCTGCAAAATCATGTACTTGATCTCGCAATGGCACGCTCCTGGACAAAGTATTTTCTCCGACGCAGGCTGAAAATTTTTTTAAAGCCAATATGCTTGCGAGCTGTTCGGTGCGCGTTAAATTGCATAGAACTCTGAACTCCTCGCGTGGTGGTGTAAAAACCAGCGCATTGGACGGTATGTCCAATGAGGAGATTCAGGAAAACTTGGTGGAACAAGGTGTGACAAATGTATATCGAGTACACCGCAAAGAACAAGGTCAACTGGTGCCCACTCGTACCCTCTTTCTTACCTTTGATCGGGTAGATCTCCCGCAAAGAATTAAGTCAGGGTATGAAGCTATTGAGGTGAGGCAGTATATACCAAATTCGCCGTGGAGTTATAAATGCCAGCGCTTTGGCCACACGAGTAATTCTTATAATGGAGTTGCTACCGGCGTTGACTGTGAGGAAGTCAAGCATGATGATGCATGTATTTCACTTGCAAACTCTGCACACCAAAGAATGCCCACGTTTTATGGAGGAAAAGGCAATCCAAGAGATCCGAGTAAGAGAGAAGTTGTCCTTCTTGGAAGCCCGGAAACTTTTGCGGATTCGTCAGCCTTCTGTCCATAGGACCGTTACTTACAGTGCAGTTGCAGCTAAGCCGGTATCTAGATGTGAAATCGCAACACAAACTAGCGACATAAATGGGGCAGTAATATCCGAAACAACAACTACATCAAGGTCACAGCCAAAGCAACAGACACCAGAACGAACAACAGTGATCACACCTACTAAGTCCAGTCCTATAAAGAACGTTCCAGCCAAGTCACCGCAGAAAGAATCTACCTCAAAAATCTGTGCACCAGAAAGTTCAAGACCTCATATGAAAGAACTGACTTTCTCAGGGAAAATCAGAAGTCTAGTACCAAGAAAAAGAGCGTAATGGTCCACGACCATCTCCTCCGAGAACATCTTCTGAGGAATCGTCCGGAGAAGACGCAGATCGGCGGCTCTCATCTTCACCGATCGCAGGTTCCGATCGTTTCGAGCGACTTGATTCTAAATTATCGGTAGGAAAGCGGTCCCCCTCCACTAAGGATGTAGAAAAAGAAAATCATGTCCTCACTGCCAAAATGACAGTGAGGAAAAGGCAGGATAAACCTGCGGAAATACTAGCCCAGCGCCTAAGAAAAGGAACAAATTGATTTGACCACCACTGGGCAGGTAGTTTGTTTTGATAACAACTTAATATTGAATACGCTATTTATATCTTTTGATATTTTATGGTTATTACAGTTTTTATTGTTTTTCCAGTTGGACGTATTTATTTTATTGTCATTTTTTGTTGCTTTTTTGAGTAATTTGTCTCTGGCTATTACTATGATATAGTTTCTGTAAGGGCGTCGATGACCAAGCACTAGGGAGACCTGTCCGGGTAGTATATGCTTGTTACGTCATAGATCTGTTACGCTTGTGTAATGTTCCCGGCTAAATACGTTTACTTTAAAGGAAACAAAATTGGGAAGCTTACTTTATCTTTGCGCTTCGTATAATAAATCTTATGATGGAAGAGTTGAACGACTTACATATCACGTGATCCATTGCTGGTACTGCATCCATCAGCTTCTTGTGTAGATCACCTTTGTGGTAATAGAGGTATACAAATGGGTTGCTACAGTTCTCTCCAGCATACGTGTTCTCGTGCAATTTTTCGAAGTTCTCTGTCGGTAGAAAAATTGAGTCAAATTGAAGACAGAAAATCCAATCATTAGTACGAATGTCTGGTTTTAACATTTTAGCTTATAATTATGAATTGTTATTGTTTTGAACTTCCTCAAGTTTTAAGTCCGTTACAGCCACTTAGAAAATAAAAAGAACTGATTATATACATATGTACCATATTTAAAAAAATTAAAATTTTATTTGAAAATTTGGCTTTTCTTTCTAATATATGACGCGGTGATTTTTTCTAAGTCCTTCACACTTTTTCATGTTTTATACACAACCATGACATTTAATATAATTTCTTTACTTTTTAGTGCAATTTCGTGCTGGAGGGCATTCTTTTAATGTTACTGAAGTCATAACTTATTGTTTATTTACTTACTGCTTATGTATCTATACTGAAGAATTCAATGCAGCCAAACTATCCTTGTTTCTCCACTGAACGCAATGCTGCCAACAGTCTTATTTGTCCCTATATTACACTATCTAGCAAACTAACTACAAAGTAGTACCTAAATTACACTACCTAGCTAACGACACACAATAGTCCCTAATTTACACTAACTAGCTAACTAATTGCACTAAACATAACTATCCATAGTCTAAACACTAAGTGCAATAGTTACACTACAGGGTAGACCTGCCTAATGTCATCAGTTGATTCTTGAAACGGGTCTGTTGACCTGGTTTTGCAGTCATTGTGCCACAAATACTTTGAAATGTGAGCATCCACACTGTCTTTACGAATGTCGCCCCTTGTTAGACGATGCCATAGTCCACGCCAGCGTGACTGTATGCTATTTGTGTGCACATTTGTCACTGGGTCGACAAAGAGCACTGAGTTACTCACTGCGAGGTGCGCAGCAAACCCTCCAGCCATCAACCCACAGTGTCACCGCCAAGTCATCGGTGTGAATGGTGCTGGTGAACTCTACGTGTTCTGCAGGATCCAGTTGCCCTATACGACGCGCCCACGATGAAACTTGCGTCGTTCTATCTTGCACTAGTCGATTTGAACGACGTGGCCGGTACTGCAAGTTTTCCTCCTTGCAGTATACTTAGTGTCATTAGACATCCTGCAAACTTTGTGGCACTAGCCGAACCAGTGCGATACAGTCCGTGAGCTCATACATGTATATCCTACGTAGCACTCCATTATCGTCGTGTCCTAGGATTATTTATGTGCAAAGCAGTGCATGAGTAACAAAATTTGACCGGGCGATAACTTAGCCTGCTCAAGCCATGTTCCTTTGTACATGGACTGTGTCACATTTTATGTCCACTTCTAAACGAAAATAAATAAATAAAATATAATTTGAATAAATACAAGGTACGAGTATAGTATTAATAGTAGCAACACGCAGTGCCTCGTATCATCATGGACGTACTTGCGGTCCCATCTCTTGATGGGATGCAGGGTGGCATTGCATGCGGAACACAACATCCGTATCCTCAGCAGACCCTCGTCAAATAATAATTTAAGGCAGGCCTCCTCATTATGAAAATAAAAGCACAAGTCCATTTTAATGATTTGTCGAGCCATTTTCCGATGTTCAACAACGTACTGAACGAATCTTAAATATTCGAAGAACGCACAGAAGTAACAGCCTTCACTTCTAACAGTACAATAGCACTTCCACTGGACAGCAAGCCTAATTTTGTAAAGGAATAAAACCTGAGACGTGGTCAGTATTTCCCAAAACTGGCCTGCGCTAATTGCATCAACAAGTTCTTTTAGATCAGTGTAGGAGAGATGTCTGGAGCATTTATGTTGAGGTTGGCTACAAGTGTTATACATCTTTCTCATGTTGGTTGACACGCGAGATCCTGCAGATTGCTTGCGCATGCGTATAGCTGCACCTTGGGACTTAGAAAATATTCTCACGCCACACAAAAGAGAGTTTAATGTTCAAAAGTCACAATATATACAAAGAAGACATTCAATTTTGACGATATCTCTTAGAAATATTGCTCGGCTTGTTACTAGAAGCATGCAAGATCGTAATAACCATGGAAAATCTTCTCAGCTGCACTAGGTATTCTTAAATCAATATAATATTTACTTTATTGAAATCTCATCGGTATTTTTAGAATACAAAGAGAATAAGTGATTTTCTTACATAATGAGTAACGAATAATTCATTTGTCTATGTAGGTCTCCTGAGCCTGTAGCAATGGCACTCTTTTATGCAATATGTTACACCTATTTAAACACAGACCAGAAATGTACTAGAATGTACCTCGAAGTTAGGCTGGGCCCAGGTCTATTGGTTCAAAACTGTAAACAGTAACTCTTATGCACACTTGTGTTACTAGAGCTATTCATAGTTATATCTGGAGAAGTATAATGAATTAACTTACAAGTCATGCCATTAATATCGAACTCACACAAATCGGACAAGTATTTCAGACATTTAACCCGAGGGGTTAAACCAGAGCTCATGCAGACTTCTACGCGCTAATAAAAAATCTATTTGAAATGAGTGTAAAAAACGTTTTATTAAAAACGGTTTGCTTATTTGTTTCAGTTTTAAATTATACGACTGGCAAATTTCTCGTTCAATGAATATTCTTTGATATAATGGTGACAACCAGTGAAAGTTTTAATTAATGACAATTAGATAAATTTGATCTTACTTATTCTTGAGTTGTAAAGCTTTAGGCAATGGTAATAATAGTAATAATTATTATAATAGTAATAATAACAATAACAAAATTAACAAACATTTCATGATCGTTTAACCTACAAAGTTGACACACTGCATACAGAATCATGCACTTACCTCTTCTGGGTTCATTTTGTGCTGGTTTTAATGACTGAAGGGCCTGTAAAATCAATAGCATAAAGAAACAGAGGAATTAGTAAATCATTATAATTCATAGTAAGAACATACCTACATTTGAAGAATTTATACAAGTGAGAAAACATGGTACTAAGTTGAGCACGTGGAAATAGGTCAGAGTAAATAATCCCAATTCTGTTACTGCTATCTTAACTCTCTTTGGCTGTGTAGCTGTGGCTTATCTATTCCCAAACTATATTTGGCAATTTTAGGAACATTTTACGTGGTATAAACCTGTTGGGTATAGTTATGAAGGGCATACCATTTTGCTTTAAACTTAATTGTTTGCCTTCTTCAGTGCAGGATGGGCAAGACGCTTTTAAATCTGTCTAAAACATAAATAGTAATCAAAGTATAGTTTGAAGTTACTCGTCCACAAATGCAATTAGAAAAGTTTCTAAATATATTTTGTTAACAATTCTCATAGGCTAAATCTATTATGGAAATAATAATTTCTTCCACACTAGCCATGTTGTAGGCTAAGGCTTGAATGAGCAGAAAAAATTCTGAAAAATTGAAAAACTCAAAACTTCAATGCCATAGCCAGGATTTGAACCACGGATCTCCCGCTCTACGTGCGGGTGCTCTAATCCACTGAGCTACTATGGCCAATATGCCGACATGACATTAAATTCTCCAGCTGACTCGTATGTTTCCCGGTAGACCACTAGGGGTTCTCATATACTATGAGACACACACCTTACTATGCTGTAAGTACTTAATTTCCAGGCTTCATAGTTAAACCACTATGTTTTTAGGTAAATTGATGGAAATAACCATTTCTTTCACACTAGCCGTGTGCAAGCTAAGGTTTGAATGAGTTGAAAAAATTCTGAAAAATTGAAAAACTGAAAACTTCAATGCCATAGCCAGGACTTGAACCACGGATCTCCTGCTCTACGTGCGGTTGCTCTAAACCACTGAGCTACTATGACCAACATGCCGACATGACATTAAATTCTCCAACTGACTCGTATGTTTCCCGGTTTCTCGGTAGATGAGTAGAGCCAGATCATTCATTCATTACGAGTTTCTACTCATACTAACTACTCATTATACTGATAATACTACTCATTCAAACCTTAGCCTACACACGGCTAGTGTGGAAGAAATTATTTCCATCAATTTACCTAAATAGCATAGTGGTTTAACTATTAAGCCTGGGACGTAAGTACTTACAGTATAGTAAGTTGCCACAAAAGGTTTGCTTTGGTTTGAGTATTGTATGATACTTGAACTACGCGGTTATTGGCATCTTGTTCGGTGGAAGTTTGGTTTTCTCTCTGGCAAATCATTTCTGAAAAGTATGTACATATGTCACTGATGATCGGTCATCAAGCTCATTGAGGAATTATTTCAAGAACTTGAGTATCCATTTCGGCAATGATCTGTCAAGAAGAAATTTCACCACTTCTTTAAGAAACCATCGATGAAGATAAGTCTTGAAGTCACTGAATGGACACTGACAAAGTACGACTACACCTCACTAAAAATCATGCTTAAAACTAATTAAGCGATGATTAACCAGCATGAATGCTGGTCATATTATTTACTATTCATAACAGAAGTTAGACCTCTAGATCAGTGATAACTCATAAGCAAGGGCTCTCATTCTCTCCTACAGGTAAACTATGGCTAGCCAGAACGAGGACCCTTCATCTCCCTAGATGAATCATTTCAGGATATCAAGTTTTCGGTGATATCTGGCCACCAGATGGCTTAGAGGAGCATTCGTAAACCACCACATAATTTCTGACCAGCCACATTTTCTTCGTTTATATTTTTCATATCACAGCAATTTATAACACAAAATACAATCTAGAAAGTTATTTCTAATATTACCAGACTATAAAGTATCTTTATGTTTTATTCCGGACACATACAAATTTGACATTGAAGAAATCTTTAAAACGAAAGGACCATGCCATCTTGGTACCAAATTGTTCTTTGTAAGCTTCACGGCTTTCAATTCAGTAACACACATAAACTATAATATGAATACATTCACACTTAAACAATCCACTAAATCAAAATCTCCAAGTGCTTAGTCACCCACCAGTCTTGATTGGTTAAGGTCTGGAGCCCATCTGTGGCAAAAATCTGTGAAACCTCAACAGCATCCTTCAACCCGATCTAATGAAAATTGATACCGAAATTAAGGGATGCAATGAATAAAGAATCGTAATGGATTTCAAAGGAACATTGTATCTTTGTTACAACACGAACAGGTACTGTTGGTCGAGTCGTTTAACAAAATACATGGGAGAAAGAGGGTTCTTAGCAGGGATTCTAAGTGCATAACACTTGACTCCGTTTGAAAAGGCATTGTTCGCACCCTTAATAATGGCATGACCGAGACTAATAATCACAATGGACAAAATAGTCACAGAAGGATTTTGGTGTGAATAAAGAGAATACTTCGAGAGGTGAAAGTCACACGCAGCTGCAGTGCCCCAGTGAGGACAGGCAGAACGTGGCTGGCGCTCCAGTAAGGAAGACAACTGGATTGGTCTTCGGGGAAGGCAGACCAGAACCGAAGAGAAAAGGTATCTATTGGTTCCTATGTAAATAACGAATTAAGTGCCATCGCGTAATATGCATTTCACAGACGGTAACTCTGAACAGTGATATATTGGTAACCCTTGGTCGGCAACTTCGAGTTTGATGTGAGGATAAAAATAAGCAGTCATTAAACCAGTCTGAAACTTGCATTCCAATGTCATTAGAAATATTCTTAGTCCCATACATATCAACGCATATTCTTTGACGGAACTCTTTTCTCTACTCTGAGGATAGGCCACAGTGCTTCAAAATTTACAACGTCAGAATAAGCTGCATCAAACTAGCGACCAATGCGTGGAGCAACCTTTTCCAGTGTATAAGCAATTGATGTGAAAAGCTAACCTGTATCAAAACTGTCCAAAAGCAGTGTATCGAATATAAATTTTGAGCTACTTACATTTGTATTAATGAATATCACAATTGCTGCAAGTAAGTGACATGCATGTTTGTGCTCCATTCTGTTTATGAAACATACCAAAAGTTTGCCTTAAAGCTGTTCCGTTATGGAAGAAGAACAGATAATCACAAATGGCCTTTTATGACCAGGGCTTGAAAACACCACACTAACAAAATTTTGCACGAGGGGTCATTCATCTATTCCTTACACAGATACTGGCTTCTACCTACGTTAGAAGTTTAATTATCGAAATATCTCAACAAATGGGCAAGTATAAATAAGGTGAGGTATTCACATTCATCACCTTTGCGATTTAGATTTGCTTAAGTAAGAATCAATTGAAATGTGTATCAATTCTACTGCTAGGAAGACTTCCACATTAAAACATAATGATTGCGACTAAGTTTAACGCACTTTGTGGAAGAGGAGGACAATTGTAACACAAATAAAAAAGTAACTTAATAGTCTGTTTCAACTCATATAGCTTAGCATTCAGAATTGTATCAAAAACTATTTGTATGGCGGATATTTTTCTGAGCGAATGTTGGTGGCGTACATTACGTCGCATTACTTACTGCATAATCCAGTTTTTTCTGCTTTCTTATTTTTACCTTCCTAGTATGTAGGGTTTACACTACCCAGGACTCCCAAGTGACTGCCTTTGGCGGGTCACCTGTCGAGGGACAGAGAAGCTCTGGATCCGAGACAGTAACTAGAATTTGGGATCAGACCTATACCTGTTTGGAGAGGGAAAGAGAGGGCGATATAAAATGACGGTACAGTAGATGAAAGTCAATACGATTACGTAACAGCTGGGGGAGTGAAAAGCGGTTGAAACAGAAGAACCCGGAGAAAACCCGCCAAGACGAAGCCTCTCCACAACAAATCCCTCATGCGATGCCCTGGGACCGAACGCGCCCCCGTGTTAAGTTATCCGGTCGACCAGAAGGTCCTCTGAACTCTGGCAATTGCTTAATGTACTGAATGCTTGGGTATAGGATGCCTGTACGCTTAAAAGATAGCTCTTTTGGGCACTCTAATGATCCTTAAGTTATGCGTCTGCGAGATCTGGGTTATGGCCGCAGACATCTGGCTGCTTATTTTTTGTAACGTTTAACGCACGCTTTTACTACATGCAGCAACGCTGGCGATGACACTGATGATACCTGAAATGAAGATGGAGCACCGGTGGAATAAGATGGCGGGGGAAACTGGAGAACCCGAAGAAAAATACCTGCCCCTACGCCGTTTTGCCTATCAAAAATCTCACATGTGATTGCCTGGGATAGAACCGGCGAGAGTCGAGTGCTCTAACCACTCGGCCACGGCACGGCCGCTGGCTGCTATGACTATAAGGACAAGGAACAGAGGATTATGGGCCATCTGTTCTGTTGCCCGCTCCTTCCCGATGATACTACTTCACTAATGCCCGATTTCACCAACAGATGTTAAGACTTAACACGAATTTAGCAATAATTATAACAAAAATTGCATGTCACCAACAAGGGTTAGCTTAACACTCGTGTTAAATATCTTGTTAAACTCACAAGCCAAATTCCTGTTGTTAAGTCCTTAACAATTGTAAATAGTCAAGATGGCGGGCATGAATGCAGCTGTTGATGTCGATTTGCTATATTTAAGACCGTCTAAATTGCATTCCTAATAGAGTACGGCCTATGAGGAGAAATGATTTTGTGGAGCAATCAGAAGAATATTTTCTACAGAGTTATAGACTGTCGACGCAAGTTGCTATGAAGGTTATTGAGTAAGTACAAGAGAGGTTAGAACATGCATCGGAAGGAATATGCCGATCTCGCCTTTGCTTCAAGTATTAATAACTTCGCGATTTTATAATTCACTGAATTATGTGGATGATACATTGTCCACCTCCCGTCTTGAAACGTTCAAGTCACTTGTCCTTCTTTGCACCTCGTTTTAAATTTACGTAATAATGAGGAAGTTGTTTCGTGCTTGTAGTAGTGACACATGCATTTGCATTAAATTCGTTTCCAATATTTTCCCACGTGACATCTTTCTCTTTTACAGTCACCGCATCCGTCCTCTTATTTTCCACGATATCCTCACACTACGTCACCAATTCAATTAACAATTCTTTCTCCATCGATGAGAAATTTGTCTCACGGCTTTTGTTTACGACTTTGTTCGCCTCCATTTTTTCAGCTTGTGCAGACGAAAATTAAAACAAAAGTGCATCGCAGTACGTTCAGAAAATAATAGGACTCATCCATAGCATTCTATAGCTGTAATATTTAGCGTCAACACGTGTTTGTTAACATTTTCAGAAAACAGTTTGGTGAAATGCAAGAAATTTAACAGTTGTGTTAGCGCTGTGACAATTGTCACGTTGCATTTGTTAACGTCGATTTTAACATCTGCTGGTGAAAGCGGGCATAAGTTTCATCTCTTCCATACGTAGAGGATGAATTTAGGCGTCGGGTGGCAAAATTCTACGACGATTTAACAATTTACGAAAACACCGTTGTTAGGTTTCTTTGGGGTAATGACCCCACTAGACGCCGCCTCAGACTTGGGGGGTTTACCGTGACCACACTACTTCATTTATAAAATATTTGTATAGTATTTTGTGTGCGAACTTAAGAATGCATTCCCTATTGCTTACGTAATTCACAAAGGCTAACATAGTTGTCAGTTTATCTTAATGGTACATATTCTTATTTCCGCACTAGAACATATTCTGCAGTTTCCTCAACCATTCGCTAAACTATACAGTTACGCTTGTTTCGGTTTACTTCCCAACTTTCCTCACATTCAGTAACTCTTCGGTCGGCCTTCCCCGAATACTTGGTCTAAGTTTTGTCATGACTCGTGCTGACACCTTCGGCGTCCTTTCGAAGCATCGTCCTGTTGATCTTACCTTTGAGCACAGCTCCATCAATCCAGTTTGGGCCAAGATTCGAAAATCCCCATGCACGTTAGCGCTTCCTTTTTTCCTCCTTATGAAGTATTTGTGCATGAATTCGAAATATTGACCCTTTGACTTTGGCACGTAAGTTGAGAATTTTAAGTGAATTGGTTTCTTCAGATTTTGCTTCCATGGAAACTCTCTAAGTGTGATGCCTAGAACTAGAATGTTTCACCAAATTGCTCCTTTAACACATTATTTTTCTGTAATCTGTAAAAGTACAGTGTTACATTCGGCACCGTCTATCGTAAGACACAGCTACAGCAAAGCAAAGGCTCCTTACAATAAATGGAATACCCCAGAAGTTGAAATTTTCCCCGATGACGATTTATTTCGTGCAAGGGATACGCCTGAGGTGCCCAAACGGCGCTCATATGAGCTAATGACGTCACACCGTCGTTTCACCCCAACCCCTAAATTTTGTGTTTGTGCCGTACTAGACCCATTTCCCCTCCACTCACTCAGTCAGTGATGGTTCCCGCAATGACAGCCAAACGTCCAGCATTCCACAACGAATGGGAGGAAGAATTATTTTTTTGTTGAAGAGGAAAACACGGTGAGATGTCTGATTTGTAAATTTTCATCGCTCATGTGGGGTAGCCGATTTAACATAAAACGACACTCTATCAAGTAAGCAATTTTATGCACAATTTCATGTTATTATTTCAGTTCATATTAGCTAAATTGTGCATTGATTGCGTAATTAATATATTTCATTTGCAAAAACTACAAAATATGAAAACGGCGATTCCTGAAGGCCTTCATTCTAAAACTGTTGTTAAAAGTTTCTTACAGAATTGCTGAACTTATTGCAAAGAGTATGAAGAACTTAAATGAAGGGGAACTCATAAAATATTGTTTAATTATTGCAGCCGAAGAAGGTATCCCAATATAATAGGTAATTTTAAATCAATGAGCCTATCTCGAAATACCATGACAAGATGCGTGGAAGAATTGAGGAGTGATATTGAGCGACAGTTACAGGAACAAATAAAATGATTAACTTTCTTTTCACTAGCGTTGGATGAAAGCAGAAACATTGATGAGCTCGTTAAAAATAAACTACGCCAAAAGAGTCAGTAACAAAAACGGCGTTCTGGAGGTGTTGTTGATATTTACACCACAAAAACAACAGTAGAAGTAACTGAAGTCGCCGCCACTGTTAAGAGCAACGTTAAGGAGGTCTGTGACGGCTATCAGTAAAGGCATTACATTATAGATGCTGCAACTGTGGGTGGAGGTAAAAACAACTTCCCCTTACGCGGTTAACCCTGGGCACCTCTGGGATACGTGATGTACAGCGGAAAGACATTTAAGTGGCTAAATGAGCCAATAATGCTTCATATCAGAACCATAGCGGCTGGACTCCTGGAAGGCAGTGTTCTGTCTCCGCTACTCTTCGCCGCCTACATGCGCAACCTCGCACTGTTTTGTGTCAGTATGCCGATGACGTCCTCGTACTGGCGCAGAACAAGAACGTCCGCTACAGTCTCCCCCTCTACAGCTACAGCTCCAAGTCATTGGCAGGTTGAGCGAGAAGTGGAGGATGGCCATTAGCCCGCATAAGAGCTCTGCTCTCATGCTGGTTAAGACCCGCAGCTGGCATCCGGGAGGGGACCTGCGGTTGCGGCGGAGAAGAATCCCCTGGGTTCGATCCGCCAAATACCTGGGAATCCAACAAGACCGCGGTCTCACTTTCACTCCGCATGTCAGGGCAAAGGCGGGCCTCGGCCACGCTGCGCTCAGGCAGCTTTATCCCATCTTCCGATCTACAATGCCCATCCGTCTCAAACTGCGCTTGTATCGTGCGGTCGTTCCGCCTCTGATCCTGTATGGATGCGAGGTCTGGGGTTCGCTGGCTCATACCACCCTCCACATGCTGCAGGCCGTACAGAACACAGCTTTAAGAATGATCTACGGTACCTACCGCAGGTTCCCACCACACTTCCTACACACCCAGTCTGGCATACCATAAGTTGAGGACGTCGTGCGTGAACGAACACGCACGTTGTATGCCAAGATTACTCCTCACCCAAACCAGCTGGTGAATACACTGGGCCAATACGACCACCGTCTCTCCAGAGGCTACCGCCTCCCCAAGGATGCCCTTGGGTGGTAAAGTCTGCCTCTCCTCCTTTCATCCCAAATCACCGACAGGTCAATCGGCGCCTTGGCCGCGGCTGGAAGGTTAACACCTGCAGTTGTGCCCGAGAGCGCGCGCACGACCTGGATAAACCCTAAACCTAAATACCAAAATTATATCTGGCCTTTTGCTACTGGTTCCCCTCCCCCTCTGCTTGACGGATCGCAAGCGACCGCACGAAGCGAGGTGGAACGGGCACTGCCCCCTTCATGGAGGGACATCCCGGCATCAGAAGCATTAGTAGAACCCAACTGCGCCGTCTTACGCAACGACACGCAAGCTCGCGCATATTACTATATCTTTTATACCGCACGGGTAAATCCGCACAGCGGATAGGTACCGTGGCGTGTAACCCTCCCCCCGGGAGAACCCGGGCGACCTGCACCTGCTCTTGGCACTTGGAATGCTTCATTAACACACATTCGTTGCTTCAGCAATTATTGAGTGATTTTAATGAAACAATAATGGAATTAAAGCTCCATTAAAGCAGTTCATAACTACAAGATCGATAAAGTAGGCACGTTGAAATTTCACTGAGTAGCTGTATAGTCATTCTGTGCTATGAGTGCGCCTCATTTGTGAGTCAGCCAGTTTATTGTGCCCATGAACGATACAGCTGCCTCAGTCAAGTATTTTTTCTGTTCAGAAACCTATGACTCAGTTTATGCTACAACACAATGGTATTGTTATATGCTATAAGTGATGTGCAGCTCACCAGGCTACAAATAAACTAAATTTCCCTGTCAGCATTTGTGCAATGTACGCTTTAGAATATTTACTCCAACGAGTGTGTTAGCTTCAACTTATGTTAGCTGATACATGAGTTATGCGCAAATGGTGTTTTAATTAAGCGAAGTTGAGTATTGAATGAGTACAGCCGACTGAAAAATTCAATGCCATAGCCGGGTAGTTGAAACATGCACCTCCCGCTCTCCGTGCGCTTGCTCTAAACCACTGAGCTGCTATGGCCAACATGCCGACATGACATTAAATTCTCCAACTGACTCGTATATTTTCCGATAGACCACTAGGAGTTCTCATATGCTATGAGACACGTATCTTTTGTGGCGACTTACTATGCTGTAAGTACTTAAGTCCCAGGCTTTATAGTTAAACCACTATGTTATTCAGGTAAATTGATGGAAATAATCCTTTCTTCCACACTAGCCGTGTGTAGGCTAAGGTTTGAATGAGTAAAGTCAGACTGAAGTTGAGGATTGTTTAGACTGTATGACTGTCTCGGTGTTCAGAGAGATTTCTTTAACCAATTGAAAAGTGGATTAAACTTTTATGCGTCATTGCTAATAACGGCTTCAGCAAGTAATGTAGCAAATATGTCAACTGGCACAAGAAGTATATAGACTTCTGAAATTAGTTAAAAAATTGTGGAGAATTTTTGTTCCATGACAGCGATTTAGAAATTGACGCACCTATTCAGATTTTGGCGGAGGTGTTGAGGATTTAGGTAGCAATGAGGAGGAAAATGACCCTCTTCCTTTAGATGTTCGTGAGGAATCAACATTGCAAATTTCTCAAACTACTGTAGCACAAATAATGACATCTTCACGATCAGAGACTCTTATGCACAGACCAAGGTTGACCGCTAACCTATTTTCACCAGTTTTATTTACTTCTGGCTTAGTGTGTCATTGTTATGAAAAGAAATTATTATGCAAGTAAGGTGAAGGTAAACTGACCTCTAAAGGGAAATTGGAGTCTAAGAGTAGAATTCAGAAGTGGTCAGTAACAACACCAATGTGATTTCATGCTACTTGGTCCAGTCATGCCATTGGGTGTTATTCGTGAGCATATTTTAATCTGCGTTGGTCAGATGACACACTAGCTACTGCATTTTTGGAAAATGTCAAATAATATGTATACTTATGTTCCTAATAAAAGCGTCACTGATAATGAAAGCTTGATGTTTTGCAAGTGCCGCTTAGGTTAGAAGCAATACATCATAACAAAGAGGGAGGGAGGGAGTTTCGATTTTCGTGAAATGTAAACAAAACTGCCTTAGGTAGTGGTCCAAGGAAGTAGTTAGGCTGGAGAGAAATTTTGAGATTATTTGGTTCCATAGTAATGTAGCTGATGGGATCTATACCTGATCACAGTAGGACTTTGTATTTAAATAAATGGGACAGATGCTCTTTCTTGCACACTGTCATATAGAAAAGAAAGGCAAATGCAATAGGTACAGTGCGTTCGAATCGTATTGATTTGGGAAAGACTGTGCATACACAGGTGTCTTGTAGAGGGGAACGGAAGTGCATGAGCACTCACATTTTTACTTACTTTACTTTACAAGACAGGAAAATACTTACACTATTATCCAATTGCAGTTCTAAGTTTTTAATGACTTACACTGGAAAAATAGCTGCTCCTACCAAAATGTCAGTTTTCAAGTCTGAAATTATCCAGAAATACGAGGGTGTTCTGAAAATTTTCCGGCCTAATAAAGATACAATGCATTTTTTCAGATTTTAATTTTTAATTTTTATTTTTCAACAGTTTCCTTGTAACTCAACACACTTTTCCCAGCGATGCTTCCATCTCTGTAACCCGCCCAAATAGTAATTGGCGTTTTTCTCTGCAAAATAATTGTTCACGAAGGTGATTGCCTTTTCATCTGACCTAAATCTCATTCCTCCGAGAGCAATTTTCAGCTGAGGGTACAAAAAGTAGTCGGTTGGGGCTAGATCTGGTGAGTAAGGTGGATGGTCAAGAAGTTCAAACCGTAATTCACGGATTTTCTACATTGCAAGCGCTGAGGTGTGAGGCAGTGCGTCTTAGTGAAATAGGATTTTCTTTTTCTGAAAATTAGCCGTTTTTCTGCAAATTTCTGCCTTCAGCTTGTCAAGTAATAATGCGTAGTATGCTCCTGTAATGGATTTTCCTTTTTGAAGTTAATCGATTAAAATAACCGCATGACTATCCCAAAAAAACAGTCGACATCGCTTTCCTAGCCACCCCCCAAAAAAAACAACACAGTTTTGGCTTTTCTTGGAGCCGGTTTCCCCTTCGCAGTCCACTATTTGGACTGTATTTTTGTTTCGAGCGCATAATGGTGTATCCAAGTTTCATCTACAGTAATTATTCGGTGCCAAAACTCGAATTTATTGCGCCTAAACTACGCCAACAGAGCTTTGGAAATGTTCATTTAAACACGTTTTTGGTATAACGTGAGCAAACGCGGCACCCAACGCGCGGACAACTTTCTCATGTCTAAATGTTGATTTAATATGTGACAGACACGTTTTTTTTGACATGTTCATAGCTTCTGCTATCTCTCTGACTTAAATCCAACGGTCGTCTAGCACCATTTGGTGAATTTTTGCGATGTTTTTGTCGGTTGTTGCAGAGTTTGGACGTCCCGAGCGTTCATCGTCTCCCAAGCTCTTACGGCCACATTTAAATTCGGCTGCCCAAAATTTCACTGTGGTAAGTGATGGTGCAGAGTCCCCATAGACAGAATCCAACTCATCTTTGATTTGCGTTGGCGTATTGCCTTTCAAAAACAAATATTTAATGACGGCTCGATACTCGATTTTGTTCATTTTCATAAAAACACTCACATCAACTCGCTTAAACGATTGTTACATAACAACTGGGCGTCCAAAATGGCTGAAACTTTGGAGTGTGTCAACAGATGAACAACGAAATTCACTAGCTTTTATTTACGAGTGCTGTCATCTTCATGTGGAGGTCGGAAAAATTTCAGACAACCTTCATAAATTCGGACAGTTCTAAATCCACGCAGGACCACATACCTGAACTTCCACTTGTGAACTGCTTGCCGTCTAATTGAGATTCGTTGCATTTAGAGTTGTCTTCACACCTGCTTTCCTCTAACTTGAAGGAAAATATTTTCATAAGAGTGTAACATCCATAAGGAGGTACAGCCTTTTCTAAAGTACCTGATGTTTGCCAAAAAACAGGCATTCGTTAGGAAACTAACTGGAAAAAGCCGTGAATGTGATGTTTCCTTGCATGTTGATTCATGTTCCAAGGTGTACCATTCAAGAAGAGACTTATAAAAGTAAATTTTGATTTATAGTGGAATTTATTGAAATGCATGTATCCCAAATGAGGAAAATTAAAATAATTAGGGTTAAATCAGTATTAAGTAAATGTATACCCAAGGAGGCTATAGACTTCATATAGGATCTCCTATATTTATGTTGGAAAATAATTAAATGAAATTTTCACCTGTGTGCTATAACAGTTTGGAATTCCAATTGCTTAACTAGCAATAAACGGTTATTATTTTTGATTTTGAAACGGAATTGAGAATGATTATTTTAAGTCCTTTGATGGGTCCACTTATAGTTATATCTTATATTTACAAAAAACTATTTAAACAAACATAATAAGTTATAATTCACACAGATTGTATTCTGGCTGTAATCAACCTCCATGAATTTCTCTTCCTTCAAGTAGTGCTCAGTCACAGAGGTATTTTGAAACATAAAGAAGTCCAATTCTACTCCATACACAAATGATTTTTTCTGCTTCTGTGATGTAAAGAGGTCGGAGATTTAAAAGTAGTCCTATATTCACAAGATGTATGGGAAGCTGTATGCGTCAGGAGAGAAAAGTATATCACTGGCCTTTGTTCTCGATTGGAATGGGAATGATTAAAATCAATGTGGCCTTACTAAACGCATCCATAATTTTCTTCTTTATGTTCTTCTTCTGCAGCTTGCCTTCTTCAAACTGTAAATAGAAAAGATTTATTTATCAATTGCGTGTATTATTTTGCACTTGACACTGGATTCTAAGCTTACGTTTCTTCTTCAGATCTAGAGGCTTCTACCTCCAGACCTTTTAATTATCTTCTAAAGGGACACATTAATATTTTGGTATCCTGAAAATAATTACCTAATTTTGGGCAGAGGCCATTACCAAAAATTCACCAATATATGTAACATTATACATATATACTTACGAATTTTTAGCATTTTCTCCATTACGTACATATTATGATGCTACCACCGTAGCCAATGGCAACGGAAGGATTAGCACATGCTGACCCGCTTACCTGGCCCAAAGTGCCGCTGATGGTAGGTCGTCTTAGGCGAACAGAAACCCCAGCAGAGCAATAGCCATTGTGTGCCGTCTTCCTACTTCCGAATATTCGTTTTGCCTGCTTCTAGCAGTTTCACCTTCCAGAAAGTTGGCTTTGAAGTACATGTGTTTCAGACAATTGGAATTCCGTTCAGAGAAGAAAACAAGTTTCAAAATTTGTCACCAATATGAAATAGATATTTATGAGGTATGGTGGGAATGGTACAGGTTTAATCGGCAGTGTCAACTTGTATATTAATAGATAGAGTCAACATGAAAAATTCAATATCATGGCTGGGATTTGAACCACGGATCTCCTGGTTTCCGTCCAGTCGCTCTTATCCTTTGAGCTACCATGGCCATGGTTAAATGATAAAGCCAGGGACTCAAGTACTTACGACAGTAAGTTGCCACAAACTGTGTATCTCGGATGTGAGAGCCCCTAGTGGTCTACCGGGGAAATATGAGTCAAATGGAGAATTTAATGTCATGACGGCAGGTTGGCCATAGTAGCTTAAAGCGTAAGAGCGACTGGACGGAAACCAGGAGATCCGTGGTTCAAATGCCGGTCATGGCATTGAAATTTTCATGTTGACTCTCTCTATCAAAATTCTTAGCCTATATACGGGTACTGTGAAGAAATGATTAATTTCCATCAATTAACTAAAATGGTATATTAATGTTTATGATACAAATGATACACTTAGGTACGTGGGGCTGTGCTTACGTGGTTGTACAGTGTGATCCATATAAATCTGAACCATCTCAATAGGCCATAACTTTCCAACCAATAAAAGGACACGCGTGCAACTTTGGGAGAATATAATACACAATTGGGAAATTACATTACAATATTTACGTCTCAGAGAAAATGTTAGCAGTGTCCTCCACCAGCATCTATGTATCGTTGGTCCCATTTTTTTTTGATACGACTGTAGACACTGAAGTTTAAATGGGTATCCTCAAGATATTTGTGGAGCAGCTGGATGATATCGAATTGAGAGAAGGTTATTTCAAACAAGATGGAGCAATGTGCCATACATCTAATGACACCATGGAACTTGTAACCAGCTGCTTTGATAATCGAATAATGTCAAAAAGGTGCCTCCCCCCAAAAGCCCCAGAACTAATCTCACCGGATTTTTTCTTGTGGGGGTATCTAAAAACACAATGTACAAGAATAGGCCACGGACAATTGATGTTCTCAAGGTACCCATTCGAACCGAAATGAGTAACATTGGCGAGGATACTGTCACCCGAACGTCGGAACTCCCGATAGAACCGGCCGGCAGTAGGGCCAGACGGGAAGCATTTAGACCACGCCTACCCATTTGTCTCGTGTCACTAACTGAAGGGATGATTAGGAGAGCGGCACGAGCCCTGTACCGTCTCTTTCCCCTCCCTCCAGACGTCCTGAAACCTCGGGATAATTGTGCGCGCCACGAACCTTCCAGAAACGGCGATCTTCCCTATATAAGGCCTGCAGTTGGCGAGTCAGTCAGTTCTTGGCGAGCAGTCGTGAGGAGCGCCGAGCGAGCAAACGGACTGGAGGACGGTGTACGTGTATCAGAGGAGTTGTGCGTGATTGTAAGCGTGGCATGGACCTGTGACAGACGAACTGGTGAATTGTAATTGTGTGAGCTAAGTAATTCTATGTAATCGGCAAGTGTTCCAACTGTAATTCGGTGGAAATAAAGAACATTTTGAGTTTTTGCAATTGGACTTTTAATTTCACGAACCCACAAAGTCACAACACTCTCCGTAAAACTTCAGAGAATATGGTGAGACGAGTGCAAACATGTATAGATACTGGTGGAGGACACTTCCAACATTTTCTCTGAGATGTAAATAGTGTAATGCAATATCGCAGTTGTGTATTATATTCTCCCAAATTTGCACGTGTGTCCTATTATTGGTTCAGGTTTATATGGATCGCACTATAGTTTGCTGTTAAAGATGTATCACTGAGATGACAGCAAACGTCTCAATGCAGCTCAGTTATGCCGAACAGTAAAGAGCCTACGGAGAGGTGCTACAGCTACGACTACTTTGGTAAAGCTGATTTCACACTTCGAACGTACTGAGCTTTCACGAATGTGATTAGGATCTCTGTAATCTCTATGCAAGGGAAAATCGGAGACGATTGCATTTTCTGTGCTGGCGGCCAACGTGGAGCAGGAATCCAGCAGTTCACGGGCAATATGCCCTCTTCCACTGCCGCAAATATTTTCGCAAAGTGCTCAAATATTTTCAATGCAAGATTAAACACGCCCAATAACTACCCAGTAAGTATGGAGACGAGTTTTCACTGGGCTTCTAGCCTCAGATGGAGGTGGAGGAGATATGACCTTGGAACACTCTTTGGGGCGAGAAAGTTTATTTTTACCTGATGGGCACTGTGAGCTTGCAGAGTTAGCGTGTTTGGGTTTCTATGGATGCATACAAATTTGCAGAAATGTCCTTGCACGGAACAAAAGAAGTATCGTGGCTTTACTGCTTCCATGATGATTGGGTGGTAAATGTTTGAACAACGTAAACCAGTGGAAATAATAATCTGTAGCGTCAAGTTATGGAGATGAAGGCGAATACTATCTAATTTTATTTTAGAGCTACAGCAACGTGAATGCCTCCACAGTACCATGCTTATGCAACATGGTTCGCCCCCATTATGGGATTTGGTGCGCAGGAAGTCGTCCTCTTACATTTCGCCAGAGATCGCATTATCGGTGATGCATTTCCTACAAAGTGGCCTGCCCCTTTGTAAGATCTCCTCTTTTTATGACCTTTGGCCTTATTTAAACTGCAGGATGTATTATAGACACTTTTCCCCCCGCAAACACCTCACCTTTCGTACCCACTTTGTACATTACCACAGAAACTAGTTCAAAACGTCTTATTAATTCTATTCTTATTTTATTTTAACTGTCTCCAACATACTCAAATGAGCTCAGGGTCCACACAGCTTAGTTACCCGAAATCCATCCTTAAGGTTAAGGGAAACCCCGGAAGAACACGTATACAGATGACTTACGCTGACCGAGTTTCAAACTCGGTATGTCGTGAGTGTAATGCAGACAGGCTACTCCCACACCGCAAAGGTGGACCAGATCAATACGCAATCTCATATACGCAGATATAACCATGAAATTAGAAATCCACTCACTCATACACACGCACGCACACACACACACACACTCACACACACACATTTACCCTCAATGCACCAACATCGAATTATGCTATTTAACAGTGATGAAAGTGGTCCAATTGGCGTAGCGGAGTTGGACTCACTGCTTTAGGTGGTGCAAAATCCACTATGCTCCACTGCTTCGAAAGGTGAAGTCTGAGGTGGATTATGCACTACCAGTAATTTTCCTGACCCTCGTACTCTTTTCTTTCATTTCAACCTTTTTCATCTCTGAAGGTTCCAGAGCCAGTCATTTTTGAGCCAGAAGTGGTTCAAGGAGTGGCATATTCCCAAACTCACATCCGTACTTAGGTATAATGGCACAACTGAGCGACACTTTACTTATAGCTGGATCTGTTACCTGTTCCTGTTAATATGGAGTAGTTGGGAATCACTCTGCCAGGGAAAGGTTAAGGACACACGCTGCAGCGTATCTACCGTCATCAGATATGGTTGCTTTTCATGCTCTCTAACCTAACTCCTCCTTTTAAGGTTTCTTGATATTAGGCCTAGCCATGTCCACAGCACTAAAATTCTCTTCCATTTCTAAAATACTTAATCACTATTTACTTGAAGTAATGCCATTCACTACTGTTTAAGTTACTACAAAGATAAGAAATATTTAAAACTTTATACCACTTTTGTTAAGAGTTTATTTATCACAGTCATTTTAGTTAGAGCAATGTATGCTTCTCGTAATTTCCTTGATACTGTCGCCTTCAATTTGAAGTATCTGATTCATGACGTTAATAATATCATTATTTAATTCCTCGTATTCTTCCCAATTCTGGCGTTCTAGGTACAACATCTCAAACACCACTTTAGCCGATTCTTTCTTCTTATCTGGAAACAGAACAATTAATCATTTGTAATTAATTCAAGCTAATTTAGAGCTTACCTTTTTCATGCAAATGGCATGATTAAGTTGGGGTAGTGTCACTGGCATCATTGGTTATTGCTTTTTGTTTCTTCTCGGAAATATATAAAATGTGAAATGTGTAGTGTTTAACGCCCGCTTTTACTACATACGGCACCGCAGGCGATGACACCGATGATACATGAGATGAAGATGGAGCCCCGGTGGAATGAGATGGTGGGGGAAACCGGAAATCCCGGAGAAAACCCGCCCCAGCACCATGTTGTCCACCACAAATCTCACTTTGCGGTTGCCTGGGATCGAACCCGGGCCGCCTTGGTGAAAAAAATGAAATGTGTAGTGCTTAACGCCCGCTTTTAATACACACGGCACCGCAGGCGGTGACACTGATGATACATGAGATGAAGATGGAGCGCCGGTGGAATGAGATGGCGGGGGAAACCGGAGGTCCCGGAGAAAACCCGCCCCAGCGCCGTGTTGTCCACCACAAATCTCACTTTGCGGTCGCTTGGGATCGAACCCGGGCCGCCTTGGTGAGAGCCAAACTGTCTAACCACTGAGCCACGGCGCGGCCAAAATATATAAAATGGTTGCAGCTTTTTAGGAATATGAGCAATATAACATTTCTGCGTGCACAGTGCACTTGTTTGTCTTGAAATTGGGGAGCTGAAAATATCAGGCCAAATGGTTGGTAACTCAGAATTTCAAATCTTATGCACATTTCAGGTGTTGAATGTGATACGCATCAAAATACAGTTGCTAAAATAGAGGAAGTAACTTCAAATAAATGTATTATTGCTTGCTATTACAGTTTTCTTAAATAGGAATAAAGGCAGTGATTCATATTTTGAGTGTCAAGCTGGTTTTGATCCATTTATAACCAATTCATATAACGTTCTGTAACGGTTGTTTTGGTTTAGGCCCCGAGAGTTGAAAATATTTAAATGTGTTTAATGTTGGTTTAAGGATCAACATGGAATAGTTAATATGCATAATAAATAAAAGTGTTAAATTCAGTGGGTCATGATGTGATGTAATGTGTTAGTATTGGTGGTTACAAAAATGGTATGACGTAGTGTGTTGACGTGGAGCAGTGAAAAATAAGTTCGTTCGGTAGTTATAGTAACGAAAGGAGTAAATATCAATAATTTTGGACAAGCTGCTAGCAAAGATAGCGACTTATGATTGTGTAACGTCGAAGGGAACAGACGTCTTATGATTCTGTAACGTCGAAAGGAACACACATCTTTTGATTGTCTAACGTCGAAGGGAAAGGACGTCTTCTGATTGTGTAACGTCGAAGGGAACAGACATCTTATGATTCTGTAACGTCGAAGGGAACAGACGTATAATCCTGTGTCGGAACGGTGTGTAGAAAGAAATGTATAGAGATTATAAACTATATTCACAATTTCTGTGTAAGTGCAATTCAATTACATTGATAAAGTTTATTGTATATCTAGTTACGACGTATTCTATAAATTTGTTACTTAAAATTAAAAGATTTAAACTATACTAATTTAAATAGTGGAATCATTTCCTCAAGAGACGAAAAGTTAATTCCCTCGTTCGAGACCACACCTGAATTCAAAGAGTTTATCTCATGCAACGACTGGAATAGCAGCCGTAGATAGCATCCAGAGGAACTGCTCATCCTGAGACGCCGGATCTGAGCAAAAGCTCAGATTAAAATAACTGCGAGACCTGGAACAACATCACTATCCCCAAGGACAGGATACAGCAACAGCATCTTTTGTCGCAGAATCACAGCATCCCCACTTGCACTACAAGTATGTAACATTTCCGTTACAGTTTGCCGAGATCATTATTAAGAGAGAGTCGCAGAAAATTTTGACATTAGTGATAAGTGTAATTTCAAAATACGGTATAGATCCGTCCTCCGCCATGGTGTAGTGGGCTAAAGTTTTGTGCTTTGGTTCTCTGCGCTCGGAATATCCTTGGGATCGATCCTAATCCTGGGGGTGTAGATTTTAAGTCTTTGGTATGACACCGGTGCCCACTCAGCATCTTGTGGAAATTGAGAAGCTACGTTAGGTAGCAAACCCTGGTCTAGAAAGACAACCTTCCGACTCGGCATGCCATGACGCTGACCACATCTTCTCCCCGTTTCGGTTGGATGATCGTCAAACTCTGCTTTGCTTATGTGAGCGTGAGACCGGCAGTTGGGTTGGCCCATCAGCGGGCTGTTACATCGTGGGTTACGTTACGGTATACATCCGTACTGATTTTGGACATAAAGTAGACATGGGTAGAAGAAACAATTCTTACTGAGTATAACAATAGATATATCAAATTTGCAAAGGGATCGCGCATTCGATACACAAAATAAGCTAACTTTCATCATTTTATTACCATTCTCTACAGGCAAAACATTCCAAAATTATATCAACTTCAATATTCCATATACCCACTACCTCTGCTTATCATGGTGTATTTTTTACGTTATTTGTTCACCAAAATATAAATGGAAAATGCTTAAAGTTGCAATATCGCGTCTTGGAGCAGTGCTGTGCATTTTGTCATAAAGACGTATTTCAGAATAACATTTAATGCTATGTAACATTTCTGTATTTTTGTGCCTTTTTGAATAACTATGCAAAGAATAAAAGTATCCAAGGTTAATGTTAGATTCTTGATTCACAGAAAACCAAGAATCACAGTTTACAATAACTGTTCACGCCATCGAGTAATGGACGATATCAGTTGAGTTGTATGTCTTCTACATACATCCCAATGCTTAAATCAGAAGGATTTGTTTTCTACATTCTGTGAAAACAAAGATATTTATTGTTACGAAGTGAGTAATACTAACTTACTAATTCACAATGTCACAATGTCACTCACGTTTTCTATAGTCACAAAAATATTGGTTCTTTGTTCCCTTTGTTTTGTACTGGTTAAATTATAGCTGCAGCAAATCGCTTTGCTTTTGTATTTTTCTGCAGAACAAGCGATGTATGTATAGATTTGCATTAGACTTCCTCTTGACTCATTATCTTTTGTTCTGTGTCTAATGTGGTTTATATGATTGGAGTTCCATGCCACATAATTTAGGAATTTCATGTCAAGTGGCCATGGTAGGTTATTTGGTCAGGGTAACCGGACAAAAGCCGGAATATCCAAGGTTCAAATGCCGCCTTTGAATCAATTAACTATCACTAAATTTCCATAAGCCATCTGTTCAACCTCTCGAAAGGTACTCGAGAAGTTAATCGTATCCCAACTGTCCCCATTGCTGGGAAACATTCAAGCCATTCCCAACCACCAATTCCGATTTTGCCCTGGTTACTCGACGGTTCAGCAACTACTGCGTGTAGTGGAGACTGCTGCCCTGGGGTTCCCGCAATGCGCCTTCACGTCCGCAGAACGCCCCTTCGAGAGGTTAATCTTATCCTGCTTGTCCCCATTGCTGGAAGACATTCGAGCCATTCCCAACCACCAATTCGGATTTCGTCCTGGTCACTCGACGGTTCAGGAACTACTGCGTGTAGTAGAGACTGCTGCCCTGGGGTTCCCAAAAGGCGTCTTCACGTCCGCAGAACTCCTCTTTGAGAGGTTAATCTTATCCCGCTTGTCGCCATTGCTGCGATACATTCGAGCCATTCCCAGCCACCAATTCGGATTTCGTCCTGGTCACTCGACGGTTCAGCAACTAATACGTGTAGTAGAGACTGCTGCCCTGGGGTTCCTTTTTACTGTCTACATGGCATATTTTCCAACACAGCCGTACGTCAAAATGGCACAATACGCTGACGACGTGCTGCTATTCTGCAAAGAGGAGCATATCCTCCAAGACAGAACCACCTCCGCCTCAAACAACAGGGTGCCGGCAATGACGGATATGAGTTAACCCTGGCAAATGCCACGCCATTTTGTTTACAAAGCGCCAAACCCCCGCAGACTACCCTAACTTCCGAAACCGGGGTCAAAGTATAGAATGGATTAACTCCATCCAGTACCCAGGGTTAAACTAGGTAGAAGTTTAACTTTTCCCCACCGTATCAGGGATCTCTCAGCGAAGGTACTGGAGGTGATTGCCTCCCTGCGTCCAATGCTGGGGTCGGGTTTGATGCCGGTTGGCCTGAAGTTATACCTCTTCCGAGCAGTGGTCATTCCGCTGATGCTGTATGCCTGTGAGATCTGGGGAATGGCAGTAGACAGTTGGATATGGCTCCAACGTGTGCAGCATAGAGGACTTCGGTCCATCTACTCTGTAGGTCGCTCCTTCCCTGTGAGGTTACCTTATGAAGCCCCGTCCGAAGCATACGTGGAGAATGAATTTTTTTATTTAACCAGATTTATGAACCCTATTTTACACAGTGGTATATTAGGGTTATAGTTGATACATAAAAATACACAATTTTAACAAAAATATTTTAAATACTAGAAGGAAGAAAATATGTTATAATCTGATGCATATTAATTTAAACTATTTCAGACGTTTAAACACTGAGTTTATAAACATCATGAAGTACTTATACTGTTGTGGCTTCATTGGCAAAGATTTGGAGTTATTAGCCATTGTTGGTTCCATTCTTCAAGAATATGTTGATGTATTATTCTCCTTACAGTAGAAATAGGACATAAAGAGTATGTCACAGGAAGATTGGATTCTGCAGCCTTCTTAGCCAAGCAATCAGCTCTCTCGTTACCTAAAATTCCACTGTGTCCTTTAACCCATCCCATGCAAATATGTCCTGGATGGTTTTGAAGCAAGGTTCTGATTTCATGTGCTAATGAATTTAAGTTGTATTTATCATTAATAGCGAGTAGAGCTGATTGTGAATCACTAAGAATATGGGCACTGTTCCCATTAACAGTACACCATTTCATAGCTTCTTTAATTGCTAAGAGCTCCGACTGGAACACAGAACATTCAGGTGACAATTTAAACATGGAATGAGTTAGTTCCGTTTTGTTTTCATAAACAACAAAAACACATCCTACTGCAGATACATTATCTTCATATTGGTAACGCGAACCATCTGTATATATGTAATAATCACGAAAATTACATATTTCCTTTAAACAGGTTACAAAACTTGATGGGTGTCCTGCTGTGGTAGGATGTTCCGGGATTTGTAGTTTTAAGTGAGTCAGATAAGACGCACATTCACGTTCATGTCTTAAATTCATAATAGTTGCTCTTGATGAACCAGTGAGAGCCAAAGGTTCGATGTTAGCTATAATCTGAGCTGCATCAGTGGAGATTGTACGATATCCTCGAAGTATGCGAAGGAGGAATCCCCTTTGAATTTGTGCAAGTTTTTTAACTGCCCACTTTTTATTAAGAACATCCTGGAATGCAGATACACCATACAAGATTAGGTGCACTACAGCACCTTGATATATAATTTTAAGAATACTAGAATTCAGACCCCAGGTTGGTCTTGTTGTTGCGAGCGCACCAAGGAGCTTGCTGGCTCTTTCAGCAATGTAATCAAAGTGTGATCGAAATGTTAATTTACAATCCAGTATAACGCCAAGGTATTTTACCGTAGATACCACCTTCAAGTTGACGTTATTCATGGTAAGAATAATGGGCTCCATTTTTCTTCTTCTGGTGACAATCATCGTCAAGGTTTTGTAGGGATTAAACATAAGTTTATTTTTAATTCCCCATGAGTGTATTATTTTATGTGCTTCATTAGTTCTTTCTCCAAGGATTTTAGCGTCATTTGATTTAACAAGTAGTAAAGCAACATCTGCATAAGCAAAAATACTACAATCTGACGGCAGTTGTTGCTGTAACAGATCATCATACAGTATAACCCAAAAACCTGGACTACACGCAGATCCTTGGGGGCAGCCACGTGTAACTTTCTTTGTGATGGTTTCTCCACTTACAGTAAGCAAGGATTTGCGATCTCTAAAATAATTCACGATTAAATTGTAAATATTTTTTGGGCAATTTTTAGTTTTCAATTGATGTAAAATCTTGGGCCACCAAGCATGATCAAAAGCACCAGTTACATCTAAAGAGACTAAAACACCAGATTGTTTATTTAGGTATACTTTTTTCATCCAGTCTACCACCTTATACATTGCCATTTCAGTTGATTTTTGAGCCATGAAACCAAACTGAAGATCACTAATTGAGCCATGTTTTAGTAAATGATACATTACACGATCAATTACAAGTTTTTCTAGGCATTTGCCTAGCAGAGGTAGCAGGCTCATTGGTCTGTAAGCAGCAGCAGTCTTTTTATTATTTACATGAGTTTTGGGTATAATTTTCACAACTGAAATTTTCCACTGATTTGGGAACACACCTAATTCTAGACAGTTATTGTAAATGTTACTTATGAGAGTTGGATGTACATAATGCACATGTTTGATTATATTGGCACTAAAAGCATCATGTCCTGGAGCTTTACGGTCATTTTGTTTTAATATTATTCGTTCCACCTCAGGATAAGTAAAAGGAAAGTCATCCGATGTATCAGGTTCAGTTTCCACCTCATGTCGGATCCTCCTTTGGTGGTCATCATCTTCAGTATCATCTGGGAAAATTTGCTTGCTAATACATTTGCAGTTTCTATTGCATTAGCAGTGTACCCGTTTTCAGTTTGCAACGTTGTTAAAGTATTATTTAAGCTTTTTGAATTCCGTGTATATTTATACACAATGCCCCATGGATTGACTTGTTCTGTACAGAATGTTTTCCAGCTGGTGAATTTTGCATTTAAGATCATTTTTTTATATTCAGCTCTTAGCATAATGTAAGTCTTTTCATATTTTATTTGCAGTAGCTCGCATTTAGCACGTTTGAATCTTCGTTGACTCGCCAACACTCGTTTCCTCATTATTGTAAGCTCAGAGTTCTACCATTGGTTTTTACAGCTTTTTGTTGTTATTTTTGGGAGATGCGAATCACAGATGAATGAAATACACTTGGTTAACTTATCGATGAAGTCATTCAAGAGTGTGGGGTTGTTCACTTTTTTCAAGTCATCTAACTTAGGGTCAATATTTTTCTTAACTGCAAGATGAAAATGTGACCAAAGCACATTATTAGTTCTATATAAACGTGTTAAAGAGTTATTGTTGAAATTAGTGTTGACAGTATGATTAAAATTAAGTTTTTATCGTAATAAGGCTCTGGTCTGAGAGGGTATTATCATCTATATTCCATGACGTAACATATGGTAGCATAAGCGAATTACACATACTGATATCAACAAAGCTTGTAGAATTTCCTCTTCGAAAAGTTGGAGTATATCCTTCATTTAGAATATACAGATTGCTTACACTACAAAAGTCATTCACTGCTCTTCCACGGGAATCAGTAAAGGGGCTATTCCAGGCAGTGTGCTTCGAATTAAAGTCTCCCGCAATGATTAGCGGATTCCCTTGTACAGTATTACATATTTGAGTCAGTAAGTTAAGACCATTTTCTATATCCTTGTCAGGGTCACAGTATATCGAACACACATATATATTCATTCCACCAATAGTGATATTAACTAGGACACAATCGACAGAACAAAGTTGGCTTAATTTTATAATATTTTGATATTCAGTAATGATGCCAGCACGTATTCTTCGGCTATTGTTGTCAGTTGTAAATGTTGGTAGATCAAATCCCGTTATTCTGTTTTCTTTTGTATTGGGTTCTTGTACACAAAGAACTTTAATAATTGAGTTGTTTGTGCAAAAATCTGTGCTGGAGCAGTGATTAGAGGCAGTTATTAGCTCTTCAGTGTGTAGTATTGATTTATGTAAATTATATTGGTATATGTGGAGTTCAGCCATAATTTGCTTTCGATCTTATTATTTCCACAATCTTTTTATAGGCTGGGCAGTCAAAAGAGCTAGCAGGATGGTTAGTATCAGATGCAGTAAAATTAGTTTTCTTATTTAACATTTTATTATTGAAGTTTTTACAATTAATGCATTCAATGTGGGTTTTAGGACATGCTTTAGTATCATGTTCTTCTGCGCAATAAGAACAGCTTTTAAGTGACTGACAGCAGCCACGTGTCCGAAGCCAGAGCAATTATGACATCTTATCATATGAATATTGTCATACACTGAACACCGTGAGTATCCAATATACAGTTTCTCTTCTTGTTTCACTGCCTTGTAGATGATAGGAGAAGTTTCAATCACGGCATATTGTGAATCTCCTTTCCTGGTCTTTCTAATAAATACCTTCTTGATGAATTGTGAAGGATCTAGAAGGCACTGTTTGATTCTTGGATTTTGTTGTTCAATGGATTCAATTAAATGATCTTCAGGAAAATCAGCTTCAATACCGTGAATGATAAGCCTGGGATTTAACTTATCGGGTATCTTGACATTCAGTTCTGGATTTGATACCATACCTTTTACATTCCGCTTCTGATCGAAGCTCTAAAATAACAGCTTTGTTTCTAGCTTTCTTGGTACCTTTAACCCCTACTGTAACCGATTTTATGTTTGTTAGCATTAATTGTAAAGTTTGCTGTCTGCGGCTTTATTCTGGTCCTTTGGAGCTACAATCACTACATGTTTAGTTTCACTAGCCACATATTTTGTCACATCCGAGTAAGAAGCTTGGAAAAAAAGTAGGTTGAGGATCGTAAACATTTCGTTCTGAAACAACCTTGAAGTAGTCTAACGATTCTTTCACTTTACTTACGTGATCAAGAATAACTTCTTGCAACTTCTTAAAGCTCCTTTTATCACCATTAACAATTTCAATTATACTATTTAAAGCATTTTCAGCAGCTCGATATTGACACAGTATTTCTTCTTCCACGGCCATCTTAGATTTCTGGAGAATGAAATTAGACATCGGGCTACCAAATTATACGCTCAATTACTATCACACAGAAATGCCCTGGTTAGGTCTCTTGGACACTATGACCACACTAGATGCCGGTTTAAGCTCTTCGAGGTACCCGAGATAACAACGGAGCTAAAACATACAGCAGCTAAATCTGAGTTCCGTATAGTGCAAGCTGTTTTGCAACTAAATCTCACCCAACTTTAAAAGTTTAATAGCACAGCAGAGTGCATAAGATTTTGCATCCTTTCCTTTCACATCGAGGAACACAAACGCGTTACCTCACAACAAAATCTAACCTAATAACCCAAGACTCTCCAACATAATGCTCCCCCCAAAACCTACCTCCGGTAAAAGCTTTAACGGGTGGGCACGCAGCAAAAACCTCCAAGCACTATAGAGCCTTCCAGCACACGAAGCATGGACGGAAATATCGGACAAGAGCCCAAAAGAAGCTCACGGCATAATGAGCGAAACTCGGCAAGTTTGACCAAGATGACGCGGCCTTCACCGGAAGCTAAGGGTACTCATAACGCTTGAACACTCAAGGATTAAACTGATTTCAAAGCAATGCATTAGAAGTACGCAAATGATATGCGTTATACAGATTAGTTACTTGCCTCCCATATGGTTTTCACTCGCCTCTAGTATGTCAACCAGTAGTCTCATATTTTCATTTTTCCAACTCAAGTGGTAGGCGAATAAAGGTAAGTGGACCGTTAGTTTCTCCCACAGTGCAACTGTATTGGGAAACTTTGGACAACCTGAAAAAGAAACCACGAGAATGAATATTTAGTGATAAAGTAAATTACATGTATTCGACTGTTTCGTATATTCTTAGTATATATACAAACACAATATAATTGCGATTACAAGCAGAAAGTAATAACCTAGCTGAGAATAGTTAGCTCTTAGTTTTGATCGCTTGTTTATATTATGGTTATAATAGCGAAAGTCGAGAATACAGCCATATGAAACAGTGCACTGTCCGTTCGGTGTCAGAGAGATAGGGCAGCTCCTTGGGATGCTTTCTGTGGCCCTGCCTCAGGGGGCTAAGCTTTCCCCGATGGCCTAGAGGGATGTCCTGTATGAGTAACCCAACAGTGTGGAGGATCATCATCTTGAAATAATTAGGAGCATGTGCGCATCTCTTCGGTCAGCCTTCTGTGTTTCCATCATCTTCCCCATTGGAGGTTGTAAGCATAGAAAACGGTCCGCATTTGATTTATGTAGACAAAGCCTAGCTAAAACGTGAAAGGGGAAGAGAAGTAATAGAAAATGTTAGAAAAGGAACTCCTGATAGAAGAGAAACGATCCCAGGTTTCGCTTGGTCAACTACAGAAAACCATGAAAACCCAATGACCTGAGTGGCGTGCCGAGGAATCAAACAACAGGACTTTCCGAATAAAAGCCATCTCCCTTATTTTAATGTATTACTTATTATATATTAGGATTAGAATTACTACGGAGGGAATTCGGCACTGCGACCCGTCTTAACCTATTGTATCTATGCATCCAAGTGGAGCATCCCTGGGAGGATGGATGAGGTGAGAGGAGACAGAGGGTGGCCGTCCCAAGGAGCTACGATAAAGCAGAGAGCAGGGTCCCTAAATTTTACTTAGATGGAAACCTCCCCTGCTAGGCCAGGACAACGGACATGTCCCACATACTGTGCTTCGGAAGCGCTCCCAGCAGCCGGTTCGGAGACCGGCAACCGACCTATAAGAGGAGGAAATGGTTCACTTAAAGCATATCATCCTGCCATGCACCGCCGAGACACGCGCCGAAATTTATACCCTGAAAGAGACCACCAGATGAGAGATGATGTGAAATAATAATGGAGATGAAATGGAGGGACAGGAAATTCGGGGGATATAATTAACTTACCCAGCATTCGCCTAGCGACCCGGGAAAACCCCGAAAAGGTAAATGGGTCAGGTAGGTCGGCCACGGGAATCGAACATGGGCCTCCCGAATGCGGGTGATTTTCATATATAACTTAATTTGTATGATTATATTTGTTTAAATATTGGTTTGCTTACCTTTTTTTATCTGTTTTTTCTCCAGTGGTGGTGGATGCCTGTCTATTTGAATATGAGTCTCCGTCAGGTTATAGCAGTGTTTCAGGAATTTAGCTCCTTCAAATGAATTCGCCAAAAGAGTCTTTTGTGAAGCTGTTAGTCTTTTGTCGGCTTTAATATATGACTTCAATTTTTCTTCCAGAAGGTTCAGCACATCCAGAGCTTCCTCTGCAATCGTTGTGTTTTTACATTCACCTACAAACGTAATATCTTATTAAGCTGGCTGAAATGAAAACGGAAGGAAGTTCAATACAGAACTAACAATTTACCTTTTTATACACGAAGTATGTTCTAATTTTCTTCAAGGACTAGCGTAATGTTAGTTCGTGCACAATTGAACTCTTCAAGCTTAAGTGGTAATGGTGATAAAATGATAAAACATCACATTGCCACCCGCCTCTGTAGTGTGAGGGTAGCGTGTCTGTCTCACCTTTAACCCTTAACTAACATGTCTGCTATTTCTCTCACAACTAACATGCTGCGGTCTGTCAGACCCTGGGAGTTTATTTTAAGTAAACACAAGTCAGTGTTGCTGAAAGCGATTTTAATGCAGAAAATAGTTCTTAACCAGATAAAAATAATACATTTTGAAGAAAAGGTTGCACTTTAAACTTTTTGTTGAAGTCTGAACATATCTGAAGAAAAACTAGTTTACTGTTTGGTTTCAAAGCACATTTTAACACATTTTTCATGCACGTTCAAGGTATATTGAACGTCCACATTGTTGACAAGGATACTTACTCTTCTTCCTCAGTTTTGGAGGACAAAAGTTACAGGTTTCTTATTTTTCAAAGATCTCCTCAAGATCTTGAAGTTCTGGAATTCCTTCATCCGGTTTCTGCAGTATGTGTCCTATTGAAAAGGTCAGTTCATTTGGAAGACTCTTGATAGGCCACTCTCCTGTTTATCGTACTTTTCTCTCATTTTTTATATTTTTACATTGGTCTGTGTGATTATTTCTGACAGAATAGCTTCAGGAAATAAAAGATCCAATACGGATTTGTTTTCTAGATTTTCTCCCAGACCTCTAGCCAACGGTTTCAGCCCACGGACCTGAATAATTATGTTGTGGAACCTTATCCTTATATTCAATGGAGATTGTTCCTTTCTTAATTTGAAGCTCTTATTTTTCTCGTAAAAATATGAGTAAGTTTCATCATTTGTACTGACATTGTTAGTATTTTCATCATTGCTGTCATTACTGCTACCATCAGTAGATCTACATTGTAACCCTGACACATCCTCTATCTTGTACTCAGAGTCTGCACTAAAGCTGCTTTCAGGTTAGAAAGTTTCTTCCACGTCACTATCATTGGCTAAGCACTGAGCACTGAAGACGGACCTCAATGAGGACCATTTGCCCCATAAAGTGTTCGATATAGATGGTCTAATTGCCGCAATTTCTGTAAAGAATAAATCTGGCCCTAAATATCTAACTGATACCGAAATTAAAGGATTGAAATAAGTAAAGAATCATGATGGATTTCAAAGGAATGTTGGTTCTTTATTACAACACGTGCAGGGGCAGTTGAGTCGAATAGCAGTTGGGGTGAATAGTTGTTTTAACAAAAGAAACGTAAGAAACATTGTCCTTAGCAGAGTTCTAAAGGGTAGCACTTGACTTTGTTTGAATAGGGTATTCTTCGGACCCTTCATAATGGCATGACAAAATAGTCACAAAGGGAATCTTTGGTTGAATAAAGGGCTTCGAGAAAGTGAAAGTCACGCACACCCACGCGCAGCTGTAGACATTCAGTTCGGGGCTTGCAGCCAATTAGGGCAGTCTTCTTCTTCTGTCTTGGTCAAGGGCAGACTAGAAGCGATGAGAGAAGATATTTGTCGGTTCATATAGACGTGAAGAACGAATTAAGTTTTATCGAGTAATAAGCATTTCACATACAGTAAATCTAAACAGTGATATTGGTAACCCTTGGTCGGCAACTTCGAATTTAATGTAATAATAAAAGAAGCAGTCATTAAATCAGTTTGAAACGGGCATTCCAGTGTCATTTAAACTATCCTTTTCATACATACTCACGCATACCCTGGAAGAAACCTCATTGCTTTACCCTGAGCTAAACACTATTTGCTTCAAACTGTAGCGCCAACGTGGAACTGTGCGCCACCCATTATAAATTGTATCATAATATACGCTATATTTTAACCCAAAGGAGTCAGAACAGATTTAAAATATACAGAAAATAACTTACCGCAAAAACTAACGCAACTGCTATGCAGCGATGCCACCGACCGTTACACACAACAATGAGGAATCTAACAGATACTGTCGACTAACGCAAAGTAAGTCCCTGAGAGGAATGTGCCACCCTTACACAATACGATAAGGACAGCAAATCTGTGCAGCAGAGAACGCATGCTACACAAGGAGTAAAACGTTAAAAAAATGCACCCTGTTCACTCTATACACTAAAACCGAGAAGACTTATTCACAAAAGTAGAAGCCATCAGGATGTTTTTGAATGGTCTGTAACTGTACTGACATGGGATGTCATAAACCTATCCAGGGAGGGCGTAGGAACCTTCTCGAACGCCCCTTCATCTCAGCCCCGGAGACTTTCTTTACTGTGGTATACTGTAGAAACACTGGCTTTTCACTGCACGACCTCCGCACTCACACTGAAAGGTAGGTAGAATATATAAGTTTTAGCCTGAATACTTCCAAAAACGGAAGCGATAGCAAAATGGCGCCGGTCCACTAGACCGCTGCATGTCAGTTAAGGCTTAAGAACACTCGAGTTCGAATCTTAGTGCACGTGAGTTAACTGGATAGCCCTAGCACTCGTGGTACCTCTGACGTTACTAGAGGAACCTGGGGCCGAACATTCGAGCCCCTCCCTGAATGGAAGTTATTCTGATTGGATTGCGCTCGAGGACGCAGTGGTTCCCGATACCCGTGGGTGATCGGGTACGTCTCCGGACGGGGTTGAGGGAAGCCATTAATATTCCCGCGTACTAGCCAGCATAGCTAGTAGAAGGTGTGCTAGATCACCAGGCGGCCCCACCGAGGTCATATCGGTAGCCTTCCCATTTTGGATTTGGCGCGCGTAAGTGGCGTATCCACTTCCATCCCGTCTTGAGTCCACAGGACCTTGTTAGTCTTTAGGTCTTGCCCTATGGAGAGCCCCACGGAGGCGCCGGGCACCCTTTCGGGACAGCTCGGTAACTCCTTGGTCGAAGGAGGCCCGGCTCCTTGGTCCTATGGGTCCAGAACTAATGGGAGTAGAACCTCTGGCATTAACTAACTTATCCTGAAAGGCGAATGTTGGGTATCTCTAATGTCTATGGTCCGTGGACTCATTTGAGAAACAGTTCATGCATTTCATTCATCGTCTGATGTGATATAGGTTGGAGGCTATTAAATTGTTTACCTGTTTGTTTATGGTTGTTTAACGTTTTCCAGCATTCCGTTATAACAGTCTATGATGGCAAATAAGCTGGTGGACATATGCAACTTAAACCTTTTAGAGAGAAGTTAATATCAGTGAGGTTGAGGATGGAAGCATTAACTGATAAGAAGAACAGAGAACAATATCATAGAATTGTAGATAAAGTTAACCAAAATTAAATGCCTTATGCAATGAGACAAGCATTTTATTTCACCGTGTTTAATAATAATAATAATAATAATAATAATAATAATAATAATAATAATAATAATAATAATAATAATAATAATAATAATAATAATAATAATAATAATAATAATAATAATAATAATAATAAATAAAGCATATTTAATTCAAAAGGAAGCTGTTTATTTTACATTAACTGCCTGAAAGTACTGTACAACTAAGATAATAGCAAAATGAGCAACCTTGGAACTGTCCGAGTCATTATTCAACTTTTTTCACAATTAGCTGCCCTTTGCCCCGTTACCTGAAAGCGAGGCTAGAGTCACTAATAAAGAGCAAGGAGCGATGCTTTTGTTTTTTGGCCGGTGCTTCCCAATAACAACGTTTGAAATTCCCACACCAGTGGTTCCTGCGCTGTCTAATCACAGAATAATGTAATATTTAATGCTGCATAAAATTATACCTATGAGAATTTCGAATCGACGACACCGAAATTCGGACTAATTAAGTTATAAATTATGAAACGGATATATTCATTCGGTGTCGTTTCGAAACAACCTGTATATATAGCTGTATGTTATTCAAATATAGATTATTTATTTGAGCATTTAGATAAGTCAATTTGGTGCTTAATGTTGGGTGTTGATTTCAAAATGAAATAGCGAGTTCCCAAGGTCGATTATTTCATATTTTGAGACAATACTTCGAAATACACAAGGAATACATTTTCTGAGTACAAATTTATACCTTTTGATATTCACCAATCCATGAATAGTGAATAGAATTTCTCGTACATTTTTATTGACTTTTGTGACAGCAAGTTTTTGGTAACGTTGAGTGCTTTTGCCGTAATTTCTGGGGTGTAAGTTCAATGTCACTGTTGTATATGAGACATTTTGACCTTTTTCTAAACTGGCGCTAGAATCGCTGTCGATCGAAACGAGAATTATCGGTGCTTGCGCTTTCACAATGTTACGTGGCCACTTCTGATTGGTCGAATACCAATACTTTAATGAACAGGTGTACTTTAATAAGACCCATTTAAGTGCTGCTACCAGTCGTATAAATACTAAAGTGTGGCATGGTCGAGCATATATACATTTAAAACAGTGTTATAGATAAACCAATATATTTCCTATGTGAACGTGACTATTTGGTTTATGCACTTACAAAAAAAAAAAAAAAAAAAAAAAATGAGGATAACAGCCACCATTTCGCTTCAAATTCTTTGTCGGCCATCTTTCATATTCTTCATTAAACTCTAAGATACATTGTTTGTTAACACTTATTAAAAGACAGACAATATTGAACTCACTTAGTATTTACTAAACGTAGAGGAAGGATTTGGTAGAATCGAAGCCCCTTCTGGCTAAAGAACCTTGACGATGAGAGAACTCGAAGGTGAGGTGGTCCGGCCCGTAGTGAACCACGTCGAGCTCTCCCTTGTGCTCAACGCCTCACAATTAAGGATTAGTGGCGTGCGGAGATTAAGGACAGGGAGATTGGATCCGGTTCGAAGTGACTTGTGATATAGCTCTTGCGTGGGCACTTTCATCTGAGCTTCAGGGAGTGGGTGTGTCCTGATTCGTTGTGGGTGGAATGAAGAAGACACCTCGAATTTTGTAGATGAACGTTTATTGATGTCCTTAGACTCCTTTGCTCGCCACCGTAAAGTTGTCGTCCGCGTGGTTGCTGTGTCATTGTATCCCGCGTCAGTACTGTGATGTGCAGAAACAATAGCGCGGCGTAGCTGAACTATATATATCACATCCGTTATATATTAACCTTTGCACTAATTCTCATTGGAACGATTGTTAAGTATTATACTTTTATTTAGCTTTTATTTAGTGCATGGCGTGGAAGCGGGTTGGTTAGACGACGATGGATACGCGTCCGTCTCATGTAGATCACAGGACCGAAGTGTTCATACAAGAAAAACCTACTTTCAGCCATTACTTTGAATTTCTCCCGCTCTAGGTATTTTTTGGAGTTTGAAAATCACGTGAACAAATATTAATTTTCCATTGGCTGGTACCTATCTCCACTTACGATCAGTGTTCAAATTTTCCAGTTATGGACCTAATATCAAATTCGCTTTCTATTTTCTCACGGTTAGATAAATTATGCTGTCTTTTGTTACAGTCAGGATCGCGAATTCTAAGAAAGAACACTGTCCCAACAAAACGGTGCCTCGCACTGCCTTGGGCTAAGTCAAACAATAGGTAATGTTTCCGGTCAAGTTAGGGTGTGGGAACCTGAGTGTCCAAGAATGTTCAGAGACTTTAGATCGAGGAAAACATTTACGCTAGATAAATTATATATAATTATCTATTATATTATTTATATATTATTATATATCTATATTTATTATATGTATTGTTTATATATCTAAATATTATTCTTACTTATAGCCTGAATGTCCTTGTGGGTTATCATTACTATTATTATTGTTATAATCATTATTATTATCGTTATTATTATTACTCGTTCCTATCACATAGGGACTGCGTCAAAGGACACACATATCTGAAAATCTGCAACATTAATTCCCCTATGTTGCCAAATTTATAGAAATGCTGCTATGGAATAAACGTACTCTTAAAGGCTACTCAAGAAGACATGCAGAGGAGGCGCTAAAGTTTATATATATATATATATATATATATATATATATATATATATATATATATTAGGTGGAGGTCCTTCAAGTGAGTAAACATCATCACCAAAAACTACAATAACCAACCAGCATAGCCTCATATCAGAGAGAGTTCCTGCGTCATCGGCACCAGAGAATATGATCATAAGACCTTCCAAATACCAGCAACAAGAATTACAAACAGTGACAGACAGATGCCGTACAGTTCTTAGTAACAAATAATAAACAGCGTTCTCTGTGACTACCATAGAAATTTCATTACACTTCCCTTGTCCGGAATTTATGGCAGCATCCAACATACCACCGCCTTAAAATTTCGTTGTAATATATACATAATATATCCTGTAAATATTACACAGTAACACTTTTGTATGATATCCATAAATACCTTGTGGTGTTTGCACATTCTGGTCTACATGCCTGCATGACCCGGTTGCAGGAAATGCTTGGTGAATACAACAAGTAAATGTAAAAAGCTTACCGTGTATGAAGCTAGACAATAATGCCTCACAATCCATCAAATTTTTGCTGACTTGCCCATGGTTCAGCGTGTGATATATATGCTTCATGTTAAAAAGGTCGAGTTTCGTTTTAAACTCTTCTAGCGCGGCTAAACTGCAGTCACCTAGAACAGAAGATGCAAGAAAGAACAATACGTCGTGATATTTGTTTAAGAGCTATTACTATTCAAATTTTGTATACACCGTTAAAAAAAAAAACACGTTAGATACGGTTCGTACTATTTGATTCCGGCTGTTTGAAGTACCCCCCACTCCAAATTTTAAAAATATTACTTACCCATGGGTTAGATATGTCGGCCACAGGATTCGAAACCGAGCCTTCCGAATGCCACCGCAACCGCCTGAGCCTTCGCGCTCGGTATCCATCTTTGTTACTTACTTAGCCCCGTTCTTCCCACTTCCTCATCTTCCTTTCTTATATTCTTTACATTCCTTGCCCATTTTTCTTTTACTTTCTCTAAGAACTCACCTTCTTTTCCTCCTTTACTGTTAACATTTTTATAGCTACTATCCTCTTCTCTACTTTCTCCCATTTTTCCTCCCAAACCTTTTTTCTCCACACTGCAACTTCCTCGCATTTTGTTACACAGTGTTCTATGCTTTCTTCTCTCCCACACAGTTCACAAATTCCCTTTTCCATACCTCTTATCCCTCTTAGGAATATTGTTCCTGTTCTCATCCAAGCTAACCGTTCTCCCCCTTGCCTATTGCAGTAATCTACATATGCTTCTCGTCCCCAATTTCTTTTTATTTGCTTGTAAAATTGTAATGATTTCATATTTTCTAGACTTCCCCATATTTCTTCCTTTTCTATATCTTTTATTCGTATTTTACCAATTTACCCACATCACTTGTATTTCTTTCCTCTAATCTCCATGCATCTCCCATTCCTATTTTTTCCCACAATTCCTCCTATTTCTGCACACCAACTATTTGAGTTCTCTAATCATTTTTGTTGTCTCATGTATACTTTCATAATTTCCTTCTTTGGACAAACACCTATACCTAAATTTTATTATTCTTTCCATTATTATTCCATTTCTTCTTGTCTTTCCTAATTCCACTAAAGCTACTTCCTTAGGTGCTGATCTTGGTAAGCCTAGTAGCTCTTTACAAAACCTTCTGTAGTTTTGGTCCACCGTTTTGTTTACCTCTGTGTCCCCCATGAACTCCACAGCATACAGCATTTCGGATTCCACTAGTGCGTCATACATTCTTTCTAACCACTTGGTTGTCATTTCTAGCTTATATTTGCATATTATTAACCCATTCATTGCCGCCCTTCCTTTTATATTAGAAACTAATTGATTAAAAGTCTGACATTGAACCACACAATTGCATCAGAGTAATCTTTACCTCAATTTAAATATTTTATGTATAGTATATATGTGGGTTTCTTTCTTTTTGTATCTTACTTCTTAAACGCACTACTTTTCACTAAAATATTTAAAACTATACTAAAATATATATTATAAAATGTTAAGTAATACATCATCAATTGTATAATTTTAACATTCCAAGTTTGTGGGTTCAATACAAGTGTAGACCAATAGATTTTAAGCATGCTTAAAAGCGACAGCCCCACGTCAGTTGATTTACTGGCATGTAAACAAGCTCCTGCGGGATAAAATTACAGCACACCAAGGCACTGGTATGTTGCTGGTAATTCACAGCATCGTAACAATTAAGCTAAACAAATACGAGATAGGGCACCTGCATGACCTTAAGCAACAGACACAAGCACGCCTCGGTAGCGTGTCTGCCTCACGTTCAAGAGGTTCCGAGTTCGAATCTCGGTCAGGATGAGTTACATGGATAAGGTTTCTTTCGGGGGTTTTCCCTTATCCTGAAAGATAAATGTCGGGTAACTTTAAGCTCTATGTACACTAGGTACATTTGAGCATCATTTCACCCATTGCATTCATCGTCCGATATGATTTAACGTTGCAGGACGTAAATTACACAAAAAAGAAACACACGTCTCCTAAAATGTTAAACACATTCTTTTGTTTAAAATTAATTCCTTGGGTAGAAAATAATCATCACTATAAGCCAAAGATGTTTCGAGTTCAAATATTAGAATTGATCTCATTCGGATCTCATTCAACATTTCAAGCATCGACGTACTAAATTTTGTAAACTGTGGCTTTTTGCCTCCACTTCCTATATGTATACCTACACGGTGTTCATCTTTATTCTTTATTTCCCGCCCTCCGATTGAGCAAGAATGACGTTGCAGTTGACTGGTGAGTCTATCTTGAAATCATAGTGCCCTGTACGGAGAAGAAGCGGTAATTTTTGCCGAACAGTAAGCAAATTACAGCGCTCTCAGTGTGGTTGCCTTTTTTTCAATTTACGTCCTCCAACGTTAAGTCATACCGGACGATGAATGGAATGGGTGAAATGATACTCAAATGAGTCCGGGGTCCATGGAGCTTAGAGTTACCCGACATTCGTCTATCAGGATAAGAAAACCCCCGGAAAAACCTTATCCAGGTAACTCACCCTGACCGAGATTCGAACTCGGGACCTCTTGAACGTGAGGCACACATGCTACCATCTACGCTACCGAGGCGGGCATGTGGTTGCGCTGGTAACTAATACAACCAGTTTCCCCTGGATATGAACACAGACCACCGTGCAGGATCAGTTACTCGCAAAAAGAGAGACACTGGATGCTATAAAATGACTGGTCACAATCTAGAAGCAATAAATAATGTTATGGCAGAAAGGCTTCAATAATAGCTTCTCGCAATACAGACAGTGTTTAAGGGGAAAAGAGAAAGGAAATATAAGAAAATGGACACATAAGACTATGTATTAGATATATTTTCTTGTTTACATTTGGATAAATGCTTTGTACATATAGTAATACTATTTTTCATTCCTAGAACTTGTTCTGCTAATTTTATGTTTTGTAATGAAGTTACATTGAGGAAACTGTGGGTGATAGAAAAGAATTAAGATCAAATTGAAATATTTCTATTTTATGTGACAGGTTTACAATATGCTTAATGTCTACAATAACAGAAATACAGATGTTCATTGTGAAATAAGTGTTCATTGACTTATCATTTCGTATAATCTTCATGGTATTCTTTTATGGCCGCATAATTAGCTTTGCAGTGCATTGAATTGCAGTATATAGTTTTCTAACAGTTATTGTATCTACGCACCAGGCGAAATTACGCACCTTTATATGGGGGCTCTTCAATAAAGAATGATCACAATTTGTTTTTGACAACGTACCTTTACTGATCCTCATAATGTTGATGGTCCTTCTCAAAATAGTGTCCCCTGAATGCGATGCAATTGTCCCAGCGTTTCTGCCAGTCTTCAAAGACATGCTGGAAACCATATTTTGAGATATCCTTCAAAATCGCCTCCGCAGCCTTCACCACTGCTTTGATGATGGATAATGCCTCCCACGAAGGCGTTTCTTCAAGTTAGGGAATAGAAAAGAGTCACATGGGACTAAATACGGACTATACGGAGGGTGAGGATTCACATCACATTGATTTTTGCAAGATTTTCAGCAACAATATTGGCAATATGCGGCCGCGCATTATCGTGGTACAGCATCCACCTTGCTTCATGGAAATGTGGTCTTTTGCACCTGATATGGACTTGCAATGCTTTTAGGACATCCCTGTGGTATTGTCCAGTTACTGATGTGTGCGCAGGTACAACACGCTGATAAACCATTCCATGAATATTACAGAATGAGGTGACCATAACTTTCCCAGCACAAGCAACCACTTTTGCTTTTTTGGGGGTTGGTGATGAAGATTTCCACACTGAGCTTTGCTGTTTGCTCTCAGGATCAAAATGATGAAGCCAAGTTTTATCAGCAGTGATTACGTTTGAAAGAAACTCCGGATCTTCCTCTAACATCAACTTTAACTGCATGTTACCTCCATTGCAGCGGTAGGCGATACTGAACGTGTCTGAACTTGCTTGGTTCTCACTAGCGGGAGGCAGGACTACCGACAATGAAACTACTACGGCGTGTTTGTTTCACATTAAGCTAACAGAATATAATAAGATTGAATTTTAGTGCGAGAAATTATGACCGTAAAAAATTATGATCATCCTTTATTGAACAGCCCTCGTATTACGCGGGCAGACCCACATCTCTAGTATGTTTACCTGCCTCAAATCTGCTGTCAGTAATCAAATACGATTGCAAGCCGCTAGGGGAATCGTATATAAGCTCGCTCCATCAGTGGTGCTATTGATGAGGTCAAATTTTGCGCGGTAAATCACAGATAAAAATGAACACTGTGTATAGAAATTAAGGTTACATTAATAATAAGAAAGTTTTCATTTCTACTGCATTCTATGCAGCTATGAAATAATAACAGAGACATTTGTGTATAAATGCATATTATCTATCAACGTTATATCTAGTGGTTTATTTCATTAACACTTACCTTTATGTTTAACGTCATCTCCATGAATGTGAAAAATCTGTAACATAATGTTATCATTAATTTCATTGTAACATGAATATCCATTTGATGAATACGATATTTATCACAGAAGCTTTGTATATTAAACTATCAAGAGTGGAAGTCACTCTATAATTGTGCGTGCTTTTTAAGTGTTGCTTTGTTTGAATTACGTTTCCAAAAGTGGTAAAACTTAGACGATTTTTGGTCTTATAATACGTTTTAAATTGCAATTACAAATAAAAGTGTCCGTCACCTTAACGATATAACAAAGATCATTCTTAAATTATTTAAATAACTTAAGGGGAGCCGGAACAGGCTATCTCACCAATGTTAAAATGAGAGTTTTCTGGTGCAATTAGCTCAAGAACCACTAAACGCATCAATTTAAAACTTTTACTTGTTATTTTGCTACACTTTCACAAATCATTAAAGGTAATAGAGCTTATTTTTGAGTTTTAATAAAGTATATGTTATTTTTTAAATAAATGTCTTGAGTTTACTTCTAAAAATATTCAAGAGTTATATTTTTAAATTCAAATTTTCACATATCTTTCTACAAGTACCTTCAAAAACATGTTAGTTATTGCTTTAATTCCAGAAAAAATGTAGACTTGTAGCTGCAGTAGTTTTAGAGATGAACGCACCCAAAATTAAAAAATATAAAACAGACAAAAACAGCATTAAAGTTTTGCTATGTTGGAACTACACCTCAGAATTTCCCCAGATCTATATCCTGGATCATCAGCATCGTTCCTCTTTAGTTTTTCACTCCTTCTCTTCTTCCTATACTCCATGGTCATTTGCTCTATGGTATTATTAATTATTTTGTTAAATTTGGCTGTGGGGGGGGGGGGCTGGTAAATTGAGAACAGCAGCCAATGTCTCACCTGCCTCAATTCCCTTGCCAATGCTTCTCAAGCCATAAGCAAACCTTACATTTAGTTCTGTACCACTTTCAATAGTTCTGGATGTTTCAAATGTTTATTCTTTATCACACTTTTGGAAACTGATTGATAATGTAGCTAATAATCCATTTCTTTTCTTGGTATCCTCTGATATGAAAATATTTTTCATTTTCACAAAATTACACTGTAAAAAATTCTATATGTACTAACTGAAAGCTTGTTGATCTAATATCATTATTTACTTTAGTTAAATTGTCATCACTGCTATTAGACAATGAAGAAACCAATTTTTTGCTTGAAGAACCAATTTTCACTTCACATTCATCACCAATGTTTCAGGTTGTGTTTGACGAAGTCAATATATTGTCATGTGTTACTACTCTGACTTTTTGGGTTCGTGAAATTGAAAGTCCAATTGCACAAACTCAAAGTGTTCTTTATTTCCACCGAACTACAGTTGGAACACTTGCCGATTACATAGAATTACGTAGCGCACACAATTACAATTCACCAGTTCGTGTGTCACAGATCCATTCTGCACTCGCAATTACGCACAACACACGTACACAGTCTTCCAGTCCGTTCACTCACTCGGCGCTCCTCAAGGCTGCTCGCCAAGAACTGAGCTGACTCGCCAACTGCAGGCCTTATATAGGGAAGATCGCCATTTCTGGAAGGTTCGCGGCGCGTACAATTATCCCGAGGTTTCCAGACGTCTGGTGAGAGGGGAAAGAGACGGTACAGGGCTCGTGCCGCTCTCCTAATCATCCCTTCAGTTAGTGACAGGAGACAAATGGGTAGGCGTGGAGCGAATGCTTCCCGTCTGGCCCTACTGCCGACCGGTTCTATCGGGAATTCCGACGTTCGGGTGACACTGCACTTCTTTCCATTTTAGAGGTTGTAACTCTTTTATTATGTAATAACGATTACTTAAACTGTTTATACTGATTCCCATGCCGATTGCTTACACTAAATTCTTCCCATCTTGAAAATACTTCTTTCCATCTTGAAAACAGCATTAGTAATTCAAAACATACTAAACAAAGCATGGAAGAATTAACATCAGATGCACAGATTAATATTAATAGACAAAACAAGGACTTCCTTTCCTAATAAGGGTGTGCTCTGGAATATAGCTTCAATAAGGAGAGAACACAGTTACAAAGGCTAATAGGGGACGTGGCAAACAGTACATCTTTTTCAAAATGAGTCTATTTAGGACTTTTAAAACTATGGGACAGGAAAATAAATATCGTTATTCGCTTCTACAAATATCAGGGAAGATTATTTTAGCAATAACTCATTTTGTGACATTTCACCCCAGAATGCCGTTCCGGCTCCCCTTGAACTACTAGTTCTATTACAACTATGCACTGTCACATTTAGATTTGTATAGCCACCAACATTCTTTTACTTCATCATTTATAAGAACTAAGAAAGAATAAGATAGGGCCTATCGAAATTGTAAGATACCTTAAAACAACAACACTAATATGTTTAAATCTTTGTGTAGAATTTTGAGTCATGTAATTATGTTGAGTAAACTGTAGGATATGCAAGTTTTATGTACAAATGTTCACCGTGTTCATTTTTATTCATTATTTCCCGCCCTCCGATAGAGCAAGAACGACGTCATAGTTGACTGGTGAGTCTATCTTGAAATCCTAGTACGCTCTACGGAGAATACGCGGTAATGTTCGCGGAACAGAAGCAAATCAGAACGCTATGAGCGTGGTTGTCCTAATAACTAATACAACCAGCTTCCCCTTTTAACCCTCTTACAGTAATCGTGATTAACATTTTAGTACACAAGAAGCACGTTCCTACTCTAAGGTTAGCACCATGGATATGAACACAGAACACCGTGTCTTCATAGTTGAATGCTACTTTCGTACCGGCATTAAAATTGGTGCGACATATAAATATAGTTTAAACCGCTGCATATAGGAGTTTATGCAACTCTATCCGGCATTCAGACAAGTCCCTTGGAGCGTAATGTTGTCAAAAGTGTCCAGGTACCGTCAAATTCATATACATTTGTTTGCAACATAAACGTCTTACGTCATATCTGTATACGATATAAACCTTTGCCATTCTCACGCTTAATTAAAATGTCTATTAATGTTGGTAACCTTGTGTCTTTTAAAACTAATAGGTGGATCTAACATTTCCAAGATACAAGATCAGTTACTCGCAAAATAAGATACACTGGACGCTATAAAGTGACTGGTCTCAATCTAGAAATAATAAAAGCAATAAATAAATATTATAAATATATAATATAAATAATCGGTTTTTTGCCCACCTCCGTGGTGTGAGGTAGCGTGTGTGCCTCACTCAAGAGGTCGCGATTTCGAATCTCGGTAAGGATGAGTTACCTGGATAAGGTTTTTTGCAAAGTTTTCCCTTGTCCTACGAAGATGAATGTCAGGTAACTTCGGACTCTAGAGACCCTGGACTCATTTGAGTATATCATCCGTTTCATCCATTCATCCACGCATCCATTCATTCACTCATCCATTCATCCACTAATCCACTCATCCATTCATCCATTCATCCACTCATCCATTCATCCACTCATCCATTCATCCACTCATTCATTCATGCATTCACTCATCCATTCATCCATTCATCCACTCATCCACTAATCCACTCATCCATTCATCCATTCATCCACTCATTCATTCATGCATCCACTCATCCATTCATCCACGCATCCATTCATTCACTCATCCATTCATCCACTAATCCACTCATCCATTCATCCATTCATCCACTCATCCATTCATCCACTCATCCATTCATCCACTCATCCATTCATCCACTCATCCATTCATCCACTCATCCACTCATTCAATCATCCATGCATTCACTCATCCATTCATCCACTCATCCATTCATCCACTCATACACTCATCCACTCAGCCATTCATCCACTCAGCCATTCATCCACTAATCCACTCATCCATTCATCCATTCATCCACTCATCCATTCATCCACTCATCCATTCATCCACTCATACACTCATCCACTCATACACTCATCCACTCATACACTCATCCACTCAGCCATTCATCCACTAATCCACTCATCCATTCATCCATTCATCCACTCATCCATTCATCCACTCATCCATTCATCCACTCATCCACTCATCCATTCATCCACTCATTCATTCATCCATGCATTCACTCATCCATTCATCCACTCATCCATTCATCCACTCATCCACTCAGCCATTCATCCACGCATCCATTCATCCACTCATCCACTCATCCACTCATCCACTCATCCATTCACCCATTCACCCATTCATCCACTAATCCACTCATCCACTCATCCATTCATCCACACATCCACTCATCCATTCATCCACTCTAAGAACCAAAAAATGTGTATAAATATTTGTATAAAAATATATATACACAGAGAAACAACAAATTGTAAGATATTGTTTGTATTTATCCGTCATTTATAGTGCTCACATTCATTAAAACGAACTACAAGGGTTATCGTATCTACGCACCAGGAGAAATTACGCACCTTTATATTACGCGGGCAGAACCACCTCTCAAATAGTATATTTACCTGCCGGTAGAAAGAGGCATCAAAGCTGCTGTAAGCACATCAAATACGATCGCAAGCCGCTAGGGGAATGGTATATAAACAAGCTCCATCAGCGGTGCTATTGATGACGTCAAATTTTGCGCGGTATATCACAGATAAAAATGAACACCGTGTACAACTGGAACTCTAGGCCAATCAATACCTTTAAAACGTCTTCCTCCAGGGTTTTAATAGTGTTCAAAGCTCGCTCTTGAAACATACGGTACTACTGGCAGTGGTACTGGTATTGCATGAACTGAAAAAATGATAGAAACCAACGGTCTAAGGGATGTTCAGGGCATCACCTCATAATTTATCAATTTATCGGTTATAGGAATCGAGGAAGACTGAGGGGGGGAAAAGTGCAAATGTGGGAGGGCGATCCTGAAGGTTATGTACCTAACACCTCCGCTCACGAGTCCGCGCCTGATCATCTTCCATTATTTAAAAAAAAAATATGTACAGTACAGAGTTAGCGCCTGATCATCTGTAACGCAGAAAACGAAGTTGCATTTTGACAGATCTGCGGCGTAAAGCGTTGCATACATTCAGAAACATTTTAAGGAAGGTGACTGAACTACGTGCACACGAGCGACAGTGTACAGCTGCGCAAATGTTTCAGTATAGTTACTGAATAAATCTGTGGAGTACAAGTAAATTACACCGGAACTGTGGATAATGGACGTTAGAATTATTTGTATGTGGACAATAGTTGTACGAGGCGTGTCTTTAAAATAAGGTCTCCAATTTTATTTAATATAGAAAACATATTTACTGTCAATGAATGTTACATTGATGGAAAGGTGGAACTTACAGCTATTTTCCAACGTAATCACCATTGCCATCAATGCACTTTTGCATGTGCTGTGGCAGTTTTTGTATACCCTTGTCTTAGCACTCTCCTGCCAAGTTGCGCAGGTAGCGCTCAACCTCCTTTTTCAAATCATCGTCGGTCTGGAAATGTGTTCCACCCAGACGTGACTTCAACTCAGGAAACAGATGACAATCACTAGGTGCTAAGTCTGGACTGTAGCGGGGATGGCTGAGGATGTCCCACCCGTTTATGGTCTTCGGTGAGCATTTTGGGGACCCACATCTTACACATCAAGCGATAATGCAAATTTTCGGTCAAAATCTTGTCAATCGTAGTCTTACTGACTTCAGGGATAAGTTCGCACAGCTCGTGAACTGTCACACGCCGATCTTTAAGCATTTTTTGCTCCACTTTTGCAATTGTTTCGGCTGAAACCGAAGGCCGACTAGAACGCTGTTCGTCATGGACGTCCATACACTATGGCCCATAGACTTCGCATAACTGACGACGAATTTCAGTGGGGGTAGTGCCCTTGGCACTCAAAAAACGGATCACTGCACGCAACTCGCACTTGGCGGCGGAAGTGATAGGAAGCTCCATCGCAAACGGCTGCCCAGCCAAGACTAATGGTTACAACGGGTTCTTTGTGGTGGGGATTTGATGGGGTGAAACCAAGCTACACGCCAGTGTTGCCAGATCTCTCGTAATACCGTTCCTCACGGCTCCAGCGCCTTGGAGACCTTATTTTACGGACACGCCTCTTATATTATCCAAGATGGAAAGGTTCGAATTTTATGAGCTATACCTAAATGTTTGGAAAACTGTCTACAAAGTGCATCTAACTTCTAATTACTTAGAATTTATATGTGTTTAATTTATTAAAGTTAGTACACCGATAGTTATTAATCTATATGAGTATAACTGTAGTGCAGCAGAGAAATGTGTATAAAAATAATAAGAGAATTTAGAAATTACATTGCTTTAAAAGTAGGAGTTGCAAAACCGAACCATTTCCTCTTTAAAGTTCTCAAACTATACCAAACTCTGCGATTGAAAGAGACATCACAAACTGTGATATAGCAGAAGTGTAAGGACAACAGCAATCTGACTGTGCATAGTTATTTAAGCAAAAAAAGTGAAAAACGACCTGTTTCATCTAGTAAGGACAGGGACTTGAATTCATAACCGTAGTGATATCTATTCTCCTGTCAGTAACTGTCTCTTCACTTACAGGCAACACCTTCCACACTATTTAAATAGCAATTATTTTTTCCCTAGGATATGAGTAAGAAATGTGTAAAGTTAATCTTATTTTTATCAGAATTGTGAAATTTGGAATACCTTAAAAGTTAAACTTACGTGAAATATCAATAACACGTAGCTTTTCAGATATATTCTCAATGTAAATGAAAAAGAAAGAAAGAAGGTAAGAAAGAAGGAAGGAAGGAAGGAAGGAAGGAAAGAAGGAAGCAAGGCAAAACTAAGGAAGGAAGGAAAGAGGGAAGGGAGGAAAGAAGGAAACAAGGAAGGAAGGAAAGAAGGAAATAAATAAAGAAAGAAAGAGAGAAAGAGAGAAAGAAAGAGAGACAGACAGAAAGAAAGAAAGAAAGAAAGAAAGAAAGAGAGAAGAGAGAAAGAGCGAGAGAAAAATAAATAAAGAAAGAAAGAAAGAAAGAGAAGAGAGGGAAAGAGAGAGAAAGAGGGAGAGGAAGAAAGAGAGAAAGAGAGAAAGAGAGAGAGAAAGAAAGAAAGAAAAAAGAGAGAAAGAATGAAAGAGAGGAAGAGAGAAGAGAAAGAAGAAGATAAAAAGAGAAAGAATGAAAGAGAGAAAGCAAGATAGAGAAAGAAAAAGAGGAAAGAAAGAAGAAAAGAGGGAAAGAAGAAAGGAAGGGAGGAAAGAAAGAAAGAAGAACGGAAAGAAGGAAGGAAAGAGGGAAAGAAAGGAACAAGGGAAGAAAGAGAAAGAGAGAGGGAAAGAGAGAAGAGAGAAGAAGTGAAAGAATGAAAGAGAGAGAAAGAAAGAAAAAGAGAAAGAAAAAAATAGAGAAAGAAAGAAAGAAAGAAAGAAAGAAAGAAAGAAAGAAAGAAAGAAAGAAAAGAAAGGAAGAAAGAAAGAAACAAACAAAGATGGAAAGAAAGAAAAAAAGAGGATAAAATAGTCCAAAGAGGCGAAGCGCTACAACGTGATAAAATATTTACCTAATAATTTTTAAAAAGTTGTAACATTAAAGATGGCACAAATGACTTAACTAAGTTAATTTTTATTTTAATAATCTAGAATCCAGAATAATGATAGTGTCCTCGTTAGTAACATGTATGATGCAACAGTTGAAAGAGGACATGTAGTTACAACGTAGTAAGCTTCCAAAATAAGACAGGCAGGTTATGGCTGAGATAAACCACAGTTAGAGAGAGATAACTGCACGAATAGCTGGGGTTATCGTACCTGGAACAGGCACAGGAAACGTCAAAAACGGCATGTTAACCTTAAAATAACTGGTGCATTGGTGATAAGTATACTCATTAGCATACGACCCTAACGTTTTCAAATAAATTACTCCAAATTTTGGCAGCAATGAGTACTTTAATAGATATATTACACTTGCAACATGCAGCCACATAAATTATGTATAAGTAAATATGATAATAAAAGAAACTTTGTATTTTCCTTCAGTATCCTCCAAATATGTGGAAGCAAGAAGCACCGCCCGCTCAAACAAAGGTATATATACATGTTTTAGATACGTTCAATTATCTGGAACACTCCACCAACGATTTTAATTAAAAATAATACATTTAAGATATTTACATGAATTTTCTATGAATTGTCCGTGAAGTCTTCATTCGAAAGGAATTTTGCATCACAGGTAAACTGTAAGAAATAAACAAAAACTACTACACTAAAACTGTACACCTCTTTGAATCATAGACTTCATTTCAAATAACTTTTTGTATGACATTAACTTTTTAAAGATATTGCTTGTTGTAATGTACGTTCTCTAAATTTTGTTCATTTTTAAAGTGCTGTTGCTATTCGATTGTTTCTTACAATGTCATGGAGAAGGTATGGAATTTAGTGTGAGCATGTGCCAACTATCTTTAAAACATCTGAATTTCGATTCGGTTTCTTGTATTTCGATTGTACTGGTAATAAAATTTGAAATAAAGTTTTTTCTACAAAGGTTTAAATTATTTCAATGAATATGAAATAGATAAACACTGCGCCCTCTTGGGGTGGTGTATAAAAGTTGTATAAAAACAAACGATGATGGGTAAAGTTTACCGCGTGAACACGACACATTGAATGTGGCATTACCTGCAGAAACATAACCAGTAACAGAAGATACAAAAACAGCCACGTTCTCGTCCCCATGTCTCTTTCTCTGCAGCTTGATATGTACTGGAACTAAATTTGGAGTTATTTGTCACTTACCAGTCGTGACCTATTCCATCACACTCCGTTTTATTCCCCACGAATTGAGAAGAGTGTGAATTTGTTTTAGTAATTCTATATACATGACAGAGAGGATATCATATGTAAATCCTTACATATCATACAAGGTGATAAATGTTTCTAAATACAGTGGGACCTAATAAACCTGAATTATTTCAATATGATATAAATTTTGAACCAATAATAGGACACACAAGCAACTTTGGGAGAATATAATACACAATTGGAAGATTACATTACACTATTTACATCTCAGAAAATGTTGGATGTGTCCTCCACCAGCATCTATACATGTTGGCACTCGTCTCACCATATTCTCTGAAGTTTTACGGAGAGTATCCTCGCCAATGTTACTTATTTCGGTTGGAGTGGATTCCTAAAGAACATAATTGTCCGTAGCCTATTCTTGTACACTCTATTTTTAGATACCCCCACAAAAAAAAGTTCGGTGAGGTTAGATCAGGGGATCTGGGGGCCAAAGACCTAATGAGATAATTCGATTATCAAAGAAACCGGTTACAAGTTCCATGGTGTCGTTAGAAGCATGGGACGTTGCTCTATCTTGCTGGAAATTACCTTCTCTCAATTCGATATCATCCAGCTGCTCCACAATTGTCTTGAAGATACTCATATAAACTTCAGAGTCTACAGTTGTATCAAATGTCAACTGTCAACAGTTGTCAGTGCTGTCAATTCTGCCAGAGCCACTGAGATCACTAAAACAAATTTCTACATTCTACAAGCTTTCAAATGGCAATTATGGTTCAGGTTTATATGGATCGCACTATATTACAAACAAATATGCAAAAGTTATCAAAAATAGGATAAAGCACTTGAGGATGAGAAGAAAGACTGATATCCGATTTCGCCAACAGATGTTAAGACTTAACACGAATTTAGCAATAGTTAAAACAAAAATTGCATTTCACCAAGTGTTAGCTTAACACTCGTGTTAAATCTTTTGTTAAATTAACAAGCCATATTTCCGTTCTTAGGTCCTTAACAATTGTAGGCCGCGCCGTGGCTCAGTGGTTAGACCGCTTGGCTCTCACCAAGGCGGCCCAGGTTCGATCCCTGGCGACCGCAAAGTGAGATTTGTGGTGGACAACACGGCGCTGGGGCGGGTTTTCTCCGGGATCTCCGGTTTTCCCCGCCATCTCATTCCACCGGTGCTCCATCTTCATCTCATGTATCATCATTGTCATCGCCTGCGGTGCCGTATGTAGTAAAAGCGGGCGTTAAACACTACATTTCATTTCATTTATTAACAATTGTAAATAATCAAGATGGCGGGCATGAACTCAACTGTTGATGTCGATTTGCTATATTTAAGACCGTCTAAATGGCATTCGTAATGGAGTACGGCCTATGAGGAGAAATGTTTTTGAGGAGCTATCAGAAGAAAATTTTCTACAGAGGTATAGACTGTCGAAACATATTGCTGTGAAAGTTACTGCGGAAGTACAAGAGAGGTTAGAACATGCATTGACAGGAATATGCCGATCTCGCCTTTGCTTCAAGTGTTAATAACTCTCCGATTTTATAATTCACTGAATTATGTGGATAATGCACTGTCCACCTCCCGTCTTCAAAAGTTCGAGTCACTCGTCCATCTTCGCTCCTCGTTTTAACTTTACGTAATACTCAGAAAATGATTCGAAAGGAATATGCCGATCTCACCTTTGCTTCAAGTATTAATAACTTTGCGATTTAATAGTTCACTAAATTATTTGGATAATACATTGTCAACCTTCCGTCTTGAAACATTCAAGTCACTTGTCCTTCCTCGCACCTCGTTTTAATTTTACGTAATGCTGAGTTAGAACATGCATCGAAAGGAATATGACGATCTCGTCTTTGCTTCAAGTATTAATAACTTTACGATTTGATAGTTCACTGAATTATGTGGATAATACATTGCCAACCTCCCGTCTTGAAACATTCAAGTCACTTGTCCTTCTTCGCACCTCGTTTTAATTTTACGTAATACTGAGTTAGGACATGCATCGAAAGGAGCATGCCGATCTCGCCTTTGCTTCAAGTATTAATAACTTTGCGATTTTATAATTCACTGAATTATGTGGATAATAAACTGTCCACCTCCCGTCTTGAAATGTTCAAGCCACTCGTCACTTGTTCTTCGCACCTTGTTTTAAATTTACGTAATACTAACGAAGTTTTTTCGTGCTTCTAATAGTGACTCATGCATTTGAATTAAATTCGTTGCCAAGTTTTTTCCCCACGTGACATCGTTCTCTTTTACCTGCATATGTCCTCTTATTTTCCACGATATCCTTATAATTCATCACCAATTCAATTAACAATTATTTCTCCATCGATGAGAAATTTGACCCACGGCTTTTGTTTAGGATTTTGTTTACCTGCCATTTTTCAGCTGTGTGCAGACGAAAATGAAAACAAAAGAGCATCGCGGTATGTTCAGCCAGTCTCTTGGCGTTAACACGTGTTTGTTAACATTTTCAGAAAACACGTTAGTGAAATTCAAGAAATTCAATAACTTTCTTAGCGCTGCGACAATTGTTACGTTACATCTTTTGGTGAAATCGGGCATGAACCGAGGCAAACACGTTCCAGTAAATATGGGTCTTCTTATACCAGATGTCGTAGTTTGTTGATTGTGGACTGCTGAATACTAAGTAATAATTTCTGTCTTCTTCATAGACCAGCAAATAAAAATCCTATTCTCCTTTCTGATTCTTTGAGGCTGAGTAAATAAGTAAACAAAGAAAACAAAACAAAGCTATGTTTGTTGAACATGACTACAAGGTAAATTATGATGAATGCTTTATGATAGTTACAAACATAATCGTGATTATTTGAGACAAGCTTTAGTAAACGTAGAAGAACTTAGGGACATGCAATACTCAAATATTCATTTCATTGATGACAAGGACATCCAGACAGTCAAACTTTCACCAAAACACATGATTATGTCTTAGACAAAATTAATCCTTCTGCACCTGAAACAACCAGATAGAGCGACATTCTTATCTCTTAATGTAGCAAAACTTGTATTAAAACGTGCAGGTATAAACCAAGGAACTTAAAAAAAGGGTGTTGTTATTCAAGAGGGAATAAATATATAATTAGTCTTATATCGACATCCACTGTACCATACCATTTCCGCGTTCAAGGTCTGGAGAATTCCGTTTTGGATTGACTTTGTGTCTACAAATACAGCAACAAAGCCCAGTAGATTCCCAGTTCATAAACATGATTTATTTATTAACAAAACTATGTTTGGGTATATTAACGCTGTGCAACAATGAAAATGAAAATTGAATGAAAATAGCCAATTCCTATCAATTCTAATGTGCTGATCGCGAATATCACAAAGACATTTCAAAATTAGCTCTAGTTTTCATTTTACACTCTTTTATTTTTGCATTATTTACATACAGATTTTAATGTTAAATTTAAAATTAAATATCATAACGGTTTGCCAAAGTCATAATAACTAGATTATATTATTGTTCCTGGTCTTACTTCTGTGCAATATTTTAGATCTAAACAGTTTGATACCAATTTTAGTGATCTTATTGTCTCCCTCCTCTTCAACTTCAGTGACTTTATTAATGCATGAAAATTTGTTTCCAGATTAACTAGTTGTTCCAGTTGCCTGCTATTGAAGTGAAGAAACATGCGACGAGTTTGTGTTAACAGCGCTATCACATTTTGCTATGTGTGTGGAGAAGTGACATTTGCTTCACAAAAACAGCAAATAGCTTACAGTTGTTATTTTGGGTGCAAAATTAGTCATCGGGATAAAACCTGGGCTCCAAATGTGATCTGTAACCTCAGGAATTGGAGGTATGGGAAAGGAAGTTCAATGCCTTTTGCAGTGCCCATGATCTGGCGTGAGTGAACTAAACATGTCAGTGACTTCTAATGATAGTGCAATGTTTGATTTAGGAAGAAGACTTCACTTACTGTTCATTATAAATTATGTTTTACATCTATTACATTTTTTATTTTCTGCTGGTTTATTATATTTTGCTCATATACCATATATATTATGTCCTAAGGTCTCCAAATTGTCTCTTGATATCACTTATGAAATATGCACCATGTTGTTATATTAGATTAGATTTATTGTGAATATTACAAAATTTTACAATTCACAACTTTTGGCTGCATTTATTTGTCTTTACCTTGTTGCTACCTTAGCTTACATGACATCCTGGTCTTCTGCTCTGCCAGGTAGCGCTTAACCTCCATGCCTCCTTGTTACTTAATTAGTCCCATTCTTCCCCGTCATCTTCCTTTCTTATATTCTTTATATTTCTGGCTCATTTTTCTTTTACATTCTGCAAGAACTCACCAATACTTCTTACCTTCTTTTCCTCCCTGCCCGTTAACATTTTTATAACTACTATCTTCTTCTCTACTTTCTCCCGTTTTTCCTCCCAAACCTTTTTTCTCCACATTGCAACGTCCTCGCATTCTGTTACATAGTGTTCTATGCTTTCTTTTTCCCCCACACAATTCACAAATTCCCTTTTCCCTACTTCCTATCCCTCTTAGAAATATTGTTCCTGTTCTCATCCAAGCTAACCCTTCTTTCTCTTGTCTATTGCAGTAATCTACATATGCTTCTCGTCCCAAGTTTATTTTTATTTGCTTGTAAAATTGTAATGATTTCATATTTTCTATACTTCCCCATATTTCCTGTCTTTCTATATCTTTTATTCTGCATTTTACCAATTTAGCCACTTCGCTTGTATTCCTTTCCTCTAATCTCCATATATCTCCCATTCCTACTTTTCCCATAATTCCTCCTATTTCTGCCCAATATCTATTTGAGTTCACTAACCGTTTTTGCTGTCTCATTCATAATTTCATAATTTACCCTTTTTTATCAGCCAAAATTTTATTATTCTTTCCATTATTATTCCATTTCTTCTTCTTCTTCTTTTTTTTTGTTTTACGTCCTCCAACGTTAAGTCATATCGGACGATGAATGGAATGGGTGAAATGATGCTCAAATGTATCCAGGGTCCATGGAGCATAGAGCTACCCGACATTCGTCTGCGAGGATAAGGGAAAACCCCGGAAAACCCTTATCCAGGTAACTCACCTTGACCGAGATTCGAACTCGGGACCTCTTGAACGTGAGGCAGACATGCTACCATCTACGCTACCGAGGCGGGCCATTTCTTCTTGTCTTTCCTAATTCTACTAAAGCTACTTCCCTAGGTACTGAGCTTGGTAAGCCTAGTAGCTCTTTAAAAAACCTTCTTTAGTTTTGGTCCACCGCTTTATTTACCTCTGTGGCCCCCCCCCCCCCCAGATCTCCACTGCATACAACATTTTGGATACAACTAGTGCGTCATATATTCTTTCTAACCACTTGGTTGTCATTTCTAGCTTATATTTGCATATTCTTAACCCATTCATTGCCGCCCTTCCTTTTGCTTCAATTTTTATGCTGTGTGCTCTCCACTTAAAAAGATTCATAATTACACCTAATAATAATGACTTAACTCTCTAATGGTTTCGGCTATATGCAGCTGCTAAATTTAAAGTTTGGGGATCAGAGTATTCAGAATGTCCTAACTGTTGTCACGAAGACAAGGAGAACTTAGCTAATGGATTGGCTCATAAGTCCTAGAGTTGGTTTGTTTGTTTTTCATATTAGATGAAAGTTTTGCGCACAAACCAAATGTTTGGGCAAGGCGTTTTATGTTATTTGATATAGAACCACGTTCACTACGAAATATTGTGTTTAGTTTTTGTACACTTACACTGCTCTGCGTTTTTTTATGTTTTGGTTCTGAATGTCATTTTTCCCCTAATTTTGGGACACCGATTCCAAATATGTCATCATTTTCTTGTACTATGTCCAAATTTTTGAAAAAAGTGAAATAAAAATTCTATATTCACCTATTGTATTTGTACACTTCTACAAGATCAATATTATGCTCAAGAGCATGGTGTGTAAAGAAGTATGTAATTTTGTCATTTTAAACACATTTTACAAGTATTATCAACTTTAGATAGAAAAAAAACAGTGACCTAACTAGGAAGAAATTTTCTTCTTTTTGCACGTCTTTCATGTGTATCAAGATTACGTTCCCTATTCACACACCAACAATAGTCTGCCATTATGTTAGCACTCCATCCACCATGGTATCTTCTTTCTATGTCTTTCAACTACTGGTGGAAACGTTCACCGTGTTTTTCACTATAAAACCCAAGACAGAAATCTGGAAAATAGTCATTGTGAACATGAAGGATGTGCAACACCAAACTCATGCCAAAATCAAGTTTTCTCAAATTCTCCAATATGGTGTTCACTTTAGTTTTGCAATCTCGACTCCTCGTGTTTCCTAAGAAATTGTTTACAACATCTTTGTAGCTCTGCCAGGCACTCTTTTTGGTTTGGTTCATTTTATTTTCAGAATTTAGGTCACTCGTTGATTTTGTGATCTGTGGTACTGTAAAAACACCTACCTTTAGCTTATCTAGGGTCATTTTGTTATAGATACTATATATGTATGTGCTTAAAATACACAAAATACAATGGTGTTATATTTTAGCAATATAAACTTCTCATGCCCTACTGTGAGATTTTATGAGATACGAATTCTGTACTTTCTAAAACGGATTGCATCGTTGAATTCAGGGCAAAAATTCCGTTTAGGAACGCTCAATAATTTGAAAACATCATTATTTTGCTGCAGAGCAGTGTTAGGAATAATGCATTTGTTGTTGTGGAATGAATTATTTATTGTGCTTAATCCAAAATTTTACAATTTACAACTTTAGGCTACATCTATTTAGATGTTCCTTGTTGCTACCTTGGCTTACATGACACCCTGGTCTTCTGCTCTGCCAGGTAGTTCTTAACCTCCACGCCTCTTTGTTACTTAATTAGCCCCATTCTTCCCCCTCATCTTCCTTTCTTATATTCTTTCTTGCCCATTTTTATTTTACTTTCTGTAAGAACTCACTGATACTTCTTACCTTCTTTTCCTCCTTTCCTGTTAACATTTTTATAGCTACTATAACCTTTTCTACTTTCCTCATTTCTCCTCCCCAAATTTTTTTCTCCACACTGCAACCTCCTCGCATTCTGTTACATAGTGCTCTATGCTTTCTTTTCCCCCACACAATTCACAAATTCTCTTTCCCCTACTTCTTATCCCTCTTAGAAATATTGTTCCTGTTCTCATCCATGCTAATCCTTCTCTCTCTTGCCTATTGCAGTAATCTACATATGCTTCTCGTCCCCAATTTCTTTTTATTTACTTGTAAAATTGTAATGATTTCATATTTTCTAGACTGCCCCATATTTCCTGTCTTTCTATATTTTCTATTATGTATTTTACTAATTTACCCACATCGCTTGTATTCCTTTCCTCTGATCTCCATATATCTCCCATTCCTATTTTTTCCATAATTCCACCTATCTCTGCCCACCAACTATTTAAGTTCACTAATTGTTTTTGCTGTCTCAGGCATAATTTCATAATTTCCCCCTCTTGTTTGGCCAAATACCTGTACCAATATTTTATTATTCTTTCCATTATTATTCAATTTCTTCTTGTCTTTCCTAATGCTACTAAAGAAGTGTCAAGTGGACAACAAAGAGCATTTTTGATATCCAGCTCGCGAGAAGCTTCTGTGGTTTTGACACTTTCATTAAAAACAAAATGCAGGTGTCAAAAATGCACTTTTTATGGCCTAACACTCAGTTTTGTTGACCTGAAAAGAAAAAACAATATACATGGATACAAAAGTAAACACATATAACGTAACATAATTTTTTTTGTTTAAACGTTTTATTTTGCGAGAAGATTTAACTTAAAGAATCAGAACTTATGGGCCAGCCCGTTATTTCCGTAGAAGAGTTACTGATAAATGAAGGGAAGGTAGGTCAATGCAAATCTAATGCAAAGAGAAAGGGGGATTAAAGTTTAATGAGCAATTTCAAGAATTTTCTCGTCTACCGCCTTCTCTCATTCTTGGAATCTCCTCAGTATTGTGGTGCGAAAGAACAGCATCGGGAAACGAGAAAGTATGTCAAAATTAACGTAGTATATCTGACTTTACTTTGAAGCTCTAATGAACCTTCTGACTTCCAGCTTTCATTGCATGTTCTTGAGGGACAGAATGATGCACCGGAAATGCCATTCAGAATTCGTTTGAGTTGAGAATATGAGCACAAACCACACTTTGTATAATTTTTAATGGAGATTTTATGAAAGGATATCACAACAATAAATACGTAAATGAAATTACATGCGTTGCTTTTAAATTGCTTGTATTTTTGTTGCAATTTAGGTCCTCTAACATTAAGTCATAGTGGACGATATGACGATATGATATAATCGTATGATATGATATAAGGTCAATGCTATAGTGGGATTTGACTGATGATGATGATGATGATGGTGATGATGATGATGATGATGGTGATGATGATGATGATTATGATGATGATGATGATGATGATGATGATGATGATGATGATGATGATGATGATGATGATGATGATGATGATCTGCCCTCCTCCACTGATCATTTTTTCTCTAAGAGCCCACTGTCTTGTCAGCCAATTTTGAGTCCCATAGGCTTGGCTGTGAAAAATATGAATACATTTCTTCATCGACCTGTCACTATCGTGCCTTAGGTCAGGGCCGTAGTGGAGGGGGAACGCGGATGAACGCCGTCCCTCCACTATTTTTCGGATGGGGACGCAGTCCCTTTACTAATAATATTATTTATACCTCTTTTGATTCATTACCTTTCTTAATTTAACATATACATATACAATATACAATTAACATATACAATTTAACATAATACTGCAAAAATACAAAATATCTATACATTCAGATGATATTTATGACTATTAACGGACCTCCAGTACATATGTGGAAAACAGAGAATTACATAAAAGAATGGATAAAAAGTCTTACGCTTGCTGAGGACAACCAAAGCAGGAAGGCGAATCTACAAGTGCAGAATTCTGATCGGTTCTCCAGCATCTGGAAAAAGTTTTAGGTGTACATCCCCCCACGCCTTTTGTTAAAAATACGGCCCTGGATAACAGGGACGTGTGTAATGTTAGAGGTTCTACTCCCATTAGTCCTGGACCCGTAGGGCCAAGGACCCTGACCTCCTTCGACCAGGGAGTTACCGAGCTGTCCCAAAAGGGCGCCCGGCGCCTCCGAGGGGCTTTCCATAGGGCAAGACCTAGAGACTAACAAGCTCCCCCCCCCATCTGGTCCTATGGACTCAAGACGGGATGGAAGTGGATACGCCACTTACGCGTGCCAACTCCAAAATGGGAAGGTTACCGATATGACCTCGGTGGGGCCGCCTGGTGATCTAGCACACCTTCTACTAGCTATGCTGGCTAGTACGCGGGAATATTAATGGCTTCCTCAACCCCGTCCGGAGACGTATCTGATCTCCCACGGGTATCGGGAACCACTGCCCCCCTCGAGTCCAACCCAATCCCAACAGCTCCCCTACGGGAGGGGCTCGGCAGTTCAGCCAGAGGTTCCTCTAGTAACGTCAGAGGTACCACGAGTGCTAAGGGTCCGCAGCGCCCGCAACGGCAAGGTAGAAAGGCAAGGGAACAGCAAAAGTTGAAATGACGTGTTTTAATGCAGTGATAAATTACACTCATAATATGGCAGGGATTGACCTCGCGGACAAAAGGAGGGAGTACCACGGTGTTGGTCGGCCTTAAAAAAAATGGTGGAAATATTTGCTCCATTTCGTCGTGAATGTTGCTTTGTTAATAGTTTTATAATATACGGCATTTCAAACAGACCTGCGCCTACAGATCATGGCAATAGACTTCTTCACTAAAGGCAGAATTTAGTGCAGCAGCTAATCGCAGACTTTACGTCACGTAAGCGAGTGGGACTTCAGCGTAGCCTACCTTCTGCCACCCTTGTACCTAGTTCTCTCCATAACCTCGTAAAAATACCAGGCCGGGTGACATTGTGTGTTCAGTACATTTTGAAGAAGAGGAAAACACAATCAGGTCGCGCCGTGCAGTCTCAAAACAACTGCAGACAGTGTGACATTAGCTTATATAGAACTGGGTGCTTCCTCAGTTATCACCAAGTGCGAGGGGGGTGGAAGTTCAAAACTAACACAAGGGTGTACATACTAAACCATTAATAACCTTATTGTGCGATGGAATAGCGTATATAACACAGGGGCGGCTGGTGACTTTGAAAACGCTGGTTTACAAAGTTATCCATGCAATTTAATTTTTTAAAGTAACAAATAGTTCTTTAAGCCTGTCACTGTAGACAGTATGGTTTCAATGCTAATTTCACCCGCCTCGGTAGCGTAGATGGTAGCGTGTCTGCCTCACGTTCAAGAGGTCCCGAGTTCGAATCTCGGTCAGGGTGAGTTACCTGGATAAGGTTTTTACGGGGTTTTCCCTTGTCCTTCAAGAATCATGTCGGGTAGCTCTAAGCTCCATGGACCCTGTACTCATTTGAGCATCATTTCACCCAATTCATTCACCGTCCGATATGACTTATCTTTGGAGGACGTAAATTAAAAAAAAAAGCTAACTTCCATTGTCCTTTGAATTCTAATATGGCATGTCATTTTAACTCTGACGTATTTGAAAGGAGCTTTAATCCATTTCCAAAATATCTCATATATTTGTGAAAAAACATGCACCCGCACCATATTTGTTGCAATTAGTTTCCATTGAATTACTAGTTCGAATTTCGGTGTTACAGTTTCGAAATTCTCTTAGGTATAATTTTATGCAGCATTAAATATTGTCACCCAATTATCGGAAAGCACGACCAACTGACAGCTGACTAGGGGACCGGAGGCATTTCGGACCCACCTACCCATTTGTCCTGTAGCGGCAACGAGGGGGATGGTTGGAAAAGACATCGTTAGCCATCTCTTTCCCCCTCCTTGTCATCTAGAACCTGCAGGATGATTCACCGAATCGCGAGTGGCGAGTGAGTTCAGTTCTTGGCGAGCAGCTGTGAGGAGCGCCCAGTGAGGGGACGGACTGCGTACGTGTACGTAATTCCGAGTGCAAGTGGAGCTGTAACGGACGAACTGGTGAATTGTAATTGTGTGCGCTACGTAATTTTATGTAATCGGCAAGTGTTCCAACTGTAATTCGGTGGAAATAAAGAACATTTTAAATTTATGCAATTGGACTTTTAACTTCACGAACCCACAAAGTCACAATATTACATTATTTTGTGATTAGGCAGCGCAGGACCCATTGGTGTGCGAACCTCAAAAGTTGTTATTAGGACGCGCCGGCCACGAAAACAAAAGCACTGCTCCTTGCTCGTTTTCAGTGAACATTTTTTTAACAGAACAATACATTAAAGAACAATAACACTCAGGGGTAGGCTAACAGGCCGCCCCCTAACTACATTAAGTTAGAACTACAATAATACACTCTGAGGAATTAAGTCAATATTAAAGATGTAAGACACACATCAAGCACTAGAATCACTGGAATCAGATGTATCACTCAGAAGCAGATCCTGTGGCAGTCTCCTCTTTAAGCGTGAGGGCTGGCGCGTACGGACGCCGATGCTATAATGCACAGCTCCTGGAACTTCTTGTAGTGTAGAAAGGAAACGACGAGCGATCCTGCGAATGTAGTCGTGAAGAGTTAACGTCCTAGTTCGTGATGGAGCTGTTGATTACGGATGAACCAGGAAGCATTAGTAGCGATGCGCATGAAGCGATTCTGTATAACTTAAAGACGACGCAGATGACATGTGTGTGCGGCCCCCCACACTTTAGCAGGCATATGTAATAAGCGGACGAGCGAGTGATTTGTAGAGTAACAATGAAGACTAGACCGAAGCTGGAACGGCGATGCAACAGAGGTGAGAGTTTTGAAAGTCGCCCGGAGGCCAGTGATATAAGACGATCGATGTGGGCACGCCAGGTCAGTCGAGAGTCCAAAAGCACTCCAAGGTATTTAACGGGAGTTGTAGAAGGGAGACAAGGGATATTGTTCCTGTAGAGACACAACGGAGGAATCAGTGAACCTAGCCTCGCTTTTAAGTAACGGGACAAAGTGCAGTTAGTTGTGAAAAAGTCGATAATTACTCTGAGAGCTCCAAGATCGCTCATTTTTTATGATTTTAATTGCACCGTGCTTTCCACCACTTACTATAAAATCAACAGCTTCCTTTTCAGTTACAAATGTATTTAGTATTATTAAACACAGTGAAAAAAATGTTTGTCTCACTGCATAAGTCATTCAGCTTTGGATAACTTTTCTACAATTCTTTGATATTGTTCTCTGCTCTTGTTATTTAATGCTTCCTTCCTCAATCTCATTAACAGTAACTTCCCTCTAAAACGTTTAGTTAAATATGTCCACCAGCTCATTTGCCGTCATCGACTGTTATAACCGAATGTTGGAATACGTTAAACAACCATAAAAGTAACTAAAGAATAGCTTCCTTATTGAGGATATGTTTACAAACAGCTATAACAGGCGGCACGCTGTGTCACCTACCAGGAAATTTCGATAGCGTGGGGCACGCGGCGTTATTTCTGTAACTGCCTAATCCACACTCATTCTGGAGCAACCTTTTTGTTCGGCTACTTTGGCGGTAAAAGCTATCTATTTGTGTCACATAGAAGCTGAGTAACTATTTCTATGTATTCGTTCAGTGTGTATATATAATATATTATTATATATATTATATATAGTGATTTATCGACGGTGGAATGCGTAATGAAAATTAACGTTGCTGTTACGTAGATGGCTAGTGTGAAAGAAGGATTAACTTCCATAAATTTACTTAATAGTGATTACAATAGTTCGGCCGTCCGTTCTCCGGCACTGACATTGCTGGAGAGGGCTGTTGTTAGTACTTTAGCGGGAATTTCAAGCAGAGGAACATAGCGCATTTTAAATATTTCACGCATTTCCATATTTCACGAAACAGTAGCCATATTAATATAATAGCGATAACGATAGGATTTATAAACACTAAAAATCGGAATTCACGCATGCACAAAATAACAAACAAATTTCACCAGCGCAAGCACCAAAAGCAAGTGTAGCCACGTGGTCCACAAAAAAAAAATTAAAGTGGCAAACCGCTGTTAGATTCAAAAGCCACGTCTTGCAGCGACAATGCTGATTGGCGCTAGCAAACAGTTTCAACTGCCTGACCACAACACCGGATGTACAGACTCCCAGTACCACTACCGAGTGGGATGGCTTAGGCGGTTTTGTCTGTGGTCCACATTCGGGAGGCCTGGGTTCGATTCCCGAGGCCGATCTACTTGAACCATGGGTTTTTTGGGGGTCTTCCCGGAACGCTAGGCGAATGCTGGGTAGGTTAATTACATCCCCGAGTTTCCTGTCCCTCCATTTCATCTCCATTATCGTTTAACATCATCTCTCATCTGGTGGTCTATTTCAGGGTAGAAATGCCGGCGGGTGTCTCGGCGGTGCATGGCACGATGATATTGTAACGCGAGCGCTGGAACACCCTGTGAAGCAGCTGAGAGCGGGAGACAGGGAAGGTTCGGTTAGCCACGCCCTCGCCTCGTTTGTCCTATAGTGGTGACAGGCTGTGGTCAGGGGAAAAACATGACTGTGTCGTCTGTTTCTCTACACCTGTTTCTCGAAATTACGGAATCTGGAACATTCCCCTGGTCACTAGAAACCGGCGATATTCCTATATAAAGAGGGTTACAGACGGACGGAGTTGAGTTGGTTTTGTCAGTTAGTGAGTGAGGAGACAGTCAGTTCTTGGTGTAAGAGTTAGTCAGTGACGTGTTAAAGTACGAGAAGATTGTGCAACGGAAGACTGTACGTAACTGGTATGTGCATCGGAGTTTATGTAGTCGCGAGTACAAGTGAAATTGTAACGGACGAACTGGTGAATTGTAATTGTGTGCAGCACGTAATACTGTGTAATTGGCAAGAGTTTAACTGTAAGTCGGTGGAAATAAAGAACATTGTTGAGTGGTGTAACTGGACTTTTTATTTCACGAACCCACAAAGTCACAATATGCTCTGAGGTAAACTACCTCCTCCTCCGGGTGGTTGGTTTCCGGTCTCCGCTCTTCTGCTGGGAACATTTCGGGACCTTTGGGACTTGGATCGCCTGCCTGGGACCATTAGGGTTCGGCTGCTGGGCTCGTTGCCGTCCCGCAGTAGGCGAGCGTGTCCGTTGCCCTGGCCTGTCAGAGGAAGTCTCTATCCAAGTAAACTGTAGGGACCCTGCCCTCTGTATTGTCGTGGCTCCTTGTGTCGGCCGCCGTCTGTCTCCTTCGCCCCATCCTTCCTCCTGAGTGTGCCCCCACTTGGGGCATAGGAACAATGGGCCCAGCATGGTGGCCTACGTACCGAATCCCTTCCTTAATGACATCCAAATCCCAGTACCACCAACAGAAGCAGTTAGCGCGTGGAAAAGCTGTGAAAGAAATATTCGAAAAGAGTGGCACTGTAATGAATATTTTCCAAGGTAGTGAAATTCCAAGTTGGATTTCAATGTTTTAAAGAAAATATATAGCCCTATGTTTTAATTCCACGGATAATTTTGTGGATATGTTTTCAATTGCCCATCACTGTATGTTGGTACTATTAACCTTCCCTCTCCGCCTCCTGCAACTGCAAAACGTCAGAGCCGGAGATCCAGCGGCCGTACTGTATAAAGCCTGGGACTTGAGTACCGCGAACTATGCGAACTTATCCCTAAAGTCAGTAAGACTACGACTGAAGAGGGTCGCGGGTTCGAGTCCCGCCTTGGGCGTGGGTATTTATGTGTATAGTGAATATTTGTTAAACTAGGAAAACAGATAGGAAAATTAACGGGAATAATGAAAAAACGGTTAAATAAGAAAAAAAAATCTATATACATAGATATATATTTTGTCGTTAAAAGAATTGACAAGATTTTGACCGAACATTTGCATTATCCCAAGAGTGTGTGCGAGGTGGGTCCCCAAAATGCTCACCGAAGACCATAAACGGCAACGTGTTGAAGAGGCCCACCGATTCCTGGAGCGCTATGCAGAACAGGACGAGGAATTGTTGGATTCAGTTGTCACTGGCAATGAAACCTGGGTGCACTACCCAACTAAAGAACGTTCTCGTCAGTGGCGGCATTTGAATTCGCCGAAGCCGTGAAAGTTCAAACAGATTTTCTGCCGGCAAAGTGATGGCCAGTGTGTTCCGGGACAGAAAATGTGTATTGTTGTGCGAGATTATGCCTACCGGCACAACAATAAACGCCGCTAGCTACTGTGAGACTTTAACAAAATTGCGATGTGCCATTCAAAATCGAAGGAGGGGAATGCTGACTAAGGGAGTGATTTTTCATCACGACAACGCTTGTCCCCATAATGCACATGCAACGGCTAATCTCCTGGCCCAGTTCGGATGCGATATCTTCATCCATCCCCCCTACAGTCCAGAATTTGCACCTAGTGATTATCATCTGATTCCTGAGTTGAAGTCACAGTTGGGTGGAACACATTTCCAGACCGATGATGATTTGAAAAACGAGGTTGAGTGATACCTGCACAACTTGGCGGGAGAATGCTATGACAGGGGTATACAGAAACTGCCACAGCGCATGCAAAAGTGCATCGATCGCAATGGTGATTACGTTGAGAAATAGCTAAGTTCCGCCTTTCCATAAATGTGACATTTAAACATGTTTTCTATATTAAAATTAGAGACCTTATTTTACGGACACGCTTCGTGTGTGTGTGTGTGTGTGTGTGTGTGTGTGTGTGTGTGTGTGTGTGTGTGTGTGTGTGTGTGTGTGTGTGTGTGTGTGTGTGTATTGGTTTACCGCAATATTAGCTAAATGGTTCAGAGCAACCGGACGGAGAATTGAAGATCCGTGGTTAGCATCCCCGCTACAGCATTGAATTTTACAATCTGAGTCTACCTGTCCAAGTCCAATTTATTGATCTGTTAAAAACAAGACTAAATTCACTATTTTGTAAAGCACATACGAGCGCTGTTCAATAAAGAATGATAATTTTTTGCACTAAAATTCAGTCTTATTATATTCTGTTAGCTCAATGTAAACCAAACACGCCGTAGTATTTTTATTTCTGGTACTCCTAGTTCCCGCCTGTAAGAACCAGGCAAGTTCAGACATGTTCAGTATCGCCTACCGCTGCAATGGAGGTAATACGCGAGGAACAATATGCGGCTTTGAAATTCTGCTTTCGTCTGAACAAATATTCAGTTGAGGCCTTTACAGTGTTATAGGAGGCCTATGGAGAGTCTGTTCTTCCCTACAGCACAGCTCTAAGATGGCTTAAAGTGTTTAAAGAGGGCAGACAATCAATTTCAAAGGAAGGTGGATGCAGTGCTCCAGTTACTGCTCTTACGGAAGAAAACATCAACACTGTTGCTGCCATTGTGAGAGACGATCGACGAATTACCTTAAGATCACTTTCTGAAATACTGAACATTTCACACGTTGGTGACAGAAACATTACACATGAGACGTGTTTGTGCGTGATGGGTTCCAAGACTGTTGATTCCCGAACAAAAGGACATTCGCATGCAGGTCTGCATGCAGTTAAAGTTGATGTTAGAGGAAGATCCGGAGTTTCTTTCAAACGTTATCACTACTGATGAAACTTGGCTACATCATTTTGATCCTGAGAGCAAACAGCAAAACTCAGTGTAGAAATCTCCTTCATCACCAACCCCCAAAAAACAAAAGTGCTTGCTTCTGCTGGGAAAGTTATGGTCATCTCATTCTTTGATATTCATGTAATGTTTTATCAGCCTTTTTTACCTGCACATACATCAATAACTGGACAATACTACAAGGCTGTCATGAGAACACTGTAAGTCCATATCAGGCGCAAAAGACCACATTTCCGTCAAGCAGGCTGTATGCTGCACCACGATAATGCGCGGCCGCATATTGCCAATGTTGTTGCTGAATATCTTGCAAAAATCAACGTGAAGTGCGTCTCTCACCTTTCCTAAAGTCCGGATTTAGCCCCACGTGACTTTTTTCTATTCCCTAGCTTGAAGAAACGCCTTCGTGGGAGGTATTATCCATCATCAGAAGCAGTGGTGAAGGCTGCGGAGGCGATTTTGAAGGATCTCTCAAATAATGGTTTCCAGCATATCTTTGAAGACTGGCAGAAACGCTGGGACAAGTGCATCACATTCAGGGGAGACTATTTTGAGAAGGACCATCAAAATTATGAGGATGAGTAAAGGTACGTTGTCAAAAAAAGTTGTGATCATTCTTTATTGAACAGCCCTCGTAATTCTCTACAGAATAAGCCAAAACACACGTACGGTAAAATATCACTGAAACTACATTAAATGCTAGCTATATAGCAACATTCCAGTGATGAAATATATTAATCACTGTGTTAATGTAAGGGAGGATATAAGACAAGACAGTTTATTTCCGAATTGATAATGTTTGACAATACAATGAAATGATGCGATCAAGTTCTTTAGCAATCAGTTACTATTGCAACTTATTGAACATCACATTCAGCAAGCAGCAGGTCAAAATAGTCCTTTTACTTCCAAACAACTCTATTTTGCTACTAGCTGTCAATTTCATGCAATAACAGTCATATAATAATTTACGAGGTACGTTCTGGTTATAATACCTCCTATGCTTTTTACAGCACTGGGAACAGATAGAACTTCTGGTATTTAAAAAAATACACGTGAACTCTTTGTGAATAAGTGACAGAAATGACAGCACTGTACAGTGCATAGAACTCTAGCGGCAGCGACGAGAGTTAGCACTGCATTTGATACTTAAAATGGTGACGTTTTCATTGCAAGAACAGCGTGTAATCATTCATTTTCTCCATTTTCGTGGTGATACTTATTGAAATTCATCACCAGTTGAGTGAGGTATGTGGTGATGGTACCATGGATGTGTCTGTTGTGCGTTCCTGGGTGCGACGGTTCATCGTGTGACAGCAAACGAAGACAGTCACGGCCTCGTACCAGCCGATCTGACGACATGATCCAGCGAATGGAGAACGCTGTTTTGTAGGATCACTGATTGAGCATTTTCAGATCCTCATGCAGGATTGTGAGCACAATTTTGGAGGGGATGTCTGCAACTGTCTTGGTTTGTTCTCACACGATGTTCTGCCTTCACTGAACTGTCGCATCCAGGAACGTACATTACACACATCACATTCTTCCATATCGTCAGCCGAAACCAAAAAAACTGTAGCCATCGTTACAAACGCTAGATGTTAATATGTTCTTGTTAGTAATACCAAAATATGAAAATAAAACAAATTTAGAAACAGAATCGACTGTCGGTATTTCAAAATTCATTACGCGATGTTTGTTTTTTAAAATAAATATATTTTCCCAAACCATTAAATCGATCGGACCCTTTAATTGTTTTACTAATTTAACTTCTTGATTTATTTCATGGTTAAATGACCAAAAATGATCTGCTAGGGCTGATTTATCAGTTTGTTTATACTTAATGTTACAAAAATGTTCTTTTGTTCTGGTTTCCAAATTACGTTTTGTCTTTCCAGTATAAACTTTATCACAATTGAGACAATTAAACTGGTAAATACCAGATTTTTTATTATTAGGAATTCTATCTTTTTTAGAGAAATGCAATAAATTTTTAATACTATATTTATTTTGAGGAAGTAGAGTCATACCAAACTCTTTTTAAAAAATTGAAAATGTTTATTAACCCAAGGATGGTAAGTAAATTTTTTAAAATTATAATTCTCTTTTATTTTTGTTAAGAGTAGAAATATCTTTAGCAGTTTTTTGATATTTGAATTTTTCAATTTTTTTATTTATAAAGTCTTTATTAAAACCATTAATTAAAGCAGTATTAATAATATTTTTATATTCTTTATTAAATTCATTCTTATTGAGGGTATATTTATTAATCTATAAATCAAACCTTCGAAAACAGCAAATTTATGTGAAAAAGGGTTAAAACTTTTATTTTTATGTAATTATGAATATGAGTAGACTTCCTATAAATACCAAAGTTTAATTTATTATTATTTCTTATTATCTTTAGATCTAGCAAAGGAAGAAATCCATTAATTTCAGTCTCTAATGCAAATTTTATAGCTTTATCTAGCAAATTTAGTAATTTTAAAGCATCGCTTATGAGTTTATCAGAGACAATTGCAAAAATATCATCAACATATCAATAGAAAACTTTAAAAATTAAAGGGAATGCTTTAGAGACTTGCAGTTCGAAAAAACTCATAAAAAGATCAGCAAGAAAATGTGTTTGTTTGAATGGAGCATTTGTCAATAATTATCTGCCCAGAAAATATTTTGGAGAACTAACAGAAGGTTAGGAAAATTCATAGCACAATGAAAAGAAAACAGCCATTGATTAATTTTATTGGATTCTTATATTAGGTGCTGTCATCAATGTACAGCTAATATTTACAGTTTCTAAAAAGATGCAATTATTGTTAAATCTAAGTACATTTTCTGGTACATTGATTAACTAATATATACCCAACTTTTACATTTAGGCAGCATAATTCAGTACTTTGATTTATTTTACAAAGTGGTTTATTAGTTGTGCACCTCAGCTAAGCAAGTACACAAAATGAGCCAATGAACATCAGTGTCAACACATGGTGATATAATTACAAATAAATCAAAACCTTTATGTTATACCATTTACTGACTGAAAGTCCTTGCCAGTTCTTTAGGTAGGAACACTGGTACTTTCTTCTTTACAATATCCGTGTGTTTGTTTCATTCAGAGTTTCTTGGCTTATAACAATATTTAAATTTATAATACACACAGGCAACAGTTTCATATTAATTATATTTTATCACACAGAAATTCCTAAGTATTTATGGAAATTTAAAATTCCAAGTATGATCAACAAATATTATGTAATCACAAGGATGTAGAGTTGATTGTATCTTTCTGAAGATCATTATTTCTTTCCCTGTATTTATTTTATGTCACATAAGCTACATAATGGATCAATTAGGAAATACCTAGTGCTCACTGTGAGGTAGACAGTTGGCCTTCTCAGTTTCATCCCTGTATACTCTCTTGCTCCGTCCCATGTCCAAAGAAGCTTTGGTGCCACACAACGTGATGGGCACATAACTTCAGCAGATATCCACAGAGGCCTTAGTGTCAGACAACCATACCTCTGCTTCTTTATGTGCCAGCAGATGGCATTGAGTGCTGTCTATTTAGCTGGTTTCATTATCTGTGGGTAGAAGACTCATCATCTGTTTTCATTTTGCTATTGTTTTGGATGTAAAGTTTAACTTCAAGTTGGGGTATTAGTTATCCCATCCAATATTTAGATTACCAACTGAATTAAGTCGCAAAACAATACTGGCCAGTTTGGTTGGTGGCCCATGGGATTTGAACCCGAGACGTTCTGAATTTGGGGCAGGGATGTTAGAGCTTGAACACCTCACTGAACCATTTCACTTTTGCATCTATCTAGAAAGTACATTTTGAACAGATTACAATACTCCCACTTCCCAATTCAGATGGATAGGACGAATTGTTAATTTTTATTGCTACTTTAGTGATGGATTTCCTTCAGTATCTCTATCAAATTTAAACTTGCGTTCCATCATCTGTAACACTGAACAGATGTGAATACATTGCAGTTCAAGCACCACAACCCATACACTGAATAACAAAGTTACCAGGACATTACAAAAAAAAAAACTATAATATTATACCTGTTGCACCCAAGCACTCCAAGCTTATTTTGGGGCTAAGTAGTATTTCTGTATAACATAAAATACCTTTAGATTTAAACTGCTTAGAGCAATGATAATTATTTAAACCAATATGCCTTTTATTAGATGTACAAACAGGAAACTTGTATACCTTTAGTACTAATTATTACAGCCAGTGCATGCCTGTTTAAAATAGTTAAATAAAACTTAGAGAAATACTCCATTTGTGTTTTCCATTATTTCAATAGCAATAGTATATATGCTCTTATTAAAGTATTTTTGGATTTTATTGGTGACAAATAAGTTATGCTGAAGTCCCAAACATAAAAAGTTATTGCAACAATACACAGTAGATATACCAGTTTCCAGTATTACATAAACTTATTATTAACAGTTACACAACAACAAGTTCAATATCATTCTGAAATTGAGTTACAGGAATACATTGTGCTGTACAATTACTGAGATTATGAATGAAATAAAAGTTAATTATAAACATTCATTTGTCCATAATTGCCTCTCACTTAATATAACATTGTAAAGGCTACTGATGTTACATAAAAATTATAAAAGCTTTTTTGAAGAAATTCACAGAAATGGACAATAGGAGAAGTGATCAGCTAGAGTTACAGTAGATAAGCAAAAAACATATCCAAACAAGGAACCATTTCGATATTTCTTGTTTCGAAGTACAACTATGGAATTCTGATGCAGGTTGTCTAGGTATTGCAATTGTGGAGAACAAGTATTCCTCTTCATATTCTGCAAATAAATACAACAAAAACTTTTGTTACTTTACCTTAAAAAATAATAACAGTATATAAATATATTGCTAGATACATAAATTAAACGAGCAGGATATAATATGATTATCCTAAATGGTTTTAAAAAGATGCACATGCACAACTGCCCAGTAATTCTGAGCATCATTTATTTTGCATCATATGTAACATATGAAACAAAACTTTTCCGTTTGAAACACCTATAAGTAGAAAAGCTGAAAGCTTATCAAAGCAAGTACACTTTATTCAAACTTTTGCTTCAGAAGGTTAACAGATTATCTTATATTTGTACAGAAATTTCAGTTTCACAATGCTTATAATTTGTGAGAAAAAGATTTATGTATATGTTCTAGAAAATCTAATTCCGAGATAAAGTAAATTCAGCTTGAGAAGTGTGGTCAACCTTTATAAATATCATAAGATGCTCATTAACGATAACCTTACTGTCTGTTTAACCAGTGCATGTCTATACGTTTGAAACAAAACAAAATATTTAGAACCATACAATACACATTTTTCATGTTCAATATTAAGCACACATCTTCTGAATGAGCAAAAGCTACAGATATGAGTGTTTGGGGGAATTTAGTACAATCACAAAAACTATTTGTAGACAGTTTATTTATACTCGTCACTTACTTTTTTTATATTATTGAGGGACTAGTTTCAAAGGCTATTGCCTCCATTTTCAACCACTCTCCAACTTGCATCTGTTGTCTGCTCTCCTCTTTCTGGTAGTGGAACTGTGAACATCTTTGTCAAATTATCTACTGGTGGGATTTCAAAGTTCATTACGCGGTTCTTATTTTTCCATATGAATATGTTCTTCCATGTTGTTAGTTTACTTTGGTTTATCACTCCTTTTAATAATTTTGGATTAGGATCAATGTCATGATTTTCGTTCCAAACATGAAATGCTATTGTTGAGTTATCTTCTTGTTTCAATCTGATGTTACTAAAGTGCTCTTTGACTCTGGTTTTTAGATTCCTTTTAGTTTGACCCATGTAGCATTTTTCACAATTTTTAAAACTTTTGGCAAATTTATTTATGAGTGCATTTGAACACAAATTAAAAAGGCCTTCTCATGGATCTTCAAAGTTTGGTATAAATATGTGGACAACATCTTTGCAAAAGTGCCAAATAAACATTTAGATGATGCATTAAACTTATTCAATTTGCAAGAAAGTATTGTCAAATTCACAATAGAAAATGAAAACAATGGACAACTCTCTTTTTGGATCTAAATATCATCAGGAATAACACAAAAATAAAATTTGGAATTTACAGAAAAACAACACATTCAGAACATTATATAAAAAATAATAGCTACAACCCAATTATAGATGAACATGCAATAATAAACAGCCTTACACACCGAATAGTCATCATACCCATGGATAAAGAAGAATATATCAAAGAACAAAAAGACATACTACACCAGTGGCGGCTAGTGGGTTAAATTATTGGTGGTGCACAAATGAAAAATAAAATACAGAGTAGTAATGACTCACCTATTTATACAGATTCTCTGCTCTACTCTCCTTAGACCTGGCGAATCTATTGATAACTTTTGCGTTGAAGTCACTGATCTTCATAACAAACTCTCTCTCAATTGAAAGCATTGCTAATGCTGACAATCGGTCCTGTGACATTGTGTTCCTAAGGAAAGTTTTTATTCTTTTTAAAGTTGAGAAACAGCATTTTGCTTCAGCGGTACACATTGGCATATTTAACAGTACTCGGAGAAGTTTGACATATTCGCTGAATGTAGCACATAAATTGTTTTCCTTAATGAAGTCCATCAAGCACAAAGCGCCGGACATTCCACGAAATTCCTCTTGACTGTAAATTACAGTCAGTTCTCTATGAATTTTTGTTCCAATGATAAAAGGATAGAACCTTATTGTTTCTCTAAGGAAATCCTTTGGAAATATCTTAGAAATTTTCTTAATGAAACAAAGTCGACGCTACCAGATGTTCCGTGAAGCTAAATCTGTCCTTTGCTTCTCTAAGAATGTCACATACTTATAGAGCTTCTCTTCTTTTCACATCATGATCTTCTATTCTTCTCCTCTTAATTGCAGTTTCTTCGTGTTCCTCGATATCCACGCTATTTCTTACCTTTTGCACTTCCCTTTCAAATGTATTTAGCTGGGCGATGGCAAATGTTGCATTGCAGTCTCGTTTCTGCAGCTGATTGTACAAAATGTCCACATGGGGCAAGATCTTGTAGAAGAAAGACAGCCAGAATATAAAATTATAATCTTTCAAAGTGGCCATAAACCCAGAGGCCTGAACAGGTGTGGCGTTGTTGTTTAACAGAGCTCTCTCCTGAATAACCTCAATGCATTTAATTAAATTCTCCCTGTGTTCGAAAAGCAGAGCACAGAGAAGCTAAGCCAGAAGGTCACGCTATAGCCGTTGCTAAGAGTAGGAGGAGCTAGGTTTATAAACCTCCATTTAAGCAATGTATAAGAAGCCAATCTCATCTCTTCACCTTCACGCAACCCCCTCAGAGAACCCACATTTGGGCGAAATCTTAGGTTAACACTTCACTACAAACCTGGCGGCTCCTACAGCTAACCTCTGTTTATTTCGACTTCTGCGGCCATGGGTAGCTACAGACAATAAGCGTAATTGAAACATGTCTGTATATAAAACAATGCAAACAAGTACAGCTTTAATGTGCAAAATGCACCTGTTGTATATTCAGAATCAGTGGGAGTAGCGCAAACCTGCAACCTTATGGAGGAACCGCCCCTGTACTGCACATAGCAGAAGAAAATGAATACAACAAATGTCTGGTATTTAATAAAATTAGAAAAGCTAAACTAAAAAAAAATCATTAAGGAAGCAACCACATTTACAAAAGAAGAAGAAAGCAACAGCATATTCAGTTCATGAACATATCACCCAAAAACATTTAGTAAATTTAAAAAGATCTTTAAGGAATAAAATAATCTTGGCACCTACGAATGGACATTCAATTTTAAAATTGCTAATTTCAAAACCAAAAGATGGAATATCATCAGTTAACAGATCCGGAATATACTAAATAAGTTGTAAAAATTGTGAAAAATGCTACATAGGTCAAACTAAAAGAAATCTAAAAACCAGAGTCAAAGAGCACTTTAGAAACATCAGATTGAAACAAGAAGAAAAGTCAGCAGTAGCATTTCATTTTTGGTACAAAAATCACGACAGTGATCCAAATCCAAAATTATTAAAAGGAGTGATAAACCAAAATAAACTAACAGCATGGAAGAACATATTCATATGAAAAAATAAGGACCTCGTAATGAACTTAGAAATTCCACCAGTAGATAATTTGACAAAGAAGTTCAGTTCCACCACCAGAGAGAGGAGAGCAGACAACAGATGCTAGTTGGAGAGAGGTTGAAAATGGAGACAATGGCCTTTGAAACTAGTCCCTCAATAATATAAGAAAAGTAAGTGACAAGTGTCAATAAACTGACTACAAAGAGTTTTTACGATTAAAAATTACAGAATTTAACTTTAAAGAGAGTCGATTAAAGACACTAGACAACACTTACTTTTAAATTTTTCCGGAACTAGTTTCAGAGGCTTTGCCTCTATCATCGGCCGATGATAGAGGCAAAGCCTCTGAAACTAGTTCCAGAAAAATTTAAAAGTAAGTGTTGTCTAGTGTCTTTAATCGACTCTCTTTAAAGTTAATTTATCATAACAACACTGTTTTCAACACTTCCAAGAAAGTAATTACAGAATTTACTTTCATCTAAAATAGTAAATGATGTATTTTGCGTTTTTTTGATTCTGATAAAATCCACTGGTACTTTTGTGAGTTGAGTAGAAAATTTCCAGCTCTTTTAATTATTATTCGGTCGAAACCTTCAGTAGGACTGGATTGGATTGGATTGGATTATGCACTGCGAGTACGCTAGATGTATTATGCATATGTCCCAAGTGGAGCATTTCCAGGAGGAAGGATGAGGGAAGAGGCTACACAGGGCAGTGAACACAAGGAGTCATGACAGTGCAGAGGGCAAGGTTCCTGCAATAGACCAGTTGGAAACTCCTCTGGTAGGTCAGTACAACTGGTATCCTATCCAGCATGTTTCAGAAACTTCGGGACAAACCGGCCTGGAGACCGAAGACCGTTCTACCAGAGGAAATCTTCAGTAGAAATGTTCACACAAAAACTAGATGACAGTGGAGGTTGACTGAAAAATCCTTGTAGTCTTTAGAAATAACATTATTGTTTTTACAAGGATATGACACACTATTTAAGTAAACTTCTATTTATTACTATGAAATAAAAATAAATGGGCAATTCGGTAAGTAAAACTTACCTTTTAAGTTCTTTGAATTAAGAGAAAGGAATTGGAAACTGAATCTCACTTAATTTTTTTTATTAAGCTTGGTTCTACTTCAGATGTAGTGTTATATCAAAACTCTTTAAAGTTTAGAAAACATTTACTTTATTTGAAGCTGTTACTTAATGAATGAAAGATGCATTTAAACTTTTCCCACGGTATAGTGTGATGCATATAAACCTGAACCAGTTCAACAGGCCATAACTGCTGAACCAATAATAGGACACACGTGTAACTTTGGGAGAATATAATACACAATTGGGAGATTACATTACACTATTTACATCTCAAGGAAGATGTTGGAAGTGTCCTTTACCAGCATCTATACATGTTTGCACTCATCTCACCATATTCTCTGAAGTTTTACGGAGATGATATTGAATTGAGGGAAGGTTATTTCCAGCAAGATGGAGCAATCTAATAATACCATGGAGTTTGTAACCAGTTTCTTCGATAATCGAATAATCTCAAAACATCTGTGGCTCCCACAGATCCTCTGGCCTAACCTCACGGGATTTTTTCTTGAAGGGGTATATAAAAAATAGAGTGTACAAGAATAGGCCACAGACAATTTATGTCCTCAAGGAATCCATTTGAACCAAAATAAGTAACATTGGCGAGGATACTCTCTGTCAAACTTCAGAGAATATGGTGAGACCAGTGCAAATATGTATAGATGCTAGTGGAGGACACTTCCAGGATTTTTTCTGAGATTTAAATATTGTAATGTAATCTCCCAGTTGTGCATCATATTCTCCCAAAGTTGCTCATGTGTCCTACTATTGGTTCAAATACTGTTTCAAAGGATTGATTTACATACATTTTTTCCAGCAGCTTAAAAACTGCATTTGTTTCTTTGTAGTAAAGGTACAAAGCCATTAACAACACATGGCTGCATGATCTTAGGCTATGAGATAGTATAAAAGGGGAGAAATTATAATCCTTATAGCCCTTTTCAAGAGAGTAGAAGAATAAAGATGCAAGATTTTCAAATATTTACTTCCTTCCAAACTGTCGCTACTCAAAGTAAAGTGACTGGAAATATACTGTAATTAATTACATGACTAATTCAGGTCACAGAAATACTTAGTGTCTTAATAAATATCCTTAAAATTACATTTTATATATCAAAATGATAATTATTTCTATATGCAGAAGATAACCTTTTCAGGAAACTGTATACAGTAGCATTCTTTTCATAAAAGTAATCCCATTATTTGAAAACTGCAGAATAATATTTAGTATCGAGGCGTCTTTGTGTTGCATAAGAGAAGAGAATGCCTTTTTGTGGAATTGAGTCTACTGGAAGGCAACACATATATTTCAATTTATTTTTAAATGTTAAGCTGTGCTCCTTATTTTGTAGAACCACCACATAAGTATACCCTTAACTGTGGCCTAATGTTCTGAAGGAGCATGTTACCTTTCCTCTCTATGATGACAGATGAGCTCAGAGAAAACACAGTGGGCCCAATTCTAATTGAAGGTGCTGCGATTTCTGAAATATAGAACAAATAGTAATTATTTAATGATTTCTTAATTACAACTTCATAATTACTAAAATATATTATATACACTGAACAAAACTTCTTCAGCTTTAATGGAAAACACTACAAGCAGAAATCAGGTTTATCAATGGGTAACCCACTTTCACCTTTTTTTGGCAAATTTATTTATGAGTGCATTTGAAACACAAATTAAAAGCCTTCCCATGGATCTTCAAAATTTGGTATAGATATGTTGACGACATCTTTGCAATAGTTACAAATAAACATTTAGAAGGTGCATTAAAATTACTCAATCTGCAAGAAAGGACTATCAAATTCACAATAGAAAATGAAATCAATGGACAACTCTCTTTCTTATAGTGGTGGCGGTGGCGGCGGTGGCGGATGTGGCGGCGGTAGCGGCGGTGACGGTGGCGGTGGTGGTGGTAGTGGTAGTGGTGATGGTTGTGGTGGTTCAATTATACATAAGCATGCAATAATAAACAGCCTTACACACAGGCCTGCCTCAGTAGCGTAGATGGTAGCGTGTCTGCCTCATGTTCAAGAGGTTCCGAGTTCGAATCTCGGTCAGGGTGAGCTACCTGGATAAGGTTTTTTCTGGGGGTTTTCCTTATCCTTAAAGACGTATGTCGGGTAGCTCTAAGCTCCTTGGACCCTGGACTGATTTGAGCACCATTTCACCCATTCCATTCACCGTCCGATATGATTTAACGTTGGAGGACGTAAATTACAGAAAAAAAAGAAAAACCCTTACACACAGACTACACAGCATACCCATGGATAAAGAAGAATACATCAAAGAACAAAAATCCATATTATACATAGCAGAATAAAATAGATACAGCTAAAGCCTGGTGTTTAAGGAAATTAGAAAAGCTAAACTAAAGAAAATCATTAAGGAAGCAACCACATTTCCAAAAGAAAAAGAAAGCAACAGCATATTCAGTTCATTCACACATCACCCAAAACATTTAATAAATTTAAAAAAATCTTTATGGAACAAAATATGATCTTGGCACCTACTAATGGACATTCGATTTTAAAATTACTAGTTTCAAAAACGAAAGATGAAATCCCATCAGTGAACAAATCCAGAATATACAAAATAAGTTGTAAAAATTTTGAAAAATGCTACATAGGTCAAACTAAAATAAATCTAAAAACCAGAGTCAAAGAGCACTTTAGAAACATCAGACTGAAACAAGAAGATAAGTCAGCAGTAGCATTTCATCTTTTGAATGAAAGTCATCACATTGACCCAAATCCAAAATTATTATTAGGAGTGATAAACCAAAATAAACTAACAACATGGGAGAACATAGTCATATGGAAAAATGAGGATCCTGTATTGAACTTTTAAATCCCACCAGTAGATAATTTGACAAAGATGTTCATAGTTCCACCACCAGAGAGAGGAGAGCAGACAACAGATGCTAGTTGGAGAGAGGTTGAAAATGGAGGCAATAGCATTTGAAACTAGTCCCTAAATAATATAAGAAAAGTAAGTGATGAATGTCAATAAACCGAATACAAATATTTTTACGATTAATTTTGACATCACTGTTATTAAATTCCTCCAAACACACATATCTATGTGAAGTTTCAGTTTTTTAAAATTCAGTGACAAAAGAACAAAATGTCTTACCTTCTAATTTAATTACACCGTCTGTTTCACCCAGTGAATTTTTGGCAACACACTTGTAGGATCCAAAGTCACTTTTACTGACACTTCTAATTTTTAGTATCATATACTTATTGTAACCTTTATCCACAGATACTGCTTCGTACTTGTCTCCTGCAATTACAAAACAGTCTATCAAATATGTTATGAATTAAGTGATCTATTTGATAATTTGGGACACAGAAAGCAGTTTAATATACACTTTTAATTGATCCATTTCCGTAATTTGAATATTTCTTGTCGGTTTTTAGCAAACTGTAAAAGGCTCATTAAAAAACAACAAAGTGAGACAATTTGGCAACTTGAATATGCCTCCTTGGCAGAATGCTCTTGTAGTTATAGTAAAGTCACTAAATATACCCTTATGCTCAAAACATTTTTATATTAAACCCATTTGCATATATTGGGTCTCATATGATGATTGGATGAGGACGACCATGAGGATGAAGATGAGGATTGTAGCTAATATTATGATAGTGTGAAAGTATAAGAACACTATATGCAGCTAGAAGTGAAAATTTATTAAATGAAACATTTGCAGGATATGCAGCAGGAGTCCATGCGGGGTTAAAAGTATTGCCAATGAAGCATCAGGAATCAAGAGTTATATAATAAAATAAACAACTGTGAAGAAGATACAAAGAGCAAAAATTTAATTATTAGCAACAACGTATGCAAATATAAATACTCAACTTGCTCTTAGAAAATCCAAAGAAGCATGGTTAGTATTATAAGAACTAAGAAGAGAAACTAAACTCTAAGCTAGGCTTTAATTGATTAATATAAGAGAATGGAAAGGATATTTTAATAAATTACCATCAGAACATAGAGGCATTTATTACAAATGAACAAGGGCTCAACTGCACATCTGCAAAGAGGAAATGGAAGCAATTTTAATAAGTGGGCAAAATAGAAACTCGCCCCGAGCGGCGGATATTAATTTGGATATGTTAATATATTGTTGACTAAGATAAAAATTAATAACGGAACTTCTGAGTAAGTTGTTATGTGGAGGTCAACTACATGATTCTATGAAGTTGTCTTAATCAGCGAACCTTAATTTCAGTTTCACTGAAATACAGTAAAAATTTTGAAAAACAAAATCATGAAATTTTTGCAAATTTCTCCCTTTCATATACTGTTCTTTGGGTCAGATTAGTAATTTATTTTAACATTGCCAAATAAATCCAGAAAAATATTGTTAATTTCATTTATTACTTTTTCAGTTAGATAGATAATTTATTCATCTTGTAAATCATATATTGTACATGAGTACTATGATATAAGACAAGTCAAATTGTAAATTTACAGTGCAATTAACTATACTTGTAAATTAACAAGTAACATCCAATAAGGACAAGTCAGTGTTTACACAAAATAATGATTGACAAAAATATCTCAAGAATTTTATAATATACACAATTAATTCAGAAATGTAACAATACTATAAACTTTCCATAAATTCACTAACAATAAAAACAGTGGTCTAGCAAGTATGCCAAAACTGACTTTTTAAATTCTGAAAAATTGCAACTGGTTTTATAGGCTATAGGCAGTTTATTAAAAAAAGTGATTCCTAGGTTTATTACACTGTTTTGATGAGCTCTTGTATTACTTCTATTCACATGAATATCCATTCTTGTCTAGTATTATGATTATGAACTGTGTCATTAAAGGTACAATGGTCGTTTCCTTTCATTAAATTTGTCTTTGTAAATTTTAAAATTTCAAAAATGAAAATACATGGAAGAGGTAAGACTTTAAATTTGTTAAATAATGGTCTCCACGTAGATGTTGATTTAACTCCTCCAAATATTGTTAGAATCCGTTTTTGCATTATGAATAATGATTTACAATGTGGTGAGTTACCATATACCATATTTTAAAATGGAGTGAGTACATGCAAAATACACGCTTCTGAGAGTTTTTATGTTAACTATGTGTATCAGTTGTCTGAAATAACAAATGGTATTCAGTTTTTTAATTAGATGATCAACATGTGACTCCCACTTTAAGTTACTCTGTATCCAAAGATCAAGAAATTTAGTTGTATTTACATACTTAATTACTTTATTATTACATATTAATTGTGATTGTACGGAAGACTTATTCTGAGAAAACTGAAAATGAATTACATGTGTCTTGTCCAAGTTTATGATTAAATTATTATTGTTGAACTAAACTTGATCTTAGAAATTATAAGTAATATGCAGTGATCCATGATTTCTGTACTTTAAAACGGTAAAATGGCATTTATCAAATAAAAATAATTTGTCCAATTAAAACTGATGTCTTTAAATATTTTATTGGTAGTGTAAACAGATATTTAAAACCGAAGCCTAAAAACCAATAAAATGAATTTCCCGGGCTTGTGGGCCATGGTCCGAAGGATGAAAATTCTCCCAATGTTTTGTTCATATCTCCGAGCATCTTCAAAGGATGATTCTAGGTAACTACTAGCAGCAAGTATGTAGGGCTGAGATTGTACATCAAATTACCTCAAGATTTAACTAAACCACAAGGAAATATATTTAAAAATAGATTCTATGATTTTTTAGTAAATTTTCCTTTCTATTCTATATCAGAATATCTAGAATTTTGTTCATGATGTAAATGAAACATGACAGATGTGGCGTTATTTCCAGCTTAATCTCTCTCCATCTTAATCAAGCCACATGTTAGGGAGCCAAATTTATGGCGTTATGTCTCCCACTTAAACACAGCCACGCGTTGGTTCTCCAACTTGATCAGCCACACATTCAGGAGACAAATTTGTGGCGTTATTCCTCCACTCACAACAGATAGGAAGCACGCCGACTGTTTGGAAGATCCGGGTCAAGATTTGATTAAATAAGAGTCATGAGATCTTTTCTCAGGTGTGGATTTTGGGTGACAGAAATAAAATTTTATATGACTCCGATTTTGTAATGTATTATTTAATTGTATAATCTGAATTACAATTCACTCATTTCTATTACAAATACTGAATAACTCTTTTTGAAGGTTATTAACTTTCCTTTACAATTATATTCACCGCAACATTTTTCATCGTTATGCAACAAGACTGAAGAACATATATCTATCTCAAGATTATTGATTTTCCGTAACTATCGTTACTCCTCTATTAATTTTGTGATTGGCCGATGTACTGCTACATCACTGCATTACGTAATACAATTATTACTACAGCCAATCACAAAATTACACATATATTTGTTTTTAATATTGTCATTACATGGCCTACTAAGTCATATCAGAAAACAATATTCATATAAAGAGTTCTAACTAAAACATATCGTTACACAGAAACGTATACACCTTTTATATAATATATAACCAATGTATCTTGAAGAACTGCAATTCTGTACTTGAAGTTAAGATTTGTGATATCTGTTGATTAACCAGTTAGCTTATATATTAAATAAATAATTTATTTTGTTGTTGTATATTATGTAATCATGTGTGTGTTTATTTATGACATGGCATCTATCTTGATTTTGTATATTTGATTTATATTTTATGATATGACATTTATCTGGATTTCTGTATATTTGATTTACATTGACTTTGCCTATTGCTGTAGATTAATGGCAATAAAATTAATTGAATTGAATAAAACGTTGGGAAAATTTTCATCCTTCTGACCTTGGCCCACAAGCCCAGGAAATTCATTTTATTGGATTAATGCCCACCGTGAAAGCCTAAGCATGTACACAGAATATTAAAGTTGTATAAAGTAATGCTGATGTCATAATTACTGTAAGGGAGTGAAGCATGGAACATCATGTAGAAAAAATAAAAGAAAACTCAAAATAAATGAAATGAAGCTTCTAAGAACAGTTACAGGACATAAGGGAATAGGCCAACATGTAAATGAAGGTATCAGAAAATAATTAAACACTAATAAATAAATAAAATATGAAGCTATTAACAGTGAAGCAAACAAATATAACAGTTTGTAACCTAAAACTTCACTTATCTTATAAGAAATGATAATTCTTATAAATTCTCCAGGATCGCAATTTCATGTAAACTTACACACATCCTCAGCCGGAAACAACAAAGCTGTCGATCTCGTTGCAAACCTAGATGTTAATATGTTCTTGTTAGTACTAACAAAATCTGAAAATAAAGCAAATTTAAAAACAGAATTGACTGACGGTATTTCAAAATTTCTTCCTCGATGTTTGTTTTTTAAAATAAATATATTTTCCCAAACCATTAAATCTATCGGATCATTAAATTGTTTTAATAATTTAACTTCTGGATTTATTTCATGGTTATATGACCAAAGATGATCTGCTATGGTCGATTTATCAGTTTGTTTATATTTAATGTTCTTTTGTTCTGGTTTCTAAATTACGTTTTGTCTTTCCAATATAAACTTTATCACAATCGAAACAATTAAACTGATAAATACCAGAGCTTTTATTATTAGGAGTTTTATCTCTTTTAGAGATTTTCAGTAAATTTTTAATACTATATTTATTTTGAGGAAGTAAAGCTATACCAAACTCTTTAAAAATGTTTTGAAAATGTTTATTAACGCAAGGATGGTAAGAAAATTTTTAAAAATTATAAACGTCTTTTATTATTTTATTATATTATTTATATGATCTTATTTTATTATTATTATTTAAATAAAAATAAATTAAAATAAAATAAATAAATGAAATAAAATAAAAATAGATGAAATAAATCTAGAACTTAAATTATTAAAACAATTAAGTGGTCTGAGAGATTTAATGGTTTGGGAAAATATATTAAAAAAAACATCGCGTAATGAATTTTGAAATACCGGCATTTGATTCTGTTTTTAAATTTGTTTTATTTTCAGATTTTGGTAATACTAACAAGAATATATTAACATCTAGCGTTCGTAACGATGGCGACAGCTTTGTTGTTTCCGGTTAAAGATGTGTATAAGTTTACATGAAATAGCAATCCCAGACAATTTATAGGAAAAACATCATATTTTCTTATAAGATAAGTGAAGTTTTAAGTTACAAATTGTTATATTTGTAGACAATTAAACACTAGTTTGAATGAAAACTTTAAAGAATATATAAAACTAAGTGAATGTCATATTTTCAAAGAATGAACACAGAGAGACTACCATTCCATTTTAAACATTAGAAACCAACATAGAAAATAAAAGTGGAAATATCAGAGGAATGTGGCACGGACAGGATATATAGATACAGAAATGACTAATGCATGGAGGAAGAAGAAGATATCCAAATGTCGCCTGTGTTTCCAATCCTGGGAAATCTTTTTGTCTATCTAGAGCTTGAAAGGTGCAAGTTTATTAAATGTATAGGTTGTTACCAAATAATGGTACTTAGTGCCAATAATTTACATTACTCACACATATTTTGGAACAGCTGTAAACAGAAGAGCTGTTAAAAAATCAAAGCTTGATAAAACCTAGTGCTGCATTAAAGTAAGAGATATGCACTTACCAGAAACGATCATTTCTCCACTTTCAGTAGTCCAGTAATTGATGGAGGTTGGATAACCCTCTGTATGACACGACAAATCTACATCTTGTCCCAAATATGCAGCCTCAAGTTGGTTAGTAATAGACAACATTGGTGGAACTATAACAAATACACAATGTTTCTGTTGAAATGTTTTTTCCAGCATTATAATTGCAAAGTTTGAACTACTGACACATAGAAACTTCCTAAATATTCCCAATGAATTTCGGCGTCAAATTCTAAGGCTAGCTCTCTATTTTGGACATCACTAAGGATAACACTGATAGGCAAAATTTAACTTTTTCTCTGGGTTTTTTATTTTCATATGTCTCCCCTAGGGGAGGGGATCCGTCCCCCCCTCAGCTGCCGAGTTGCGGGCGCTGCGGACCCTTAGCTCTCGTGGTACCTCTAACGTTACTAGAGGAACCTCGGGCCGAACTGCCGAGCCCCTCCCGTAGGGGAGTTGTTCGAATTGGGTTGGACTCGAGGGGGCAGTGTATTCCCGACACCCACGGGAAATTGGGCACCTCCGGCCAGGCTACGGCCGCCCGGAGGGGGTAGAGGGTTGCCTAATAAGTCTCTGGTACTAGCCTGCAGAGCTAGTAGAAGATATGCTAGATCACCGGGCGGCCCCTCCGAGGTTTTCGGTAGTCTTCCCTGCGGGGTTGACGCGCGTAAGTAGCGTATCCACTTCCATCCCGTCTTGACGTTGTGCTCAGCGGGGGGGGGAGGCTTTTTAAGAAATCAGGTATTGCCCTATGGAAAGAGCCCGGAGTATCCATCGCTCCCGGGTAGAAGGAGCCCCGGGTCCTTGGTTCTACGGGTTAAGGACTAATGGGAGTAGAACCTCTACACTTAACTATTTTCATATGTCATTATCCCTAATTTGAGTGTGCTGAATCAGAATATTAACTTAGTTTTTCTCCATCACAATCCAATTTTTCACAATTAAGGAAATAGTAAAATATGCATTTTATATTAGCCTCTATACAATTTATGTTGTATTATCAAATATAAGTTAATGAATCGATAACTGTGAGCACAACACTCTTCAGAATTAACTAATTTTTCACATCATCACTTAAATTTGAACATTTAACCGGTTTTTAAAATACTGCCTTGAAATGAAATGAACGTTCTGTAGAGTTCCTACTATGGAAAGAATTTGATACATCTCTTTTCAGTGACCGGCAATAATCAGTTATCATATTCACATTCCACTTTCCCTGGTAGCGTCTTTTCATTTCCTTTATGTCCTGGTGAAATTTTTACCCAGCTCCTCACTGACACAGTCGAGATTTTCTGAAGAAAAAAAAACCCTCCAAATGAGAGAGCAGGAAATGTACCTTCACACTCATATTGCAGCCCAGCTTTCGAAAGTTCTCAAGCATATTTTCTACAGTATTTTTGTAATTTGGATCCTTATAATTTCTCAGAAAGTTTTTGATAACACTCTTTAAACCAATCCTGTTTTACTGTTTTTCAGTATCTGTCATTGTTTCTTCAAATAAGGTATCAGAAATCAACTTCCTAATTTGTGGACCAACAAATACTCCCACTTTAATTTTAGCGTCAGATATTCCAGGGAACTTCTTGCAGATATATTTGTAGCAGTTGTCATCCTTATTCAAAGCCTTCACATATTGCTTCATTAAGTCTAATTTTATATATAAAGGTGGTAAAAGAACATCTTTGGGGTCCATTAGACACTCATGAATTACATTTTTCATTCCTGGCACGAGACTTTCTCTCTGCTTCCAATTTTTTCTTGTCCAGTGCTTGAACAACAACATTTCCATAGATATGGCAAAATATATCAGGGTTATTTTTACATTTTCTGGAAGAGAATTTCTTCACATTCTCAAAATATGTATGACATATCACAAGAACAGATCCTCACTGTTTGAAAAGCAGTTATAGACTTAGCTAAATTTGTAGGGATTGGACTTTGTTACACTGTTACCTTGTTATATTGTTGTGAGGCACTTTAATTTCAACAATGAAATCAGTATTGTTTCTTCATTTATTGGTTTCTTTTCAGTTTCATACAATATATTTATGCACAGAACTACATTAAAACATTTTAGGTATAACTACTAATTGTGTAAAAATGGTGCGTAGTAGAAAAACTGATTACAACATATAAATTTAGTAAAGTAGACCTATTTTGGAGGAAACCCAACAATCATGCATGACCTATCTAAAGCATTTGACAGTGTATCACATGAAATGCTGCTGAACAAATTGCAGAAGTATGGCATAAGGGGGAAATTTCACACAATATTAAAATCCTATTTAGTAAACAGAAAGCAATGTACAGTAGTTAGAACCAAGAGTAGAAATACAATAGAATAAATCACATCCAATTATGAAAACATCATAGCAGGAGTTCCTCAAGGATCTGTCCTGGGACCAATACTTTATTTGATCTACGTGAATGATTTTCCTATAACTACACACTCAAAAACAGTGACGTATGCCGATGACACCTCATTGATATTTGTTACTAAGAAAGTAAATGGAATGGAGAAAATAATAACTACAGAAACGCAAATTATCAATAATTATCTTACAAACAATAGCTTGAAAGTAAATCTTCAAAAAACAAAAACAGTCATGTTTCAACACCACAATAACAGGTATAGTAGTAATCCTATCAATATAAATATAAATGGTGAACAAATCGAGCAATTAGATAAGATAAAATTCTTAGGAGTGATTATTGATGAAAACCTAACATTCAGACACCATATCGACCATATATGTAAAAAGATAAGTACAAATCTTTATTTATTAAGGAACCTAGCAAAATACCTAAATTCTGAATATCTGAAACTAACTTATTATGGAATAATACATTCACATCTACAATATGCAGTTGAGATATGGGGCAGCACTTGTATGACTAACATGAACAGATTGCTAGTTTTGCAGAAAAAATGTGTAAGATGTATATATAAGGTAAATAGAAGAGAATTATGTAGAAATGTTTTTGTAGAAAACAAAATCCTAACAGTAGTGTCTCTATACGTTTTTAAAGTAATAATGTTTGTAATTAGCAAGGATGAAATGGGTAACTTAAATAAACATTGTCACAAACATGAAACAAGGACACAAAATAATTACCACAGAATAACTTTAAATAAGAAGTCAACAGATAAAGATCCCTTAATAATGGGAAAATTATTATTTAATAAACTACCAAACACTAAAAACAAAAAAAGGTAAATTATTTAAAAATGAACTAAACAAGTTTCTAATACAAAAATGCTTGTATAGACTGGACGAATTGTAATTAAATGTATATAACTGTTTATTTTGACGTATCCGACAACATGTAAGTGTTATTATGGATGAAAATAAATTATTATTATTATTATTATTATTATTATTATTATTATTATTATTATTATTATTATTATTATTATTATTATTATTATTATTATTATTATTATTATTATTATTATTATTATTATTATTATTATTATTATTATTATTATTATTATTATTATTATTATTATTATTATTATTATTATTATTATTATTATTATTATTATTATTATTATTATTATTATTATTATTATTATTATTATTATTATTATTATTATTATTATTATTATTATTATTATTATTATTATTATTATTATTATTATTATTATTATTATTATTATTATTATTATTATTATTATTATTATTATTATTATTATTATTATTATTATTATTATTATTATTATTATTATTATTATTATTATTATTATTATTATTATTATTATTATTATTATTATTATTATTATTATTATTACCATTATCATTATCATTATCATCATCATCATTATCATTATTATCATTATCATTATTATCATTATCATTATTATCATTATCATCATTATCATCATTATCGTTATTATCGTTATTATCATTATTATCATTGTTATTATCATCGTTATTATCATCATTATTATCGTTATTATTATTATTATTATTATTATTATTATTATTATTATTATTATTATTATTATTATTATTATTATTATTATTATTATTATTATTATTATTATTATTATTATTATTATTATTATTATTATTATTATTATTATTATTATTATTATTATTATTATTATTATTATTATTATTATTATTATTATTATTATTATTATTATTATTATTATTATTATTATTATTATTATTATTATTATTATTATTATTATTATTATTATTATTATTATTATTATTATTATTATTATTATTATTATTATTATTATTATTATTATTATTATTATAACGGTATAATTGATTAATAATATTTTTTTCAGAAGCAAATCATTCATACACATTATTAATCAAGTACTTAGTGGCCCTCAAATAAAACTATTGCAGCTTTTGCTCTAAATTAATGGGACATTAAATCAAAACATGACAGGAATGTAATTGCAGTCTTCATTTACAAACTTGATGACGAACTCAGTGCCAGATTTACCTTATATACCTCTTTCTTTGTTTCATAGAATTTAAACATCACGGGCGCAAATGACCTCGCTATCAACAGGCCCTAGAACATCACACACACTGCCCGCCTCGGTAGCGTAGATGATAGCATGTCTGCCTCACGTTCAAGGAGTCTGGAGTTCGAATCTCGGTCAGGGTGAGTTACCGGGATAAGGGTTTTCCAGGGGTTTCCCTTATCCTGAAAGATGAATGTCAGATAACTCTAAGCTCCATGGACCCCGGACTCATTTGAACTTCATTTCACCCATTCCATTCACCGTCAGATATGACTTAACATTGGAGGACGTAAATTAAAAAAAAAAAGCTTCAATCACACTATCTATTAAACAGTGGTTGCCTAAAATGTTCTTGATCATTACTCGTTCAAAGATGATTTCTTATCAAAGTGGCTTGCTGAATTTTCTACAAAAATGTGAGTAAGAAATATCCCTTAACTTTCTGTACAATAAGAGTACTACATGGCAGAGCCTCGAGGCGTATTGGCCTTCACTGACTAGTGCTGCGTTTGCTTTTGTCATCTTGTATTGTAGAAGAGTGAAATGTTAGTAACCTGGCGTGCGGTAAATAACGTAAAGCAACTAAGGCATTGAGGAGCTATCTGTCTGACATGGAAGGCTAGCCAATTAAGTGCAACTTAACATTGCAGTCGCTTGACACAAAGGGATTTTGATTCACTCATATTTCTCCTTGACACAATATTCAACCACGTTATGTATGACGTCTCGCGCCTGCCGCTGTAAACCCATTGCTGTCCAGAAGCCATGATTGCATCTAAACAGAGTGTACATTTACTTTACCGCCAAATATGTGCGATGGGTTTGCGTAAAAACTCCGTTGTTTCAATAGGTTTCACGTATTGCCATGTACTACAACATCTAAATCCAAATCACGCATTCATCTTCCTGTGTAATGAAGTTTCGAAACATATAGTTGATACCTTGACCTGTTTTATTTACTATTTTTGTGACTCTGCCATCCCACATTTTTCTCTTACAATTGTAGCCTTACCTCCCCCGCTGCATCTGCTGCTACTCTGTCTTTGGTATCAGCCACTCTGAATGTGACCTTAGCAGCCTGGATCCCGGTGATCTGGTCGCCTAGTAGATTGCTCTATGAGTTGACTATTCTTTGCCCTGGCTAGTCATTCGAGCTGAGACCACGCTATCTACAGGGTATGCGTGAGATAGGTTGACGAAATAAAAACAACACAGTTCATCGTATCCGCTTTACTATTCAGTTCGTTTCGTGCAGACAGTTCACCAGGAGTTGCCGCCGCGTTCAGATCGAATTACTCTAGATTTCCACTATCAAGTTAAAACTATACTGAATTGCTGAAATCTATCACGATGGAATAAATTACTAACACTGATTTGAAAGTATACTTCGCCGCTTAATTCACTGCTGAGAGATCTTGTTCACTTAATAAGATTCTCATTATTGATTGTACTTCTCGGCGCAATCCGACGTTTGTGTCCCCGGCAGGCAAAACACGTCTACACTGTATCACGTCTCAGACTAGAAGACCGACGCTAAAACCTAATATTCCTTACCAAAACAGATATAGCCTCGCCTCCAGCTGGATTTCTCTGAAAAACTCTAGTTAGCGAGCTACAGCCACGCGGACGTTTCCCCGAAATACTGGTTTGGGCCAGGTTTGGACCGGTCTACTAATTACCCAGGTAGCGACCCAACCCGTGACCACAGCCTTTCGACGGAACATCTTCATCCATATAGACCAGCAACTCGCATTCTAGTAATTGAATTTAAATGCTGTTGCTTCGTTTCATGAACTTATCCATCTGTACTATTCATTATCTTAAATTCTTTCACCTTACTTCCTCATCATAATTTAATTATCATTTTATTCATTGTTAAAATCGTATTCAATCATACGGCTGATAAATACGGCATCAAACTGCCCCCGTTTCATTATTTAACTATCCCATAATTTAAGAATGGAACGTCCTTGCCCGAATAACATTACTATTATTATCAACAACTCCACACGTCGGCAACTCTGGTTCACTTTACAATTTTCTTTGCATTTCAGCTGCGTTACATACAATCATAGTGACAAAATTTATAATACTAGTACATAATTTCTTTTTGTTTTCAACACTTCACATTATAAACATCTGAAATAATCCAATACATATTAGTTTACCATACGATATATACACTCCGCTTCTGAAAGTTTTACATTTTCTTGCGTCATACCACGAACGTTTACATCGTATTAGTTATGAACTACTTAAAACTTAAGCTAGTTTAAAAAATCTGTTTGTCTTCTGATTCTATATGAAGGTGTAATTTGCCAAAAGTCCTTGCACCTTATTGGATTTGTAAATTGTTTTGGTACTCAGTTTTGTTGCTTTGAGTTGGTTATTTTCATAGGATTCACTGCACTTCCACTTCACTTTAAAGTCTTAAAAGTACTTATCACCACAAGTTTTTTTTTCACAATTTCGATATTTTGTGATTGGATACCATTAAGATTATATAAATTTGTTCGTCTGAATTCATTTTCATTAATAGAGTTGTATACATTTTCATCTATACCTTATCCTATATGCCTCTGCATGATTATTTGTTTATGTCCGGTACGGACGGAGAAGTTGTTTGTGCCACCTACCCATGAGTTTTCTATTTACCGCATCTACTATTTCCTATGTATGTTCCCCAAATTTTTGAATAATTTCCCCAGGACCTTTATATAGTTGCGCTTGTTTCTGTTCTTCAAGGCGCAGGACAGCTTGTGATCTTTAATTAATACTAGATCACCTATATCTGGGTTCCATTTGTGCCTTCTTCGTTTTCTCTTCGATTTCCTCTTTTCGGCCTTCTCCTTTATTCTGTCGAAAGCTAATTTAGCTCTTTGTTCTTCACTTAGGGTTTCATATTCAATATTTACTTTTTTTTCAATTTCCTTAAAGATGGGCTCGGGTTCTTCGTTTAACATAAGTGTAACGGGTGCAAATCCTGTAGTCACATTAATTGTGTTATTTATTATCTTTTCAATGACTGGACAGTATCTTACCCAATCTTTGTGATTCTTATGTGTCAGTATCCTGAAATAGATCCCAATGTCGCGTAGTACTCGTTCCGTCGGGTTTCCTGATGGAAAATAGGATGAGCAATAATATAATTTTATTCCGTGATCTGTGAGGGTTCCTTTAAAGCATTTACTCCGATGGACGGTCGCGTTATCAGACAAGACTGCTTTTACTGGTCCGTATTTCGGCATATAATCATTCACTATCTTCCCTACACAAGTCCTGCTGCTTATGTTTCTTACGGGGTATATTTTTACATATTTGGTGAAGACATCATGAAGTACAAAAATGTATCGGCACCCAAATTGACCTCGAGGTAATTCTCCGTGAGCGTCCACTGTGACTAGCGCATTCTTTTCATCTCTTAAAATCGCTTGAGGTTCTGTATCGAATTTCACATTGAATGGTTTCGCCCGTTGGCACATGTCGCAAGTTGAACATATTTTCCGTACTTTTCTGGCTAAGTGTTTTATGTAGCAGTGTTCACTTATTACCAAATTTAGTTTCTCACTGCCGGTATGTGCTAAGGCTTTGTGATATGCGGTAATTAACCGGTTTTCGATCCCTCTCGGAATCATGACTTTCCACTTCGGTTCTGTCCGTCCGTGAAACTTGTAAATTTTTCCGTTGTATATTCCAATGTTCTCCTTTAATTCTGCTGTGATCGGTAACGCCTTTTCTCGAAGTTTCTGCAATTCTTCGTCTTCTTCCTGGAGCTTCGCCAAGTTTCTCAATTCTTTCGTGAGTGATCTTCCTTCCATTGTGTCTAGGTACAAGATCGTGACCTCGTGTTTGTGGTCGTCGATCGTGTCTGGTATTGGGTAGTTTGTCTTCATTCTGGATAGCAGGTCGCTGAAGATATTATGTCTCCCCGGAACATGACGGATTTCTATTTGGTGTGACGTAATCTCGTGCACGTATCTCGATATTCTTGTACTGGTTAGCTTGCAAGAGTTCATAAAGGCCAGACTCACATGATCGGTATACACAATGATGGGGTTGTTGTAAACATATTGTCGGAATTTCACCAAGGCAAAATAAATCGCAGCTATTTCTTTCTCAGTCGTGCACGCTCGTGCTTCAATTTTGGATATTCCTCTGGAGGCTACTGCTATTAAGTGGTCCGTTCCATCTTCATCCCTTTGGGTCATTATCGCTCCGTATCCCAATCCCGACGCGTCTGTGAAAATAATGAACGGCAGATTTTCCCGGGGTTTTTCCAGCAAAATGGAAGCTGCGAATAATCTTTTAACACTCCGAAAGGCCTCTTCTTCATCCTGCGTCCATCGCCATTTTTCATCTTTCTTCAACAACTGTCTCAAAGGGGCTACGACAGTTGCGAAGTCGAGAATGAATCTGGATTGATAATTGAGAATTCCGAGGAATCGACGTAACTGCTTTATATTCTTCGGAGCCGGAATTTTATTTATGCTGTCTATCCGTTCCGGATTTGGTCTAATACCTTCCTGGGAGATGACATATCCTAGGAACTCGGTTTGTTTGACGAAGAAGGCAGTTTTACTTGGTTTAATTGTCATGTTGGCAGCTTTTAACCGGTTTAAAACGTAATCAAGGTGCTTCAGATGTTCACCAATTTCTGACGAAAATATGACAAAGTCGTCCACATATTGAGCCACGAATTTCTTTATGGTTTCTCCAAAAATAGCATACAATGCTCTCAACAATGCGCCTCCGCTTGTGTTCATTCCAAATGCGCAGACGGTAAACTGGTAAAGAATTCCAGAATGTAAAAATGCAGCAAATTTTCTCAATTCTCTCTTAAGTGGAATCTGCCAGAAGGAAGCGGTCAGATCTAATGTAGAGAAGAATTTTCCTTTATGCAACTTGCTCAACGTTGCATCCACGCTCTCGGGTCTAAATCTGTCTGGTTTACAATGCTTGTTTAGCTTTCTTGCGTCTAGTGTTATTCTAATTTTCCCACTAACTTTGCTTACTATGCACAGGGGGTTCACGTATATGGAGTCTGAAATTTCGATAACCCCGTCTTCTAGCATGTCTTCTATCACTTTATCGACTTCTTCCCGAATAGCGGATGGTATGGGTCTCGCTTTATGTGTAAACGGCTCTATGGGCTTCATTTCGAAAGAGTGAATATATTTCGTGCATCTTCCTGGTTTATCCGAAAATACTTCCTGGTGTCGTACTAAAATCCTAAATAATTCTTCTTTCTGCGCTGTATTCAGGTAGTTAGCCTGACTGACTTTTTCTTTGAACAAATCTTCCAAGTTTTCGTAGTTTTCCGCCTTGCGGTACAAATTTGTAGTCTCATAATTCCAATTCCTGGCGGGATTTTCTCGGGGTTCAGCTTCCACATATTCCCTAATCGTTCCAACATCTTCATCATACATCTCATTGTTAATCGATTCGGCAGCATATTCTTCGACGTTTATCTCGCCAAGCTCCATTGCTCCAATTTTTATGTACTCAACAAAGAATACGTCTCCCCGGATTTCATCTTCACGTTCATCTCGTACAACTTCCTCTGAACCGCTATCGTCGACAAATGGCACCACTGCTGTTTCTTGCCCTGTTTCTAACTTGACAGATCTGTTCTCGAAATTAACAATGGCTTTCCATTCATACAGGCAATCGCATCCTATAATTATGTCGGTAACGAGTCTGGGTACGACCAGGAACAAAACCTCAATAATTCTACCATTTATTTCTACGTTGAGCATGACTTGAAATTTCACTCTTTCTTTCCTCTTCCCTACAGCTAGCGAACAAAATATACCGCTTACTGGTAAAGACATTATCTTCAAACCCCGGTTGATTAGTTCTTCATAAAACTTTTGCGAGCACACTGTACTGTTAGCTCCAGTGTCTATTATTGCAGTGTCCGGAATTCCGTTAATGGCAACTGCTATTCGTGGTGGTTCAAACACTTTGTCACTGTCTTCACTTCTGTTCCTCAGATTGGTTTCCTTCTGTAACATCATTTGCCCTCTGACGATCTTATTTTTCGCGTACGGTTCACATAGTTTCCTCCCAGTCTTCACTGAAGGCGCGTTTGACTGGGTACATAGTTTCCCTGAGTCTTGCTGTAAGCTCCAGTTCTCGTTGCATTCTTTCCTTCCAAATTTGCTTCCTGAGAAGGATGGCCGCGGTTTTCGAACACTTGCCTGGTTACTTGTAGGGCTTCGGCCCTTTCTCCATTTATCGGCGAATTTCTACCGCTCCTGCTCCTTTCTCCGTGCTGCGGCGACTTTGGCCTAAATTCTGGAATGTTGTCGACCTCCAGTAACCATTTCCCGTGCTCCGTTCTCCCTGCCTGGGTGACCTCGGCCTAACTTCTGGTATATTGTCGACTTTCCAGTAGTCATTTCCTGAATGTCTTCTTTTTCTCTCGTTCCATCCTCCTCGGTTCCTTTCATGTCTCGCCGCGTTTACGTAATTTACTCGTACATTTCTGTTTCGGTCGTGCCCGTTGCGGTTCCTCTGGTTGCCGTCAAAATTATTTCGGCCTCGGTTCTCCCACTGCGAATTTCCTCCTCTGGGTGCGGGACCTCGGTATCTATCTCGGACATCCTGGTTTTGATTGTAATTGATATGTGCCCCTTGCCCGAAATTATTTGAAATTTCCCTTTCGTTGCTCGCTCCAGGCCTAGCGAAACTTTCATTTTTACTCTTTGATTTGTTTGTCTCCAATGCCAACAGCAAATCGATCATGGTGGCGACGTTTGTGGGTTTAGCTATAATTAAATAGTTCTGGAGTGCCTCTGGGAAGTGTGTCGTGATAATGGCGATTAATTCTTGCTCACTCATGGGTGGATCCAACATTTTAGATTTCCTAGCAAGTTTCGTGAAATAATTAACCATCGACTGATCAGTTCTTGGGTCATACTTTCCACTACTCAGTTCTAACCTTATGCTAGACTGCCTGTTATGTCCCCAGTATCTGTTCATGAATAAACTTTCAAAGGTCCTGAAGTCATTATTATTTCCCATTGATACCTCTAACCAGTTAGCTGCATTTCCCTTAAGGCATTTCCTAACAATTGTCATGCAATACTGTTCAGGAATACACTTTACAGAAAAATATTCATGCAGACTCCTCATAAAATCCTTAGGATTATCAGAATCCTCATGTTCAAACACTGGTGGCACAATTTCATTTAAGATGTGGTTTGGCCATTGCATTTGACCACCACTCCTTTCAACATGTACATTATTACCTCTGGGTTCATAACTGGAGGTACTTGGACCCATATTAAGCATCGAAATGTCGGCTGAGGCACTTTGTCTCGCTTCGTTTCGTGCAGAGCTTTCACTTATCTGACTAGCATTAGAATTAGGTTCAGTTACACACAACCTCAAATTTTCTAATGTTTCCTTCATTCCATTAATTTCTGTAGCTACCTCTTTCATTTGTTCATTTATTTCGTCTACACCCCTACCTTGCCTTCTAATTTCCCTTTCTGCTTGTTCTAATCTACTTCTATTTTCCCCTGATTCTTTGCTAGCCGTTTCTCTAATTTGGTCTAATTCCTTGCTAACTATTTCCCTCTCTTTTTCCAATTGCTTTGCTACGTCCTCTCGTAATTTCTTGTATTCTCTGCCTGACTTCTCACTTACTTGATTACAAACTTCGATTCTTATACTTTCTATTTCCCCCCGTACTTCAGTTCTAACTTGATTGATTTCCCCTCTAACCTCTGCTTGAAAGGTTTCTAATGCTTTATGCTGACTTTCGAGCTTCCTAACCAAATCTTGCTGTCCTGCCTCTAATTTTTGACTAGTACTTTCTAATTTCTGACTATTACTTTCTAGTTTCTGGTTAGTACTTTCTAATTTCTGACTTAATTCTAGGTTATTACTTTCTAATTTCTGAGTTAATTCTTGGTTGGTACTTTCTAATTTCTGACATAATTCCTGGTTATTACTTTCTAATTTCTGACTTAATTCTAGGTTATTACTTTCTAACTTCTCCATTATCGCTTTCATCATGGCTACCATACTCATATTCGTATCTGAGTCATTTACATCTACCCCCTGGCTATTATTAGTTGTTTCCTTAGCTACACTAACCTGTACAATTTGATTGTTACTACTACATTCTGTATCCCTTCCTACGTTATTTTCTAGACCCTGAGCATTATTACTTTCCATTGTCTTTTCTAATCTATTCTGTATCTTCTGAGCACTTTCTCCTATTTCTGCTACTTTCTCTTTAACAATTTGTATAGTACTCCCCTGCACGTCCATGCTTTGTGAATTTGACCGACCTTTCACCTTTCCGTTTCTTAAAATACTCTCCATCAGTTCATTGCAACAACGACAACACTAAAATGTTACACTCAGTACCTTTGGTTTTCTGCTGGAGCTTCCGACGATCCTGATGCTGGTTGCTTTTCGATTCTCGAAGCCACACGTTGGGCACCAAGTTTGTAGCCTTACCTCCCCCGCTGCATCTGCTGCTACTCTGTCTTTGGTATCAGCCACTCTGGATGTGACCTTAGCAGCCTGGATCCCGGTGGTCTGGTCGCCTAGTAGATTGCTCTATGAGTTGACTATTCTTTGCCCTGGCTAGTCATTAGAGCTGAGACCACGCTATCTACAGGGTATGCGTGAGATAGGTTGACGAAATAAAAACAACACAGTTCATCGTATCCGCTTTACTATTCAGTTCGTTTCGTGCAGACAGTTCACCAGGAGTTGCCGCCGCGTTCAGATCGAATTACTCTAGATTTCCACTATCAAGTTAAAACTATACTGAATTGCTGAAATCTATCACGATGGAATAAATTACTAACACTGATTTGAAAGTATACTTCGCCGCTTAATTCACTGCTGAGAGATCTTGTTCACTTAATAAGATTCTCATTATTGATTGTACTTCTCGGCGCAATCCGACGTTTGTGTCCCCGGCAGGCAAAACACGTCTACACTGTATCACGTCTCAGACTAGAAGACCGACGCTAAAACCTAATATTCCTTACCAAAACAGATATAGCCTCGCCTCCAGCTGGATTTCTCTGAAAAACTCTAGTTAGCGAGCTACAGCCACGCGGACGTTTCCCCGAAATACTGGTTTGGGCCAGGTTTGGACCGGTCTACTAATTACCCAGGTAGCGACCCAACCCGTGACCACAGCCTTTCGACGGAACATCTTCATCCATATAGACCAGCAACTTTATTATATAGCTCTGGGTTAAAATACTTATTCGCATTCTAGTAATTGAATTTAAATGCTGTTGCTTCGTTTCATGAACTTATCCATCTGTACTATTCATTATCTTAAATTCTTTCACCTTACTTCCTCATCATAATTTAATTATCATTTTATTCATTGTTAAAATCGTATTCAATCATACGGCTGATAAATACGGCATCACAATACCTAATACAGCGTTCTAGAAGTTGTTATTTGACCACAGTGAATCAAGTGTAGGTTCATTTCTAGATTAATGAAATCACTATTATGTGTTTCAAATGGGATGATGTTTGTCCTTGAGCGCTGCTAGGTGAGCAACCATTCGGAGTCCTGCGGTGTTGTCGTATTTCATTCCCCCTATGTGGTGTGTGACGAGCGGCAAACTAATCAATCTCTAACAAGTACTACTCGCGCTAAGACAAAAATTCAGATTTTGCCAAAAACTGATCCATGAGAAAGGAGAGAGTAATGTATTTAACATAACCGTAAAAAACAATACTTTTAGCTCAAATAGTTTTCCTAATACAAATAAATAAAGTAGATACCATTATATTATAACAGTGCATTGTGACGTAAGCACTGCACTGAATATCATTATTGGTTGGCATGATTGTGTGAACGTATATTTGAAATTACTCAGAGCTGAAACGTAAACATTTGACATGACGTGGTAAAAGAAATATGTACTTTAAAAAAGCCATGGTGTTTGTTAAATTCAACGAGAGGAAACGATATACTTCTTGCTAGTCTGGCAGAACGCGTCTGGTCACATATCTTTGTTTATGAATTGTTCGTAATCTCTATTTACTCTAGAGAGTTCAAAGCATCATTATTCAGTTACTCTTCCATGAAAAAGTGTATCAGCTGGATCAGTGAGACGCTATCCACCTCCCCCTTACCTCCCTCCTTACTACTGCTAGAACAATCCAATAGAACTAATGTGGGCTTAAATTATGTTGAAAATAGAAATAATATTTTTAAACAGACTGACATTGAATGACTTATTTACGAAGAAATTGACAAGGAACACAACAAGACTGGGAAAACTGCGTGAGACATCATATAAACTACAAGTAGGCGACTTCTGGAAAGAAATAGCACGTAACGACATTTTGGAACCTATCATCATAAATTTACAGTACTCAGACGTTGAAGACAATGACAATGACGAATTATATCTTAACGTAAGTAACATTCACAGCTATACGGATGCACCGCTGGTATTTTCGTTGGATTAGAAAAATAAGTGATTCATAAGCTATAACTAACTTTAAACTAAATATTTAAAACATTTGGGTAATATACGAATATCCATGTTGCAATTGTGATTTCAACAACTGCATTATTATAAAACTTTGGAAAATTCAGTTTGCGTTCCCTCATGTCTAGCGCCAAGAACACTCGCAAGTGTGCGAGAGAGAGGGAAATATATAAAGAGTGGGATAAGGACAACGGTGAATGCTTTAACGCATCTGATTGGTTACAGGTGAGAACTCTTCCCATTTGAAACACATAATAGAACATAACCTTTTTTGAGTTATAGTTTACCACAGCAAAGAAAGTCTTCGGGGAATGAGACACAGGGGGGGGGGGGTTGGAGAAGGTTTCTACATCCTCCCTCGACAGGTTTATGACATCCCATGTCAGTTCAGTTATAGACCATTCAAAAACATTCTGACGGCTTCTGCTTTAGTGAATATATCTCTCGACTTTAGTGTACTGAGTGAATATAGCCCATGTTTTTAACGGTTCTGCTCCTTTTGTAGTATGCGTTCTCTGTCACACACATTCGCTATCCTTGTCTCATTGTGTAAGGGTGGTACATTCCTCTCAAGGACTTACTTTGCGTTGGTGGATAGTATTAGGTACATTGCAGGAAGCAGAAGAATACTTTGTGGTATGTCAATTGAACCGATATATCTGTACACCTGGTTTCCCACATAATAATACGAGTGTAAGCTTTTTTTTTAAAACATTGCTAAAGAATGCGAAAATGATGTTAACGCGACAGTTCTTAGTTGTGTGTCTATTTTTACTACAACTACTGTAGTTAAAGCCAGGAACGCAGCTAAGATTCGTTTGGTTAACATGAAATATGACCTATTTAGCGCTACCCTTGCCTGTGACAAAAGAGGGGTGACAGATTTCGTTCTCTTACTTTCGTCTTCTGATATGAATGCGTATCGAGCTAATATGGACACAAACCAAAGTAAAGTGATGAAACACAATGCGACATTCAAAGAACAAGATTAGGTGAGATCTATCGCAATGCATTATTAAAAGTTACTCCAGAAAATTGGAAGGCTATCTCTGAATATGCGAACGGTGTGGAGGAAATGTGCTGAAAAGAAAATAGATTAATTCGTAGTTCATTGGAGAATTTCAACACGCACTTAGAAGAAAGTGACTCTGAATCGGACAATGACTTTGAAGACTGCTGGTGTAATCCAGCATGACAATGGGGCTAAAGATATTAGCAGTTTGCCAAGACCCTCCCTAATGGACGGTATATCTATACTACCGCCATCTACCAGTAGCATTTAAAGCGCTGCGCTTGAAAATATTGAAAGTATTAAAGGGATAGCTACAATGTAATGACGCGGTGGCCAGCTGCTGCGACTGGCCAAGAGGATGGCCGTGGGATTCCAGGAAAACCTCAAGACAGTCGCAGTACTGCTGGACGTAGAAAAAGCCTTCGCTACCACCTGGCACCAAGGCCTACTGTACAAGCTCAGGGAGGCCAATATACCTCCTCCCTATCTCGCCCTGATCGGCAGCTTCCGCCGAGACCGCACTTTCAGAGTGAGAGTGGAAGGACAGCTGTCATCAATGAGACCCATAGTCAAAGGAGTCCCGGAAGGCAGTGTTTAGTTCCCGCTACTCTTTGCAGCCTACATAACTGATTTTCCTGTGGAACCACAGACTGTTACGTGCCAATATGCCGACGATGTCCTCATAATGGCACGTAACAGAAACCTACGTTATTGCTATCCTCCGCTGCAGCGCCAGCTCCGAGCCACCGGCCGCTGGAGTGAGAGGTGTAGGATGACCATTAGCCCAGGGGGAGAGCTCCGCTCTTCTCCTGGCTAAGGTCCGAGCTAGGCGACCAGATCGGTCGTTGAGGTTGAGACAGAGGCAAATCCCCTGGGTTCCCTGTGCCAAATACCTCGGCGTCTCCCTCGATCGCGTCCTCGCCTACGCCCCTCACGTCCGGTTCAAAGCCGGACAAGGACATGCAGCACTTAGGCAGTTGTACCCTATCTTTAAATCCTCAATGCCAACACACCTTAAACTACGTCTGTATCGGGCGATTATCCCGCCCCTGATTCTGTACGGCTGCGAAGTCTGGGGATCAGCGGCTCCGACCACCATTCGCAGGATTCCCGTCCCATATCCTTCACACCTACTCCGGAGTCCCATATATTGTAGACGTGGTGCGGGAGAGATCCCATACCATCTACAATAAGCTAGACTCCCGTTGCGACCATAGGGTTCCTCGCCGCAGACCTAGTTACCGGCTGCCCAAAGACGCTTTTGGCAACCTAAACTGAGCAGGACAACTTTCCCCTGACACTGTACCCCCAAGCCCAGAAATGGGCTTGGTAAAACCCATACCTCAATATTTGTTCCTTTCCCTGTAGCCTGTCAAGCGGGCTGTGCCCAGATGCCTCACAGGCAGGCGGAAGAGTGCAGCAAGCACGGGGCGCAAGACAACCGCCTGCGACATAAAAAAAATTTTTTATACTGCCCATATAAAGCCGCACTAAGTAGCTACGTGCTGGGCATCAAACACCCCACCCAGGTAAACCTGGGTGACTCGCTTCTTCTGCTGGTCTGCTGATAATGACGCGGAATCAATCGGAACCATGCATGGAAGTGATGCGATGTGGAATTAGACAGCCATGGCTTCAATACAACATCGCGCACACTCTCTAATTTCTATGTTTCAAGACAAACCAGACGAACTGTAGAAATAGCAAGGGGGGGCACTACTACAGAGGTCAGACTGCACTTCAATAGTTAGATATATATAGCACTTAATAAACATGGGTTATTTGGTAACAAATATAAAAAGTGAAGAATAAGCTTTTAGAGTAGAGATCACTCACATTGAACTCGAAGTACAACCCTTTTGCTGATGGAGGGTGGAACTCCGTTTGAGGCAATACAAAGGTAGGCTCCCATGTGAAGTCTGCTAACCTTGATTATATGTAGGACTTCCCCATCCACGACGTTAACTGCAACATGTAAAAGAAAACCATGGAGTTCAGACAACACATACTAAATAATACGAGGGTGGGCTGATAAGTCCCGGGTCTCACATATTTACAACTTTTTCTTTTAACTCTTTGATACAATTCTAAATATTATTAATGTAGTCTTTTTATAAACAGCGGTAGATGCCACGACGAACTATTTCTTTTCTTGCGCACACACTACTTATATATCTTTGATGCACACACAAATTGTTTCTGCACACACTCGGATAGACAAATACACGTCTTACCCCTACGACATCCACAAGCAGAAGAACAAAATCTTTTAAAATATTTAACAAACATTTATTACGTTGTCGTGGTTACATCATTACCTACCTCACATTTTACCCATTTCTCTATTTTATTAAAAATTTCAATCTCTTTGACTATTCTTCTTAACAAAACATGAAATATCTGCTACAAAGCAATACACAGAAATATAGAACAAGTTGATAGAGACAAAGCATACTGCATAACACAACAAAAATACATCCATGCTGATGTCAAAATAGCACAGTAAAAATAAGATTCACAAAATAAGCCTTGGTTTATGATTCAGTAACGCTGTTGAATGAAAGCATTGAACATATTTTAACATTCTGCTCTGACATTTTCGTATGAGAGGTCATAATCTTTCGAAGTGTCAATGATTGCCCTGCTACAAGTCCTACCATTTGCTTTACCAAGAAAGCTACAACTATCTTGAAATACGTCCTGGTTTGCCTGGTCACACATTGTTCGAAATAAAATCATGAAAACACATCTTCTCTGCCTGTCTGAAGTCTCCTCTGCAATTAAAACAATGGGTTTTCCTTGCAGACAGCACACCAGCAGAAGATGCGAGTCGCCCAGGTTTACCTGGGCGGGGTGTTTGCTTCCCAGCACCTATCCGTTAGTGCGGCTTTATCTGGGCAGTATAAAAGAATTGTCTTGTGTCGCAGGCGGATGTCTCGGGCAGTGGTATATCTAGCCATATGTGGAACGCAAAGTGCCCCGGGGGGTTGTGCGCCCAGTGCTGGCTGCCCTTTCCGTCTGCCTGAGAGGCATCTGAGCACAGCCCACTTGACAGGATACAGGGAAAGGAATTAATGTTAAGGTATGGGTTTTACCAAGCCCATTTCTGGACTTGGGGGTACAAATTCAACGGCAAGTGGCCCTGCTCAGTTTAGTTGCCCAAAGCGACTTGGGGCAGCCGGTAACTTGGTCTCCGGCGAGGAACCCTATGGTCATACCGGCCCAGGGTATTCACCAGATTACTGGGGTGGGAGCCTAGCTTATTGTAGATGCTACGGGTTCTCTCCCGCACCACGTCTACAATGTATGGGACTCCGGAGTAGTTTTGGAGGATATGGGACGGGAATCTACGTCCAGTATCGTAGATAATTCGCAGCGCCCTGTTTTTTTTTTTTTTTTTTTTTTTTTTTTTTTTTTTTTTTTGTAATTTACGTCCTCCAACGTTGTCATATCGGACGGTGAATGAATTGGGTGAAATGGTGCCCATATGAGTCCAGGGTCCTTGGAGCTTAGAGTTACCCGACATTCGTTTTGAAGGATAAGGGAAACCCCCGGAAAAACCTTATCCAGGTAACTCAACCTGACCGAGATTCGAACTCGGGACCTCTTGAACGTGAGGCAGACATGCTACCATCTACGCTACCGAGGCGGGCAGCACCCTGTTCTGCACGCACTGCATCCTGCGAATAGTGGTGGGAGCCGCTGATCCCCAGACTACGCAGCCGTACAGAATCAGGGGCGGGATAATCGCCCGATACAGACGTAGTTTAAGGTGTGTTGACATTGAGGATTTAAAGATGGGGTACAACTGCCTAAGTGCTGCATGTCCTTGTCCGGCTTTGAGACATTTCTTTATATCAGCCTTTATTGCTTGACCACAGCGAGGTACATACTCATGTCGCAATGTATTTGCCTAGGGCAGATCTCTGGAGCCTGGTGCATACCTGAACGCAATATTGATTAAAATTAGCTAAAACGACTCAAGTTCGAGTCCTTTAAGCTCTAGTATGCCACAAAAATTAAGATTGCCGCCCTTAATATGCTTTTATGCAATTTTATATCCCTAAATTGAATTAAACATTTAGATTTTTTAGTTGTATAACTTTCTTGGCTTAGTGAAGTTAAAATACGGAAATGGTCTCGTTAATTTCGTGGCATATGACTGTAAAGAAAGGTACTTTGACAAATACTCCTGAAAAGCTGGATGGGCTACTATCTGAAGAGGGATGTTCGTCTTCACTGTGTCTTCAACAAAACCACTTTTTTTTTCCTTCAGATTTTGCACTCTTCGGTTTTTCATGCAACATTTCAATTGTTTTTCCTCTTGTGATTTATTGTTGAAATTTTCTTTGGCACTGACATTTTCCAGACTTCGGACGTGTTTGTCTAAAACATCTTTCTTTTGCCAATGAAGATGCTGATTGCAGAACTTGCACCTTAAAATTTCGCCGTCACTAATATAAAAAATTTCATGTTTATAATTCTCTGCCCACTGTTTGATATTTTCGCTCTTACCATCTTTGCACTGATGACCTAATTAAATATATTATGGGCTTACTAGTAGCTTCACCTAATGGGGCAGCACAATTAGAGTTGGGAAGACATTCAACAAGGGTTAAAATTGTCTCAAGGGCATTGAAATATCTATACAGAGTTGCAGATTTGGAGGAAAGCAATATTATTAAGGAATGTTTTCTTTTGCAGATGAGAACCAAATGGGTAGAGTCTTGGGCGCAAAAATAAGGCAACTGATGGAACAGATAGGTATGGGACATATTTGGAGAAATGAGGAGTATCATTATAGGGGCTTTTGGAAAAAGGTAGAATTAAGGCTGGAAGATTTAGATAGCCAAGTTATATTTACCAGTGTAAGGGAGAAAAGATCATTGAGGATATATAGGAAAATAAAGACAGTGTGGGGGAGGGAGAAGTACATAGATGTGTGTAATAAGTCAGGGCGAGAAGGATTTGCCTGGGCAAGGACAGGAGTTAGAAATTTGAAAGGTATTAGATATGAAAAGGATACAGGGAAATGCCCAATGTGTGGCGAAGAGGATACAGATTGGCATAGTATACTTTATTGCAAATAGACAAAGATATGGAGAAAACAAATTTGGCAACAAAAGTGGGACAGTTTTAGGGAGCGGGGGAGATACTAATAATAAAGAAAATGTTATTGGTACAAGGAGAAAAGAATGTAAGAAATATAGGTGAATATCTGGGGAAAGTTAGAGAGAAATGGTTAAGATTGGTGAGGAATAACTAACAATTAAGGGCTGAAAAACTAGAAAGAGGGATACAAGGGAGAGGAGGGTCATCAATACACGGAAAACCAGGGTCTATGTGTATTGAGACCGAGACTCGAGGCAAGCAGATAGGAAGGGTATGCTGGATGTGAATAAGTCATTTTGTTATTGTGTGAAAGAAATGTTACAAATGGCAATGTATCAATGAATATGTATGTAGAAGAAAGATAAGACAATAATTAAAATAAAAAATAGTGACGTGACCCACGCAAAGAATGAATGAAAGTTGCAAGTAAAACCGAACAGAACAATAAAAATCGGAACTTTGGCAACTAGGAACTCCAACTGGAAATAACATGTGTTTATCAATTCCTTAAAATTAGGGTTTCTATTGGTTTTCAGAGACAAGGATTGAAATTGTCCTTTAACTAGGTTGAAAAGATAGATTTATAACAGTCATTAGGCGTGGTAAGAAGGGTCTCTTGTGAAACAACTGAACTCGCTTCATGAATCAAACATACCTAATATGGGCAATGGTGGAACAAATAAGCTAATTTAGCGGGAACGGTTGCTTTCCACAAAACAGAAGAGTGGACATTTACTTTATAACCTTCTAAACATGCAAAGGTTTTACAGACTCTTCAGTTAAAGTTTCCAGAAGAAAAAGCATTGGGGGAAAATAATTACTTGGGAAAATCTTCGATTTCGCAATTATATCGCATTCTGAGTCAATTTCGCACTTTATCGCGCTATATCGCATTTGCGAACAATCACCACCCCTAATAACACTAAATGAGAGATGTTTCTAGCTTTTGATGCTGTTAATATGGATTCAACGGTGGTATCATAGTAGTGTTCCTAAATACGTAAAATATGAAGCTATTAACACTGAAGCAAACAAATATATACAAATATAACAATTTGTAACTTAAGACTTCACTTATCTTATAAGTAAAGGTGATACTTTTCCTATAAATTGTCCGGGTTCGCGATTTAAACACATCTTCAGCCGGAAACAACTAAGCTGTTGCCATCGTTACGAACGCTTGGTGTTAATATCTTCTTGTTAATACTACCAAATTCTGAAAATAAAACAAATTTAAAAACACAATCGACTGCCGATATTTCAAAATTCATTACGCGATGTTTGTTTTTTAAAATAAATATATTTTCCCAAACCATTAAATCTCTCGGACCATTTAATTGTTTTAATAATTTAACTTCTGGATTTATTTCATGGTTAAATGACCATAAATGATATGCTACGGCCAATTTATCAGTTTGTTTATACTTAATGTTACGAAAAAAATTCTTTCGTTCTGGTTTCTAAATTAGGTTTTGTCTTTCCAATATAAACTCTATCACAATCGAAACAATTAAATTGATAAGTACCATATTTTTATTATTAGGAATTTTATCTTTTTAGAGAAATGCAATAAATTTTTAATACTATATTTATTTTGAGGAACTAAAGCTATACCAAACTCTTTAAAAAATTTGAAAATGTTTATTAACCCAAGGATGGTAAGTGATTTTTTTTAAGATTGCAATCGTCTTTTATTTTTTAAGAGTAGAAATATTATTAACAGTTTTTTGATACTTAAATGTTTCAATTTTTTATTTATAATGTCTTTATTAAAACCATGAATTAAAGCAGTATTAATATGTTTATATTCTTTATTAAATTCATCTTTATTCATTGTTATATTTATTAATCTATAAATCAAACTATTTAAAACAGGAAATTTATGTGAAAAAGGGTTAAAACTTTTATTTTTTTATGTAATTATCAATATGAGTAGACTTCCTATAAATAGCAAAGTTTAATTTATTATTATTTCTTATTATAGTTACATATAGAAAAGAAAGAAAACCATTAATTTCAGTCTCTAATGTAAATTTTATAGATTTATCTTGCAAATTTAGTAATTTTAAAGCATCTTTTATGAGTTTATCAGGAACAATTGCAATTGCTATTGAAATGAAATCGGGATCCCGAATAGTAATTTATAAGAAAAGTTTCATCATTTCTTATAAGATAAGTGAAGTTTTAAGGTATAAATTGTTATATTGGTATATAGTGTTCCTAAAGTTTGTAGTTCAAACCCACTGGTGTCAGTTTAATATTATTCCAAAAGAAGATTGTCGTGAATGTAGTCCTCGTTCAAGTCCTGGAGTGTTTCATGTGTTCTTGCTACTCAAGATAGAAAGTTTAGGGATTGCCTAAGCCATTTGCTGCGGTATACGATGACAACTCTGTTTTACTCTAATCCTTGCGGCTGTGTTGAGGAAAGACCAACTTTAATCCTTTACCACAATCCAGCCCTTATTGAGAACTGCTCTAACTTACCCGCCTCCCTTAGTCCACCACTTCGTCAAAGTTGGGCGAGCAGCACTAGATAACTTCCCGAATCTAAATATGCAAAACCTCATTCACATATCCTCTTACACCAACCTCAAATCTACATACAAGTTGTAGTTGTCTCACATCATGAAACTGGATAAAATATTTGTGTAATAATGATGATGATCATGATCATGATCATGATGATGATCATGATCATGATGATGATGATGATGATGATGATGATGATGAAGCCAGTGGTCCACAAAGGTTTGTAGCTTCCCTCCTCTATAAGTTATGGCATATTCAAGTTTTCCAGGTTTCTACTATTATTACTTTGAAACACTTGTCGTTTAGAATTCTGTAGAATAAATGAAGAACACCAGTGTTTAAAAATGAGCTAATCTTACCAAAAGAGTATTAGGATGTGCAGCTGAAAGAGGAATGTAAATTGAAACAGAAAAAATAGTATAACGTCACCAAACTGCGAATATAAAATTCCTACCGCAAATCCAATCTGCTGTCACGAATGGACGTTCAATAAGTCAGTAACTAACAAAATAAAACGATTATGTATACATAATGTTTCGAAACGATATCGAACGAATATATAGAAGTAATTGCTCAGCTTGTATATGATTAGATTAGATTAGATTGATTTGCGTTCAGTAGGTTCACTTGTAGCCAGAAAAGGCTGTGAACATTGAACATGTCCAGAGGTATAAAGTTTAATAGCATATATATGTACAAAAGTTAACATAAGACACATATACAGGCAATATGAACAACAATATGGAAAACAAAGCAGGGATGATTATATATGATACAAAATCAAAGACTTTTTAAATTAGCTTTCACTTGGCTTATTCTAGTACGTCTCAACATTTTTGTAATGGATAAGATTCATTGTTATTTCTTAAATACATATACATTAAAAATAAACTTTCAACATGCATCAAATATTTATTAGTAATGATTTGTCATTGGAATAGTTAGATACTACTTACAGAGCTACAGAAGCATTATCAGGATAATTTGTCATTCAGATAATCTTGTAGAGAATAAAAAGATTTTGAGCAAAGGTACTCTCTAACAGCATTTTTAAAAGCACCGAAATTATCATTTTTTTTTCTTTAAGAACATTAGGAAGTGCGCCAAATATTTTGATAGTTTCATAATACACCTTTCTGGAAGCAAGAAAGTTTAGCACTGGGATAATGGATATTATACTTTTGTCTAGTGTTTATTCTGTGAATTACATTATTTGTTGCAAATAAGGCACGATTGCATACATAGAATTTTAGGATCGAGAATATATACATGCAAGGAAGCGTTAATATCTTCAATCTTCTAAAAAGATCTTTACAGGAGCACATATAGATATCTTTGACACATATAAATATCTTTTACTGCCAATAGAGCCGCATAAAAACGCCCCAGAATGAGTGTGGATTATGCAGTTACAGGAACAACGCCGCGTGCCTCACACTATCGAAGTTTGCCGGCAGGTGACACAGCGTGCCGCCTGCTGTAGTAGTTTGTAAACATACCGACATATTCGACGGTAGCTTGCTACTATTAAGAATTTCTATGGCTTATGAAACCGCAATAAAGAAGCTATTCTTCAGTTATTTGCTTAGGGTGTTTAACGAGTTCCAACATTCCATTATAACAGTCGATGAAGGCAAATAAGCTAATGGACATATGCAACTTAAACCTTTTAGAGGGAAGTTAATGTCAGTGAGATTGAGGATGGAAGAATTACATGATAAAAATAACAGAGAACAATATAAAAGAATTGTAGATAAAGTTAACCAAAACTAAATGTCTTATGCAATGAGACAAGCATTTTATTTCACTGTTTAATAATAATAAATAAACCATTTGTTACTTGAAAGGAAGCTGTTGAATTTACAGTAACTGCTTGAAAGCACTGTACAATTAAGATCATAGCAAAATGAGCAACCTTGGAGCTGCCGGAGTCATTATCGACTTTTTCACAAATAACTGCTTTTTGTTCCGTTACCTGATAACGAGCAAGGAGCACTGATTTAGTTTTCGTGGCTGGTGCGTCCCAGTAACAACTTTTGAGGTTCGTACACTAGTGGTTCCTGCGCTGCCTAATCACATAATAATGTAATATTAATGCTGCATACGAAACAGATTCACAGATGTAGAGATGCTTTGTGTCTTGGAGTATAACGGCTTCGTATGTTTTACTTCTCCTGCTGAGTGATAATTTTATGTACTTGTTTGTATTTAATAAATTAGAATAGAGGAAAGAGAAATTGTTGAATTAGTTGAATAAACCCGCACCTTTTGTCTCTTTTTTACCTTATTTGAGCACCTTTCTCCTTCCTCTTTTATCTGAAATTTGCACCTAAACGGTCTAACCCTGCTGATGATACATGAAATGAAGATGGAGGTCCGGTAGAATGAGATGGCGTGGGAAACCAGAGATCGTGGAGGAAACCCGCCCCAGCGCGGTGTTGTACACCACAAACCCCACATGCCTGGGATCGAACCCGGACCGCCTTCGTGAGCGCAAAGTGGTCTAACCGCTCGGTCACGGCGTGGCCTCAACCTGTCGGGGGAATGCATACGAACGGCCAACAGTGAAAGCTTTGGTAAAAACAAACAGATAAGCGGTATTACGTCACCATTCCTTGTACCGTTCGGCAATTCTGTAATGCAGCAGTGCACGGGTTCGAATCAAGTCAAAATGCCAACAGCCGCGCGAAGTAATACGCACACAAATTAGAAAATGAATATTCAGTGTGTTAAAGTTTTGTAAAGAGAAACGTAAAGATATATTATTTCGTTAAAAATTCAATAAAAAGAACAGCAACGGCAGTGGGGACTAGTAAACGAACTGTGCATAATATAGAGAAAGAGGTTAAAAATTCAAAGTGCAAGAGAGAAAAACGCTCAACATTTGGTAAACATCACCCACATCAAAAAGGGTTTGAACTCGATGAGTTTGAAAAATGTTTTGTGCTCAGAGTCTTACGAACAGAAAGGTGAAATTCCCACAGTACATAAACTCATGAATGCTGTTGAAAGATCCCTTTTGAAGGGATCTGGAGAGTACCTAAAGGCATCCTGTGCTGATGCTCTGATGGTCAGACTGCACGGCATTATATTCCCACCTTCTCTGAGCTATCTAAACCGAGTCAAGCTACACCAGCGACCCTCCCAAACCACTGCACTCAGACAGGTAATACGTATAACCAATATGTCTGATTATGATAAATGACATGAAGATGGCAGCACTCGTAAATAAAAGCTAGTGAATTTCGTTGATCATCTGTTGACACTTACTCACCAAAGTTTCAGCCATTTTGGACGCTCAGTTGCTATGTAACGGTCGTTTGAGTGAGTTGATGTGAGTGTTTTTATGAAAATGGACAAAATCGAGTATCGAGCTGTCATTAAATATTTGTTCTTGAAAGGCAATACGCTACGCAAATCAAAGATGAGTTGGATTCTATGTATGCGGGCTCTGCACTATCATTTACCACAATAAAATTTTGGGCAGCTGAATTTAAACGTGGCCGTAAGAGCTTGGGAGACGCTGAACGTTCGGGACGTCCAAACACCGCAACTACCGACGAAAACATCGCCAAAATTCAGGAAATGCTGCTAGACGACCGCCGAATGAAAGTGAGAGAGATAACAGAGGCTATGAGCATGCCAAAGAACGTGTTTGCTACGTATTAAATCTATACAGGAGAAAGCTGTCTGCGCGTTGGGTGCCGCGTTTGCTCACGTTAGACCAAAAACGCGTCTGAATGGGCATTTCCAATGCTCTGTTGGCGCAGTTTATGGCATAATAAATCCGAGTTTTGGCGCCGATTAGTTACTATAGATGAAACTTGGATATACCGTTATACGCCGGAAACAAAAATACAGTCCAAACAGAGGACTGCAAAGTGGAACCGGCTCAAAAAAAACTGTTTTTCGACTGGGGAAGTGCTGGCACCTGTTTTTGGGATAGCCATAGTGTTATTTTAATCGATTATCTTCAAAAAGGAAAAAACCATTACAGCAGCTTACTACGCATCAGTACTCGACAAGCTGAAGGCAGAACTTGCGGAAAAACGGCCACATTTGCCGAAAAAAGAAAATCCTGTTTCACCAAGAAAACGCACCGTCTGACATCTCAGCGGTTGCAATGGCAAAAATCCGCGAATTACGGTTTGGACTGCTTGACCATCAACCTTACTCACCAGATGTAGCTCCAAGCGACTTCTTTTTGTTTCCTCATCTGAAAGTTGCGCTCGGAGGACAGAGATTTTCGTCAATGAAGGGCAATTACCTTCGTGAACAGTTATTTTGGAGAGAAAAACGCCGAGTACTATTTGGACGGGTTACAGAGATGGGAGAATTGCTGGGAGATGTATGCAGAATTACAAGGAGATAATGTTGAAAATTAAAAAGAAAATCTGAAAAAAATGTCTTGTATCTTTACTAGATCGGAAACTTTTCAGACCACCCTTGTACATCTCTTCAACTTGGTGGTGCTAATTTAGACTCACTTTACCGTTTAGCACCAAAACAATGCAACCAATGTATATGTACTCATTCTTTTATGTTTAAAGGAGTTACACATAACAGTGATTTCATATGTCCTCAAGCAATGTAATGTGTACAACCATTAGGATATGTAGGCCTGGGAGTCTACGTCTCAGTTTGAGAGTGACTTTCTTGTTTGAGAGTGAATTTACTTTTTCCCAGCGAAACAAATTCAATAATATGATTATCTGTTAAACTTGATGTCTAAAATTAGTGCTGTTTTATAATTTAGAACCAAAGTAATGCAATCATGTTATACGAGGGCTGTTCAATAAAAAATGATCATAATTTTATATTGTCATAATTTTTCGTACTAAAATTCAATCCTATTATATTCTGTTAGCTTAATGTGAAACCAACACGTCGTAGTAGTTTCATTGTTGGTACTCCTGGTTGCCGCCTGTGAGAACCAGGCAAGTTGAGACATGTTCAGTATCGCCTACCGCTGCAATGGACGTAACATGAGGAACAATATGCAGCTTTGAAATTCTGCTTTCGTCTCAACAAATCTTCAGTTGAGGCCTATACAATGTTACAGGAGGCCTATGGAGAGTCTGTTCCTCCCTACAACAAGCTCGAAGTTGGTTTAAAATGTTTAAAGAGGGGAGACAATCAATTTCAAAGGAAGACGGACCAGGTGCTCCAGTTACTGCTCTTACGGAAGAAAACATCAACACTGCTGCTGCCATTGTGAGAGAGGATCGACGAATTACCTTAAGATCACTTTCTGAAATACTGAACATTTCATTGGGTGCCACCCGCACGTTGGTGACAGAAACATTACACATGAGATATGTCTGTGCGCGATGGGTTCCAAGACTGTTGATTCCCGAACAAAAGGATATTCGCATACAGGTCTGTATGCAGTTAAAGTTGATGTTAGAGGAAGATCCGGAGTTTCCTTTACACGTAATCACTGCTGATGAAACTTGGCTACATCATTTTGATCCTGAGAGCAAACAGCAAAGCTCAGTGTGGAAATCTCCTTCATCACTAACCCCCAAAAAATCAAAAGTGGTTGCTTCTGCTGAGAAAGTTATGGTCATCTCATTCTTCGATATTCATGGAATGGTTTATCAGCATGTTGTACCTGCACACACATCAGTAGCTGGGCAATACTACAGGGATGTCCTGAAAACATTGCAAGTCCATATCAGGCCAATGTTGTTGCTGAATATCTTTCAAAAATCAACGTTAAGTGCATCCCTCACCCTCCCTATATTGGATTTAGCCCCATGTGACATTTTTCTATTCCCTAACCTGAAGAAACGCCTTCGTGGGAGGCATTATCCATCATCAGAAGCAGTGGTGAAGGCTGCGGAGGTGATTTTGAAGGACCTTTCAGAAAATTGTTTCCAGCATGTCTTTGAAGACTGGGAGAAACGCTGTAAGAAGTACATCGCATTCAGGGGAGACAATTTTGAGAGTGACCATCAAAATTATGAGGATGAGTAAAGGTACGTGGTAAAAAAAGTTGTGATCATTCTTTATTGAACAGCCCTCGTATTTGGTGCTTTAATGTTTAACGGAGTTTTGGAGAGGAATGATTTCAGGTCTACAAATCCAATGACATTATTAACTGTGGCACTTGGTTTTCCGACTCTCTGTTGAACTTATTATATCATCTTGCTAAGAATCTGAGTTCCTTTTTCGGACACATGCTGAATTACAACTTTATTACTTACCATGTTCACCATTATAGTTGATATCTTCACCGTCTTCACGGCGCCACATAACATATGGTTCTGGATATCCGGTTGCCTTACAGGTAAGTGTCACGTTAGCAGATTCCATCACCACCATGTCTTTACTGGTTTTGCGATCAATTATGCTGGGTGGCACTGCAACAATCACACACACATACATATTTAAACAAGTTGTCATTTAGTAATTAATGCATCAGTGTTACTGTCACTTACTTGTGCTTCTCTTTACTTCTTGCAGCATTTAGGTCTACGTCAGAATTTTGTGGTATAACGTCATAACATCGACAGTCCTATACTACTGGGGGAGTAACGCTTGACGCAACCGCGAGATGGCAGCTATGTCGGCGGGGACAAGAGACATTTCCCATCCGATGCGCCGGGCTTCCCCAAGCAGTACGTGATTATTAGGCGACGAAATTTTATGTGCTAGCATACTTCAGCTCACACGTAATTGTATATAATATAGTGACAGATCCCCTATACCCTTCTTCTCACTCCTCTTCAAGTCTCTCATTATCCTGCAGACAGGAAGAGTGGTCCGCTCTCCGCAGCAATAAACTTAGATCTGTGAAAGAACTTCCGTTTCCCTGGGTTACCTCCTGTCCATCTCCTCATGAGGAGGTGAGTTTGGCTCGGTTACTCATTGGGCACTGCTTTTTTACGTATAGTTTTCTGTTTAGAAGAGAGCCTGCTCCAGTCTGTCCGTTTTCCAACGAAGCGTTACCTGTCCGACACGTGCTGCTAGTGTTTTTGCCTAGCACACCTTAGGACGTCGCTGCAGCTGCCGGCCAGTGCGGCATACCCGCATGTCAGATTTCAATTGGTTGGTGTTTACTTTTGATTTGGGTTCTAATTGGAGCTATGAGATCTCTTATCCTCAGGTGAATGGTTGTAGGAAATGGATTTGTTGTTTGTTGGCTGCTCAGTTGTCTCAATAATACACTGGTTCGTTGCAAAAATGATTTAATTTAATTCTCACTAAGTTCGTTGATTCAGATTGATTTGTAGCGGTGACCACCTGTTACTAAACTTCCTAACAGAATTCTCTTACTTCTTTATACGGCGAATACTTTGCTATTATAAACTTCTTCTGCTGCTTCTCTTACGCTGGTTGCGTTATTCTTGACTTCCCTACATTTTGGACTTAGAAATCTTTACTACTTCTTCTTCACGCGCACTAACACATCTTTCCCCTCGTAGTATGACTGTTGAAGTGCTTTTTCGTCTACTCTGCGATTCAGTTCGTACTTTATTCTGATCCCCACTCTAACTGTTATCACATGACCAAAATAACTCACCCTTCTCCCCATTTCTCAAATCTTACATTATTATTGGTTTCTCATTTTATTTCGATTTTTCTTTATTGGTTAGCAAAACTCATCGAACTCATTGACGTTACATCCCACCGTGAGTTGGGTCACGCCTACCCTGGGCTCTTTGTAACGGTATACATCGTTATCACCTCAGCAAAGTAAATCCTTTTAGGTCTTATGCTTGACCGCATCTTGAAAACCTTATTGTTCCTACACATTCCTGGTTATAGTTCTCAGACATTGAACCTTTCCTTAAACAAAGAGGCTAACGGTCACCTCTTCCTGTCTCCCCGACTTGTGTTCAGATTTTACAGAAATATTTTCTCTCCCTTACATGGATTCTAGCATGTTAGTTGTCTTAAATTATATTCTTCCCATCTTATTCTTAATTAAACCGCTATTTTAATCATTACTCTAATTTCATTCTAATTTCATATTAATATAACAATATTTTATATTAGTTTAGCAAAGCATTTTTATTAATTTATCTTCTTTTTTAATTCTCGTGATTTCGATTAACTCGCCACCTCCTAATCGCTGTCTGATACTGCGGTTACACCAGCTTTGCAGAAATACTAGCGAATGACAACAAAGCAATGGAGAAGGTATTTAAGTTATTTTCTGAGTTAGATTTTAGAATTTAGTGAAGAGTTTTTTTTTCTTTCTGTTTTCTGTTTTGCCTTATATTTCTTTTTATTGTCTTTTTGATTTTGTTGTGTACATGTATTTTTTGAGAGCATATTTACACTTCAAGTTTTAGAATCTTTTATATCTGGCTTTTGCCATGAATGATTTTTTAAATGGCGCTGATTACTATGGCAGTTGGGTGCCCTTATACATATATCATCATCATCTCTCATTACCCTCACAATATCATCCACATTACGTCAGCGAACCCATAGCTACGTTGTAGTGAAACGTTTAAATGGTAGTTGCATTAAAACTTGTTCAGTTATGGTAGTGAGAGGTCGTTATGTTTTGAAAGTAACAGTACGACAAGATATCGAAGGTCGTCACTTTAACGAGGTGATGGCGCAGTTGCTCTTCAGGCGGGAGGGCACGGGGTGCTCAGGGATTTTCTCCCGTTGAGAGGCATAGTCCTCCTGAGGGAGTCATTATTGAGGAGCTATTTCGCTCCAGGATGAGCCCGGAAGAAACAATTAGACCCTGGACCCACAATTGGATATTTTGTGCATACATTCGTGAGAGAAACGTATGAGATGAAGCAGACTTCCCGGTTTCGCTTTATTTCTGTGAACACCATTTTAAATTAACGCCATACAAGGTAAGCCATATCGAACGTTAATTGAAATGGGTCAAATGAGCTCAGGGCCATGTAGTTTAGAGCTACCCAACATTCATTTTTTAGGATAAGAGGAATTCCCGCAAAAAAGACTTACCTAGATAATTCATCCTGACCAAGATTCGAACTCAGGACCTCTTGATCGTGAGCACACGTTGTGAAACGTATAATTGAGCAAAATTTTAATGGGGAATGACTGGTCCCTAAAAATTTAGCATATATGTGCGAAAAATGTAGAAGTGAATTACGTATAAAGGAGTGTCAACTGTAATTATAACAATGCACGTTCGTTATTAGTTCTGTTCACTGTCCATGACCACCTTTCTTTTAACTTTATCCAAGAATTGCACGATCTTCTTACTATCTCTAACAAACATTTCAGCTATAGCTATATTCCTATCTAACTTAGACCGTTTGTTATTAATAAACCTTTTCCTCAAAATTTCTGTCTCTTTGCACTCAAAAATATATGTTCTAAGTTCTTATTTCCCTACATATGAGACAGTAATTTTGTGGAATATCTTTCCTTATACCTTTAAGTCGTCATACTCCTGCTCTCACCCCTGCAATACCTTCTCTCTCCTCTTTATTCGTCACGTCTATGTCCTTTTCCCTTCCCCAAGTCTCCTTCATTGGTACATAAAAAACTAAAGGCTTCTTCTCAGCTATTTCACTAAATATTTTCTGCATTTCTATGTCTTCGAATCTTTTTCTTGCAGATTTCCAGAAATTTTTACACTACTTTTTATTTTTGTCCACATTTGCCATAATGCACTGCTCTCTAGGTTTTTCTAAGATATTCTATCCATCCCAAGTTCTGTAAACCCTTCTCTTGATAAATTATTTTTTTTAACAAATTCATTTCTAAAAGATTCTATAGTACCAGAATTTCAATGCCCTTTCCATAATCTTCCCTTTACTGGCAACTCTATCCATCGGCTTATCAGTTACATTTGGTAACCCAAGCATTTCTCTACAGCATCTCAGGCCGCGCCGTGGCTCAGTGGTTAGACCGCTTGGCTCTCACCAAGGCGGCCCGGGTTCGATCCCAGGTGACCGCAAAGTGAGATTTGTACTGGACAACACGGCGCTGGGGCGGTTTTTTTCCGGGACCTCCGGTTTCCCCCGCCATCTCATTCCACCGATGGTCCATCTTCATCTCATACATCATCATTGTCACCGCCTGCGGTGCCGTATGTAGTAAAAGCGGGCGTTAAACACTACACGTTTTTTTTTTTACAGCATCTCTTATGCACCTTATCTATAGCTTCTAATCCTTCTTCTACTCGCCATACTTCTATCCCATATAACATTTTTAACACAAACAAGTTTCCTACACAAAGTTATGGAATTAAAAACAGATCTGAATCTTCCTAATTCTAAAGAAAACATTTTAATCAAAGAAAACCCACTGACTTTTGAACCAATTAATATTCAATTAGATTTAGAACAAATAGTTACAAAATCTGAAACTCCCAAACCTGTACTAAAAGCACTAGCATTAGAAACTGTGATACCCACCCGAAGAATGGTTACATATCTATACAGATGGATCTAACTTGGACAACAACTCAGGAGCAGGAATTAAGTGTGCACTGTTCTCATTCTATCAACCAGCAGGATACCACACAACAAATTTTGATGCAGAAGTAACGGCTATTCATATTTCACTCCAACACCTTCTATACATAATAGATAAATTCAAAACTGGTGTCATAACTTCTGCTTCTAAAGCAGCATTATGTGCAATAAGTTCATATAAAATGAGGTCAATCCAAATTAAAGTGTGTCACAAAATGATCCAACAACTTCAAAAACTACCAAAAATAATTGTATTACAGTGGATACCTGCACATTGTGGAATTGCTGGAAATATATCAGATGATTTTGTTGCCAAAAATGTGCAAATTTAATTCAGAACAAAAGTAAAAACTTACCCCTTGCATCCATAAAAATATTAATCAAAACAAATAAAAACAAAACCAATCAATATCTAACAAAGCCAAAGATAAAAAATGGAACATTTTAGTTAAAAATACAGAAATTATTCCAGAAATCCCACGTAAAGCTGCAGTAGCAAATTTTAGATTACTTACGGAACATGATTATTTGGGCAGACACTTACACAAAATAGGAATTTATACAAGTCCAAATTGTCCTCTGTGCAACAAAGAACAGGAAATGACTGAAGAACATCTTTTAACCTGTGAAGCCCTACCTGCCGGACCCACTACACAGAAATGTTGGAGAGCAAGAGAGCTAATGGTTTCATTGACAAAGCCTAGCATTTGAAAACAACAACAACATTTGTGCCTCTACCACCATACTATAAACTTTTTCTAACCATTTGATATTAATATTTGGTACTTTGTACTTGCAGCTTCTGATGGCTGATAAAACTCCTTTTTCCTTTTGCTAAGGCAAATTTCTTTGGTTCCTCCCAATTCCCTCTACTGTCTATTTTAATTCCTAAATAAATGCAATCTCTAACAACCCTACACTCTTTTTTGTTTTCATTCATCCATTCATAATGATATTGTTACTTACCGACAACCTGGAGATACCCTTGTGTTCTGCGCATGGGAACTGTATTGACCTGGCACATGTACCATCCACGATCAGACTCTTGAACGTTCTTGATATGCAGGTACCAGGAACGATGATCATTGTACGACAAGGAGATCCTTTTGTTTTGGCTAATAACTGTGTGATGAATTGATAGAATGGTTTGTGTATCCATTCTGACCCAGGCGACCTGAAAACCAAAGTCTTGGAGTCATAAATCACATGCTTGCATTCTGAGTAATAACCTTTTTGTCTCTTTTTCTCTTTAAGTGCTAATTATTGGAATTACACTTCGGTATACAGCAACCACTTACAGTAACCCACTTAGTGTAATGCTCTTGTAGTGCTCACTAATGACCTTATGTACGATTTCACCAACAGATGTTACAATCGACGTTAACAGATGTAACGTAACAATTGTCACAGCGCTAACAAAGATCTTAAATTTCTTGCATTTCAGCAACCTGTTTCCTGAAAATGTTAACAAACATGTGTTAACGCTAAGAGACTTGTAACTATTACAGCTAGAGAAGGCTATGGATGATTCGCATTATTCTCTGAAGGTACTGCGAAGCATTTTTGTTTTCATTTTCGTCTGTACACAGCTGAAAAAATGGCGCGTAAACAAAGTCGTAAGAGATGCCATGGCACAAATTTCTCATCGTGAAGAAAGAATTGTTAATTGAATTGGTGACAAAGTGTGAGGATATCGTGGAAAATAAGAGGACGGATGCGGTGAATGTAAAAGAGAAAGATGTCACGTGGAAAGAATTGGAAACGAAATTAATTTAAATGCATATGTCACTAGTAGAAGCACGAAACAAGTTCGTCAGTGTTACGTAAATTTAAAACGAGGAGCAAAGAACAAGTGACGATTGACTTGAACGCTTCAAGACGGGAGGTGGACAGTGTATTATCCACATAATTCAGTGAATTATAAAATAGTAAATTTATTAATACTTGAAACAAAGGCTAGATCGGCATATTCCTTTCGATGCATATTCTAACTCAGTATTACGCAAATTTAAAACGAGGTGCGAAGGACAAGTGACTTGAACGTTTCAAGACGGGAGGTGTACAGTGTGTTATCCACATAATTCAGTGAATTATAAAATAGCAAAGTTATTAAAACTTGAAGCAAAGGCTAGATCGCCATATTCCTTCCGATGCATATTCTAATTCAGTAATATGTAAATTTAAAACGAGGAGCAAAGAACAAGTGACGATTGACTTGAACGTTTCAAGACGGGAGCTGGACAGTGAATTATAAAATCTCAAAGTTATTAATACCTGAAACAAATGCGAGATCGGCATATTCCTTTCGATGTATGTTCTAACTCAGTATTACGTAAATTTAAAACGAGGAGCAAAGAAGGACAGGTGACGAGTGACTTGAACTTCTCAAAACGGGAGGTGGACAGTGAATTATAAAACACATAATTCAGTGAATTGTAAAATGTCAAAGTTATTAATACCTGAAACAAAGGCGAGATCGGCGTATTCCTTTCGATGTATGTTCTAACTCAGTATTACGTAAATTTAAAACGAGGAGCAAAGAAGGACAGGTGACGAGTGACTTGAACTTCTCAAGACGGGAGATGGACAATGAATTATAAAACACACAATTCAGTGAATTATAAAATCTCAAAGTTACTAATACTTGAAGCAAATGCTAGATTGACATATTCCTTTCGATGCATGTTCTAACCTCTACTTCGCAGTAACCTTCATAGCAACTTGTTTGGACAGCCTATATCTCTGTAGAAAATGTTCTTCTGATATCTCCTCAAAATAATTTCTCCTCATAGGCCGTACTCTATCACAAGTGCCATTTAGACGGTCTTAAATATAGCAAATGGATATCGAAAGCTGCGTTCACGCCCGCCATCTTGACCATTTGCAATTTTTAAGGATTTCACAACAGAAGTATGGCTTGTTAGTTTAGCAAAAGATTTAACACGAGTGTTAATCTAATACTTGTTGGTGAAATGCAATTTTTATTATAACTATTGCTAAATTCGTGTTAAGTCTTAACATCTGTTGGTGAAATCGGGCATTAGTTAATTATCTAGAACAGGAGAGAACAGGTAGTGAAGGTGTGACGTCAGCTCCGTCAGGTCCAACCGCCAAATATGCTCCCGAACGAAAGGTAGGTTAGCGTGTGACGTCACCGCGCTGATGTCTGCGCGACAGGAAATGTATCGGGTATTAATAATATATACCACTTACATCTAGGGTGTTGTAATATTAATACTGACTGCTTTAATTACACAATTGGACACAGTTTATAAACAATTACATTTTGGCTCTGTACTATGAAAAAATATATAAAACTTCAACTCATAGTTTATCCGAAGGTCGGGCATTTTATAAAGCAAATAAAAATAAAACAAAGTAATTGTCTCTGCAAATTAGAGGAGACCCACTCAGAACAGAATTACGTGGATATTTTCCGACACTTTCTGTTTCGGTTTTCTTTAACTAGCTTATCAATGTCAGGACGTAATATCTGGGAAATTTGTAATCGAAGGCTGCATGTTGAATTGTGAACCGACAAGGTATTTCGGGGTTTGGACTTAGCTAATTTTAGAACAACAAAAAATTGTTCGCACACATGTCGAGCCAAACATAATGTCCGTGCGGCAAGTGCACACAACCTCGGAAATCTGGTTTGGGGGATATTCTTGTAAAAATCAGCCAAGTCTTTCTTGTGTGTACATTTCTCCTTCAATAAATCGTCACATTGTAAATTTAACAGCCCCATTAGATATGTGGCAGCTACATTGTTGTCATCGAATATGCTACGCCTGACTGAACCCTCAGATTCTTTACTCACAGCGCCATTCATATAGGTAACTTTGTGCTAAACGGCTCTTGCCTGACGTCACACACACTGCAGTCCTCAGCCCGCCTTGGTAGCGTGGTGGTAGCATGTCTACCTCACGTTCAAGAGGTCCCGAGTTCGAATCTCGGTCAGGGTGAGTTACCTGGATAAGGTTTTTTCCGGGGTTTTCCCTTATCCTGTAAGACGAATGTCGGGTAACTCTAAGCTCCATGGACCCCGGACTCATTTGATCATCATTTCACCCATTCCATTCATCGTCCGATATGACTTAACGTTGGAGGATGTAAGTTAAAAAAAAAAAAAAAAAAAAAAAAAAAAAAAAAAAAAAGCTGCAGTCCTCTCTCCCGGCTGAAATACGTCACAACTCTCGAAGTTGTCTTCCTCTGATCTAGGAAAATGATGTTTCCTTGAGGACCCAAAGATGGGACAGCTAGAGCATTGAGATTAATCAATGTTACTTTCATTATATAATATAATTACCCATTATTTATATTTATTCGTTGCACAGTTAAACGACAGTGACATTTTGTTACTTATTCAGAAAGTTAGAACTGTACAGGATAATTACTATTATTAACACGTCATTCGTGTTTATCAATCATTATAGATGACTGGAGTGATGTAAAGGTATCCATTATGAACATTTGAATCTCTTCATTTGATCTTTTGTGTTGAGGACTTCTATTTGCTGAGGGCAACCGAAGTGGAGGATCTATAAAGTGTGGTATTGTCAGTGGTATTGTTACGCGACGAGAGAGTAAGGTCACTATCCAAAGTTGCCGGATTACGTATGGCAGGCTAGCTTGGAATTTTTGGAATATGTGAGAGTATTTCTTAGAAAAAATATATTATCAATAGGGTAAATTGTGCAAGGAAGGCGATTAGAAGTTTGAACAGTCTTTTATGGAATATGAATTTGACTAAAAAGACTAAACAACAAATTTTAAAAAACAATGATAGAAAATATACCTACATATGGGTCCGAAAGTTGGACATTAAGTGGAAGAATGCAGAAATGGATGGACTTCGAAGAAGCATGAGGATATCAATGTTACAACATGTCAGAAACACCTACATTAGACATGAAATGGACGTACTACAAACTTATAGACAGAATGTTCAGTAGAGCTCTACAGTGGTATGGATATGTACAACGGATGCCGGAATAACGGTCGCCCAAACAAGTCCTAAAGTGGGAAGTACCAGGAAGAAGAAAGCGGGGAAGAGTCAGAAGAACGTGGCACGAGGAAGTATATAGTCATATGAAGAAGAGGGGACTGGAAGAAGGACAATGGAACGACAGGAATCTCTGGAAAGCAGAAACCAAGGGTGAACTGCTGTAAAATGTAAAACCTATAAATAAATATAAAAAATACAATTTCTTAGAAATTTATACAGAGGCAAGGTAACAGTGAAGCAGATTTCAAAGTGACATATTAGAAGCTAGTAGTGGGGGTCTTAGAGCCATTAGCAAAAGGGGAGGGGATTAGAAGAATTTTGAAGCTGAGTAGGACATTCTGGACAGAATCTTGGATTTGTGCTCGAATCTCTGGTGGAACAAGACGTAGCTCATTCTTACCTCAAGTATAGAACCGCGTGGTATGGGATTCAAATATTTATATATTAGTTTCCATCGGTCAGCAACTTCTCAGTTAGAGTGAATCTTGTTTATTAAAACGCTTCAGACTCATACTCCGGTGTCATCCATACTTTGATTACACAGATACCAATACCCTAAGAAGGCCTCCGCTCAAGATTGAAGCAGACGCATACAGATGTACTTTTTAGACATGACGTATGACGTAATGCTGCGCAGTAGTTTATGGTCGAGTCTATTTGTTTATTTGGAAGAAAAAGGTGTGTCAGGTTAGTCATCTGCCATCTGACCCATTAGCTTTATTAGCAATCTACTGGTGAAAGTAGAGATCTTTGCCCCACCACTGATTCGCATGACGTCACTCGCCCACAACCGAGCAAGGTCATGGGCCACTCTAAAAGATACAACTGTACGTGTTCAGATTGGGACACCATCACCGGACGACCAAACCATTAGAAAGTGTCTCGTATCTAAGGAGGATTATTTTGAAGGGGACAAAGTTGATTTTGAGGAATTTAAGAAGATAGAAAATGTTCATTATTTTGTGATCACCCCTCGTATATTCATTCCATAATCATACTCAGTTGGATGGAGGGAACAGTTTCCTGCTTACAACTAATTTTATTGGTCTACCTTGAAAGAGAGTGGTTTGATGTTGAGGCCAGGGTGCTAATACACAAAAGGCACGCAATATAGATATTTACACACCAAAACCTTTGATTAATTGCCCACTGTAAGGTAATTTGAATAGAGCAGTCACATGAATGGACCCATTAGTGAACTATTAGTAACAGATTTGAATACTATTACAGAAATGGTATGGTCCTACTTTAGTTCTTTTCTAATATTTTGAAAATTGTTTTGCTCATTCCAATGTCAACTGTAGGCATACAACGCCTGTTTTCAATACTGAAAGCTGATCAACTGGAAGATCAACTGCGAAAACCCAACATTCTATAAAGTATCGTTGTAAATGCATTAGTACTGCCATTAACTTTAACTTTGCTTCCTCTAAACTATACGACAGAATTTTACATTCCAAGTAATATTAGGAATTTGCAAAAATAATTTTTATATAATGTAAATTTGGTGTGTTAACATGTGCATGTTAACAAACAAATCCAGAATTTCGTTACTGAATTCCTGCTAATAATAATCGATCGTAACTGCTTAGGTATTGTTTTTAATACGAGATTCGCAGGGCACACTGTTACACTGTTTCCTGATTTGGCTGCTATTGCCTAAGGAACTTGCGTTATAAATCACTACCGTCGAGGTGAAGAGTTCCACATTCTATTGAAACAATTATAGGCTTTATCTGCTTCAATTTCTTACTAAGCTTCATCTGGGTTAACTTGAAACATGACCTACTTAGCGTTACCCCTCCCTGTGTCAAAGGAGGGGTGTCAAATTTCGTAAACACATTGCCACTGTCATCCGCGACTGCCTAGTCACCGTCAGCCAGCGACAGGTGCTCCAACCGGTGCAAGACTTGCTTATTTAAAAATATATGTTTATATTGACGGCCGTGCCATGTATGAGTGGTTAGACCACTTGGCTCTTAGAACCAAGAGTTGGAGCTTAGGGTTACCCAACATTCGTCTTCCAGGATAAGGGAAACCCTCGGAAAAGCCCTATCCAGGTAACTCACTCTGACCGAGATTCGAACTCGGGACCTCTTGAACGTGAGGCATTGTACGACATAATTAAGAGAAACAAAGATAAGCTTAAATCGTATACAATAGACTCCATAGTTGAATTAAATGGGCATTAACTCCGTATCATTGTGATATGAATGTTATTGAACTAAAATGGGCACAAATCAAAACAGATGTCAGGAAACATAATGTAACATTCAAAGAACGAGATGTAAGATCTTCCGCAATGCAGCACTAAACGTTACTGCTGAACATTGGAAGGCTGCCTGTGAACATGTGAAGGGGATAGAAGAAATGTACAGGAAAACATATGGATTAATTGATATGTTAGACAATTTATCATAAATTTGGAGGAAAGTGAGTTTGAATCAGGCGATGACTTTGCAGGTGTAATCCAACATCCGATGACAGTGGAGCTGAGGATATAATAGTTCGCCGGGACTCTCCCTAATGGACGGTATATCTATACTACTGTCCGGCCGCTGTATGTTCGGCTCTGACATTTCTCGAGAGGGGGAAGCAGGCTGTTGCCAGTTCTTTAGCGGGAATTTCAAGCAGAGGAACAATGTGTATTTTAAATATTTCAGTACTTGCATATTACACGAACCAGGAGCCATATTATTATAATAGCGATAATAATAGGACTTACGAACACTAAACATCGGAATTCACGCACGAAAAATATACCGAAAAAAGTTCACCAGCGCAAGCCGCTATTAGGCCACGTGGCTCAAACAAATTGAAGCTGGCAACACGGTGTTGAGTTCGGGAGCCACGCCTACCAGCGACAACGCTGATTGGCGCTAGCAGACAGTTTTAGCTTCCTGACCACGACACCGGATGTACAGACTCCCAGTATCACCAACAGAAGCAGTTGGTGTGCGTGAAAGGTGTGAACGAAATATTTGAATAGAGTGATGTTGTAAAGAATATCTTGCATGATAATGAAATTAAAAGTTGTATTTCAATGTTTTGAAGCTAATATAGTCTTATACTCTCATTATAAAGATAATTCTGACGATATGTTTTCAATTACTCATTATTATATGTTGGTACTAGTAACCTTCCCCCTCCACCTCCTGCAGCCACTAAATGTCAGAGCCGAACATACAGCGGCCGGACAGTAGTGCCATCTAACAGTAGTCTTTAAAGTGCTTCGTTTGAAGGTATTAAAGGAATAGCGCGGAGTCAATCCGAACGTTACATGGCAGTGATGCTATGTGGGAATAATCAGTTATGGAAAGTAGTGATGCAAATAGAAATTTGCATCTCTCTATCTTTTTAATTCCCCTATTTTAAGATAAACCAGACGAATTACAGATGAGCGTAAATGCACAGCAGTAGCGTGGCGTTAATGATGCCTCTGTTGCCGCCCGCAACAGCTAATAAATTGAAGAAAGTGTATCCAAATCTTACAGTATTTTTGTTTAAAGAACAATGGAAAATCCAAGCAATTTTCCTCTCAGATTTTAATTATGTTAATTTGTGTCCGATCCGCAGGGGCCGGTTGGTGATAGATCCCCCTAGACCGGTCGTCTAGCATCCTCCATTTATAAACAGCTGGTTATTTTGCCAGTGGAACTCACCGGCAAACTCGAAACTTACAGACACCTTTGACCCTGTATCTGTGACTCAGAAAGGCTTTAGTTGCTTGTTTATAGCAGGATTGTTGCCAGTACAGTGAACGGCAAACCTTGTGTTTTAGTGTTAATTCTTCGCGTGTAACAGTAATATGGTGAATGATGTTATCTTAAAAGTACAATAAGAAGAATGAAATTACATAATTTTAAATTCATTTTAAATAAGGCATGCGACTATAATTTTGATTTATATATCTGTGTTTGTTTCACGTTATACAACAATCTATATAATATTAAACTGGAAAACCTTGGAATTCGCGATTGCCACTCACCAGATTAAGTCTCAAGCAACCGGCAACAGCACGCCACGCCACTGATGCAGTCATAAACACAGGAATTGCGACCTATTGCTTGAAACAACCTTGTACTGATGTCAATTCTAGACCGATTATTATCAGATATTGTCAGGCTCCAAGCTGGGGCTTCGCTGAGAATCCACCTTTGCCAGACCTGATTCACGACGTTCGCTGGCTAACGAGAGGTTTACACATAACAAAAGATAAGAAATACATAGTTTTCATAATCTGATTATTTAATAAAATGCAATAGTCTATTTACAAATGATTCATAGCGCTTACATCTTAAGTTTCTTGTTCAATTTTGCACCACGTGGCTGCACTATTCACATTATGCACACACTTAATGGGGTCGCCAAACCCACTCTAAGTGTGACCGAATTAGCCAGAAGACAGCGTGGTCATACCGGTCTAAACCACCCCCCCACCCCACTCTATGGAGCAATTGCCAACGTGACGCATACACTGTTACTCTCCCCTCCTGGCTTGGGAGGGTGGGCCTGTCGCACAGACAAAAATTATAGCTTAACCCAGTGGGTTAACACAATATTGTCCCATTCGTGATGAACTTGCGAAAAATTATTGCTGATCGATGTTTCTGACATAGTCCTCTAAACACAACTTTTGTATACAAAAACAATTAAATGAACTGACCTTGTAGTCACGGAGATTATCCACCACGCAAGCGAGTAGGGCATCATGCCCAATGGTTACTGTCACATTTGGGATGGGTTCAGCAAAACGTGGCAACAGTAACTCTGAAACAAAAAAGAATTTTGAATTGGTATAATAATGATTTAAAATCTAGAAAAACTATTATTCCTAACGAACTATAAATTCAAAACAAACTAGCTTTTATTTTGTTTGAAAACCTTGTTTGTTTACACTTTGAGAGGTAAATTTTTGCTTTCGAATCATTACATAAGAAAATAAAGCAAATTTGCAGCTTTCTTTTTGCAAGCGAAGTGAGTAAATTGGTAAAATACAGAATAGAAGATATAGAAAGGCAGGAAATATGGGGAAGCCTAGAAAATATGAAATCATTACAATTTTACAAACAAATAAAAAGAAACTGGGACGAGAAGCATATGTAGATTACTGCAATAGGCAAGAGAGAGAAGGGTTATCTTGGATGAGAACAGGAACAAAATTCCTAAGAGGGATAAGAGGTAGGGAAAAGGGAACTTTTGAACTGTATGGTGGAAAAGAACGCATAGAACACTATGTAACAGATTTTTTTTTCCTTCTGTTTTTGTAGTTTACGTCCTCCAACTATAAGTTTTTTTTTGTTGTAATTTTACGTCCTCCAACGTTAAGTAATATCGGGCGGTGAATGAAATGGGTGAAATGATGCTCAAATGAGCCCAGTGTCCATAGAGCTTAGAGTTACCCGACATTCGTCTTTCAGGATAAGGGAAAACCTCGGAAAAAACCTTATCCAGGTAACTCACCCTGACCGAGATTCGAACCATGTAACAGAATGGAAGGAGTTAGCAATATGGAGAAAAAAAGGTTTGGGAAGAAAAATGGGAGAAAGTAGAGAAGATGATAGTAGCTATAAAAATGTTAACAGGAAAGGAGGAAAAGAAGGTAAGAAGTATTGATGAGTTCTTGCAGAAAGTAAAAGAAAAATGGACAAGAAATGTAGAGAATATAAGAAAGGAAGAGGGGGGGGGGGGGGAGAAAGGGGCTAAGTAAGCAACAAGGAGGCATGGAGGTTAAGAGCTATCTGCCAGAGCAGAAGACCAGGGTGTCATGTAAGCCAAGGTAGCAACAAGGTAATAGATGAAATAGTGTGGGATAGATTAACAATTATAAGGAATAATGTAAAAGATTGTAAAAAAGGAATTGCACGAATAAATTATTCATTCATTCATTAATTCACTACGTGGTGCCAGGATATTCTTGTACCTCTTAACCCTTATGCGGATTGAGGAACGGAAGCTGTGGATCAGTGAGAGGGAGAACCCAGGATGTGTGATCAGCCCAATGCCTGGTATGAGAATGAGGGAAGTGGATGACAGAATGAAGGCGAGAGGAAACGATAGGAAAGATGATGGGGAAGTTGGTGGAATACTGGAGGAGGAAACCGTAGTCCAGGAGAAAAACCCGCCTCAGCACCGTGTTGTCCATCACAAATCTCACTTTGCGGCGCCTGGGATCGAACCCGGGCCGGCTTTTTGAGAGGCATGCAGTGTAACCAATGGACCGCGGTGTGGCCTATAACAGAATCTCAAACGATAATAATTCCGATCTATTAGTAATATAAACTATTTTTTAAAGATGCCTTATCTGTTCAGTTTCTCTATTTATTTGTACAAAACATCTTATTTTTGTTACAATAATTTAATAGGGTTTTTATTTGTTCTTCCTCTAATAGAGCTAACCAAGCAACATATTTTGTTTTATTGAAGACCAATTCCAAGACTCCACTGCTTCATCTTCATTCTAACAGCTACGTTCAAGAGTATTTCAAATGTTGTGCATCTAAGACAATTCTATCCTTGTCTTTAATTTAACTAATTTACCACCTTTCCAAACTCCTGCATAATTTGGTAAAGTTTCTTCCGGTTGATGTGATCACAGACTTCGACAAGATTCTATAGACTGCCTTCGGGTGATGTGCTAACTCTACAGCTTCGCTTGGATTAATATTCTTGAACTTGTTGTACTTTTAATTATCCGACAATATTAGAATCCTCCCATGTTAATCTTTGCCTCTGTTATTTTCAGGAATGAACCAGAAAATTAAAGCAAAGAGTAATAATTCCAACAGATGTGAAGGTGATCTCAAATATTATGTGAATGATTGAAAGGAATTATATAAAAGGTAGGTATAGGGGATGGTGTTTGAAACGGTTATTTTAGGTTTAAATTTTAAATTAATTTTCAATTATTATAGAAAGGAGACGAGATTAAAAGTGATAATTGAAAGTGTGAATGTGATGTAATGATAGAGCAAGAGAAAGGCAAATAAAAGTGATGTAGATAAATCAAAATTTTTAATCGATTAACCGTATGTAGGCTAAGGTTTTTGATGGATAGAGTGAACATGAAAATTCAATGACATGGCCGGTATTTGAACCACTGATCTCCTGGTTTCCGTCCAGTCGCTCTAACCCATTGAGCTACCATGGTCAACGTGCCGTCCTGACATTAAATTCTCCATTTGACTCTTATATTTCCCCGTTAGACCACCAGGGGCTCTTGCATCCGAGGTAAACCGTTTGTGGCGACTTACTATCATATATACGACTAGTGTGAAGAAATGAATAATTTCCATCAATTAACTAAAATAATAAGAGTTAAATGATGAACCCTGGGACTTAAATACTTACGACAGTAAGTCGCCACAAACGGTTTACCTCGAATGAAAGAGCCCCTAGTGGTCTACAGGGGAATATACGAGTCAAATGGAGAATTTAATGTCAGGACGGCACGTTGGCCATGGCATTGAATTTTTCATGTTGGCTCTATGCATGAAATTACAATATTTTCCAAACATTATACTATCCATTTCTGTTTCTTTCTTCCATGCAAATAATTTTATTCAATTTTTCTGCTGTAATTGTGCATATGTCTAGGAATTTAGAAGGAATTACGATTATAAACTACTGTATTAAAGTGTTTACAAAGCAAGAGAAACTTTATTCTAGATTGCATCAAATGACCTGTAAGTTTGCAGCCAAACCGTTCATATTGAAACATAATTACAGCTATTCGTCACAGGTAAGTATCTGCAAACGTGATAATCAGGCATCGGAGCCCGTACACCTTTAAAGGGATATGAAGTTTAGTCTCGCAGTATAAAACTGCTGATGTCAGTCCCGGGGACAGCACGCAGGGATATAGTCCGGTTCGCAACGCGTAGTTTTAGTTTCATTACAGCTACTGCTCGCCACGCAGGTAGATCTGCCTTTCAGGGAATGCAAGGTGTTGGACATATTGTGTTAATAGCATTACTTTCACAACAATTATTGGACAACCTCCATTTTATAAATCAAAAGTTTTGGATATTATTAACAACCATTAAACAGTCTGAAGAATGTACTTTCAAGCTGTCTAAAAGCAGTCGAGGAGGTGTCTGCAAAAATTAATATAGAGAATGCACCAAGTACCAAACGAACAAATTTAAATTATCCAGTATTCAACACAAAAATAATGAATTTTCAATGCTGTGTAATATAAGAAATAAACTAAGTCTCGGACAAACATATGAAAATGATTTGTATTACTCATATGCACCATTAACGTCATGTAACACTGAACGAACTTTTCCCCAATATTTATATATTGTTCAGTGAGAGGCGCAGAAAATTCATATTCGACAACTTACGAATGAATATAGTTCTTCACTGTAATTCCCTCAACGAAAGCCATGAGAAGGATGGCATGTTGTAACATAGCTTACACTTTGTATCCGTACCGGAGTGTACACCCACAGCGCTTCGGTATACTTATTGACACAGACGTTTGTTGATGTCGCGCCTGACCTTGTATAGTACCTGTGCGCGTATATTGATTGCTAAGGTGTACGGGATCCGATGTCTGGTGATAACCATGAGCTAAACGGGAACTTATTTATACGGGATGAGTAAAAATTTTGGAACAATACGTAAAACTGTTGTTATAGTCTTGTGAAGTGATAATTGTTTAGAAAAGCTGTAAGATATCAACATGTATTCATATTACTGTGAATAGGGCGTGACTTTTTTTAATGGCAACTATTTTTGTTGTTGCATTTTTTGATTCTCAGGTCTCGGAACGTACACTGAACTGTAATTTCAACAGTAATTAATAACTGTAATTTCAATTTATTTTCAAAACGCCTAATATTGGCAACAATTAAGAAGAAACATTCAGACATTCATAGCCATTGTTATGTATTCACTTTCCCATCACAGCGGTCGTGCTAGTGAAAATATGTTTATTGTCACTCTGGTGGATCTATCATCTGTTGCCGTATTCACAATGTTGTAATCTATAACACCCGACATGATTCCGTCAGTGCGTCCGCTTCTTTTTGTCCCCCCCCCCCTTTCAGTATTCAGCTTCTGTTTCCTCGACTTTCTTACTTTTTTCTCGGGCGATGCACTTCCAGAAGGGGAATACATCCCTTTCCCACATTTCTTCGTTACAACTTTCACAATAAGGTACTCCTTAACTCGTACCTTATCTTTTACCTATCCTTACTCGTGCCTCTTAACATGCTTTACGGTAGCTCATCAAGAGCAAAAAAGTACTCATTTGTTTACTTTGATGTACCTGGATGTTTTGTGCTAGCTTGTCCAAAGTAAACGTATACTCTTGTAAGTTACTATTTTAATGGCTAGTGACTGCGATTTTAAGAAAAATGTAGTTAGATATTGTCTACGGAAGGTTTTGCGGTAGCATGTATGGACTTGCAATTCTGAACAATTTCTGTTTTTCGCAAAGTGCTCAAATACTCTCAGTATAATGTATATAGGCGCTGCAAGATATTGATACTGATGTTATTCTAAAAAAATATGTAACATCACTCCTTCTAGGATTCATTTTGATATTTATTTACTTGTAGAGTTTTCATTACAATTTCAGTACAATAAAATTTAACATTGAATATGCTGTATTATACATCCTGTACAAATACATGAAATTGCTGACCTAAGATTTACTCACTGGCTCAGGCCCCCTTGGTTTTCCCTTCTTGACCTTCACTTCTTTTATCCTAATCCACTTTTCCCTTAACCTATATAAGAAATCTCCTATACATTTATTTTTCTTTCCTCCCATCCCTGTTAGCATGCGTACCGCCAATATCTCTTTACTTACACTGTCCCATTTCTTATCCCATTATTTTTCTCCTGTAATTTGGTAACTCGTTACTTTCTATCAGGTAATGAACAGTACTCTCTTCGTCACCACAAAATTCACATATCCCTGCCTTATTACTTCTCAACTCTTTCAAGGATAATATTCCTACTCTCATCCATGCTGTGCCTTCTCTTCCAGTTTTGCCACATTGATCTATATATTTTTCCCTTCCCCATTCTGTCTTTAATTGCTTATAAAATTTCAAAGATTTCTTTTCTTCTATACTTTCCCATATCTCTTGCCTAACTATGTCTTGTAGTCTAGTTCTCACTTCTTTCAAAAAGGGGCTATAATTTAACTCTTCTGTTCTCCATAGATCTCCTATACTTATCTTCGATACCATCTTTGCAATTCCGACCACCAGCTATTTGTATATTTAATGCTTTTCTGTCGCTTCATGTCCAGATTCAATAATTCCCCTTTCCGCCCTTTAATACACTTATACCATAATTTCAATAAGCTGTCTATTATTTTTCTTCTCCTTTGGAATTCATTTTAATCAGTAATTATAGCAACTTATGTTTCAATGGTAACTTATCTTTAAAACATTTAATCAGGCCTGAATGTTTTAAGTTGGAATTTTTGAGATCCATGGTTAGGGCCCTCTGTGCGTTATGTGCTAATGTCAGGAAGCGAATTCCATTATTACTTCGCAAAAAGACCTTTCGGGACTGTAATTCCAGAGGCTTCCAATTCCAGAAAGATATACCGCGCCCTGCATATATGTTAAAGTCCATGCAAGGCCGAGAATAAGAGTAGTGAGTCAGTCAGTAGTGAGTTGGCCAGAGTCAGTCAAGGATTTCTACAGTGAGTAGTGTGCGCATAGTGTAGTGCTTCGAGCCGAATGTGATACGTTCCAAGCTCCGTGATAAGGAGCAGGCAGACTGTGGAAAGATGCAAAAAGCAGTTCAGTTCACGCATCATTAAGTGCGGCTCCGGTGAGGGATCGCCGAGCTCAAGAACCGCCAGAGAGCAGTTTACGTGTGAATATCGGAGTCGTGTTCAGGAGGTACATTCCCGTTTCGACGACTACGTAATTTTATCTGCGTTATATGCGCTTTATTCCCGTTTCGTCGACTATGTAACTTTACCGGCTTTATTCCCGTTTCGTCGACTGAAAGTTAATTGGCTATGACCCTTCCCGTTTTGCCGACACAGGTAAACAGCCAACCCAACCCTCTACTATTTTATAGTGACTTAGTTTACTGTAGACGTCCAGTGAGTTAACAAGGGTAAAGTCATTGTTCAGTACAGCTTAAAATTGGAGTTTGAAATTGTTGAATCAAAATGAGAGAAAGCGATAATTTTGTATGTGGGTTATAATTTAATGCTTAACAAAGTTTACCAGAACCAAAACAAAAGATGGACCTGCTGTAAGCGTAAATTCCCTGGAAACAAAAAAGTGACTATACGTGTGAACCAAACATTGCCAAAAATGGAGTTTAAATGTGTATTACTAAAATACAAAAGAACTACGAATACTGTGGAGGGATGGCATAATCGCTTAAACAGGAAAATAGGAAAGAATTATCCTAATTTTCACGAATTATAAGCTAATCTGCGGGAAGAGGCAGAATATTATAAAATAGTTGTACAACAAATTAACCAGCATATGCCAGTGCCGAAACGACGAAAGAAATATCGAGATTTGCATCAAAGAATAAAGCAGAATCTTCAAGATCTTTTAGATGATCGTGCTACAGTAGCTCAAGGTCTTCGACGGTTACTTTAGGTAGTAAAATTTGACCAATGACTAATTTTGTCAAATTTGACAAAATCTGTATTTACAGATTGAATTTATGTATATTTGTAATTTACTATGACGAGATAAATCTGTAGATAAAACTTTTAAACACACCATCGTAATAACCGCTTGTGAATTTCAAAGAAACAATAAATTTGATATCTTTCACTTTGAGAGTCCTAAGTCCTAAAGTGTGAAGAAATCGACTAAACAGTGAATCGCCGAAAAGAGAATTATTAATAAGACGGATGTATAGGTTAAAAGGCCAGTCGGCAAAACGGGAGTTTCTCTGAAATTCGACAAAACGGGAATCGACGAAACGGGAATGAGCCGTTCAGGATTGGTGTGTAGCTCCGTGTTAGAGGTAGACCTGTATGTCGGTCAGAAATATTATAGCAGCACAGAAGGTGCGTGCTACAGAGACTTAAATGAACATTTTAGAGTCGTTTTCGAAGTGTTGCATTTGTGGAAAAGAAAACCTAATCGTACCTTAGCAATGAGCTATCGATTTAGTGACAGTTTAAAAGTAAATACCTTGTGTTTTTGTCACAGTACATTATTAACTTGTTTACAGTTCATAATTATACATGAATTATACATTTATGTTTCCATCTGCATTATACACTACAAGCTGTGCCATTCCTAAAATATTTTTAGTATTTTAGGATAAAAGTAAAGAGTTGATGAGCTTACCGTTATTGATATCTTCGGCTGCTGTTGGAATTACGTTTGATTCTAAGTTCCTGGTTCTCCTTCCTGAAAATAAAATTTTCAGTTAGAGGATATATAACTTCAAAAGAAGAATGGAGCGTTTGGTTCAGATATACGAGGGCAGTTCAATAAAAAATGATCATAATTGTTTTACGGTCAAAATTGTTCGCACTAAAGTTCAAAGTTATTATATTCTGTTAGCTTAATGTGAAACAAACACGCCGTAGTAGTTTCATTATTGGTACTCTTGGTTCTCGCCTGTGAGAACCAGGAAGTTCAGACATGTTCAGTATCGCCTACCGCTGCAATGGAGGTAACATGAGAGGAACAATATGCGGCTTTGAAATGCTGCTTTTGTCTCAACAAATCTTCAGTTGAGGCCTATACAAGGTTACAGGAGGCCTACGGAGAGTCTGTTCTTCCCTACAGCACAGCTCGAAGGTGGTTTAAGATGTTTAAAGAGGGGAGACAATATATTTCATAGGAACGTGACCCCGGTGCTCCAGTTACTTCTCTTAGGGAAGAAAACATCAACACTGCTGCTATTGTGATAGGATCAACAAATTACCTTAAGATCACTTTCTGAAATACTGAACATTTCATTGGGTGCCACCCACACGTTGGTGACAGAAACATTACACATGAGACGTGTTTGTGTGCGATGGGTTCCAAGACTGTTGATTCCCGAACAAAAGGACATTCGCATGCGGGTCAGCATACAGTTAAAGTTGATGTTAAAGGAAGATCCGGAGTTTCTTTCAAACGTAATCACTGCTGATGAAACTTGGCTACAACATTTTGATCCTGAGAGCAAACAGCAAAGCTCAGTGTGGAAATCTCCCTCATCACCAACCCCCCAAAAAAGCCAAAGTGGTTGCTTCTGCTGGGAAGTTATGGTCCTCTCATTCTTTGATATTCATGGAATGGTTTATCAGCATGTTGTACCTGCACACACATCAGTAACTAGACAATACTACAGGGATGTCCTGAAAATATTGCAAGCCCATATCAAGCGCAAAAGACCACATTTCCGTGAAGCAGGCTGGATGCTGCACCACGACAATGCGCGGCCGTATATTGCCAATGTTCATATCTTCCAAAAATCAACGTGAAGTGCATTGCTCACCGTCCGTATAGTCCGGATTTAGCCCCATGTGACTTTTTTCTGTTCCCTAATTTGAAGAAGCGCCTGCGTGGGAGGCATTATATATCATCAGAAGCAGCGGTGAAGCCTGCGGAGGCGATTTTGAAGGATCTCTCAAAAAATGGTTTCCAGCATGTCTTTGAAGACTGGCAGAAACGCTGGGTCAAGTGTATCGTATTCATGGGAGACCATGAGAAAGACCATCATAATTATGAGGATGAGTAAAGGCACGCTGTCAAAAAAGTTGGGATCATTCTTTATTGAACAGCCCTCGCAAAAGGGGTTGTGATAGCCTGGCCACCATATTTAAAACCCTATTTAAATAGACCTAATTGCATTTTCATCTGAAACTCCTACCAAGTATCTTTAGTCCGCCCCGGAGCGTAGATGGTAGCATGTCTGCCTCACATTCAAGTGGTCCCGAGTACGAATCTGGGTCACGGTGAGTTACCTGGATAAGGTTTTTTTCTGGGATTTTCCCTTATCCTAAAAAGACGAATGTCGGGTAACTCTAAGCTCCGTGGACCCTGGGTTCATTTGAGCAACATTTCACCCATTCTATTCATCGTCCGATATGACTTAAAGTTGGAGGACGTAAATTGCAACAACAACAAAATTATCTTTAAACGACTGCGTTAACTCTGACCTGCCAGTTAATAGAAACGAAAGCAGAATCATGTTCGACTGGACGCGTCAAATTGGCCATTAAAATCCTTGGAATTTTAAAGAAATTATTGGTGCAAATGTTCATGTCAGATACAGAGGTATTGTGCATGATCAGAACGGATCTTATGTTAAAACGTTTTGAGTTTCCTGAACATCACAATAGCAACTCCTACAGCTACCGGTGTGTAGGCCACCCAACCTACTGCTGAGACAAGCCAGCCAGTAAACTATACTTGCAATGTTTTTGTGAAAGCAAACACATTCAATCGTACAGCATTAAACAAGGTATACAGTTTGTGTTTTTTATCGTTAAAAATTCCGTTTTTTATTTAAAACATCTGCCTGACATTACAGGGGGCTATAAATCTTCGGAATTCATAAAACGAATAACAGTAAAATAAATAAGACAACAACAAAATAAGTTAAATAATTACTTGTATAAATAGAAAGTTACATACAATTTATACCATGATAATAACAAGTCAGCTTTAGTTAATTGATGGAAATTAATCATTTATTCACTCTAGCCATATATAGGCTAAGGTTTTCGATAGATAGAGTCAACCTGAAAAATTCAATGCCATGGCCGGGATTTGAACAACGGATCTTCTGGTTTCCCTCCAGTCGCTCTAACACATTGACCTACCATGGCCAACTTACCATCATGACATTAAATTCTTCATTTGACTCGTATATTTCCCCGGTAGACCACTAGAGGCTCTCGCATTCGAGATACACCGTTTGTGGCGACTTACTATTGTAAGTACTTGAGTCCCAGGCTTCATCATTTAACTCTTATTATTTAGTTAATTGATGGAAAATTACGAGTCGAATTACGAGTGAAATGGAGAATTTGTTGCCGTGACGGCAAGTTGGCCATGGTAGCTCATTGCGTTAGAGCGACTGGACGGAAACCAGGAGATCCATGATTCAAACCCGGGCCATGGCATTGAATTTTTCATGTTGACTCTATCTGTCAAAAACCTTGGCCTATATACGGCTAGTGTGGAGAAATGCTTAATTTCCATCAATTAACTAAAATAATAAGAGTTAATTGATGAAGCCTGGGACTTCAGTACTTACGACAGTAAGTCGTCACAAACGGTGTATCTCGAATGTGAGAGTCCCTAGTGGTCTACCGGGGAAATATATGAGTCAAATGAGGAATTTAATGTCGTGACGGTACGTTGGCCATGGTAGTTCAGTGGGTTAGAGCGACTGGATGGAAACCAGGAGATCCATGATTCAAATCCCGGCCATAGCATTGAATTTTTCATGTTGACTCTATCTAACAACAACTCAGTTTCATTAAAGAAGAAAAATAGAACAAAGGCACAAAATTTGCATCTACTCGACTTCTGATGTTCCACTTGCCTTTTACAGAGAGCGCCTGCGCTAACGGATTATTCTAAAAGTGTTTTTATTCAATGATACAAATGCTAATATTATCATAACAAAGAAATCATAATATGAGTTCTACAAAAAGAAACGACTCACATAAAGGGCCGCGCCGTGGCTTAGTGGTTAGACCGCTTGGCTCTCACCAAGGCGGCCCGGGTTCGATCCCAGGCGACCGCAAAGTGAGATTCGTGGTGGACAACACGGCGCTGGCGGGTTTTCTCCAGGATCTCCGGTTTCCCCCGCCATCTCATTCCACCGGTGCTCCATCTTCATCTCATGTATCATCAGTGTCATCGCCTGCGGTGCCGTATGTAGTAAAAGTGGGCGTTAAACACTACACATTTCATTTCGACTCACATAAATAAATAATAAAAGGAAATATTTTTAAAGAAAGAGAAAGAATAGTTTCCAGGATATAAAAGAATAATTGTAAAATTGATAAATAATTAATTATATAAACCATGGCATGGCAGCCCATAGAGAGCCAAGACCTGCAATTCCAACTGCCGATCTCACGCCTACATACGCAAGGTTGAGGTGGGCGATCATCCAACCGATACGTGGAGGTGATGTGGTCAGCATCTCGTCACCCTCAGCCGAAAAGTTGGCTTTCTTGACCAGGGCTGCTTACTCTAACAGAAAATCTTGTATTGGTGCGAGCGCTGCGCACCCTTAGCACTCAAGGTACCTCTGACGTTACCAGAGAAACCTCGGGCCGAACATTCGAGCCCCTCCCTGAATGGGAGTTGTTCGGATTGGGTTGGACTTGAGGGGGCAGTGTGTTCCCGACACCCGCGGGAGATGGGGTACCTCCGGCCAGGCTTCGGCCGCAGAGGGTTGCCTAGAAAGTCCCGGGTAGTAGAGCCAGTAGGTGTGCTAGATCACCGGACGGCCCCCACCTAGGTTATTCGGTAGTCTTTCCTCCGAGGTTGACGCGCGTATGTGGCGTATCTACTTCCACCCGCCTTGAGATGGGGGGGGGGGACCTTTTAGACTCCAAGTATTGCCCCAAGAAAATAACCCCGGAGTATTCCATCGCTCCCCGGCTGATACAGGCCGGACTCTTCGGACTTTCGGGTAGACCTCGTGCCAACGTGTATAAAAATAAAAGAAATTATATATGAGGGTGGGTTGATAAGTCCCGGGCCTCACAATAAGAAAATTATTATTTATTTCTTTATTTGTCCACATAATCTCCAGAAAGGCTAATATATTTGTCATATCGGTGTTCTAATTTAAATAAACCATCTCTGTAGTGTAGTGTGGTTTATCATGGTCCTCAAAACAGCTGTTCACCACATCAATGGCCTCCTCGTTGCTGTGAAATCTTCGTCCCTCAAGAGATTTTTTGATGTTCGGAACAGGTGGTAGTCACTGGGTGCTAGATCTGGTGAATAGGACAGATGTTCAAGCAATTCGATGTTCACTTCGTACATTTTTCTCATTGTAATGATTGAACGATGGGCCGGAGCATTGTTGTAAAGAAACTAAGATTTCTGTCCTTGCCAAATGAGGTTCTTTTCGTTTTACGTCATCACTCAAACGTTGCAGTAAGCTTGCATATTAGATACTTTTACCCTTTTCTATGTAATCAGTACATATATTTCCCTGTGCATTCCAGAAAACACTTCCAATAATCTTGTTAGCTGACCAAATTGATTTTGCCCTTTTTGGAGTTGGTTCACCTGGCACAATCCACTGTTTTGACTGTGATTTACTTTCTGGAGTGTAGTGATGTATCCAAGTTTCATCCTCGATAATAAGCCGTCTCAAAAATTAACTGGGATTTTTATGGTAGAGCTCCAAATTCTTAACATAAACAATTTTTCTTTGCAACTTTTGATCAAGTGTTAACAAACGTAGGGCCCATCCTGCACAAACCTTGTGAAAGCCCAAGACATAATTAAAATATTGTCTGCACATACTTTTGATGTGTTTACAGCCTTTGCTATTTCAAATAACCTTATTCTGTGGTCTTCCATTACTAAACTATGAATCTTTTAAATGATCTCTGGAGTTGTGACTTCCACAGGGCAGCCAGAGCGAGGTTCACCACTACTGCTCGTACGTCCCATTTTAAACTCTACAACCCACCGTTTAACCATTGTACCGTAGCCGCATTCATTCCATCCCAAGCGACGTCAAAGCTTTCACTTCTGACCACACCTCCTCACATGTAATCAATTATAAGGGTCTTCCACCCTTAAATATAGGGGTGGTCCTCCTCAATACGTTCATCAAGTTAAAGCACTGTTGCAATATTTTTCTTGTGTCCTCAGAACTGCGGTACCTTCTATTAGCTTAGACTGTGCAAACGTGCTTCTTATGTGTGTTAATTAAGCTTCTTATATTTACAGAAGTTATATAGTGTTTTACTTAGTGTAATTAGTGTAGTTTTATAAATTTATTAGTGTTTAATAGTTCTTGGCGTTTAGCAATTGCGTAATTTAATTAAGCCGTGGAGACCGTCGATATCAATCCTAACATGGATATGCTAACAGGGATTTCTATTCATACTTGTAATACATACCTAACCGTATTTTTAACCTTTCTCGAGTTCTAAAGCGTTTATGACATATTTAATTATTATGCCAAATGTCTACGTGATTATTTATTTGAATTATATTTATCAGAAGCCTCGCCCCCCCCAAAAAAAATACACTGCTTCAATTTATTCAAACTTGTAAAATTAGCAGACATCATTGTAAAAAGCTTCCAGCATTTACAAAGAGCAATAGAGTTTCTTACTAGTTTTTCTTTAATGCCTTGGTTTTTTTTTCCTTTTGAATTATTTATTGCTTTCTTAAATCAACAGAAATTCACCACCTGTAACTGCCATAGAATAAAGGAAACTGTTTTAGGATGAATCGGCTCACGATTGCAATAAACAAAGCTCTAACGTGCAATCTCTGTTTATAAATTATTTTTAACTACTAGAATAATCAAAATACTTCTTCAATTTGCAAGTAAATATCCCTCGCAAGTTCATGCACACTGATGCAATTTAACCCTTTTAAAATTATAATGATGTTTTACTAAACTTTCCTTGGATATTATGCTAATAACACGCGTTTAGTTTTTGTAACTAATATAAGTACTATATCATAACAGCATAGGTAATATATATATATATATATATATATATATATATATATATATTCAGTTATGTTATAAAGGGTTGTAACATTATGTATTATTATAGTATACATTAATCATTTAAAATTTATTTTAAAAGATCAATGACTACTGTCCTCCACAGGAGAGATAGTCTCCGACACCTGAGATGCAGCAGGGTTGGCGAAGGTTCCCACACCCTCCCTGGACAGGTTTATGACACCCCATATCAGTACAGTTATAGACCATTCAAAAACGTTCTGACGGCTTCTACTTTTGTGAATGAATCTTCTTGGTTTTAGTGTACAGAGTGAATAGGGTGCATGTTTTTAACGGTTCTGCTCCATGAGTAGCAGTCGTTCTCTGCTACATACATTCGCTGTCCTTGTCCAACTGTGTAAGACAGCACAGGGACCTTCCTTGCGTAGCTGGACTTTATTACAGTGAATTCAGCTTTATTTTTATTATTTTTTATTTATTTATTTTTTGCTTCTAAACGTTATTTTAAACAACGGCAACCCTGGGTCTTCTCACCTGTAAACACGTGCTTAACATTCTTCACCTCTCCCCCCGGTAAGTGTATCCTAAGTTTTTTGTTGTTGTAATTTACGTCCTCCAACGTTTTCATATCGGACGGTGAATGAATTCGGTGAAATAATGCTCAAATGAGTCCAGGATTCATGGAGCTTAGAGTTACCCGATATTCGTCTTTCAGGATAACGGAAACCCCCGGAAAAAACCTTATCCAGGTAACTCACCCTGACCGACATTCGAACTCGGGACCTCTTGAACGTGAGGCAGACATGCTACCACCATGCTACGGAGGCGGGCTGTATCCTAAGATGTTTATGACATTGTGGTTAGGGAGAAGAGCAGTTTTTCCATACAAAGCGATCCGCCTGGGGATGCTTTAAGTGCGGTCACTATATATGAAGGGGCAGAGTCTTTCATTGTACTGTCCAATTCCTCCTTGAATTCTTTAGGCGTTAAAACTTTCAAATGGAAGCATTTAATCAGTTCTCGTTTTTCCAAATCCTTCCTGTTCATGAAACCTCTACAACTGTCTTGTTTAAAATGCTGTCGTTCAAAAACTAAAGAAGCTGTTGACCTGTAACTATGGATACAAGTTAGTCTAGAGTTAAACTATATGATGTTATACGTCAAAGTGGTCCTGTGACGCCATCTCTATGTGAGGCCCAGGACTTTTCACCCGACCCTCGTAGGTAGAGTCGCATTGAAACATTCAATCTGTAGCCGGGATTTGAATCGCGCATCTCCAAGTATCCGCCCGATTGCTTTTAAGCACTGAGCTACCGTGGCAACGTGCCAGTATGATATTAAATTCTCCAACTGACTCGCATTTTTTCTGGCAACCTATAGGTGTTCTTATATACACATGATGCAATTACCTTAAGGGCGAATTACAACGTGTAAGTACTGTCGCGACTAGCGGCGATGCGCACAAAAGGTTCGGTGCGACGAGATAAGAGACAGATAGTGTATCACGGAGATAAAGAGCTTACTGAAACACATTCTAGAACAGTCGAGAATTATCAATGGAATTATAGTAGTGGTAAACGGAGTCGTAACGAGAGTTGTAATTGGAACTGGTGTGATTTGAAAGTGAGCTCTTTGTTGTGGTCAACGACCTTGAAAGATTGTAATTGTGTATGTGACGTAATTCTGTTGCTGTAAGGATTGACCAAAGTGTATTTCTACGGAAGTAAAGAACTTTTTGAATTTTCGCAACTTGGACTTTTAATTCTACGAACCCACAAAGTTACAGTACTTTTAAGTCACCGGCTTTATACTTTAGACCACTATTAGGTCAATTAATTAGTACTTGCACTTGTCCTACACAGGCTAGTGAGAAACAGCAATTAATTTTCCAACGTTAATTGCACTTTGTTTCCAGAAAATATTATACTGAGAAACTGTTAAGGTCTTTTGAGGTCTTTACAGGTTTCTTTCAGTGCTCATAGCTGGGAAATGCTGAGAGGGAACCTGCAGTCGCATTCCTAATTGGCTGGAGTAGAGTTCATTGCTAGCGCGCTTGCATCCAGTAAGAATTTATTTATATTCTAACATAAGCCAATGAGTATATATGTCCCACGTGAAGCAAAATCACATGAGCGGTCCTGGCTGTCAGTCTGAGGACATTGGCCCTCATGCAGTTCGGCACCCCAGCTGCAGTTGTCACGATAATGTGTAGGTATCTCAAAGGGGACATCAGCTTATCGTTTGGAAATGCAGAGCATCTCTAGAAGCCAGGAGAGGTTCCCCTTCTCTCCTCTCCATCCCCAGACGTGCGTGTAATGATGTTGCATTAGTAGTTCTATCGATAAACTCAATGTACCTTTATAGACCTAAACGTGCTCACCCGGATGATAGCCGATAAGAGACGTTTGTTGCGTTCAAGCTATTCGTAAGGGAGCACTTAGGGCGCAGCAAATTCTAGCAAGGCAACTCCAAGTTTATGAGGTTCCTCTTGAAAAGAAACGACCCTTTCTTTCTCTAAAGGAAAGGCATGTTTGTAATTGTTACACGAACTTTTCTTAATTGTACACGGTGTTCATTTTTATCTGTGATTTTACCGCGCAAAATTTGATGTCATCAATAGCATCGCTGATGGAGCGAGTTTATATACGATTACCCTAGCGGCTTGAGATCGTAGTTGATGTGCTGACAGCAGCTTTGAGGCCTGCCTCTACCGGCAGGTAAATATACTATTTGAGGGTTGGATCTGCCCGCGTAATATAAATGAGAGTAATTTCGCCTGGTGCGTATTTACGATAATTGTTGTAGTTTGTTTTAATGAATGTGAACACTATAAATGACGGAATAATACAAACAATATATTGCAATTTGGTGTTTCTCTGTGAAGATATACAACCTAATATAATTTAATAAAGGAATGCCGAATTAATAACAATATTAGTTTTAAAACATTTTAGTAAAGAAACATTTTTTGTCCATTTTACGTCATATCGAACGATGAATAAATGAATGAATGAGTACAGTAGTGAATGAAACGGGTGATATGATGCTCAAATAAGTCCAGAATCCATTGAGCTCAGAGCTACCCGACATTCGTCTTCGTAGGATAAGGAAAAACCCTGGAGTATTCAAGGTAATTCATTCCTAGTGAGATTCGAACTCGCGACCTCTTGAGTGTGAGGCATACACCCTACCTCACACCAAGGAGGTGGGCAAGAAACAGATTATTTATATCATAGAAATATAATACTCATTTATTGTATTTATTATTTCCAGGTTGGGACCAGTCACTTTATAGCGGCCAGTGTCTCTCTTTTTGCGAGTAACTGTTCCTGTATTTTGGAAATGTTTGATGCACCTATTGGTTTTTAAAGTCATATGAATACTAACGTTAATAGACATTTTAAATAGGCGTCAGAGTGTCAAAAATTTATATCATATTCTGATAAACTTAAGACGTTTATGTTGCAAACAAAAGTATATCAATTTGATGGTACCTGGACACTTCTGACAACATTAAGCTCCGAGAGACTTGTCTGAATGACGGATAGCGTTGCATAAACTCCTCTATGCAGCGGTTTAAGTTATATTTATATGTAGCACAAATTTTAATGCCGGTACGAAAATAGCATTCAACCATGGAGACGCGGTGCTCTGTGTTCATATCCATGGTGATAACCTTAGAGTAGAAACGTGCTACTTATGTCCTAAAATGTTAATCACGATTACTGTAAGAGCGGTAAAAGGGGAAGCTGGTTGTATTAGTTCTCCGTAGAGAGCACAGTGATTTCAAGATAGACTCACCAGTCAACTATGACGTCATTCTTGCTCTATCGGAGGGCGGGAAATAACGAATAAAAATAAACACCGTGTAAAATGGCCCCAAAGAAGTAAGGGTGTTAAATGGGACCCACTTGCTGTGTTAACATTCTTCAGTCCATTGGGTTTATTAGCTGAACTAGAAATCCTGACTCTGAAGATATAAACATATGCAATACAAAATTAATGGACATAATATAAATGTGTTAAGTTACCTAAATGTGCTGGTAATATGGAACCCCTTTGGTACTTTATAATATAAACCATACATAATGCAGAAATGAAATGTGTAGTGTTTAAAGCCCGCTTTTACTACATACGGCACCGCAGGCGGTGACACTGATGATACATGAGATGAAGATGGAGCACCGGTGGAATGAGATGGCGGGGCAAACCGGACGTCCCGGAGAAAACCCACCCCAGCGCCGTGTTGTCCACCACAAATCTCACTTTGCGGTCGCCTGGGATCAAACCCGGGCCGCCTTGGTGAGAGCCAAGTGGTACCTAATGCAGAGGAGGCTTACAGAATACTATTACAAATATTTGACCCGCTACGGCCGAATTTGGCCGAGAAGGGCCAAACAGGAACCTTGAAACCTGACAGAAGAGAGGCAACGGTGTGGTCCTCCAGTTTTTTTTTTTTTTTTTTTTTTTTTTTTTTTTTTTTTTTTTTGTAATGTTACGTCCTCCAACTTTAAGTCATATCGGACGGTTAATGAAATGGGTGAAATGATGCTCAAGTGTATCCAGGGGCCATGGAGCTTAGAGCTACCTGACATTCGTCTTTAAGGATAATGGAAAACCCCGGAAAAACCATATCTAGGTAACTCACCCTGACCGAGATTCGAACTCGGGACCTCTTGAACGTGAGGCAGACACGCTACCATTCACGCTACAGAGGCGGGCGTCCTCCAGGTTTTGAAGGTTAGGCAGAGGGCTAGCACCCGCTCCTGCAAAAAGATTTTTTTTTCTGCGTTTCCCAAAAAGATTGATTCCGGACGGATTAAACGGAATAGAATTAAGCTGGTAAAAGGATTTAAATATTAGGAATCAATAATTCATGAATCTGGAAAATGTAAAACAGATATAGGTTATAAGCAGAGCTAGCAAGTTCGTACCGATTTCCTTGAGCAGTGTAAGAGCGGCCAGGCATGGCTATACCACGCAGCGCTACTAGCAAGGGCAAGGTTCGTCGTAGAATGCAACTCATTACTGCAAAACAGGTGTAACTGCATGACACAGAGCACGTTGGTAGGAAGGAAGACATTCGAATAACATCTTTGTTGTGCTTCAAAGATGAGCAACTAAATTTGCTGTACAACCATTGTATGTTTTCTAGAAGTGTACATATTCATATCCTTATTTACTTAATTATTTACATTTATATTTCAGTGGGATACTTCAGCAAACATGGAAAAAAGAGAAGCCAGATCGATAAACTAAATTAGCTGGTCATTAACGAATTTACAACTGATTATCAATCAACTATATCTTGTTTTACGGGACATAGAATGAGTTTTCATTTGAAAGGCTTCAGAGATACATTACTGTTTTTAGTAATACGGCGGTAGATGAGTAAATATGTAGTAAAATTCCTGCTTTGACACTTTGTCTAGTAAGAGTCTTCAGATATTTAAGAAATTAATTTTATTATTTGAATATTATTTTACATTCGATCAGGAAATGTTACAATGTGCCTATTTAAATAATGAAATCAGACAGAGAGAAACCTGTATGCACTAAATAAGAATGTGTTTGTTGTACATAATGATCTAAATAGATGTGCATTTACGAATGTCTCATAAGTCGTTTTTTTTTCTCTGGGCAACCGGTATCTATGATTTGTTTGGATGCCGGCAGAGGATCGGTCGCAAACTTCATAGTGAACGGCGAGCGGTACGAACTTCCTATCTCTGGTTATAAGATAAGACAAGGTAGAGGAGTAGTAAAGTGGTTGATTGCAGTATTATGGAGTAGGAAAATAATAATGAAAAAGAAAGAGAATTCTTCAGGTCATAGTAGAGAGTATGATGGCATATGGGACAGAGGGCTAGAGTTTATTGGAGAGTCAAAAGTAATATACAAGCATTTTCTGAGGCTTTCATGAAGAACAGTAAAGTTTTCTTCCGGGCTTGTAGGCCGTGGTCCATTAGGACTTGAATATTCCTAGTGATAGGACCGAGGTGGATAGCTTAGGCGGTTTCGTCTGTGGCCCGCATTCGGGAGACCCGGGTTCGATTTCCGTGGCTGTCCTACCTGACCCATGGGTTTTTTCGGGGGTTTTCCGGGTCGCTAGGCGAATGCTGGGTAGGTTAATTACATCCCCAGAATTTCCTGTCCCTCCATTTCATCTCCATTATTATTTCACATCTCTCACCTGGTGGTCTCTTTCAGGGTAGAAGTGTCAGCGGGTGTCTCAGCGGTGCATGGCAGGATGATATGCTCTGAGGAAAACTACTTCCTCCTCCGGTAGATCGGTTGCCGGTTTCCGCTCCTCTGCTGGAACCATTTTGGGACCATCAGCCTGGGACCTATGGGGCTCGGATCGCCTGCCTGAGACCATTAGGGCTCGGCTGCTGGGCTCGTTTCCGTCCCACTATAGGGGGGCAAGTTCGTTGTCCTGGCCTTTTGGGGGAGGTCTCTACCCTGCCCTCTGTACTGTCGTGGCTCCTTGGGTCGGCCGCCCTCTGTCTCCTTCACCTCACCCTTCCTCCCGGGGGTGCCCCACTTGGGGGCATAGAAATAATGGGCTCAGCATGGTGGCCTACGTATCGAATCCCCTCCGTACTGAAATCCCCAAAACCCATAGTGATAGGGATACAAGCAGTTGAAATAGATGGAACAAGGAGAAGTGCCAGAGTATCCAGGTTGGAGAGGAGAAGGAATGAAGACATTAGAAAGATAATGAATAGGGAAGAATCAGAGATTGAAAGAATTGAGAGTCGAACACTGTAGTGGTACGGTCACGTGAGAAGGATGGAAGAAGAGAGGTGGCCAAATATGATACTACAGTGGTCTTCAGGTGGTAGAAGGAAACGGGGCCGACCTAGAACTTCGTGGAAATCTGGAATAGTGCAGATGATGGGTGAACGGGGGTTGGTTGAATAAGAATGGAAGGACAAGCGCAGATGGAGATTGGGAATTAAGGTAACCGCTGGAAACTGGAGAAGACGCTAGAAGTAAGTACAAAATGGGCATTAACAGAGTAGCACAAAATGAGAATGACCATATATTGTCAATATATACATGCATTATTAGTAATATTGCAATTATCATATTCGGAACAGCTTTTATTTAATCGTGATGTTTGGGATCCCAGTAAATGAAACAGGACTTTCGAGTTCCACGCGAATAATCTCGTTATAAGGTGATATAGGTTTGGAGGAAGATGACTTCCAGGAAGTAGTTTCCCGCAGGAGGAAGCGGGAATCATGTGTCCTTGTTTACTTCCATTGCACGTGATGTTCTATCTACGACTTCAACAACAGAAATTTCAGGATCCCTATCTATATTTCTGTTCCAAATAATTTGTTCATTTTTCTAGAAACTTCTGGTTTGAATTCTTTATTCAATTATTTTCATTCGACTTTAAGTAAAACACTTAAGCCTGATGTAGAAACACCTAAACGTAAAAATATTCACTCAATTTTCTGTTTGTAAATGCCACCGGAGTACCAAACAACACTTCATGAACTAAACAGTGAAAGCAATACAAGGGAACTTGTACATGATGCCAACTACTCGCCGATTTACAGTGTAAAATAAAAGCACATCAGCACCAGGTAACAATTTCTGGTATTCAGTCACCGTGCTAAATACGAGTCATGTCCGTAAAATAAGGTCTCCAATTTTATTTAATATAGAAAACATGTTTATTGTCAATGAATTTTACTTTGATGGAAAGGCGGAACTTACAGCTATTTTGCAACGTAATCACCATTGCCATCGATACACTTTTGCATGCGCTGTGGCAGTTTTTGTATACCCCTGTCATAGCACTCTCCCGCCAAGTTGCGCAGTTAGCGCCCAACCTCGTTTTTCAAACCATCGTCGTTTTGGATATGTGTTCCACCCAGGTGTGCCTTCAACTCAGGAAACAAATGGTAATCACTAAGTGCTAAGTCTGGACTGTAGGGGAGATGGGTAAGGATGTGCCATCCGAACTGGGCCAGGAGATCAGCCGTTGCATGTGCAGTATGGGGACGAGCGTTGTCGTGATGAAAAATCCCCTCCTTCGACTTTGAATGGCACGTCGCAATTTTTTTTTTCAAGTCCCACAGTAGTTAGCCGCGTTTATTGTTGTGCCGGTAGGCATAAACTCGCACAAAAATACACCTTTTCTGTCCCAGAACACACTGGCCATCACTTTGCCGGCAGAAAATGCCTGTCTGAACTTTCGCGGCTTTGGCGAATTCGAATGCCGCCACTGACGAGAACGTTCTTTAGTTTCTGGTGTTGTATAGTGCACCCAGGTTTCATCGCCAGTGACAATTGAATCCAACAATTCCTCGCCCTGTTCTGCATAGCGCTACAGGAATCGGCGGGCCGCTTCAACACGTTGTCGTTTATGGTCTTCGGTGAGCATTTTGGGGACCCATCTCGCACACACCTTGCGATGATGCAAATGTTCGGTCAAAATCGTATCAAGGGTAGTCTTACTGACTTCAGGACTAAGTTCGCACAGCTCGAGAACTGTCACACGCCGATCTTTAAGCATTTCTTGTTCCACTTTTGCAATTGTTTCGGCTGAAACCGAAGGCTGACCAGAACGCTCTTCGTCATGGACGTCTGTACGTCCGTCTTTGAACTCTCTGACCCACTTTCGCACGCTGTTGACGTCCACACACTGTGGTCCATAGACTTCGCATAACTGACGATGAATTTTAGTGAGGGTAGTGCCCTTGGCACGCAAAAAAGCGGATCACTGCACGCAACTCGCACTTGGCGGTGGAAGTGATAGGAAGCTCCATCGCAAACGGCTGCCCAGCCAAGACTAATGGTTGCAACGGGTTCGTTGTGATGGGGATTTGAAGGGGTGAAACCAAGCTACACGCCAGTGTTGCCGGATCTCGCGTAATAGCGTTCCTCACGGCTCCAGCGCCTTGGAGACCTTATTTTACGGACACGCCTCGTAGAAAAATACGTGGTACTCAGTACTGCAGCTGACAACGGCGAATTTGCGCTTTTCTTTACCTAGGAAATTACTTGGAAACAGCTAGCCTCTAATTGGTCCCTTCATCGGTTGTTATGAGACCAGAGAGACGTATTAACTCCCTACTTTGCTTCAGCTTTCAAAGCAGAATAGCAAGAGACCAACAAACATCAGTCACCAACTATTATGTTTTTCAAATGGTAAGAGTTCTAGTCTGCAGCAAATGAGGTGCGTTTGCGTGCTAAGCGTTGCCACCACGTTACCCACACTATTTTCATGCCCCTCTCTTTGCCACATTATCCTAGAGCACACTCGTCTCCCTGGCACTAGTCGTAAGGGAATACGAATTAAATTTTACAAACTTGTATGATAATGCAGTTATTAAAATCAAAATTGGAAGAAGCATATTCGCATGTTCTTAATGCTATAATTACGAGATAATTGTAAATTATGATTTAGCTATTTTTCTAATGCAGTGGAAGTGCCAGTGACTCGTGCAGAAGGCTGTGAATGTCACTTACATCAAGAGACATGATGGAAGTTCTTTTCTTGTCAATTACTTATACACTGGAAAAGGACACATTGGTCGCTAGTTTGATGCAGCTTATTCGTTCGTTGTCAATTTTGAAGCAGTGTGGTTTATCCTCAGGGTAGAGCAAGAGCTCCGTCAAAGGGTATGCGTGGATATATATGGGAGTAAGGATGATTCTAATGACACTGGAATGCAAGTTTCAAACAGATTTAATGACTGCTTCTTTTTATCATCACATCAATCACGAAGTTGCCGACCAAGGGTTACCAATATATCACTGTTCAGAGTTACCTTATGTCAAATGCATATTACGCGATAGTACTTGATTCGTTATTTACGTAGGAACCGATAGATACCTTTTCTCCTCGGTTCTCGTCTGACTTCCCCGAAGACCGAACCAGTTGTGTCGTTCTTAATGGACCGCCAGCCCAGTTGTGTGTCTTCCTCACTGCAGCTGCCTGTGACTTTCACCTCTCGAAGCTTGTCTTTATTCACACCAAAATTCCTTTTGTGACTATTTTGTCCATTGTGATTATTAGTCTCGGTCATGCCACTATGAAGTGTCCGAACAATGTCTTTTCAAACGGAGTCAACTGTTATTCACTTAGAATCCCTGCTAAGAACCCGCTTTCTCCCAGAACTTTGTTAAACTCCTCACCACAACTCACCTACTCGTGTTTTAACAAATATACCATGTTCCTTTGAAATTCATTACGATTCTTTATTCCTTGCATCCCTTAATTTCGGTATCAGACAACTGAAGGCATGCCTTTCATAAGTGCACAAGTCCAGTCAACTAAGTTTCGAGAAAATCAACGAAAAATTCATAACTTCTGAAAATAATGTGCCAATATTATGATTTTTGTAACACCTGAATCCTTGCTCATTATATTTGTTTTACTGTTTAGTAATTTCAGTTACATTAGAAATTTGTTATAATATGTATATTGAATTTGTTGGACTTGTGCAGTTATGAAACTCATCTGGGTGTACAAATGCATTGAAAGGACTGTATTATCCAATGAATAGAGGAATTACCTCTAAAGATACAAGGAATGGTGCAAATATGTTATAGTAGTTATATATGTGTGTTGAACCACGTTTTATTTGTAGCATCACAAAAATAGACATTACATTCATTCAGTTATCCTAATCTGAATCCCAAACCTCACTTCCTGATTCTTCCCCATTACATATCTCTTCTTTGCTATATTTATCACACAGAGTTTGAAAATACGATTGTTTTTCAGGAAGAACTAAAGCAAGATACTTTGAAATATCCTTGGCTTTCGCAGATTTCAGAGGAATTTCTTTATCGTAAGCTTTCTTCAGTATGGTTTCACCAAACGTTGTGTTTCCTTCGATTAGGAATGTCTCTGTAATTAAACCACTAGAGTTCTTGCTAGCAGTAACAATGATCTACCAGGTGAGTCAGCCGCACCTTATTCTTTTGACAGGTAGGCCACCCATCAAACGTCATGTGAGCCTTAGCCCAGTTTTGCGCTTACTGAACTGTATTGCTTGACGTTCTTAGAGAGAGGAATGCGAAACATTCAGAGCAATAGCGGTTTACTGCTCACTAAAGTACACCTCAAAACCATACGACTCCTTTAGTGAGAGCGAATTCCGGTTTCCGGGCGATTTTACAAACTTTTTACTGGAGTAAACTTGGCAAAGTAATTCAGTAAACACCTCAGAAAAAATAGACCTATCATATGAGTACACTAACAACTTCAGCTAAAAAGAAAATGGCGAATTCTTTAACTTAGAGCAGAGGTTGACTGCCAAAATTTAGGGAAAAAGTTGGAGACACGCCTCATCCGTACAGTCAATATGGACTTATTATTAAACAACGGTTTATTTACATTTTTGTTTAAACTATGTCTCGTGCATCTCAATTAACATGCATAAGAGTATTTGCCATTTATGTAATAATATTAAAACACCCAGCATATTAGTTTTCACTAGCAAGCCGTTTCTTAACAAAACTGGATTTGTCCATCTTTTTTATCAAAAGTTACATGTGCTTTCAGCTATTATATGTCCAAATACTTTTAGCTATTAATTTGAAAACTAAAAGTACTATATATGTGGTTTTTAAGTATGTGATTAAGAATTATTAAAGCTCCATGTACAGCCTTACACCACAGAAATTCAAGAGGTCCCGAGATCGAATCTCGGTCAGGGTGAGCTATCTGGATAAGGTTTTTCCAGGGTATTCCCTTATCCTTAAAGACGAATGTAGGATAGCTCTAAGCTACAGAGACCCCGGACACATTTGAGCATCAATTCACCCATCTTATTCACCGTCCGATATGACTTAACGTTTGAGGACGTAAAATTACAACAACAACAAATCATTCCTGATTATTTTCAAGTGATGGACATGTTCAATTTTGAAAAACAGCTCCACAATTGTTTTCTTCAAATCAATAAAATTGCGTGTTAAATAATTTGTTCGACAATACGGCTTTTCCGACATTTTCTGCATTTGGTCGTCATCTTGACAATCCAGTTTATTAACTTGAAATGGAGAAACATTTTATTTTGTATGCAAAACTTTCACTTAATAAAGCACCACGACTTATGGGCCAACCTATTACTTTAAATGTTATCTAACCACTCTGTCACCATAAAAATAAAGTTCATCTCACAACGATTTGTTAATGTGTACTACAAAATTACTTTTGAAGGAAGAAAGCCTCGCTAGCAGCATATATGAACTGGACTGAACTATGCTAAGGATGGGGTTTGGCACCGAGGTCTAAACTTGGTCTGTTTTGCTTATGCCCTTAAATGTGGCACCGGAAGGATGAGGCAAGAGGAGACAGAGGGCGGACGTCCCATAGAGCCACGGTAGCAAAGAAGCCAGGGTCTCTACACTGTACCAGAAGGAAACTCCCCGGTAGGCCAGAAAACCACCATCCCACCCTTCTGTGATCCGGAAAAGACCCACCAGACCGGATTCGGAGACCAGAGACCGTTCTACCGGATGAGGAAGCTTTCCCAAGAGTATATCATCCTACCATGCAACGCCGAGACACCCGCCGACACTGAAAGAGACCATCAGAGGAGAGATGATGCGAAATGATAATGTAGATGAAGTGGAGGAACAGGAAACTTGGCGGATGTAATTAAGCAACCCAGCATTCGCCTGCCGTCCCAGGAAACCACCGAAAACACCCATGGATCAGGTACGTCGGCTACGGGAATCGAACCTGGACCCATCGAATGCGGGCCACAGACGAAACCGCCTGAGCCATCCCGCTCGTTAGCTCATATGCAGCAAATTGTTTTAGTTATAAATAAACAGCACTAACAATGAAATAATTCTAGCGTTGAAACGTGAGCAGAAAAATTATCACGGTACTGGCTGTTCATATCCGCTGTGAGATAAGATTACTTCTAAGTTGCTTGCATTTAGCTTTCGTACACAGTCTAGTGCAAGGGCCTCCATGTAACCAAAATTCTGCTTTCTAACCCGTTCAGACGATGATGAAATTTTAGGTAACTTTAATAAGTGATTAAGGCACCTAGATGAACCTGGATTTACGTGCATTGGCTTTAAAGTATAAGCCATGCGCTAAGAGCAAACACTGCTTTGTTGTATTTAAATAAAGAAGTACGTTTGTATTTCAGAGTGCATACCCATTAATCTTCCTGATGCCCGTCTCTGTAGCGTAGATGGTATAGTCTATCTCACGCTAGTTTTCGTACATCTTAGACTGTTGCAATTCTTTCTAAAATACGTCGCAAGTTATCACTGAATTTTTCGACGAATATTTTTCGAATCAAACAACGCTGGAGGTTAGTGTGACATATTACTTATGACCAGAGGCAAAATTTTGTTTTGACAATTATTTATAAAATTCGCATTAATAATTTTAATTGGTTTTCTGTGGGGATTTTTAAACCATAAATTCGCATTAATTTCGCGCAAATTTTCGGGGAAGAATTAATGAGTAATGGCATGGCTCAAATGAAAATAAACAGGTAACTAGAGCAACACAACTGTTAAAACCTCTTTTTTCCAAATTAAAACATTTTATTTGAAATCAGTAGGTAACATGAATAAAATTAAATATCATACACCAGACATCGCCAAATTGCAGCATACAACAAGTTGTGATATTTTCGCTTTTTATTCTTGTTCTGTTGTCTGTCACAACTAAGTTATATGTAGAGAAAATCTCTCACTGTCAGCGTTTGACATCGACAACCAAAGACATTGAAGGGACTTTTCACAGAAATTGCGGTAAGAACCAGCTTTTGTCTTCAATGTCAAGAGTGCTGTTACTACATCTAATCTGTTATCGTTACCATCATGGCTTTGCTGTTCAACAATGCCACAAAGCTCTTTGTAATAAAGAAGCATATCAGAATCACAAGTAATACCACTGGTTTTAAATGCATTTAGTTGTTTAAATGCTGCCATTACATGATTTAAATCACCTATACTTGATTTAGTAACTAGCCTAGAAGGCTCAAACAAATTATCCTAAGCTTTTATGGTTACTACATCATCAGTTTCTTTTGTCATAATGGAGTTTAATTTAAACAAAGTCATACGGCAGCAAACTTTTAGATTCTCTTCTACTGCTTTTCTAACACTGGGATCCATGATATGATCTACAAGTGCACTTAATCTGTTTCCAAAGTGACCACTCTCTAATATTTCACATTTGGCTCTCAGCGAGTTAATTCGGAATAAAACAAGATGAGCCACAGTTTTTTGTTTAGATTGAAATTCTAATATTGCATCTGTTATCAATATGCAATTTTCAGAAGCAAATGTTGCCTGTATCTTTACAATATTGCAGCATTTGGCATCGCAAAAATGATAATTTAACAAATTTTGCGCAAGAACTGAAAACTTTCCTTTTTAGAAAATAAATCAACAATTGCATCAAAATACCTGGCAATGTAAACTACTGAATCAAACCAGCTGGACCACCGTGACACTACAGGCAATGGGAACAGTTTAGCCTCTAAATCTGGGTGGTTTTCAGTGAGGTTTTGTTTGTATTCATTTTTTTAACATTCGGTCATTTCGGAACACATTCTTAAGTCCTGAGGGACAATATTTTCATGTTATTTGTCTAGAGTGTAACTTCCTAAAAGTTCAGTACCTTCGCAGTACCTTTAGTCAGCATAATAGGACTTTTTGTTGTGCACGGTGTGGTATCCAATAAATAACATTTCCAGTTAGAATACGACAAAGAGTTCTCAGTAACATGGACCAGTCGGATGCTGTGGTGTCAGTTTATTGTTGTACCGCTTAGCTGTTATTTCAGTGTGCATGATGATGTCATTGTATTGGCTTGTTAAGTGTTAAATTTTATCTTGCTTTCGTTAAATTTGTAAATATGTTTTCATGACTTTGAAGACATGTCCTCATGCTATGAAGACATTAACGTTAAGTTAAAGTTATATTTATGCAATTTGAAATAAATGTAAAATTTTCTATGCAGACTAAAATATTATAAACTTTCTCCTTTATCGCTAAAAATTATTCTCGAAAAATGGAACAATTTGCGAAACTTTGCGAAAAAAAATCGTTAAAAACAAAAATTCTTGCCTCTGCTTATAACGAACATATTTTATTCCGGAGAGTAGTTTTACAGTTATCTGTTGCCGCAGCATCACTTTGAAACAAAATGCTTTGTTTCCAATCGATCTGAATGTGTTTATGGGAGAAGCATATAGAGTTGAAATATTCACTCACCTGAAGTAGTGACAACTAGAAGGTAGAAGACTGCTACGAGATACCAGGTCGAAGACATGGCCCAGGCAGCATCGTGGAACTACAGAGCTCATGGCACACTCCAGTGTACACGATTACTGAACTTCCTCCGACATTGGCTGTCATTGCCACTGCGAGGCCAGACAGGCGCGTTAGGACGTCTTCCACCTCCACCCTGCCAAACACGTGCTTCTCAGTAATGTTTCTCTATTATCAGGACCAATAAGTAAGTGGAACTGAGTAGCAGAATGGAAAATAGCTCATTTCACCTCAGAGGAGTTCGAAAACAAAGCAAGACTATTACGATTTTCAAAAAACCCAGCACTTTATGCTTTTTTGAGCTCAGAAACATCCTAATTTATCATTTATTAAAGCTGTTGCAAATAATTATAATAATAATAATAATAATAATAATAATAATAATAATAATAATAATAATAATAATAATAATAATAATAATAAGAGAAGAAGAAGAAGAAGAAGAAGAAGAAGAAGAAGAAGAAGAAGAAGAAGAAGAAGAAGAAGAAGAAGAAGAAGAAGAAGAAGAAGAAGAAGAGAAGAAGAAGAAGAAGAAGAAGAAGAAGAAGAAGAAGAAGAAGAAAAGAAGAAGAAGAAGAAAGAAGAAGAAGAAGAAGAAGAAGAAGAAGAAGAAGAAGAAGAAGAAGAAGAAGAAGAAGAAGAAGAAGAAGAAGAAGAAGAAGAAGAAGAAGAAGAAGAAGAAGAAGAAGAAGAAGAAGAAGAAGAAGAAGAAGAAGAAGAAGAAGAAGGAAGAAGAAGAAGAAGAAGAAGAAGGAAGAAGAAGAAGAAGAAGAAGAAGAAGAAGAAGAAGAAGAAGAAGAAGAAGAAGAAGAAGAAGAAGAGAAGAAGAAGAAGAAGAAGAAGAAGAAGAAGAAGAAGAAGAAGAAGAAGAAGAAGAAGAAGAAGAAGAAGAAGAAGAAGAAGAAGAAGAAGAAGAAGAAGAAGAAGAAGAAGAAGAAGAAGAAGAAGAAGAAGAAGAAGAAGAAGAAGAAGAAGAAGAAGAAGAAGAAGAAGAAAGAAGAAGAAGAAGAAGAAGAAGAAGAAGAAGAAGAAGAAGAAGAAGAAGAAGAAAGAAGAAGAAGAAGAAGAAGAAGAAGAAGAAGAAGAAGAAGAAGAAGAAGAAAAGAAGAAGAAGAAGAAGAAGAAGAAGAAGAAGAAGAAGAAGAAGAAGAAGAATGAAAAGTGCACTCAGATTGAGTATTAATATACAAGCATACAAACATTGATATACAAGTATTTTTGTCTGTTATAAATTTTGTTCTTTTTTTTACATTCTATTATATGATATTTTTGCATTGCTGACCGCATAACAAACATTTACAATCCACATTTGGTTCGTGAAGGTTTTTTGATAATGCATATCTTATGATGAAAACCGTGTAGTGAAGGTCTTGTCACATGTCTGATTTCTGTATTCTCTGGTCCATCATGGTTGGTGTGTTGTAGAAATCTAGGTCTATCTCCTTCTTTCGGTCCATGATGTTGATCAGTTCCTGGTATGGTCCTGTTGATGGTAGGGCAATGATGTCTTCTATGAAATAAGTCTCTTTGAACATTTCATACATCAGTTGAGATGGCGCTATTTTTCCCACTCCTAGGATCCGTTTCATGAACATAGTCTTAAATTTTTCTATTCTTTTCAGGTCGCCGATTTTAAGCTTTTCCCATATGATCTCTATTCCATATGTTATTGACTGATGTCACTGCTACTTTTAATAGTATCACCGCTGTCTTTGTTGACATTAGTTATGTTTGGAATATTGAATGATGCTTTGATGGCTGCTGCTACTCTTTCCTGGATATGTATACCAAAAGATGTTGCTGTTGTTTGTAATGTAATTCCCAGGTGTTTACACTTGCGTACTATTTGTAATGGTTCACTGTATAGCATTATACTGTCTTTGGGTGATATTCCTCCTCCCTTCCTGAATATAATTTGAATTGTCTTATCTTGATTTATTTATTGATATATTGCCCAAGTTTCCAGATTTTGTATTGCCCTCTGTACGTCTTCTTTTATTGTTGATCCTATCACTATATCATCTGCATACAAAATAATTTCTGCTTTTGTCTCTTTCTCTATTATGTTGGTGACATCTGCTGTATAAATGTTGAACAGCGTTGGGCTAATAGGATCTCCTTGAGGGACTCCGTTCGTCTGTATAATCAACTCCGAAACTTCAACATTGTTATTTATTTGTATTAGATTTCTTTGAAGGCATGCCTCTATCGTTCTCACCAGAGGGTCTCCCTCTCTGGTTATTCTTTTCAGTTTCTCTATTAGTTTCCCTCTATTTACTAAATCGAAGGCTTTCCTGAGATCTACAAAGACTGGATAGTACTTTCCTCTTTCGTATCTCAGTGTATCCTGTATCACGTCCCTTAAATATTTCACTGCCTGCTTCATGTTCCTTTTTATTTTCTCTACTACATGTAATAAATATAAAAAGTACCTACTACATTCCACTAAAATATTCGAGATATCAATATTTCAGCACAAATAAATGCTTTGGAACCACCTGAATTTAAAACAAAAAATAGGTATGGGTCGATACCAGTTTTTCTCGATACTCGATTGCCAATACCGAAACAAGATACTTTCCACGATACCCGAAACCCGATTCCGTGAGTTCTACTTCTAGTTTCAATAGAAAATAGAATGTTGGGAGAAATGTATAATGCCAATAAAATTAAATAGGTGCACGTATTTAATGAGTAGGGAACGGATTTATAGGCACTAAAAATGTGTGAAATAGGCAGGCAAAAAGACACTAAAATGGGCAAAATAGGCACCTAAATAAGCACTAACATTTACTAAGTAAGCACTTAGAAATTCACAATTTTGGTAAAATGGCTCTTAAAATTCACTATAAATGCACTATAACAAAACAACAATCATCGCAAAGTATGCTGCAAAAAAATCGCTAAACGCATACTATTTTGTGGTTCCCTAGACCAAATATTTCTACATTTATTCCAAATTTCATAAATGGCTGCACAGTAGGTTCAAATAAGATATTGTTGTATAATTAAAATACATGTAAATCCACTTCACTAAGTAAGAACTATAATGTCTAGAAAGGTGTGAAGTAATTAGCTACGTCAAAAAACAAACACATCGATTTTTTGGGGTGGGGGGCCTTAAGGGTGAAAATTTAAATATCCGAAGCTTTTGTTAGATCTGTTTCAAATTTGTACCATTTATCTTCGTGATCCATCAAGAATGGAACAATACCAAGTTTCAGCTTTCTAGTTGTATTAGTTTCTGAGGAATTAACAGTTTATGTCTAAATTAAAGCCGATTTTCAAAATATCCCACATATTGTAATTTTAAAAATTAATGCTTGGGGTATAGATTTCTGCAAACATTTTTATCTATTAATGGCCTGTACCTATGTGAAATATTTTTATTCGTCATATCAACGAAGGGAAAAAATAATCATACCTATTTAAAAAAAAATTATTTCCCTAAGCGTTTTCAGTAAGAAGTAAGCATTATAATTGTTTTCAATACAAATAACAAGAACACAGCAAATGTAAATGGATACACTTAATATGCAGTTGGCCTTACAGGCGTGTTTAGAATTTCATACAAATTAATAGAAAACTGCATCCTGTAGAACATTTTGAAGTTAGGAAAATGTAGAAAATATAGAAACTGAGAAATCTGAAGTTAAAATTACGTAATAGCAGCTACGATACAGGTTTAGGGTTATTTAAATAGTCATGTGACGTGTTTCGTAGTGCCGGTAGAAAAATAAGAAATAAATTTTATATTATTTAGGTATGTCTATATTAATTGTAAGATAAAAAACTAAATTTGAGATTTTTGTATGTTTTGGGCCAATTTGCACAGATGTGTCTCCTTCAAAGAAACGATTGTTGGAAAGATAAGAAATTCAAAAGTTCATCACAGCAATCTTAATATCACTTAAAATGATGTCACGATGTGTCATAAAAATACAAAGCACAGAACAAAAATTAATTAAAAACTAAAGCTACGGAATCCTAGTTTTTGTAATAAAAGCCCAAAATGCCCCATTGTCGACTAAGAACAAATAAAGTAAAGCTTTTTAGTAAGCATTTCTCGTTCATTCAAACAGAATTACAACATTTACGGCATCCTGAAAAGAATTCTCATGCCTACTTTTATAAAGGCATTTCTGTAAAATTTTACACAAACCATTAAGATTTATTGATCTGCAGTTTCATTTTCAATGATAGAAACAACACCGGAAGTCTCCAAGCAGTCGATTTCATGATTCCTTGAGATACATGTAGAAAAAAGTAAGCATGAGAAAATCACATATTTGTCAAATATATATAATGTTAGTCTGTGTAGCCTAGGTAATTAAGCGCTGGCCTTACAAGTTTAAGTTGTAACCTGAACAGAGTCCCAGAGTGGTGACTTTAAGATTGGGTAAAACAACAGCTTCGTGTCAGTATGTTTACACAGATGTAAAATAAATCTTACGGGAGCTAATTCCTGCTTACCAGCGTACTGATTGTGATCTGATATGATTGTTAACAATTGACACCATCAATCATTTAATTAATAATCCCTCCCCCAGGTATTACTATCAGCTCAACAAATAAGCCTTGACACCAGCACAAAAATATCATGCCAATGCATTGAAATAAATGCAAAAGCTGTTGTTACAAATTAGAAAGAAGAAATTGGCTAAAAAGGCAGTTTTAGGCTCTAATAAGCAGAATAGGAACAAACGTATGAAATAGGCACTATAAAACTAAGAAATTGGGCTAATAATTGTAGGAAACGTGCTTATAACTTGAAAGCCCACGTTTCTGAACAAAGGAATAAAATAGGCAAATAGGGCAAAATCGGCCCCCTATTAATGAGATAAAACTTAAAACCTTCTAGCCCGATTTCACCAACAGATGTTAAAATCACAATTGTCACAGCGCTAACAAAGCTGTTAAATCTCTTGCATTTCACCAACCTGTTTCCTGAAATTGTTAACAAGCACGTGTTAACGCCAAGAGACTTGCAAATATTAAAGCTATAGAAGGCTATGGATGAGTCGTATTTTTTTCTGAACGTACTGCGATGCGCTTTTGTTTTCATTTTCGTCTGCACACAGCAGAAAAAATGGCGGGTAAACAAAATCATAAGCAAAATCCGTGAGACAAATTTCTCATAATGAAAAAGAATTATTAATTGAATTGAAAAACGACGAATAAAATAAAATGAAACAAAGTCAGTCCGTATAAACTTCACAAACAGAAATACAGAAAAAGTACCCATTGGACTAAATGGACAAACTGTTCCCTACGAAAAGAAGGTAAAATATTTAGGTTTGGTACTAGATGAAAGGCATAACTGGAAATCGCATGTAAAAAGAAAAAGAAGTGAACCAGATCTAAGATTTAGAAAACTGTATTGACTACTGGGACATTACTCACAACTAAGTCAACACAACAAATTGTTGATTTATAAACAAGTGCTGAAACCTGCAAGGATGCACGGCATACCTTTATGGGGTTGCACCAAGAAAACGTATGTCGAAACCATTCAGAAATTTCAGAATAAGGTACTAATCGCTATAGTACAGGCACCCTGGTATGTACTCAATGACAATATCTACAGGGACTTGAATATAGAATTTCTCAATGAAGAAATTAAAGCTGCTGTGGTTAAGCACGAAAGACGGTTACTTGCACATGAAAACACGGAGGTACTGCCTATGCTAGTCAATAGCCACACAGGACGAAGACTGAAAAGAACCAAGCTCTCGACTTAGCGTTTTAAAATCAGTGTGATGAAGCTGTTGTAATAGAACTGCCCATATGAATAATATGAAGACTAAACTATTAGATAAGTGTAAAACTTAGTTGTAGTTTTTGAGAGAAAGAAATTGAATTGGTGACGATGTATAAGGATGTCGTGGACAGCAAGAGGACGGATGCGGTGAATGTAAAAGAGAAAGATGTCACGTGGGAAAATATTGGAAATGAATTTAATTCAAATGCATGTGTCACTACTACAAGCACCAAACAACTTGTCAGTATTACGTAAATTTAAAACGAGGTGCGAAGGAAAATTGACAAGTGACTTAAACGTTTCAAGACGGGAGGTGGACAGTGTATTATCCACATAATTCAGTGAATTATAAAATAGCATCATCATTATCGTCGTCATCAACATCATCTTCAAGGACTAGGCCCTGTGACCCGTTCCGTTCTCTTCACGAGCCTACTGATCCTTCCAGCGTAGAGCTGGGCGTCCCACATCTCTCTTTCCCTTCGGCATATAATCTAAAACTCTTCTTGGAAGTCGTTCCGCGTCCATTCTTAAAATATGAAAGGGTAGAGCCAGACTGAAAGTTCACTTTCATAATGCGTCCTACACACGGCTAGTGTGACAGAACAATTAATTTCCATTAATTGTACCTAATAGTGGTCCGAACTATAAAGCCCGGGCCTTAAAAGTACTTACCATAGTAAGTCGCTATTAAGGTAGTTGTCTCATGTGTATATGAGAACTCCTAGTGGTTTACCGGGTGAAACACGAGTCAGTTGGAGAATTTAATGTCATGTTGGCACGTTGGCCATAGTAGCTCAAATGGTTAGAGCGGCTGAACGGAGACTAGAAGATCCGTGGTTCAAATCCCGGCTATGGCATTGAATTTTCCTGTCTGGCTCGACACTTTCATAGTTCTTATTATAGTCCCACACATTTGATTGAATCTGTTTAACTTCACCTCCTTATCCTTGTTGTTATTTGCTACTGCTACTGTGTAGCCTAGACAGTTAAAACTATTAACCTGTTCTATTGTTTTATTGTTTATAACTATTTTTGCTCTTATGTTGTTCTTTCCTCTAAAATCCATTACTTAAGTTTTTTTTTTTTTTGCGTTCTGAGATGGAAAGGTTATGTTTCCGCTATGTTGTTTAAACTATATACTGCTCTTTGCATGTCATCTTCTGAGTGCGATATTATCACTTGATCATCAGCAAATACTGTATTTAACATTATGTTTCCAATCAATACGTTTTGTTTTATACTTTGCTGCCACTCTTGTACCAGCCCGCCTCGGTAGCGTGGTGGTAGCATGTCTGCCTCACGTTCAAGAGGTCCCGAGTTCGAATCTCGGTCAGGGCGAGTTATCTGGATAAGGTTTTTTCCGGGGTTTTCCCTTATCCTGATAGACGAATGTCGGGAAACTCTAAGCTCCATGGACCCCGGGCTCATTTGAACATCATTTCACCCATTCCATTCATCGTCCGATATGACTTAACGTTGGAGGACGTAGAATACAAACAACAAAAAAAAAAAACCTTGTACCTTATTATCAATATAGATATTAAAGAGTATAGGCGATAAGATAGCAAAGTTATTAATACATGAAGCAAAGGCGAGATCGGCATATTCCTTTCCAGGCATGTTCTAACTCAGTATTACGTAAATTTAAAACGAGGAGCGAAGAACCACAAGTAATGCATGACTTGAACGTTTCAAGACGGGTGCTAGTGTATTAGCCACATAATTCAGTGAATTATAAAATCGCAAAGTTATTAATACTTGAAGCTAAGGCGAGATCGGCATATTCCTTTCCAGGCATGTTCTAACTCAGTATTACGTAAATTTAAAACGAGGAGCGAAGAACCACAAGTAATGCATGACTTGAACGTTTCAAGACGGGTGCTAGTGTATTAGCCACATAATTCAGTGAATTATAAAATCGCAAAGTTATTAATACTTGAAGCTAAGGCGAGATCGGCATATTCCTTTCGAGGCAAGTTCTAACTCAGTATTACGTAAATTTAAAACGAGGAGCGAAGAACCACAAGTAATGCATGACTTGAACGTTTCAAGACGGGTGCTAGTGTATTAGCCACATAATTCAGTGAATTATAAAATCGCAAAGTTATTAATACTTGAAGCTAAGGCGAGATCGGCATATTCCTTTCCAGGCATGTTCTAACTCAGTATTACGTAAATTTAAAACTAGGAGCGAAGGACAAGTGAAGAGTGACTTGAACGTTTCAAGACGGGTGCTAGTGTATTAGCCACATAATTCAGTGAATTATAAAATCGCAAAGTTATTAATACTTGAAGCAAAGGCGAGATCGGCATATTCCTTTCCAGGCATGTTCTAACTCAGTATTACGTAAATTTAAAACTAGGAGCGAAGGACAAGTGAAGAGTGACTTGAACGTTTCAAGACGGGTGCTAGTGTATTAGCCACATAATTCAGTGAATTATATAATCGCAAAGTTATTAATACTTGAAGCAAAGGCGAGATCGGCATATTCCTTTCCAGGCATGTTCTAACTCAGTATTACGTAAATTTAAAACTAGGAGCGAAGGACAAGTGAAGAGTGACTTGAACGTTTCAAGACGGGTGCTAGTGTATTAGCCACATAATTCAGTGAATTATAAAATCGCAAAGTTATTAATACTTGAAGCTAAGGCGAGATCGGCATATTCCTTTCCAGGCATGTTCTAACTCAGTATTACCCAAATTTAAAACTAGGAGCGAAGGACAAGTGAAGAGTGACTTGAACGTTTCAAGACGGGTGGTAGTGTATTAGCCACATAATTCAGTGAATTATATAATCGCAAATGTATTAATACTTGAAGCAAAGGCAAGATCGGCATATTCCTTTCGAGGCATATTCTAACTCAGTATTACGTAAATTTAAAACGAGGAGCGAAGGACAAGTGAAGAGTGACTTGAAAGTTTCAAGACGGGTGGTAGTGTATTAGCCACATAATTCAGTGAATTATATAATCGCAAATGTATTAATACTTGAAGCAAAGGCAAGATCGGCATATTCCTTTCCAGGCATGTTCTAACTCAGTATTACCCAAATTTAAAACGAGGAGCGAAGGACAAGTGAAGAGTGACTTGAAAGTTTCAAGACGGGTGCTAGTGTATTAGCCACATAATTCAGTGAATTATATAATCGCAAATTTATTAATACTTGAAGCAAAGGCGAGATCGGCATATTCCTTTCGAGGCATGTTCTAACTCAGTATTATGTAAATTTAAAACGAGGAGCGAAGAACAAGTGACGAGTGACTTGAACGTTTTAAGACGGGAGGTGGAAAGTGTACTATCCACATAATTCAGTGAATTACAAAATCGCAAAGTTATTAATACTTGAAGCAAAGGCGAGATGGCCATATTCCTTTCGATGCATGTTCTAACCTCTCTTGTACTTCCGTAGTAACCTTCATAGCAAATTGTTTCGAAAGTCTATAGGCCGTACTCTATTACGAATGCAATTTAGAAGGTCTTATATATAGCAAATCAACATCAACAGCTGAGTTCATGCCCGCCATCTTGATAATTTATAATTGTTAGGGAATTAACAACAGAAAGTTGGCTTGTTAGTTAAACCAGAGATTTAACACGAATGTTAAGCTAACATTTGTTGTTGAAATGCAATTTTTTTTGTAACTATTGCTAAACTCGTGTTAAGTCTAAACATCTGTTCGTTAAATCGGGCATCAGTGTTTTTTACACGACGTATGCTGCGGCGACCGTGTCCGTAGTAACGCAGTTTTCCGGGGAAGGCCGCGTCTTGGTTGCAACAGGCCTTCCCCAGTGGACTTTTTTTACTGGCAGTGTTCTTATTTTTGAACTCTACATTAGACATTTAAAAGCAAAACTGTCCACTTTTATAAGTTTTTGTTAAAAAATACTATCATTTTCACTCTTTGGGGTCAAGTCTAGTTCTTTTTCTGTAACATAAGTCCTGCTGTGGCGCTGTGCTACCGAGCGGAATGGCTCACGCGGTTTCGCCTGTGGCCCGCATTCGGGAGGCCCGGGTTCCGTGGCCGATCTAACTGAACCATGGGCATTGTCGAAGGTTTTCCCGGGTCGCTAAGCGAATGGTGGGCAGGTAAACTACATCCTCCGAATCTCCTGTCCCTCCATTTCATCTCCATTATCATTTCACATCTGGTGGTCTCTTTCAGGGTAGTAGTATCAGCGATGCATGGCAGGATGGTATACTCTGAAGAAAACTACTTCCTCCTCCAGTAGGTCGGTTGCCGGTCTCAGCTCCTTGCTGGGACTATTTCGGGACCGCCTGCCAGGGACCTTTGGGGCTTGGCTGCCGGGCTCGTTATCGTCCCGCTGTAGGGGAGCGTGTCCGTTGTCCTCTCCGTAGGGGAGGGAATCCGTCCCCTTCAGCTGCCGAGGTGCAGGCGCTGCGGACCCATAGCACTCGTGGTACCTCTGACGCTACCAGAGGAACCTCGGGCCGAACTGCCGAGCCCCTCCCGTCGGGGTGTTGTTCGGATTGGGTTAGACTCGAGGGGGCAGTGTGTTCCCGACACCCACGGGGAATTGGGTACCTCCGCCCAGGCTACGGCCACCCGGAGGGGGTAGACGGTTGCCTCATAAGTCCCGGGTACTAGCCTGCAGAGCTAGTAGAAGGTGTGCTAGATCACCAGGCGGCCCTACCGAGGTTTTCGGTAGTCTTCCCTGTGGGGTTGACGCGCGTAAGTGGCGTATCCACTTCCATCCCGTCTTGACGTTGTGCTCAGCGGGGGAGGGGGGGTTAGACTCAAGGTATTGCCCCATGGAAAGAACCCTGGAGTTTTCCATCGCTCCCGGGTAGAAGGAGGCCCGGGTACTTGGGCCTACGGGTCCAGGACTAATGGGAGTAGAGCCTCTGGTGTTAAATGTTAAATGTCCGTTGTTCTGGCCTGTCGTGGGAGGTCTCTATCCAAGTAAACTGTAGGGACCCTGTCCTCTGTACTGTCGTAGCTCCTTGGGTCGACCGCCCTCTGTCTCCTTCGCCTCAACCTTCCTCCCGGGGATGCCCCACTTGGGGGCATAGGACCAATGGGCCCAGCATGGTGGCCTACGTACCGAATCCCCTCCGTAATGAAGTCCCCATCCCAACATAAGTCCTGCTGTAGTAAACAATCTTTCAAAGAAAACTTCTACAGGGGTAATACATAAATTCTTAGCGGATTTCTTTTTCAATTCTAGAAAATTTGAATTTGCTTTCCAGTTATCCAGTGCACTAGACAGAGGAGGTGACAAATCGTAATGGACATATGTAGCGATAAGTTCTCAGGAACTGTTAACTGCCAGTGAATCTGACAATAATGTTACTGTGCAGATACCACATTTCCTAAAATTTCTGGGCTTTACAATGTTCTACTTGTGGCAATAATACTTTGTGATTTTAAAATAAAATAAAAATATGCAGAATTAACACCGAAATATCGAAAAAGTATCGAGCGAATTTTCTGAAATATCGTTCGACGTGGATACGATCCAGGTATCCAGGACCTATCCTAACAAAACGCATTTTAGAAAAAGGTTAATATGTGTGTGGTTGTTTTTAACTTACATCCTCCAACATTAACCCATATCGGACGACGAATGAAGTGGGTGAAATGTGAAATTAAGCTCAAATGAGCCTAGAGTCCATTTGGGAATTTTAGAGTTACCCAACGTTCATCTTTCAGGATATGGGAAACCCCTGAAGGAAACCTTTCCAGATATTTGGACTGAATAATGCAATGCCATAGTCGGGATTTGAACCACGGTTGCTCTAACCAATGAACTGTAATGACAACGTGCCACACGACACTAAATTCTTCAACTGAGTCGTATTTTTTCCGGTAAACCACCAGCAGTTCTCTTACACACATGAGTAGACATCGGAGCCCGTACACCTTTAAAGGAATATGAAGTTTACGAGTCTCGCAGTATACAACTGCTGATGTCAGTCCCGGTGACAATACGCAGGGATAGTCCGGTTCGCAACGCGTAGCTTTAGTTTCATTACAACTACTGCCAGGGCTGTATTTCTAAATAAAAGTGTGGGAGGACTCGCCTAAAAAGTTTTCCAGATGCTGGAGAACCGATCAGAATGCTGAACTTGTAGATTCGCCTTCCTGCTTTGGTTGTCCTCAGCATGTGTACGACTTTTTATCCATTCTTTTATGAAATTCTCTGGGTTCCATATATGTACTGGAGGTCCGTTAGTAGTAAAACGTCAGAGATGAGAGATGACATTGAAGCAGAAGTTTTATGTTGCTTCCACAAAATTCTTGTTGCTAATTTCTCGCCATCTTATTCGGCCCCTCGGCGGGCGCCATATTTAGCAGATTTCTTCGTTGTTACAAATATGTGCACTCATCACTATCACGATTTCACGATATTTTGATTGTATATAATCTTGATTGAATTTTACTCGACGGGCTTTCCTAGTCTATCATTATTCGTTGCAGCGACAGTATATCTATGAATCATTTCTACTTTAATAAAAAAGATTCCATTAATTACATAAAACTCCTTACTCCTGCACGTATACTCGCTCTCACCAAGGCGGCCCGGGTTCGATCTCAGACGCCCGCAAAGTGAGATTAGTGGTGGACAACACGGCGTTGGGGCGGGTTTTCTCCGGGATCTCCGGTTTCTCCCGCCATCTCATTCCACCGGTGCTCCATCTTCATCTCATGTCTCATCAGTGTCACCGCCTGCGGTGCCATATGTAGAAAAAGCGGGCGTTAAACACTATACATCATCATTTGCACGTATACTCAACACTAACAAGATTACAGAATACATATCTCCTTATGAAGCTTATTGATTTTCTTTCCCTATCCAAAACTTTTCATCTTTCCACATCAAGCAACATTATTGATTTTCTTTTCCCTATCCAAAACTTTTCATCTTTCCACATCAAGCAACATTATTGATTTTCTTTCCCTATCCAAAATTTTTCATCTTTCCACATCAAGCAACATTATTGATTTTCTTTTCCCTATCCAAAACTTTTCATCTTTCCACATCAAGCAACATTATTGATTTTCTTTTCCCTATCCAAAATTTTTCATCTTTCCACATCAAGCAACATTATTGATTTTCTTTCCCCTATCCAAAATTTTTCATCTTTCCACATCAAGCAACATTATTGATTTTCTTTCCCCTATCCAAAATTGTTCAATTTTCCACATCAAGCAACATTATTGATTTTCTTTTCCCTATCCAAAACTTTTCATCTTTCCACATCAAGCAACATTATTGATTTTCTTTCCCCTATCCAAAACTTTTCATCTTTCCACATCAAGCAACATTATTGATTTTCTTTTCCCTATCCAAAACTTTTCGTCTTTCCACATCAAGCAACATTATTGATTTTCTTTTCCCTATCCAAAATGTTTCCTCTTTCCACATCAAGCAACATTATTGATTTTCTTTTCCCTATCCAAAATTTTTCATCTTTCCACATCAAGCAACATTATTGATTTTCTTTTCCCTATCCAAAACTTTTCATCTTTCCACATCAAGCAACATTATTGATTTTCTTTCCCCTATCCAAAATTTTTCATCTTTCCACATCAAGCAACATTATTGATTTTCTTTTCCCTATCCAAAATTTTTCATCTTTCCACATCAAGCAACATTATTGATTTTCTTTCCCTATCCAAAATTTTTCATCTTTCCACATCAAGCAACATTATTGATTTTCTTTTCCCTATCCAAAATTTTTCATCTTTCCACATCAAGCAACATTATTGATTTTCTTTCCCCTATCCAAAACTTTTCATCTTTCAACATCAAGCAACATTATTGATTTTCTTTTCCCTATCCAAAACTTTTCATCTTTCCACATCAAGCAACATTATTGATTTTCTTTTCCCTATCCAAAACTTTTCGTCTTTCCACAACAAGCAACATTATTGATTTTCTTTTCCCTATCCAAAATTTTTCGTCTTTCCACATCAAGCAACATTATTGATTTTCTTTTCCTTATCCAAAACTTTTCATCTTTCAACATCAAGCAACATTATTGATTTTATTTTCCCTATCCAAAATTTTTCGTCTTTCCACATCAAGCAACATTATTGATTTTCTTTTCCTTATCCAAAACTTTTCATCTTTCCACATCAAGCAACATTATTGATTTTCTGTTCCCTATCCAAAATTTTTCGTCTTTCCACATCAAGCAACATTATTGATTTTCTTTTCCTTATCCAAAACTTTTCATCTTTCCACATCAAGCAACATTATTGATTTTCTTTTCCTTATCCAAAACGTTTCATCTTTCCACATCAAGCAACATTATTGATTTTCTTTTCCTTATCCAAAACTTTTCGTCTTTCCACATCAAGCAACATTATTGATTTTCTTTCCCTTATCCAAAACTTTTCATCTTTCCACATCAAGCAACATTATTGATTTTCTTTTCCTTATCCAAAACTTTTCATCTTTCCACATCAAGCAACATTATTGATTTTCTTTTCCTTATCCAAAACTTTTCATCTTTCCACATCAAGCAACATTATTGATTTTCTTTTCCTTATCCAAAACTTTTCATCTTTCCACATCAAGCAACATTATTGATTTTCTTTCCCTTATCCAAAACTTTTCATCTTTCCACATCAAGCAACATTATTGATTTTCTTTCCCTTATCCAAAACTTTTCATCTTTCCACATCAAGCAACATTATTGATTTTCTTTTCCTTATCCAAAACTTTTCATCTTTCCACATCAAGCAACATTATTGATTTTCTTTCCCTTATCCAAAACTTTTCATCTTTCCACATCAAGCAACATTATTGATTTTCTTTCCCTTATCCAAAACTTTTCATCTTTTCACATCAAGCAACATTATTGATTTTCTTTCCCTTATCCAAAACTTTTTATCTTTCCACATCAAGCAACATTATTGATTTTATTTTCCCTATCCAAAACTTTTCATCTTTCCACATCAAGCAACATTATTGATTTTCTTTTCCCTATCCAAAACTTTTCATCTTTCCACATCAAGCAACATTATTGATTTTCTTTTCGCTATCCAAAGCTTTTCATCTTTCCACATCAAGCAACATTATTGATTTTCTTTCGCCTATCCAAAACTTTTCGTCTTTCACATCAAGCAACATTATTGATTTTCTTTCCCTATCCAAAATTTTTCATCTTTCCACATCAAGCAACATTATTGATTTTCTTTTCCCTATCCAAAACTTTTCATCTTTCCACATCAAGCAACATTATTGATTTTCTTTTCCCTATCCAAAATTTTTCATCTTTCCACATCAAGCAACATTATTGATTTTCTTTCCCCTATCCAAAATTTTTCATCTTTCCACATCAAGCAACATTATTGATTTTCTTTCCCCTATCCAAAATTGTTCATCTTTCCACATCAAGCAACATTATTGATTTTCTTTTCCCTATCCAAAACTTTTCATCTTTCCACATCAAGCAACATTATTGATTTTCTTTCCCCTATCCAAAACTTTTCATCTTTCCACATCAAGCAACATTATTGATTTTCTTTTCCCTATCCAAAACTTTTCGTCTTTCCACATCAAGCAACATTATTGATTTTCTTTTCCTTATCCAAAACTTTTCGTCTTTCCACATCAAGCAACATTATTGATTTTCTTTTCCCTATCCAAAATTTTTCATCTTTCCACATCAAGCAACATTATTGATTTTCTTTTCCCTATCCAAAACTTTTCATCTTTCCACATCAAGCAACATTATTGATTTTCTTTCCCCTATCCAAAATTTTTCATCTTTCCACATCAAGCAACATTATTGATTTTCTTTTCCCTATCCAAAATTTTTCATCTTTCCACATCAAGCAACATTATTGATTTTCTTTCCCTATCCAAAATTTTTCATCTTTCCACATCAAGCAACATTATTGATTTTCTTTTCCCTATCCAAAATTTTTCATCTTTCCACATCAAGCAACATTATTGATTTTCTTTCCCCTATCCAAAACTTTTCATCTTTCAACATCAAGCAACATTATTGATTTTCTTTTCCCTATCCAAAACTTTTCATCTTTCCACATCAAGCAACATTATTGATTTTCTTTTCCCTATCCAAAACTTTTCGTCTTTCCACAACAAGCAACATTATTGATTTTCTTTTCCCTATCCAAAATTTTTCGTCTTTCCACATCAAGCAACATTATTGATTTTCTTTTCCTTATCCAAAACTTTTCATCTTTCAACATCAAGCAACATTATTGATTTTATTTTCCCTATCCAAAATTTTTCGTCTTTCCACATCAAGCAACATTATTGATTTTCTTTTCCTTATCCAAAACTTTTCATCTTTCCACATCAAGCAACATTATTGATTTTCTGTTCCCTATCCAAAATTTTTCGTCTTTCCACATCAAGCAACATTATTGATTTTCTTTTCCTTATCCAAAACTTTTCATCTTTCCACATCAAGCAACATTATTGATTTTCTTTTCCTTATCCAAAACGTTTCATCTTTCCACATCAAGCAACATTATTGATTTTCTTTTCCTTATCCAAAACTTTTCGTCTTTCCACATCAAGCAACATTATTGATTTTCTTTCCCTTATCCAAAACTTTTCATCTTTCCACATCAAGCAACATTATTGATTTTCTTTTCCTTATCCAAAACTTTTCATCTTTCCACATCAAGCAACATTATTGATTTTCTTTTCCTTATCCAAAACTTTTCATCTTTCCACATCAAGCAACATTATTGATTTTCTTTTCCTTATCCAAAACTTTTCATCTTTCCACATCAAGCAACATTATTGATTTTCTTTCCCTTATCCAAAACTTTTCATCTTTCCACATCAAGCAACATTATTGATTTTCTTTCCCTTATCCAAAACTTTTCATCTTTCCACATCAAGCAACATTATTGATTTTCTTTTCCTTATCCAAAACTTTTCATCTTTCCACATCAAGCAACATTATTGATTTTCTTTCCCTTATCCAAAACTTTTCATCTTTCCACATCAAGCAACATTATTGATTTTCTTTCCCTTATCCAAAACTTTTCATCTTTCCACATCAAGCAACATTATTGATTTTCTTTCCCTTATCCAAAACTTTTTATCTTTCCACATCAAGCAACATTATTGATTTTATTTTCCCTATCCAAAACTTTTCATCTTTCCACATCAAGCAACATTATTGATTTTCTTTTCCCTATCCAAAACTTTTCATCTTTCCACATCAAGCAACATTATTGATTTTCTTTTCGCTATCCAAAGCTTTTCATCTTTCCACATCAAGCAACATTATTGATTTTCTTTCGCCTATCCAAAACTTTTCGTCTTTCACATCAAGCAACATTATTGATTTTCTTTTCCCTATCCAAAACTTTTCATCTTTCCACATCAAGCAACATTATTGATTTTCTTTTCCCTGTCCAAAATTTTTCGTCTTTCCACATCAAGCAACATTATTGATTTTCTTTCCCCTATCCAAAACATTTCGTCTTTCACATCAAGCAACAGTATTGATTTTCTTTTACCCTAGCAACCGTTCATCACTTTTTTATATTGTCATTTCATGGCCCACTAATATTTAGATCAGAAAACAAAACTCATTTCAAACCAAAAACTCCCGTTACAACATACAGAAAGAGTGGACCCAACTGAGTTTGCTGTGTAGTGTTTTGCACATGTCCTGTCCATGTTCAATTAGCAAACCCAGAAGCTTAGATAAATCTGAACACAGTTTGTTATATTTCGCCACACAATACGCAGTGCGAAACACTTTCTTCGTACTGTCCAAAACATGATGTTCAATTACAAGATTTTGTAGAACATTTTTTGTCTTTCTTTCTCTTGTATGCGTACTGCTAAATGAGCTTCAGAATTCTTATGTTTCTGGATATTTTTTCTTATAGATTTTAGTTGGGCACCTGTAGTTCCTCCACTTGGATCAACAAGAACTCCACTCCAGTCCTTCGAACTATACCCTCCCTGATATTTGTTTACTTTTAAATCTTGCACGTTTTTACAAACTTAGCACCCCAATTTGCCTACCTTGAACACTAACCACTCATACTTTGTCTGAATTCACTCCACGTAGTCACTCCAACATACAGGATAATCGGGCGAGTTTCTGGACTCCAAATGACTAGAAATTATTTCATCGGTTTGAATTTGATTGTCAGTTTTATTGATTTTGGAAGCACTTGGAGAACATTCAGAGACAGAGGAAACCGCGAATTTAGGTTTAGTACCTACAAAATAAACCTATAGTACGTCTCATAATTTAAAAAAAAAAAAAAAAAGCTATAGCACCAATAATATTGTCAACCAGTTATCAACCATGTATCATCAGTGTCATCGCCTGTGGTGCCGTATGTAGTAAAAGCGGGCGTTAAACACTACACATTTCACATTACACATGCCTGGTCACATTATATCATTTGTTTATGAAAGGTTAGTAACCTCTATTTATTCTAGAGAGTTCAAAGCAGTATTATTCAGTTAGTCTTCCATGAAAACGTGTATCAGCTGGATCAATAGGACACGATGCACCTTCCCCCTTACTACTTCCAGAACAATCCAATTGAGTTAATGTGTACTCATATTATGCTGCAAATAGAAATAATATTTTTAAATTGACTGACGTTAACGACTTATTCAGGAAGAAATAGATAAGGAACACAACAAGACTGGGAAAACTGCGTGAGACATCAGATAAACTACAAGGAGACGACTTTTAGAAAGAAATATCACGTAACGAGATTTTGGAACCTATCATCATAAATTTGCAGTATTCAAACGATGGTGACATTGACAATGACGAATTATCTCTAAACGTAAGTAACATTCACAGCTATACGGATGTACCGCTGGTATTTTCGTTGGATTAGAAAAATAAGTAATTCATTAACTATAATTAAATTTAAACTAAATATTTAAACCATTTGCATAATATACGAATATCCATGTTGCAATTGTGATTTCAACAACTGCATTATTATAAAACGTTGGAAAATTCAGTTTGCGTTTCCTTACGTCTAGCGCCAAAAACACTCGCAAGTGTGCGAGAGAGAGAGGGAAATATAAGAGAGTGAAGGTAATGAGCTGGCAACGCTGAAGGCTCTAACGCATCTGATTCGCTACAAGCGAGAACTCTTCCCATTTGAAACACACCATAGTGCTGTCAATAAAGGTATAAGGCTATACAACAGCCTACCAGAAAATATTAAACAAATGGAGAGCCTTATACATCTTAAAAAGGGGGTCAAACTCTTTTTACTGCAACAGTCATTTTATTCTGTAAATTAGTTTTTAAATGTTAATTAGTTTTAAGTGATTGTAAATAATGCAAATAGCCATTAATGTAACTTTTATACTATGACGTGTCTGATATCAGTGTATGGTCGAAAGGACAAAATAAATTGAAAAAAAAAACTCGTAACAGAAAGCAATCATTAAATATGCTCGGTTTATTACGTGGTTTTGTCATTAGTTCTGATATTACGTCTCAAATTTTCTCACTGCTGTAACTTTTGTAATTTTCACATTTTAAGCCATAAAGACAAGTATGTTGCCCCACTAGGTCAATTAGGAGACCGTCTTCTGAAGTAATAAATTTTGACTCATACACACGTCAGCGCTTGGCGTCGTTAGTGCCCGGACCAATCGACTCGAAACATCACGCCAGGTAGTCGCGCGAGTATGAAAACTGTATTGCGCATGCCCCAGACGTAACGTGTCAACGCTACGCCAGTGATGCAACCGTAACGGAATTCCGCAACGCGTAGAGACATTTGAGCATTCGGGAGACAGCGGAGAAATACGAAAGAGTGGGGGAAATGTAGCGACTTTTGTCAACTTTTTTAAAACAAACTTATCGTAAAAGACAATGCTATAATATCAGGTAACTATTCTTAAGGAAATCAGGTTCAAGAATCTCGCATGTGGATATAGATGTGTTCTGCACTCGTGACCTCCGCGGGATGAGGTGTGGGGAAGAGGGGAACCGTTGTCCGGTTATGCAGCGAGTGAGCAATACAGTAAACATTCAGCAATCACCTGCAGAAAGTCACGTAACCTACTTGCGTTGCAAGATGTAGAACTGGTTCAGAGCAGTAAGATTTACTAATCTTCGCACCATGTCTGAAGATCTTAAGACATTTAAGGTTGTGCATCCGGAAGGGCGTGAAATTAAGAGTAGCGTTATATATAAATGTGACGAAGAAGCTTTGAAAAAACAATGTTCATATCTAGTGTCACAAGGAACACAACGAGCTGCCACTTGTGTAATAAGTAGACTGCATGCTATCTTTTCAGCGTTTCTATCTGTGCGCGACTCGTATATCATTACGTCACCTTATCTCTACGTGTGTATGTCTGCAGTGAACGCATTCCTTTCAGAGTTCATAAGGCCAGAGCACAACAATAATAATACCTATCTCAACCTATCTCTGTTTCATATAACCTTGCCCCACTGACATGTATCACTCCGCGTGCAACTACCTTCCCTCTCATCCTAATTGACTAATGCTTTCGCGCCATAGGCGAAACCTGCAGTAAACGTCATAATAATTGCCAGGAAGATAGAAATAACAATATGAAGGCATGCAAAAATAATGAAGTTTATAATGAAACTGAGCAATTTGAAACTGAATGAATGAGCAATGAAACTGAAACAAGTTTATAATGAAAGGCCCTCGGCCTTTTCCACTGGGATTTTTTAAACCAGCACACATACCTTGCAAAAATGTTTGTCTTTCAGTCTTAAAAGTCGTGTCACGCCATACTTGTCGTGTGTCCTTCATTCACTCAAGTCTCATCAAGTTAGTATATTTTGCGATTTGGACAATTTGATTGACCTTAAATAACGTCTTCGCCACACAGCAATATCGCCCATGGAGTGGTAAGTTTTCCTATTGTCTCAATTTCATGTCGCGATTTTCCTGCGCATCTAACACACCTGCAAGTTCAGAGCACAGCTGTTCTACTTCTCTCACTGACAAAGACGGATTCTTCTCTGTGAGTCCATTAAACACATGCAACACAATTCTTTTTTTCGCCGCTGTGTAAAGGTTTTCTCTTGCGATGCTTCAGCGAAAAACTGGTGCTAGACTCTGCCATTATACATATAATAAGTACACACGCAATAAAGGATCAATAAAATAATTTAGCTCTCGCACTCGGCACAACACGCCTTCGAATGGCGATATATGACTAATCAGATCAAAACAAGGTCAGTGATAAAAGTCACATAAACAAATATGTCATCACTACCACTAAATCACGTGCTATCGTGCCATGTGCTTGAGAGCAAAGGAACCTCCTCTTTACTTCGTTTAAGAATTAACATTCATTTCAGATAAATCAACTCTGACGCGTAATATATTTAATTCAAACAGTTACGAAAATATAAATTTGATAATTCTCTTCCAACATATAAAGATATATCACCATGTTAAATAACGAACTAATTTTTACCGTACACGAGTCTATACTGCAATAACAGCCAATGAGAGGTGATAAGGTCACATGATCGTTAAGAGATACGGGGCAACCTTACGTGAAACAAGGATTAGTTTAATCCTGCTGTAAACATCTGGGTGGGAAGAGAGATAGAGACAGAAATATTGGGACAGAAGATGGTTAAGCTGTTGATTGGTTTAGCGAAATTAATGAGCGTTTTCTTTTATTTGCACCTGTACGATAAACCCCTCCTTTAAGTACAGTACTGTAACTAGTTTTCTGATCACTGCTCTGTGAGAGCTAATTCCTATAAACGTAATAGCTCCACATTTTATCTTTCTGCTTCACATACCACATACATGTATTCTGTACCTACTATATCCAGATTAATCAGAAAACAGATGAAATTATACGGACTGTTAACTTATTATGTTAAATTAAGCTCTATTTTATTTAACAAGTACTAAAAGACACTACCATTGTATAATATTTTTGCCTTCCTATACCAGGCTGCTCTCTTGCAACGAGATCTGTATCGAGTTGAATGCTGATTGAGATGTTATTGTTTATAGTGTGGATTTCCTTCTGATATTTAGCGCTGTATTTCATGTACATCTCGCGTACCTCACAAGCCCCAGAACATTTATGTATATGCAGTAAGGTTTTCATCATGGAGCAGGCCGCTGTTTCAGCCGAAATGAGACACAACTGAGGCAAACCTTTAAAAAGTGGCGAGAGGCGAACGATCGCGCATTGTTTCGCGGTGCCTAAAGAAAGAAACCCGGAATCGTCTATAAAACATTGAGAAATAAACTGGTGATCTCCTTGATGTTTCCGCAAGCAGTGTACATAGTATTAGAATGGAACAGCAAGCATCCGGAACTCTAAGAACACCGGGAAAACCGCGTAAATACAAACAGCGCGAGGAGAAAATACGACGATTTTACGAAAAGTGCTATACGCAGTAAAGTTCATGATTATTTTTTCAGAAATGAACCAACTCATAGATTTGATAAGTTAATGTGTAACCCAACTCTATTTATTGTCTAGATGTTGGCACTGCAAAATATACTGCTAGTGTTGCAAAACATATGTGCGTGCATGTAGCGTCTAACACGTGGCGAGTTGAGTCAGCTCCGCCTTGTTGTTTATAGCAGGATTAAACTAGCGTGAGATAGAGTATAGGATTGGGATTACATTACGGAGAGGATTTGGTGCGTAGGCCATCATGCCGGGCCCATTGTTTCTATGCCCCAAAGTGGAGCACCTCCGGGAGGAAGGACGAGGCGAAGGAGACCGATGTCGGCCGACCCGACAGTACAGAGGGTAGGGTCTCGACAGTTTACTTAGAGACTTCCTCCGACACGCCAGGACAACGGACACGCTCCCCTACTGCGGGACGGCCACCAGCCCAGCAGCCGAGCCCCAAAGGTCCCTGGCTGACGGTCCCGACATGGTCCCAGCAGAGGAGCGGAGACCGGCAAACGGCAGTCGACCTACCGGAGTAGTTTTCCTCAGAGCATATCATCCCGCCATGCAACGCCAAGACACCCGCCGACACTTCTACCCGGAAAGAGAGCACCAGATGAGAGATGATGTGAAATGATAATGGAGATGAAATGGAGGGACACGTTAATGTCAGAGGTTCTACTCCCATTAGTCCTGGACTCGTAGGACCAAGGACCCAGGGCTCCTTCGACCAGGGAGTTACCGAGCTGTCCCAAAAGGGCGCCCGGCGCCTCCGTGGTGCTTTCCATAGGGCAAGACCTAGAGACTAACAAGACCCCCTACCTGGTCCTATGGGCTCAAGACGGGATGGAAGTGGATACGCCACTTACGCGCGCCAACTCCAAAATGGGAAGACTACCGATATGACCTCGGTGGGTCCGCCTGGCGATCTAGCACAATCTAGCGATCTAGTTCAGTATCGCCTACCACTGCAGTGAAGGTAACATGCAGTTGAAGTTGATGCTAGAGGAAGATCCGAAGTTTCTTTCAAACGTTATTACTGTTGATGAAACTTCGCTACATCATTTTGATCCTGAGAGCAAACAGCAATGCCCAGTGTGGAAATCTCCTTCATCACCAACCCCCCCCCCCCAAAAGCAAAAGTGGTTACTTCTGCTGGGAAAGTTATGGTCCTCTCATTCTTTGATATTCATGGAATGGTTTATCAGCATGTTGTTCCTGCACACACATCAGTAACTGAACAATACTACAGGGATGTCCCGAAAACATTGCAAGTTCATATCAGGTGCAAAAGACCACATTTCCATGAAGCAGGCTGGATGCTGCACCACGATAATGCGCGGCCGCATATTGCCAATGTTGTTGCTGAATAACCTGCAAAAATCAACGTGAAGTGCATCCCTCACCCTCCCTATACTCCGGATTTAGCCGCATGTGACTTTTTTCTATTCCCAAACTTGTAGAAACACCTTCGTGGGAGGCATTATCCATCATCAGAAGCAGTGGTGAAGGCTGCAGAGGCGATTTTGAAGGATCTCTCAAAAAATGGTCTCCAGCATATCTTTGAAGACTGGCAGAAACGCTAGAAGAAGTCCATCGCATTCAGGGGAGACTATTTTAAAAAGGACCATCATAATTATGAGGGTAGGTAACGGTACGTTGTCAAAAAAAATTGTGATCATTCTTTATTGAACGGCCCTCGTATTTAAAATTTTCATAAATAATTAAATATACAGAGTAGTAAAGTAATTTAAATAATCCTTACACCTAATTTTGGAACAGATAATATCTAGGTTAATCGATTAAAAATGTTGATCTATCTACACCACTATTATTTACCGTTATTTTTTCTATGCATCGTAAGTTGACAATCACGCAATAGTGCGGCATTTCTCCATAGCAACATATATAGGCGATTCACGTTCTAAAATCTAACACTTATCTTCAAATATATTTATTAATATTTTAGTTAATATCTTAACTACAAAAATTCAGATTGATATATTCATATAGTGCAAAAAATACACGTGTGGTACGCACATAGCGCAATCTCGGCGCAAATGCCTCGTTTTCTCAAACCTTCCCTCTTTCCACATACATTGATATCGCAATATACTATTACTAGGAGTAGTGATATTTACCATTTTGAAATCAGAAATTAAGCATTTTGATTTTTACATTTAGCATTTTGTAGCATTTATACATTTGCACTTTAGCATTTTATAGCATTTTGAAGAAATTTTGAGTTAATTTTGTTAAATAATGAATATTAATATTACTTATATGAAATTTAAAACAAATTTATGGAATGTTATTAATAACAGTGAATTGAAAATGCATAAAGTGTCTATTGCTTTAACCTATATTAATGTGAAATAAATTCACAGAAATATAGAACAATCTGATACAAACAAAAGCATAGTGCGTACACAAAAAAGATACGACGGTGGGTCAGAAAGTAATGCCTCCTATTTTTTTCCCTTAAATGAGTAAGTTATGTGAAAACTTTGAATTTGACTCAATTCCTGAAACCTTCTTCTCCAACCCCCTGCAGTAGTAACTTCCTAAGTCAACAGGTAGCAGCACTGCATCCTCTTGCAAAATGGCTGACATCGACATTCCTATTAGACAGCGTTCTGTGATTGAATTTTTGACTGCGGAAGGTGAAGCGCTAATTCGCGTTCACGAAAGGCTAAAAAATGTGTATGGTGATGCAACGGTGGATGTCAGCACTGTTAGACGATGTGTTCGTCGCTGTAACGAAGCTGAAGAGCAAACACCATGGGCAGATGAAAAGTGAAGCGGCAGGCCGGTGACTGCAGTAACTCCATGCAACATTCAGCGAGTCGATGACATCATTCGTGGTGATCGCCGGGTAACTACAGGTGAATTATGTCGCATTACCTCCCTCAGTAAAGGCAGTGTCATGACGATTATTCAACAACTGGGTTACTCAAAACTTTGTTCACGTTGGGTACCGAGAATGTTAACCGCCCAAAAAAAAGAAACAAGGAAAACAATAACCTCCGAACACTTGCAGCGCTTCAATTTGGAGAGAGAGAAGTTTCTGGAAAAAAGAATTTACTGAAGACGAAACGTGGGTTCATTTTTTTGAACCTGAATCAAAGAGGTAGTCAATGGAATGCCATCACACAACGTCACCGAAGAAAAAAAAATTCAAAACTCAGCGGTCGGCAGGGAAAGTTATGGCGACAGTGTTTTGGGATGCAGGGGGTGTGCTTATGATTGACTTTTTGGAGCAGGGATGCACAATAAATTCTGTCAAATACGTCAGAACTCTCAAAAAGCTGAAAGAACGTCTTTGCCGAGTTCGCCCAACAAAAGCTATGGCGGATGTTCTTCTTTTTCATGACAATGCAAGACCACACACCAGCCGTTACACCACTGCAGAAATTGGGATGGCATGTCTTACCTCACCCCTCATACAGCCCTGACCTGGCACCATCACACTTCTATCTGTTCGGTCCACTAAAGGAAGCTCATCGTGGGATTCATTTTGAAGATGAGGAGGCTGTGAAAACGGTCGTGCGTCAATGGCTTAGGAAGCAAGATCGTGTGTTTTACCGCACTGGAGTACATGCCCTAGTTAAAAGGTGGACTAAAACTGTGGAAAAGGACGGAGATTATATTGAATAGTGACAAATTAATCTTCAATGTTGTAGTTTTCAAGCTGTGTAAATTGGGTTCAATTTTCTTGGAAATTAAAAGAGAAAAAAATAGGAGGCATTACTTTTTGTCCCATCCTCGTAAATCCATACTGATGTAAAACTAACACAATAAAAAGAAAATGCACTAAATTATCCTAGTTTATAATTCAGTAATTGAATGAAAGCTTTAACATATTTCAACATTCTGTTTTCTCATTTGAGTCTTCTTGTCACTCACAATCAAATTATATTTATTGAAATATCTTTCTTGGTAGGACCCCAAATACATTGCAGAGCTGCTCGGGCAAACTCTGAGTATTTGAGCTTAACAGCCAACAGCATTTGCAGATCTTTATTATTCTGTATGGTTTGTATCGACTGTGAATGAAAATATTCATATCCCTATGCATTTTAACATCACGAAAAAAATGGGATCTTATTTTTACTTTGACTTAAAATCGTATAATTTATTGAAGTTACTCTGCCAGCAGTGACAGGATTAAAAAACTTACCAACGTCTTGGAGAAAGACATTTGTCACATTTTCCGCCTCTGCCCGCTGTTTGATATTTTCGCTCTCACTGACGTGACCTAAGCATAGAATGAACGAAAGTTGCGCGTAAAACCGAACAGATCAATGAAAATCGGAACTTTGGCAACTAAGAACTCCAACTGGAATTAATATGTGTTTATCACTTCCTTAAAATTAGGATTGCTATTGGTTTTCAGAGACAAAGATTGAAATTTTACGTTAACTACGTTATGAGGCTAGATTTATGACAGTCATTAGGCGTGGTGAGAGGGGTCTCTTGTAAAACAACTGAACTCGCTTCATGAAGCAAACATTACCTAATACGGGCAATGGTGGAACACTAAGCTAATTTAGCGGGAAGTGTTGCTTCCTAAATTCCATAAGAGTGGTCACTTACTTTGTCTTTCTAAATATGTAAAGGTTCAACAGACTCTTAAGTTAATGTTTCCAGAAGAAAGGTCATTGGGGAAAAATAATTATTTGGGAAAATCTTTGATTTCGCATTTATATCGCATTTTGAGTCAATTTTGCACTTTATCGCGCTATATCGCATTTGCGACAAATCACCACCCCTAAATATTACTAACGACTTTGTCAATTGCCATGTTCATATCAACGCCGCCGATATGCCGGAATTTTGACCCAAAGGAATTCTTTTACATGCAAGCAAATCTACTGACATGTTGTCGTCTTTATTGAAAGGAATAAGCGATACATTGATAAGGAGCCAATCCTCGTCTTCCTGTTCAAAGAATTCCGTTAGAGAATAGACAAATTCTCTAGCTTGACTATGCAATGTAACACCCCGACTGTAAGCTAACCTTTGCTTTGGGCCATGAATCCTCTGTCTACCTGGAATACGGAGTATTATTTTGGGGCAACTCAGTAGAAAGTAAAAAAATATTTCTTATGCAAAAGAAGGTTAGAAGAATCATTACTAACACTCACAACAGATGTTTCCTTGCATCTCGACCCTAAAATTCTTTGTATGCAATCGTGCCTTATTTGCAACAAATAATGTAATTAAGAGAATAAACAGTAGACAAAAGTATAATATCCATTATCCCAGAGCTTAACTTTCTTGCTTCCAGAAAGGTGTGTATTATGAAACTACCAAAATATTTGGCGCACTTCCTAATGTTCTTAAAGAAAAAATGATAATTTCGGTGCTTTTAAAAAAGCTGTTAGAGAGTACCTTTGCTCAAAATCGTTTTATTCTGTACAAGATTATCTGAATGACAAATTATCCTGATAATGCTTCTGTAGCTCTGTAAGTAGCATCTAACTGTTCCAATGACAATTCATGCCAATAAATCTTTGATGCATGTTGATAGTTTATTTTTAATGTAGGTATATGTATTTAATAAATAACAAAATGGTATCCATTGCAAAAAGGTTGAGAAATACTGGCATAAGCCAAGTGAAAGCTGATTTAAAAAGTGTTTCATTTTGTATCATATATAATTATCCCTGCTTTGTTTTTTATATTGTTGTTCATATTGCCTGTATACTATCATATGTGTCTTATGTTAACTTTTCAAGCAGGGACGTATTTAAGGGGGGTGTCCAGGGGGTCCGAACTCCCCCCAAATAAATTATCACTTCTAACTTTTAATAAATAGTTGAAATAAAACTTGGTTTGAAATAAATCCAAAAAGTTTATTCAAGCTTCTCATCTTAACTTCTCTATTCACTGTCAGGCAAACATGAAGTTATTTAAGAGATAAACAAAAAGCTACTGCACAGCAGCTGTAGAACTCGTTAAAATACACAAATAATGTCGATTACAATAATGCACTGCGAAGTTAACCAATTCCGATATATTATAATTTGTTGGTTAGAATTCCCAGATACTTACTTAACGGTATGTAATTTTTAACTTCTAAGTTCCTATTCCCTTTTTCATTCAAGGAGAACTAATACTTCAAAGGCATCAATCAGTGGTTCGCATTCTAAATATCTCATTACTGCTTATATCACTTTATCCCAGGTATAAGAACAAAAAATTTGCAGTGTGCAAGGTCTTTCAACAGACTTTATCCAAAGAAACAAGACAAAAACAAACTTTTCTAAGAACAATTTGTAGAATCTTGGGTGGAGAAAAACGTCATGTGCATATAATATATTACACGTGTTTTTAATTTTTTACAAACATGATAAAAACACATCCCTGATTAATTATTTATTAAAAGCAAATAATTCAAAATAGATTTTGGACCCCCCCCCCCTCCTGAAACTGACTTCTAAGTACGTGCCTGTTTTCAAGTACCTATATGTGCTATTAAACTGTATACCTCTGGACATGTTCAATGTTCACAGCCTTTTCTGGCTACAAGTGAACCTACTGAGCGCAAATCAATCTAATCTAATCTACCTCTAATCCTAACGCCACTACGTCTTGCTTCCATAACAACGTATCAATCTGGCAACCTTTATTTACGTTTCCATAGCAACGACCTTCCCCTCCTACCCTTCGCGTCCCTTGCTTGATGACCTTCACGTATCTTCTTTTAAAAATCAGACTGAACAACAGGATTAAAGTAGCCTGAGAAAGATTATATTGTGTCTCTTATCATCACCGTACTTCTTTTACAAATAAGCATAGGAATGTTTAAGCATTATAAAGCCAGAACGAAGGGAAGTAAGGTTGAACTGTCACTGACTATAGGCAAGGAAATCGCAGATAAGAAACTACCCCTAAAATCTCGTAGACTATTTTGGCCTTTGCCGGTCAGTGAGCATTGTTTATTTTTCTTTATCTCTCTTTTCTCTTGTAATTTACGTCCTCTTACCTTAAGCCCTATAGGACCATGAATGCAGTGGGTGAAATGATGCTCAAATGAGTTCGGGGTCCATGGAGCTTGGAATTACCTGACTTTCGTCTTTCAGGATAAGGGAAAACCCTGGAAAAAATTTATCCAGGTAACTCATCCTGACCGATATTCGAACTCGGGACCTCTTGAATGTGAGGCAGACACGCTACCATCCACGCTACTGAGGCGGGCTACCTTTGTTTCGCAGTCTCTGATTTGAGTTTACACGGTGTTCATTTTTATGTGTAATTTTACCGCAAGAAATTTGACGTCATCAAGAGCATCGCTGATGGATCGAGTTTATATATGATTACCCTAGCGGCTTGCGATCCTATTTGATGTGCTGACAGCAGCTTTGAGGCCTCCCTCTACCGACACGTAAATATACTATTTGAGAGGTGGGTCTGCCCGCATAATATAAATGTGCGTCATTTCGCCTTGTGCGTAGATACGATATCTGTTTTTAAAAAACTATATATTGCAATAAAATGCACTGCAAAGCTAATTATGCAGCCACAAAAGTATACCATGTAGAATATACGAAATGACAAGTCAATGAACGCTTATTTCACAAGGAACATCTGTTTTTCTATTATAGTAGATATATGTGCATATTGTCAACATGTCACATAAAATAGAAATATTTCAATTTGATCTCAATTCTTTTCTATCGCCCACAGTTTCCTGACAATGTAATTTCATTACAAACCAGAAAATTAGCAGAACATTTTCTGGGAATGAAAAATAAATTAGTGCTACAATATGTACAAAGCTTTTATCCAAGTCTATTATATCTCTAGTACATAGTCTTATATGTCCATTTTCTTATATTTCCTTTCTCTCTTCCCTTTAAACACTCTCTGTATTGCGAGAAGGTATTTTTGAGGCCTTTCTGTCATAACATTATTTATTACTTCTAGATTGGGACTAGTCACTTTATACCATCCAGTGTCTCTTTTTTGCGAGTAACTGATCCTGTATCTTGGAAATGCTTGATGCACCTATTGGTTTTAAAAGACATAAGGATACCAACATTAATAGACATTTTAATTAAGCGTGAGAATGACACAGAATTTATATCGTATACCGATAAAACGTAAGACGTTTGAGTTGCAAACAAAAGTATGTCAATTTGACGGTACCTGAACACTTTTGACAACATTACGTTCCGATGGACTTGTCTGAATGCTGGATAGCTTTTCATAAACTCCTCTATGCAGCGGTTTAAACTATATTTATATGTCACACAAATTTTAATTCCGTTACGAAAGTAGCATTCAACCATGAAGACTCGGTACTCCGTGTTGATAACCAGGTTGTCTTAGTTACCAGCACAACCACACTTAAAGCACTGTAATTTGCTTACTGTTCCGCAAAAATTACAGCTTCTTCTCCGTATAGGGCACTATGATTTCAAGATAGACTCATCAGTCAACTATGACGTCATTCTTGCTCAATCGGAGGCCGGGAAATAACGAATAAAAATGAACACCGTGATAACTTGAAGCAAAGTGTTTGATAATTCCTATGCATGTTTCTAACGGAAAGCTAAAGTGCTTGGTAAATAAACTGTGGTCTGTACAAAACTATTATTGCCGTTTATTAATAATATTCACTGCGCTTTTGAATACTTGTCCATTCTTAAACGTACACCTCATAGTTGCTATTGTTGCGCCGGTAATGTTGGTTTGTATGTTGAAAGCCTATTAAGGGTTGGAAAAATGTTAGTCATTTACCTGTTTAAGTACACAAGCAGTGGGCAGATAGTCAATACAGTAATTAACTAACCGGTATCTTATCTGTCATTCAGACACACAGAACGTACGAGGGTGGTCTGAAAAGTTTCCGACCTAATAAAGATACAAGACATTTTTTTCAGAATTTTTTTTTATTTTCCACCATAGTCTCCTTGTAACCCTACACAATTCTCCCAGCGATGCTCCCATCTCTGTAACCTGTCCAAATAGTACTCGGCGTTTTTTTTCTGCAAAATAATTGTCCACGAAGGTGATTGCCTCTTCATTTGACGAAAACCTCTGTCCTCCGAGGGCAGTTTTCAGACGAGGGAACAAAAATTAGTGGCTTGGGGCTAGATCTGGTGAGTAAGATGGATGGTCATGCAGTTCAAACGGTAATTCGTGGATTTTCACCATTGCAACCGTTGAGGTGTGAGACGGTGCTTTGTCTTGGTGAAACAGGATTTTCTTTTTCTGTAAATGTGGCAGTTTTTCGCAAATTCTGCCTTCAGCTTATCAAGTAATGATGCGTAGTATGCTCCTGAAGATAATCGATTAAAATAACTCCATGACTATTCCAAAAAGCAGTCACCAGCTCTTTCCCAGCCGAAAAAAAAAAACTTTTTGCTTTTTTGGAGCCGATTGCCCCTTTGCAGTCCGCTGTTTGGACTGTAATTTTGTTTCGGACGTATAATGGTGTATCCAAATATCATTTACAGTAATTAATCAGCGCCAAAACTCGTATTTATTGCGCATAAACTGCGCCAACAGAGCGTTAGAAATCACGTTTTTGGTCTAACGTGAGCAAACGCGGCACCCAATACGCGGACAGCTTTCTCATGTCTAAATGTTGATTTAATATGTGAAAAACACGTTCTTTTGACATGTTCATAGCCTCTGCTATCTCTCTCACTTAAATTTGGCGTCGTCTAGCACCATTTGGTGAACTTTGGCGACGTTTTCGTCGGTAGTTGCCGTTTTTGGACATCTCGAACGTTCATCGTCTCCCAAACTCTTACGGCCACGTTTAAATTCAGCTGCCCGAAATTTCACTGTGGTAAATGATGGTGCAGAGTTCCCATACACAGAATCCAACTAATTTTTGATTTACGTAGGCGTATTGCCTTTCAAAAACAAATATTTAATGAACGCTCGATATTCCATTTTGTCTATTTTCATAAAAACACTCACATGAATTCACTCAAACGACTGTTACGTAACAACTGAGCGTCCAAAATGGCTGAAACTTTGGTGAGTAACTGTCAATAGATGAACGACGAAATTCACTAGCTTTTATTTACGAGTGCTGACATCTTCATGTTGAGGTCGGAAACTTTTCAGACCACCCTCGTACCACTACCACTATTGCAGTACTTCCAACAGTGAGGTGGCACGCGGTAACATATGTGACTCCCGTTTGGGACGTGGTGGGTTCGATTCCCGCAGTTGACTTCCCTGATCCATTGCTTTTTTCGGGGGTTTCCGCGGGTCGTTACGCGATTGTTGGTAAGGTTAAGTAATTCCTCGAATTTACTGTCCCTCCATTTCCCCTCTCTTCTTATTTAGTAGTTCTTTTACTTTTTTCTAAAACTGGATATAAAATTAAACCCTGCAGTTGGTGATCACTTTGATTCCAACAAAGTGAATTTCATAACTCTTTTGTTCTCCAATATACCAAATCAAATAACATCTCCTTGTACGTATATGTTTCACGAATATAAATCAAGTGTGCATCTGTGCACCAAAGATATCACCATGTGCCAGATATGGAAGTGAAACTAGGGCAGAAAGAACCCAATGATACATGGTATCAATATCCTGACACTGTCAGAAAAAGGAGAAGAGGCGATAGATCCTCCATTTTGATCTGGAGAGGAAGTCAAGGAAGACAAGCGAAACACTGTTATTAGTTTCACATCTCGCCGACAGTTGAACTCTATTCCATAAGGCGTTATACAAGCCGCAAGGGCCTTATTACAGAAAGAGGTGCTGCACTTCACATGTTACGGACATAAAAATATCATAGTCATCCACTGTACTGCATACATTTTGTACTTCTGCTGGATATGACAATGTATCATAAATGTTGGTTCTGTAGTAATATGGAATGATAAAGAATAAGGAGCACCTTATATAAAAATGTATACGTGTACCACACCTCAAGTACTACAGGTTTTTTGTCATTTGTTTTCAACTTCCTTCCTTAGAAGCTCTATGGTATGCTAGCGACACATCCGGAAGTACACGGGGTTCATCTTTATTCGTTATTTCCCGCCCTCCGATAGAGCAAGAATGAAGTCATAGTTGACTGGTGAGTCTGTCTTGAAATCATATGGCCTCTACGGAGAAGTAGCGGTATTGCTTGCGGAACAGTAAGCACATTACAGCGCTCTGAGTGTGGTTGCACTGATAACTAATACAACCAGCTTCCCCTTTCACCCCTTTTACGGTAATCGTGATTAACATTCTAGTACATAAGTAGCACGTTTCTACTCTAAGGTTAGCACCATGGATATGAACACAGAACACCACGTCTTCATGGTTGAATGCTACTTTCGAGGCGGCATTATTATTATTATTATTATTATTATTATTATTATTATTATTATTATTATTATTATTATTATTATTATTATTATTATTATTATTATTATTATTATTATTATTTTTTTTTTTTTTTTTTTTTGTAACTTAGGTCCTCCAACGTTAAGTCATATCGGCTGATGAATGGAATGAGTGAAATGATGCTCAAATGCGTACGGGGTCCTTGGAGCTAAGAGTTACCCGACATTCGTCTTTCAGGATAAGGGAAAACCCCGGAAAAAACCTTACCCAGGTAACTCACCCTGACAGAGATTCGAACTCGGGACCTCTTGAACGTGAGGCAGACATGCTACCACCACGCTACCGAGGCAGACGTTTTAAAATTGGTGAAACATATAGATGCAAATGCATTTTCAACCGCTTCATAGATGTGTTTATGCAACGCTATTCGGCATTCCGACAAGTTCCTCGGAGCGTAATATTGTCAAGTGTCCAGGTAACGCCAAATTGACATACTTTTGTTTGCAACATAAACGTCTTAAGTTTTTTCAGTATATGATATAAATATTTTGAAATTCTCACGCTTAGATAATTAAAATGTCTTAATTATGTTGGTATCCTTATGTCTTTTAAAACCAATAGGTGCATCAAGCATTTCCAAGCTACATGATAAGTTACTCGCAAAATGAGAGACACTGGACGCTATAAAGTGACTAATCCCAATCTAGAAGCAATAAATGCAATAAATTAATATTATAAATATATAGTTAAGTGCAGAGGTTCTACTCCCATTAGTCCTGGGCCCGTTGGACCAAGGATCCTGGCCTCCTTCTACCCGGGAGCGATGGATACTCCGGGGCTCTTTCCATAGGACAATACCTGATTTCTTAAAAAGCCCCTCCGCTGAGCACAACGTCAAGACGGGATGGAAGTGGATACGCCACTTAGGCGCGTCAACCCCGCAGGGAAGACTACCGAAAACCTCGGTGGGGCCGCCTGGTGATCTAGCACACCTTCTACTAGCTCTGCAGGCTAGCACCCGGGACTTATGAGGCAATCCTCTACCGCCTCCGGGCGGCCGTAGCCTGGCTGGAGGTACCCAATTCCCCGTGGGTGTCAGGAACACACTGCCCCCTCGAGTCCAACCCAATCCGAACAACTCCCCTACGGGAGCGGCCCGGAAGTTCGGTCCGTGGTTCCTCTAGTAACGTCAGAGGTACCACGAGTGCTAAGGGCCCGCAGCGCCCGCACCTCGGCAGCTGAAGGGGACGGATCCCCTCTCCTACGGGAATATGTGTGTGTGTGTGTGTGTGTGTGTGTGTGTGTGTGTGTGTGTGTGTGTGTGTGTGTGTGTGTGTTTCTTGCCCGCCTCCATGGTGGGAGATATCGTGTGTGCCTCATACTTAAGAGGTCGAGTGTTCGAATCTCGCTAAGGATTAGCTACCTGGATAAGGTTTTTTCCAGGATTTTCTCTTATCCTACGAAGATGAATGTCGGGTTACTTTGAACTCTAGGGACCCTGGACTTATTTGAGTATCATATCACCCGTTTCATTCCTTCCTTCACTCATTCATTCATCATTCGATATGACGTGCACTGTTGAAAGGACCAGAAAAGTCTGTTTCTTTACTAAAATGTTTTGAAGCTAATACTGTTATTAATTTGGCATTCCTTTATCAATTATATTAAGTTATATATCTTCACAGAGAAACAAAAAATTGCAAGATATTGCTTTTATTCATCCGTTCACATTCATTAAAACAAACTACAGCAGCTTTGGTATCTACTTACCAGGCGAAATGACGCACCTTTATATTACGTGGGCAGACCCACCTCTCAAATAGTATATTTACCTTCCGGTACAGGGAGACCTCAAAGCTGCTGTCAGCACATGAAATACTATCGCAAGCCGCTAGGGGAATCGTATGTAAACTCGCTCCATCAGCGATGCTATTGATGACGTCAAGTTTTACGCGGTAAATAACAGATAAAAATAAACAGCATATATACTCCATTTTATAACTAGAATGACATCCCAACTAAGGTATTCGCTAGTTTCATTGCCCGCCTCGGTTGCGTAGATGGTAGCATGTCTGCCTCACCTTCAAGGGGTCCCGAGTTCGGATGTCCATCAGGGTGTTTCACCTAGATAAAATTTCTCCGGGGTTGTCCCTTATCCAGAAAGATGAATGTCGGGTAACTTTAAGTTTTACGGACCCTGGACCGAGCGGGATGGCTCAGTTGGTTTCGTCTTTGGACCGCATTCGGGAGGTGCGGGTTCGATTCCCGTGGCCGACCTACCTGACCCAGGTTTTTTTTCAGGATTTCCCGGGTTGCTAGGCGAATGCTGGGTAGGTTAATTACATCCCCCGAGTTTCCTGTCCCTCCATTTCATCTCCATTATTATTTCACATCATCTCTCATCTGGTGCTCTCTTTCAGTGTAGAAGTGTCGGCGGGTGTCTCGGCGGTGCATGGCAGGATGATATACTCTGAGGAAGATTACTTCCTCCTCCGGCAGGCGGGTTGCCGGTCTCCGCTCCTCTGCTGGGACCATTTCGGGACCGTCAGCCAGGTACCTTTGGGGCTCGGCTGCTGGACTCACCCTCCCGCTGTAGGGGAGCGTGTCCGTGGTCCTGGCCTGTAGGGGGAAGTCTCTATCCAAGTAAACTGTAGGGACCCTGTCCTCTGTACTATCGTGGCTCCTTTGTTCGGCCGCTCTCTGTCTCCTTCGCCTCATTCTCCCTCCCGGGGGTGCCTCCGCTTGGGAGCATAGGAACAGTGGGCCCAACATGGTACCCTGGGCTCATTTGAGGATTATCTGATTCATCGTCCGATATGACTCAACTTTGGAGGACGTAAATTAAACAAAAAAGAGACTAGTTTAATTGCATTTTTCAACTATTTGAATATAAGTTATGCGATTTAATTTCAACTATTACACAATTATCTCCTGAAATTGTCAGGTTAATAAGTTGTAAACCTTTGCTGAAGAAGCACATTGAACAATGAAAAATGCTGAAAGAAACTAATTGAGAAATATACAGTTTAAAGATAAAATGCAGTGCTTTGTCTAAAGGAATGTTAAAATGACCAGTTAGCATGAAAGCACATAAGAGTTAAGAGTTTATGCGAAACAAGAAAAAGAAAAAATTCGAATACATTTTTACTAAGTTTCAGCTGCTTCTAAGAAATCAGTGTGTCAAACTTGTTTCAGGGAACAAAAAAAAAAAAAAACTACATCGCTGGTGATTCATGCGCCGATAAATATCGGGTTAACTTTACCGATGTAAATCTCAGAGGAATGTGTAGATAATACTGTCGTCACATGGTAGAGGGCAGTGGTTGTGATTGCCTGCTGGAACCTGACGTTTATCGCAAAACCTTACGGCAGTTGCTTTAGGCTCATTGGACTTAGGGGAGGGTTTCATGTGGAGGTGACTGTACCGGCTGAGAGCTATTCCTCCACCTCGCCACTGCTGCAAAGGATACGGTAAGCGATTTCCCAAGTAAATTAATTGCATTTGGTGCATTTTATAAATTGTGCATCCCCTTTAGGCGGAGGCTTCCAAAACGTTCTGAAAATTTAGAAAAACGTTAACCCAAATACAACACATACACAAAAATTTTGTCCAGGTTAATAAATGATCCATTTACAACGATTTTCATTTACGTGAACACGTAAATACACGTAATACCAGACACTAATGCCCAACCTTGCTATCTCCAGCTCACGTTAACGGAATTCGAAAGAAAACATTACAAATGGACCCATTATAAGAATCACAATTGTCTTGACGACAAAAATCATAAATCCTACAAACAGAAATTAAAAAACAAAATTGTATTTAGAATCATTGCGAGTGAGTTGCAATTTCTCTTGCAGTGTTAAAAGTATGTTTTTACTTAGGCAAGTGGACAAGAATGATACATGAAATGGCATTATTAGAAAAAGAAACAATTTCAGGCTTAAGTTATCTAAGGTGTTAGTTATGACGACTGAAAAAAAAAACAGAATATAGATGACTTGATATTTGAAGATTTTGTTTTATAATGGGTGTTATTTATACCTTAATAGATTATAACTATTCAGTTTTGTTTTACGTATGGAAAGAAGTTAACTATATAATACAAACACAAGCAAATGTAGCTTTGTATCAATTCAAACTGCACTAATACGTCAGAATTAATGGCACCATACATTTTAATCACTTTCGCAATGGGTTATTTTATTTTGATGATAAATACTTGTAATAACAAAGCAACTTTAAGTTCATGTCAAAACATTTATATTCTCGAATTCATGTTTGTATGTGTGTTGCCTTTAATGTTGAAATACTTGATAGGTTTTCTTTCGAATGTGCTCGAGTTGTATTGCTTTTTTGCAGAGATGGGATTATGTAATTAGTTATATTGAAAATAGGACTTGACAAACGATGGACCACAATGCTTACCCGCTTCTATGTGGTGCTAGATGGCAACATTTTACAAGGTTAATGCTAGTGGTGCATTTGACTTGAATTCTACTGATGCTTAAATGTTGGATGCACTCTTAAGCACCTCCACAAATGTTTTCATGTTTCATCTGCCCCTTTTGGGAGTTATTTAACTAACCCACTGACAAACTCTGTTATGTAAATATGACGTCGTACTTAATTGCTGCACACAAAGTATTAGTCCGTGGCGGCTGAAGCATGAATGCAGTGGTACTTAGTAGTTTTCTTCTTTAACAAACGGGTGGTACATACCCCCAGTGAATATAAGAAATGTTTTGACATGCTGTTATACCCAAATGACCTTGTTGTCGACGGGCCCTTAAACACCACCACGACATGCTGTTATATGATGCAATATGTGCACCGCCGATATGTCAACTTCACAGCACATTGAAATGGCATTAGGCGCCACTTATAATGACTCCGGAATGGATCACGCCCATCAGACTTGGAAGTTTCGGGGCCTTTTCAAGAAAATATTGAGCTACAGAAAAATGTACAAATAAATTACAGAACATATCATTTTGGAATACTCTCATATGTATCTTTGTTTCCACATGCGTGAAGTAAATCCCACATTCTTCTAACAGTGGTCATCGGCACTAAACAAAATGTATGGAAAACAAACGTCCATTTAATTCATACGTGGTTAACCGTCAGCCTTTTTGTTATATATTTATGTGCAGTGCACCATGTATTTTTTACTTTGTTTACTAACAATTGGCTAC